>CM028378.1:78110687-78161146 GCA_013146195.2 Codonopsis lanceolata | reverse complement strand
AAAAACGATTTGGTGGATACTTTAAGGGTAAAATAGTAATTTGGCCTTCACAATTTCTTTTTTGAATAGTGAATGAAATGTGAATTATTATTCTACCCCTTAAAGTTAAATATAATATAGAGAGATATTGTTTTCACCACATTTTTTTACTTATCCACTAGATTATTAATTATTACTTTAAACTAATATATGTTTAGACAAAACTGCCTCTAATTAATTACTTGTCATTAGAAGCTGAGTAATACATTGCTTATTTCTATATGACTATTTGATTCTTAAAACATCATGGATACAAGATAGTTTTTTTTTTCTTTTATAATTTTCTTAATAGATATATTTTTTCGAACATGCTTATGACTCGTTTCATTATTCATAACAAAAAAATTAATTCTTTAATGTATTTGTCTACCACTGTTGGTCCTAAATAGGCTCAATCTAGGCTAAAGGGGGGGGGGGGAGGAGTGTTGAATAGCCTAGTTATACTTTTAAAATTTCACAAGTGTTTTCTTCCCTTTTTGAAGATAGTTAACTCAATAGAAAAGTTAGGGCAACGAAATAAACAATAGGTGAAGAAAAACAACTTAAAGGACTACTGTTATAACAACAGTCTTCTAGAGTTTGATGCAGTGAGCAAAGAGCAGTTGAGAAAAAGATATAATGAAGACAAATTAATCAAGATAGTACGCAAGGATGTAGAAGTGGTGTTCGTACTATAAAATACTACGTCCACTACCAAAGTGGTTAGCTTTGCATTTTGAATGGTGTACTTGTTTTATCCACTAGGTGAGTAAAGAAGATCTCTAATGGATCGTGTACAAAATAGTTTTCAACCAAGTGTTTAATGATGAACAAATTAATCAATGAAGATTTATTCTCTCAAGTGATAAAGTGAAAGAACAATTAATGTAAACTAAAGAAGCTGTTGTGAATGACAATGTACAAGGTCTGCAGCTTCAATGAGTTTGGTAGAGTGCTAGTTCTTATTCTTTAATCTCTTGAATTATTGAGTATTGAAGATGAGTGTCTGTGTATTGAATGTTCAATAGTTAGTTGATAAGGTCTTCAATGCTTGAATATATACCAAGGGAGATCTTTAGGAACATTGGAGTAGAAATGAGGAGGATGTCACCAACGTTATAATGCATTTAATGCATTCGACACTATATATGTTGTGTGCAGCAAGACATACATTAGAGATGCAGTGTTGCTGGGACAGAGACACCAAACAGAGTAACTTTGCAGCTTGCAGGAGTGTACAACTTGAAAGTCTTCTTAACCAAAATAGGAAATGTCTCAGATTTTGTTGAATCAGATTTCAGAGGGATAGTCTGTCTATACAGTTGTTTGGAGTCAGATAGAGACATAGTTGACTTTTTTTAGGAGGGAAATCTGATGAAGAAATTTTGAATATTTATTTGACTAGGTAATAAAATATCCAGATCAAATAATATATAACTTGGATTCCACTGTGTTTGGCTAACTTCAAATTTGAGCAAAGCAGACTTCTTGGATGTCTGCTGACGAATGGAGCCTTCAAGGACTACTATTAAAGCTTGTTGGTCCGTGCCTTGGAGAAACTAGCAAAATAACTATTCTATTACAACATTGATTCTATAGACAGTTGTCACACTAACCGGTACGCAATCCTTTTAGCCACTGTGCAAAAGAACAAAAAGATAACTCAACCAAATCTAGAACATATGAGGGTCAACAACCATAATTTTAGATAATATGTGATACTTTCATTACTTTTATAAAAGATTAATTTAATTTTAAAAATATTTTTATAAAAAATAAATTCAATAATAACAATATAGTAGGTATTGAATTGATTATCAATTTTAACCATTTCAGAACTAATATTTAGAATCAGTTGTTATTGGAAGGAAAAAGGAATTAAGAATATATGACATGATATCAAAATATAATTTTAGTATTATATTATTTTTTACAATTATATACTTTAATTAAATCTAACGATTATTTTCTTTTTTTACATAGGTACTTAATACAGCACCTATAAAATACTTAATACATCACTTTTAAAAAATGTTTTACCAAAATACCCTTTATGTAATTTAATTTTTTTGTTTTTAAATTAAATTTAAATTAACTAAAATTTAATTTTTTATTTTTTATTAAATTTAAATTAGCTAATTTAAAATTTAATAATTAATTTGATTTGAATTAGGTTTAAATTAAAAAAAATTGGGTTAAAAATAACATTTTTTGGTTAATTATTTTTTTTGTTTTTTAATTAAATTTAAATTAGCTACAATTTTGATTTGAATTATGTTTAAATAAAAAAAAAACTTTTGGGTTGAAGGACTGGATTGAAGTCGGTCCAAAGCCCATTCATTCCCCAGCGCCACAAGCCAGCTGCCTGTACGAGACCAGCCTTAACCCATCCCCCCTTTTGGACTGCCACCCAACCAGGCCCAAACCCATCCCCCCCCCCATTTTGGACTACTACCAGACCGGTCCCTAGCCCATCTTCGCATTTGGACTGGTACAAAACCGGTCCCTAAACCCAAAACTTGTTTTTTTTTTAATTTAAACATAATTCAAATCAAATTAAATATTAAATTTTAAATTAGCTAATTTAAATTTAATAAAAAACAAAAAATTAAATTTTAGCTAATTTAAATTTAATTAAAAAAACAAAAAAATTAAATTACCCAAAACTTGTTTTTTTTTTTAAATTTAAACCTAATTCAAATCAAATTAATTATTAAATTTTAAATTACCTAATTTAAATTTAATTAAAAAAATTAAATTTTAGTTAATTTAAATTTAATTAAAAAACAAAAAAATTAAATTACGTAAATGATATTTTGGTAAAATATATTTTTTTTACAAAACCGGTCCCTAAACCTTTCATTTTTTTGTTATTTTTTTATTTAAACATTAAAAATATAAATTAACAGATAAAAATTTAACATTTGGAGATAAAAATCGAACAATTAGAATTAAAGATTACCGTAAAGTTCGCGTTAGTGGTAAATATAACATCGTCATCATCATTCATATCCACGTTTCAACATTTTGTTTTTGCCGATTTGCTTCCAAACTGTAAAATTTTTGGAAGTTTTAACTGATTGAAATTTTGATTGAGAGAAAAATGCGTATGTAATTTTTTTTTTCACTTACAAGAAAAATTTTACAATCTGATATTTATACTCAAAGATAATTTTTCACTTAGTATAACTAAATCAAATTAATTAGTAATTTAATTGTGTTTAGTAACTAAATCAAATTAATTAATAAATTAATTGTGTTTAAAATATTTTTAAATTTAAAATTTGTTAAATTAAATTTAATAAAAAAATAAATAAATTATGTAAAGGGTATTTTGGTCAAACATTTTTTAAAAGTGTTGTATTAAGTATACCCATTTTTTTATTTCAATTGGCAACAATCATATGTTTTCACAAATTTCGGTTTACAATTTTTTATAGTATTAGTTTTTTACTATGTAACATGACTGTACGACGAATTTTATTGATTAAACATTTAAAATAAATAAAAAAAGAATAATTATGTCTTTGTGGTGACGGTAACCAAATATCGTTTGATATTTATGTAGGTAGGGGTGACAATTTGAGGCACGGCACGATTGACCGACACGAACACGACACGAAATTATAGGGTTTGAGCTGGGGCTTATCGGGTTCGGACCGTTATAGGGCCAACACGATAAGGCACGATAAAAAATGAGTTGTTATCGGGCTGGCTTGATAAGCACAGTAAGGCACGATAGACACGATAACTAAAATATATATGTTTTAAAAATATAATTTAAAAATTTACTAGGGCTTATTCACTTCTTTCGAACTATTTTCATGATTATTTCATAGTTTTATCATTTGAAAATTTATAACTTTTAAACTACTTGACTATTTATATTGATAAATTTTCAAAATATGTATTAAAAAATCAAAATTATATATTTTATAATGTTTATTGGGCTTAACGGGTCTAACTAAATAAATCGTGTCTATCGTGTCGTGTCGTGTTTTTCGTGTTTTTATCGTGTCGTGCTGTTATCGTGCCGGCCCGATAATAGCTCAGCACGACCGATTTACCACCCCTATATGTAGGTAAGTACTTAGGAAAGTAACAATGCTAGATAACTTAATATGACAAGTAATCAAGGGATAATTTTATTCAAATTTGTGTTTATATATTTATTTTTTAAAAGAAACAAGGACGACACCATGCGAAATTTATGAAGGTGCATGTTCTCCTAAGGTGGATTGGATCCCTCTCTCCCTCCCTCAACATTTTTCAAATACCTCCCTCTCTCTCTCTCCCGGTTTCTTTGCTTGTAAGTGATCGGAGTCGTAGTCGGTCTATTCATTTTCCAATGCCCTCTTAAACACTCACAGTGACCTGTGCATTTATCTCTAAATATAAGTTAAGACATATGGACTGATATCGACTCGTCTTCTTACAAAAATTAATGTTATTTTCGTGAGTTCATCAGTTGTTAAAAATTCAGTTGCCTCCGATGTGGTCATCGTTGTCTCCGATGTGGGCATCGTTATCTCCAATACGGGCATCGTTAGGCATGTTAAGAATTTGCTTTCTGGAAGAGATGCTTTTTTTGTTTTACTCCATTAATTTTGGCAATCCATACAAAAGTTTGGAATTATTTAGGTACAATTATATAAAATGACCGAAATACCCCTTTTAACATTTAATAGATACTCACTTGTGGTACACATTTGTGGATGTTTTATAAAACATCCGCTACACACTAGCAGATGTTTTATAAAATATTCGCAAGTGTGTAGCGGATGTTTTGTCCGAAATCGAAAAAAATACAAATCAACGATTTTTTGTTCGTAATTGAAAAAAAAAATCGAATCAAAACCAATCCAATTAACATTCGATATCATGTCTTAACAATAGAAACCGAATCAACAATGATACGTAATCAAAATTACGTAAAGGGGGAAAGAGATAGGTGATAATATAGTTTAAATGTGGAGAGGGGTAGTGAAGTAATTTTACGCTTTAAATTGTGTTACATTTAGGGATTTTGGTATTCCGTTAAGGTATCTGTTATCTTCACTCCTTGAGCACAATGGGTCGATGATGATGCTGGATCTGGAGGATAATCTTGAGGGAAATGCCATAGCACTCCACTTCTCTACCAAGCCCTCCAAACATTATATGAACCGTCTTGATTAATTAATGGAGTATTTAACTAACAAGTACTATACTGTGTGTACTTTGCGAAGTTTTGAAGGATGTTCTTAAGGGATAAACATGTGGGCATCGTTGCCTCTGATGTGGATATTGTTGTGGATTGCGTGCAACTTGACTTCAGCTCTCCATTCTCTCCTTCATCAACACGCACAAAAACAGAGGCATTGAAGCGAATTGTTAAGATGAGTGAGGAAATGAAGTACGAAGGAATCCTGTTGGGGATCGGAAATCCGCTCAGACATTTTGGCCGTTGTAGACAAAGACTTCCTTAACAAGTATGATCTCAACCACGTTTCATTTCATTTTTTTTAGTTGATGGATGGATGTTTTCCGATGAATATAGCTTATTAAGGAAAACGAAATAGATCTTCTGAGCATAAACGGAATAGATCTTCTGAGCATACCACCGATGAGGTTTGAAGAAGGAGAAAATTTGAGTTATGAAGTTGTTACGACTGCGTTAAGAAAGCTCTTCTCTTGTTTTGTAGTCGGACAAATAGAGTGAAAATCTATTCGCAAAGGAAAGACATATGAGAGAGAGAAAGAGAGAGGAAGCAAGGAAGCAAGGAAAGAATGAAAGCAATTGAAAATTGTGGGCATTTCAGGAAGAAATTAACTAAAATGAACTTATGCGGTTCAAAACAAAAATGAAGCACTAGTAGCGGTTATATTTTCACCAAAAGGTACCAGCCCACAATTAATCCAATTTATTAAGGAGCCTTACCTCAAAAAACAATAGACATAAGAGCAAGAAGCTGAAAAAACAACAAAGCCCTTAATCAGCTATAAAAACCAAAATCATCCTGCCGTAAAGCCAACCGGGCGTCTCTATAGAGATCCTTAACATGATCAAACGTTTGACGAGTATTATGAGAGTGAGTAGCAACGGCTAAACGATTTGCAACATGATTCTTTACTCAAAAAATATGGACCAGACTCAACAAAACTTGACATTGGCGAACCTCATACACAAAAGCCCATGGAATAGAGTGAACATTATCCAGCGCCAATACAGCCACTAAAGAATTGGTTTCAACGATTACTGAATGCAAAGCCAAGAACGACACAAACATAAGCCATCAAAATATGAAAAAGCCTTGATCAACACCCTTGAGTATCACGAATCACTCACCCACCTGTACAAATCACATCCCAGCTGACCCATCAGTGCTTAGTTTGAATTGAACAGATCATAAAGAAAGAGTATTGTTGTGGTTGTGGGAAGGAACTCTCCAAAACCATAAATGGTTATCAAGTCTTATGAGAAAGAATCTTGGTGTAATACCCCCAATCCCACATGATTTGAATGTGTTTTATAAGGTGGCCACATAATACTTTTAGGCACCAACATTATCCATGAACTTTTGGGTCGGCTTGTGATAGGCTGACAACACAAGAGGCAGCTTGCTTAATGAGTTAATGTGTGGGCTACATGTAGCGGACCGGGCTCTCGGACTCGGGTCGCTACAAAGTTGGTATCAGAGCGGGTCCCGACCGGAAATGTGAGATTTGAACGTGCTTTATAAGGGGGATAATGTTGGATATGGTTAGGAAGATTGTAGTCAAGGGATTGGCCAAATAGACTCTTGGATATGGTTAGGAGGATTATAAGCGAGTTCATTAATAGCATCACCAATGCAATTATGGATTTTATCCCATGTGGTTATCGGTAATTAACACTCTCAATCACATGTGACAATATCGTTATTATTATTATTATTTTTTAAATGTCTGTTTGATAGTTTGGTGATAGAGCAAGAAAATTCAAGTTGTCAAGATGTTTACCCAAAACTAAACAAACTTGGGGTTAGTTTGGTAACCCCAATTCCGTGATTTGGGAATGAATTGAGACCACTAAAACCAATTCCACTGTTTGTGAACCAAATAAATTTTAATTGAATTGCAATTTGGATGTCTTAATTCCAAAGAACGAATTTCAAACCGGAAGCTTAAAATTTTAAATCAAAATTTTGGATTTGAGTATGAGGTTCTCACACACTTTATATATAAACACACTCCAAACATACACTCAGCTTCTCTCTCCCCTGCTTACACCATTACAACCCACCCTTCTTTCGGTGTCACTATCATCTACCACGACAACTCCCGATTACCACCACCGCCGTCACCACCTCCGCTGCAACATTTAGCCACCATCGCCGTCGAACACCACCAATGTACTATATGATATTTATCGTAGAAATAAATAAGTAATTATATAACTTTGTTATTGGGAAGGTTTAAGCCTAAACTATTATTGACATGGCCAACAATAATTACCATTAGACTAAAACTAGTTATTTAAACATTTGAAATTTGATTACAAGTATGAACAAGAATTTCAACTTAATTCCACACATCACTCAAACAATGGAATTATTATCATCTTAAAGCAAATTTCATGTCATGTAAATTACATAAAATTCAAATACTTATTGAATTTTAAATTTATAAACAGACCCTGACCATGTCCAAGATTCTACCTGCCTAATCCCTTGTCTGACTAAACTGATAAGGGTGTCTTCTTATTTGGGGGCTTTCTCTCTCTAAAATTTTCCCCAACAATGTAATCATTTTGGAGGTTTGGTGAGAGAGAGATGGGAAGGGGAGCATTCATTGGTCAGACTTTCTTTCAAGAGGGTAGAAAGTCTTTAGAAGCTATGCAGAGAGAATTGTGGACGCAGGTTTTTTATTTTATTAGAGAGACACAGAGGTTTTGTTCATGAAGCAGCTCTGTCCGATATTGAGTTGCGAGTGGTTGGAGAGAGCGTCCAAGTCTCGAACTCTTTTTTGGCGGAAGAGAAAGGGAGTTAGGAGGGAGGTCTTCCTGGCGAAGGAGGAAAACAGGAATGGCATTTTCTTTAGTTTAGCAGTTTCTAAGGCCAGTAAGGATCTGCATCCCAGGTATTACCTATACTGGAGGGTGGGAAATGATAGCCAGGAAGATCAAAAGCTTTGTTCTAGACAACAGGATAGTGTTTTGCAATCGAGACTATAATTTCAAGGGGTTTGCCAACATTAACAGAAAAAATGGACACAAGTCGTTCATGGAAGCGGCTAAAATTCCGCCCTGGCCAAATTTAGAACTAAAAATTCTTCATGGGGTTGATGACAAGGTGGCAGATTTTGAGGTGGAGACAGTTTCTTGTGATGGTAATTTGAAATTCTTGGAGAGTCTGGTGAGTAGAGTTGGCCAGTCAGGTTGTCCTATTCCTCTCCTTTCTCAGCTTTGAAAACTGGGCGAACTCAAGATGGAAGACAGCGGGAGGGGTGGAGGTGAGAGAGTTAAATGACTATTACTTCCTTTTCGTTTTACAGTCCAAGAAAGAAGCAGGTTGCATCTTGAAGGAGAAGAGGTGGGTGTTCAACCAGATGCCTCTGTATTTGAACAGATGGGATCCTGAAGGTCAAGAATATGGGGCGAGCCGTGAGCCTTATGAAATCTGGATTAGGGTGGTGGGAATTCCTTTACACTTGTGGGGGTCAGCCGTCTTTAGCGAAATTGGTCGGGTGTGCGGTGGCTTCATCAAGGTGGATGAAGATACAGATCAGAGGAAGAATTTGAAGTGGGCTAGAATTCTGGTGCGTCACAAGGAGAATATTCTGGCACGCGTGAGAATATGTGTGGGGGAAAAGCTATTTTCTGTGCCTATATGGGTGGAGAGCAATACCTTTTTCCAGTCTTGGAGATCTAATGACGGTGGGGCTCAGCCTTGTAAGAGGGACAGAAGGGGAGAAGGTGAGTGGCTCTCACGCGACTCTTTTGTTAGAAGATGGGCGTGAGAGTGTTAAGGGCTCCAGAACTTTTCCTGCTAGCACGTGTTCTGGCAGGAATTCAAAATTCAAATCAAAGGTGCAATACGATGATGTTCGGGATAAGGGCAAGAGGAGAGCTAAGGTTGGCTCTCGTGCTGGACCCAGCGGCTGCAGCAACTACTGTGGGCCTAAGTATGGGCCAGGTCAGTTTAAAAGGAAAAGGTCTATGTGGGTGGCCCATAAATTCTCTAGTTTGGGCTTGGAGGAGATATTAAAGGCAAATCAGATCAATGTTGGGGGTAAGATAGCTGCGCCTTTCCCTTCAGAATTAGGCAGCAACCCAACTGGTAGTAGTCTAGGCCCATCTGGGGAAGGAAAAGGTTTACCCTCTCCCCCGGTCCAGAGCGAGTCGCATTATAGGACTGAC
Organism: Codonopsis lanceolata; assembly: GCA_013146195.2. Lineage (NCBI taxonomy): Eukaryota > Viridiplantae > Streptophyta > Magnoliopsida > Asterales > Campanulaceae > Codonopsis > Codonopsis lanceolata. The sequence goes on along the minus strand of CM028378.1, from coordinate 78,151,749 downwards.
GTCAATTGTTCGGGGAAGAAGTCGTCAAATTCGAATGAAAACGTGACAGTTGACGACACATGTGAGTCAGGAAAGAAAGTCGACACAGATACTAAGATTCAGGAGGTGAATCGAGGGCTAGTTGATGGGTTGAGTAGGGGGTTAAGGACCTCGCAGATGAGGCTGGTGATAAGGTTGATTTAGGCGATGGTGGGTATCTAGCAACAGAGAAGACATTGAATGATTCACAGGAGGGTGTTGATTGCTCAAAGGACACTCAAGAAACGGTTTTTTCTGGGAAGAACGATAGGGTAGAGGAGACGGAGGTGGTTAGTTCTGGTACCTCTGGTGCCTCTTCGGGAGAAAACAAGGATGGGTTGTCTTGTGGAAGAGTTGATCAAGAGGAAGAAGCTAAGGAAGAGACTATAGATATGACGGAGCCGATTATCTGCTCTCCTATTTCAGTGGTTCGGCCAAGGAACTGGAGGAGCCAATCCCTTTAACTATTGAGGAAGAGGAGAAAGACATCTCGATTTGGGTGAAAAGGAGGGCCAAAGGTTTTGGAAATTTTTTGGGTGTTTCCTGGGCAGGGTTTGAGGATAAAGTCATGGACTCAATGCTGGACATAGAAAAGAATCGGAAGTCTTCAGAGGTCTACAACAACAGTAAAGGGACATACTCTAGGGCTAGGGGAAAGAGAGAGCTTAAACAACTTTGCTGCAGCTTTAATTTCGACCAGGCAGGGGCTAATAATGGGAAGGGGAGGAAGCGCAGAGTCTCAAAGTAAAATTTTCTCATGTATCTCAAAATTATTTCTTGGAATGTTTGGGGTCTAAATAATGAAAGAAAGAGGAAGATAATTAGTGCTAATTTGAGAAGATGGAAACCTCATGTAGTATGCTTACAAGAAACAAAAATGGAATCGGTGGACAGGAAGGTGATTGGTTTGATTGGACTTTTTTAGGGGCTGTAGGGTCAGCTGGAGGCATTCTTTTGATGTGGGATAGGAGGGTGATTTCGAAATTGGCAGTAGAGAAAGGGTCTTTCTCAATCTGTTGTTTGATGAAAACGGTGGACAGTAACCTAGAATGGCTTTTTTCGGGGGTGTATGGTCCATGTTCAGATTCTGCTCGTTCAAATACGTGGGAGGAATTAAAAAGGGCGAATAATAGATGGAATGTTCCTTGGTGTGTAGGTGGGGATTTTAATGCTGTCCGTTTTCAACAAGAATGTTCAGGGGCAAGGGGTTTTTCTTAGGCTATGGAGGAGTTCAATGATTTCATCAATGAGATGGGTTTAGTAGATCTGAATCTAACAGGGGGTGAATATACTTGGTTCAAAAAAGGTTCTAATAATCAGTATTCCATAATTGATAGATTTCTTACTTCCTCGGATTGGGAGGATAGTTTCAGTGGCACCTCTCAGTTTTGTCGTCCAAGAGTTATATCAGATCATGTCCCATTACTTCTCGAATGTGGGGGATTATGCATAGGAAAGTGTCTATTCAGGTTTGAGAATATGTGGCTCAAGGAGCCAGGGTTTGTGGAATGGGTCAGATTAAAGTGGCAATCCTATGAAGTATATGGAAATCCTGGTCACATTCTGGCCAAAAAACTTAAACTCTTGAAGGCAGATATTATTTTTGGAATAGGGAGGTTTTTGGGAAGATAGAATTCATAATTCAAAAAGCTGTAGAAGAGCTGGAAAGACTAGAGTTAAGGGCAGTAATGGGAGTTCTGTCTGCAGGGGAGGAGGAACAGATGGTAGTGGTCAAGAAAGAGCAGGAGCAGATGTTTCTTAGCGAGGAAATCTGTTGGAAGCAGAAATCCAGAATACAGTGGTTGAAGGAAGGGGATAAAAATACAAAAATTTTCCACAGAATGGCCAATATTCATAAGGCCGGAAATCAAATTCGTAGTGTCTTGATTGGGGGCAGACTTCTGGAAGATAAAGAAGAAATTAAGAAGGGTACTGTGGATTTTTACAAGCAGCTGTATTCAAATGGTAGTCATTATCGTCCAAAGCTGGATGGTGTGCAATTCAATTCTCTTGATGAGGTGGATAGGTCAGCTCTAGAGCAATCTTTCTCTGAAAATGAGGTGGTGGTTGCTCTTAACACTTTTAGGGGAGACAAAGCTCCAGGCCCGGACGGTTTGTCGTTAGCCTTTTTCAAAGTCTGTTGGGAGGTGGCCAAGGAAGATGTTTCAATTTTTTCACACCAGCATGGGTTTTGAAAAGAGTCTCAATGCTACTTTCATTGCCTTGATTCCGAAAAAAATGTGGAGCTAGTGAGTTGAAAGATTTTAGGCCCATTAGCCTATTGGAAGCATTTACAAGCTTTTAGCCAAAGTTCTTTCTTTACGCTTGAGGAAGATCATTGATAAAGTTATATCTGAATCCCAACATGCTTTTGTGGGGAGCGTCAGATTATTGACGCGGTCTTTTATTGCTAACGAGGCAATGGATGCTAGATTGTGCCATGGTATTCCAAGATTATTGTGCAAGTTGGATATCAAAAAGGCGTACGATCATGTAAATTGGGACTTCTTACTTTATTTACTAGAGGATGGGGTTTGGTGCTAAGTGGAGGAGATGGATGGAGTTCTGTTTATTTACTGTTCGCTTTTCAGTTTTGGTGAACGGTGAGCACATTGGATTTTTTGATAGCTCGAGGGGTTTCAGACAAGGAGATCCTCTTTCTCCTTTTCTTTCTACCATCATTATGGAGGTGTTGAGTAGGCTCATGGATAGAGCTGTTGTAGGTGGTTTTATCGGTGGGTTCAGGATGGGTCGTGCGGATGGTGTAGAATTGTTAGTGTCACATCTTTTGTTTGCAGATGATACTTTGGTCCTCTGTGGTGCAGATTATTCACAGTTAGGATATCTCCGTTTAGTACTGTTGATTCTTATGTTAGATTTATATCTGTTCAGTTCATTACATCTAGTTTTATATTGGCTAATCGGCCGCTGTGATCGATTAGCGTGGCAACTGTGTATAGAACTTTGCCTTGTATAGTTTTTTTGTAGGACTTTACAGGTTCAGCAGAAGACCTCTCCACTAGCTTTATCGGAAGACCTGCTTAAAGCCCACAAACGGTAGACCTCGTGTCCACCCGATCTCTATGACGTGTCCTATCCGTAGTCGACTCATTGGATTAATTCAAACTTATCCTAATCATTATTTGAATTAATCCAAGACATTCCCCGACATATCAAGCCGCCGAAAGCAACTTTCCTAAAAGCAGAAGACTTTTCGCCCCGAATAGTGAAAGCAGAAAAGGCATCGCCTCCTACTTTCTGCAACAACTCTTAGATCTGACACCTAAATCGCCCACCTTGAAGATCTCGAAATCATTCTCTCGCTCTAGATATACGTGAAAGACGAAAAATCTTTTGATCGACCCCTGCATTTAATGCATTGTTGAAAAGGGTTGTTGAAGTATTCGCCTTCTCCAACGGATCTTTTGAAGTGCACCCGCTATAAATGCCGCCATCAAGACTGGAAAACAAGCAACCGCATGTAATCAATCGAACACTTAAAGGGTTGCTCAAACTTCATAACTCCTAGTCTTACACTGTAATCAAGAGATCCTCAACATCTAGAAGTTCACGCCAACAACAAGAAGCTACTCATCAACACTTATTGTTTTTACTTCTTGTTGTTTACATTCATTTACTATACTTCCGCACGAATTAAATATCTTGTATTTACCGATATTTAATTCCATAGACCCCAAACACAAGTCAATATTTTGTACACGATCCATTAGGGATATTCTTTGTAATTGATCTAAGTGGAAAACATAATGCACTATTTAAATCCAAGGTTGACTGCCTTGGTGGTGGACGTAGCACTCTTTATAGTGTGAACCATCCCAAAATACTTGTGTTATTTCTTATCTGCTTGTTTGTCATTTGATCTAGTCATTACTTTGATTATCTTTATCCATTTAAGTAACTTAAGTATCTTGTAAAAGGTCTAGGTAGTCCTTATCGGCACTGAACAACTATCTTGAAGGTCTTCCGCTACTTCATTCTCTTCAATAGATTGCAAGTATCCTTCAAAGAATTTACTTAAAAGTTTTAAGTGTTTAATAAGCTATTCAACCCCCCCCCTTCTAGCTTATTATTGTGGCCATTGGGACCCACAAGTACTTCTATTTTTCGAGATGGTGTCGGGTCTTCGGATCAACATTGCCAAAAGTGAAATCTTGCCGGTTGAAGAGGTAGTTGATGTGATTCCTCTAACTTCTTTCTTTGGCTGCAAAGTTTCTAGTCTTCCTTCGTCGTATCTTGGTTTGCCCTTACGAGCTCCTTATAAGAGTAAAGCTTTGTGGAATCCGGTGATCGAGAGATTTGAACAACAATTATCAGGTTGGAAGAAGCAACTATTATCAAAAGGGGGACGTTTGACTCTTATTAAAAACACTTTGTCAAGCATGCCTACTTATTTCATGTCTCTTTTTGTGATGTCGTCCTCTATTCGTAACCGTTTAGAAAGATTGGAAAGAGATTTCCTTTGGGAAGGTCTTGTGGAGGAGCACAAGTATCATCTGGTTAGGTGGGATAAGGTTTGTTCCAACTTGAGGGAGGGTGGGTTAGGTATCAAGAGATTGAAGGTATTTAATTCGGCCCTTCTAGGTAAATGGTTATGGAGGTTCCTATCTGAGAGGAATGGTTTTTGGAGGAAAGTGGTGCTTAATAAGTAAGGGGTAGGTGATCATAAGCGGTTCCCTAAGGTCATTGACAGTCCATATGGAGTGGGCGTGTGGAGAGGTATTTGCAGAGGTTGGAATGCTTTTGTGAGGAATATCTCTTTTGAGATTGGTGATGGTTCCTCGGTGCGCTTTTGGACAGATAAGTCGTGTGGAGAGAAGGAACTCTGGAGGAATTTTCCTGATCTATTCATCTTGTCAAGGGAGAAAGATTGTTTGGTCAGTTCAGATGGAAGAGGGTAGACCGGTGTGGAATCCGATTTTTAGACGCAACTTTCAAGACTAGGAAATGGATTCTTTCATGCGCTTCATCGAAAAGATCCATGTTGTTCAGGTAGGGGGAAGCCGAGAGGACAAGGTGAGACGGGACGGTTCGAGGAGTGGAAAGTTTACTGTCAAGTCCTTCTACGTTAAGCTGCTTCGGTTTAATTACATTTCTTTTCCCTGGAAGTCTATTTGGAAGACTAGAGCTCCAAGTCGAGTCGCCATCTTTGCTTGGGAGGCAGGTAATGAAGCTATACTTACAGGGGATAATCTGCGGCGTAGAAACAAGATCTATGTTAACAGATGCTTCATATGCAAAACGATGAAGAAAGTGTAAACCATTTGCTGATTCGCTGTCCACTGGCTAGAGAATTGTGGAATTTTATTTTGGGGATGCTTAAAATTTCATGGGTGATGCCTGGATCTTTTAGAGAGGAGCTGCTGAGTTGGTCTTTATATAAAAGAAAAAAGAGAAATACTTTTTGGGAGACTATTCCGTTTGCTGTTGTTTGGATCCTTTGGGGGGAAAGAAACAAAAGGGCTTTTGAGAATGAGGAAGGTTCCATCCTGCAGCTAAAAGACACTTTGCTTCGCACTCTATTCTTTTGGTGTTTCGAGCCGACGGAAACTTTATCTACTAGATATTCTTTTGTAGATTTTGTTAATAGCCTTTCATTCGATTAATGTGTATACTTCTAGTGTACAAAGGTTGCGCCTCTTTTTTGGTGCTATAGTTCAATGCAATACTTATCAAAAAAAAAATCCCTTATCAGTCCTTCAATCTGATCGAAGATTCTTTGTCAAAGGACTTAATAACCATTTATGGTTTTGTAGAGTTCCTTCCCACAGCCACACCAATACATTTTCTCTTAGCTCTGTTTTCCATAATCACATTCTTTCTGAAATGCTCCACAGTTAATATACAATTACTCAGGATCATTTTTTTTGGCAAATAACCCATTTTAATTAAGTAATGTTTTTATACATAAAAATGGTTATAGTTATACAAACGAAAGAAAAGATTGTAGAGAATTCAATGTTGAAAATACTGATTCGCAAGAATAACAAGTTTCCCAGACTTGTAAGAGTGGTACTACTCTAATCAGAGTGAGGACCAAGGAGAGGTATTATGTCCGTCGCAACTTGAGATGGAGAGAGGGAGAGGGGGAGGGGGAGACAGAGAGAGAGAGAGAGAACATTATCATTTAACGAAGACTGGGGAGAGAGTATTCAAACTGATTCATTGCCGTTGGTGTTTAAAACATCACTCCTCTGTTCCGGGAAAATGGCTTCGGAGGAGAGGGCATCTAAGTTGTTTTCTAGTAAATGTACCTCAATTTTTGTGTATATTTTCACCAAACTCATGAAAAACATTTTCTGTGAAACAAACAGAACCTAGAAAGTAAATATACTTGCACTAAGAAGTTATCAATCTTTATATTCCTTGGAATACATTTTTTAGCATTATTGTTTGTAAACTATTGGTTATAACACAATCAGAACCGCAAGGCTATCACCAACAACTTCCAACCATCTTCCATTCTATTTTAAAAAGCATAAAATTTTGGTATCTATCATTTGTATTAAAGAGAAACCAAAAGATCAAGTAGTTTGCCAAGACACTGAATGCCGATCAACTAAGCTAAACAGAAGAAAGGAACCCCTATAGCAGGAAAATTAAAGCGAGCAAAAAATAAAAGAAAATCTTGTCGTCCATAGAAAGGAATTTAAGGTAATCGAAATCCAACATCTGAGAGTACAAGAAGCATTTTACAGAAAGCTATTTGAACTTACTACTCATTCACGAAGAAATTTAAATACCTGGAGTCATTCTCTGGGTCAATGATTAAGATCTTATTCCAAACAGTCACTTCTAGAATATGCTTTGTTGTGCATTTGATCCATGGCATATACACCAATTAGTCAGCTAGCTCACAATGGTTAATTCATGCTTCAACACATAGACAAACATCTTCCGAAAACCCTATACTCGGAAAGAGATCCAATTTGGATTCCCAATTCTCAGTTGTCATGCGACTAACAGTGATCAAAACATAGACAAACATCTTGGATTCCCCACCAACACCCATCTCATCCATCCTCTTTGCAACTTGCTTGAAGTTTCAGGTTTTAAACACATAAGAGGCATCCTCAATGCCGACTTCACCTGTGACGAGCTGATTCCACAGCTTTGCAAAAACTCTACATTCGGCAGCAAAGTTTTCTCCGAATTACGATATATGAACTGCCTATATTGGCGGAGATCAGAAAAACTTAAATTGGAACCTAAAACTTTATGCAACTCCAAAAGTGATCGCCTAAGCTGATTCGTATTACATCTTAAAATCCGTGGGTAAGCTGAAATGTATTCTGCAACCTCAGGTCGAGAGAAACCAGAGTCTTGAAAAATCTTGATTGTAGGCTTAATGGTTCTTTCAAGTTCTGAACACAAAACTTTGGGCTTGCTTTCAACAACTTGTTCGAGTTGGGTCTTTGAGAAGCCGCTCTCTTTCAAGAATGATAGTACATAATCAGCTTTTTCAGGGTCTTTAAGTTAAGGTAACACTGAAGAAACTTTGGAAACAGTTTCTTGAGAAAATTGGTGCTTGTTTAGCAAGTGATCAGCTGTAAAAATGGTGCGGTTTGATTGGGTTTGACAAGTAGAAGAGAATAACCGGAGAATGAAATTTGGATTGTTGAGATAAGATGGGTGGCATTTGACAATGGTTCGGAATCTACACATAATCATTTTGTCGAACAGGTTGTGTGCCCGACAAAGAAATCAAAATCAGTATAAAAAGAGTCAAGTTAGTAGAGTTGGGAAACTAATTGCCATTGAAATTGGAGAACCGGAAAGAGAAAACGCTTTCCTAAATTCTTATCACACTCTCTTGTTCTTTAATTGATTCTATTTCAAGGTTTGAACTTGAAGTCAAGGGTTAGAGCGTCAATGGAGATTTGGAGTACTGAAACGATTGTGCAAAAACTAAAGAGGCTTAACCATTATGTTGGTAATATAACCACTAAATACTTTTTTAAAAAAACCGGAAAGGGGTAGTAGCTTGCTACTACCAGGAAAATCGCAGGATGTGCCCGAAATGATACAGGGTTTGAGAACATTGCAACTAATAACACATACAATTTGTTTGTGTTTAAAATAAATTATTTAATAAAAATAATTGTGTAAAAACTAATTGTTGATAATTGGGTGGCACTTTTGAATGTCAATAATGAAACATTTATTTAAATACAAACATTTTTTTAATACTAATTACATATTCAATTACACATTTAATTAATATCTAAAAAAATATTTATGATGTGGCATAAATCAGTCTTGGGTCGTCCGAATTGGTGCAAGGATATCTAAGCTTAATGTATGGATTGAATTGTTTCAACCAACCTATAAGAACACAAAACAAACCTTAGTGGAAGTGCAAGTCTTGGTCTCGCGAAACCATTCCGGTGTGAGAGTAAGTATCGTGTATATGGTCAAAAATAATTTTGATAGAGTGTACCTTATTTAGGGTTTATGGAGGAGTATATATAAGCCCACAAAGTCATAGAATCCCCATAAATTTTCAGCTCCATAGTTACCAATTAGGTTTAGGAGGAACTCCTAACATGTAGGCGTGATATGCAGTTGGTCGCGTGATTGTCGAAGAAGATAAGGTAAGTATTCTACTCAAATAAGGAAACATTTGATCTGTCATGGATATCAAGTCTCTGATATTCCCTGCTCGATGTTTAACCGGGCGGGCATGGCCCTACCTGACTCGGTGATATATCTTTGTGATGACAAGTGTGATTTTTCGGGAATGGCCCCCTGGTCGACCAGGCAAGGCTTATGTTCGGCTAGGTTTAGACGGGATATAGTAGATCCTTACTCGGATATTATGATAGCTCTATCCACTGTGTACGCGGATCTCATGATAACGGACGTGTGACTGTCACATTATGTTCTCATATGCCTTGCTCATGACCGGCTTTGGGCCGGGCACATCAGTGGCCCCTTGCTCCGTGTCTGACGAGTATTCATGCACGGAGCGGGGAGCGTCTATGTCTGAATTAGTTGACCTTATGACCGTATCGGGCTTCAACACTTGTGTAAATATTGAGTTGATTGTAATCTGGCTGGAATACAGGAAAGCTGAAAGTTCTAGAATACTGGAGAGCAGACAGCTGGATACACTTTGAAAAGATGTTGTTTGGAGAGTACTAGGGAGAGTATGTGAAAAGGCGCGTGAGCCATCACCTACAATCCAACGCATGATGTAGCGTGATTTACGAGGCATCGCATTAAATGTGAGACACGCCGTTCGTGACGTTAGTTGTCCTGGAGGGCGTTTGGCGCTCGTTATGGGGGAAAAAAGGCTAAAGCCTTTACCTATAAAAGGAGAGGCTCTTCTCCCTTCTCATTTTTTACAACTTTCAAATTTTCAAGAGTTCAAGTCTTTAAAGCCTCTACCGATCCATATTCCGGTGTTCCTTTTTCCATATTCTGATTGTGCTTTCGTTCTTGAATCTAGCAGCAGAGTCCTCTTTCGTTTCTGATTCAACAGAGCTTTGTGAAGAAAACCCCAAACAATTTCCAACAATAAACTTCTGATTTTTTGTCTCTTTCTCGTTATGTTCTTCATTTTCTAGGTGATTATATCATCCCACATGCATTTTCTGGGAGAATTCCATAGAATAGACCCAAACCTTTAGGTAAATATCGAGGAAAAGAACCAAACGGTCCCATTCATGTACCTAGACTTAGGATATGTCCTTCTATGAATTGCTTATCGAGCAAATTTGACCTTTCTATCCATGATCTCTCTTTGTAGAAAATGAAGCTACTAGATGAATCCACGGGCAGTGAGAAAGAAACCTTCATTTATGGTGGTCAGAACGACCCATTGAGCAGCGAGAGGACGATGTCAGATGACATTGAGATCGTGGATGTCATTGAAGCAATTTTACAAGAAGAGTTAATGCAAGGAAAAGCGAAGAGTCTGCGAAGCGATAGATAGGTACATTGTTAATATAAAACAGATTCAATATCAGACTTTAATAAGTAAAGTTAGCAGCAGTTAAGAGATAGGCAGAAACAGATAAGACAGTACACATAATTTAGAAGTGGTTCGTACTGTGAATAGTACTACGTCCACTACCAAAGTGGTTAGCTTTGGATTTTAAAAGGTGCACTTGTTTATCCACTAGGTGAGAAGATAAGATTTGTTTTTTGTAACAATAGTTTTTTTTTCCTTCCTAAGGAGATCACTAATAGATCGTGTACAAAAATAGTTTTCAGCCAAGTGTTTAATGATGAGAGAAACAATCAATGAATAATTGTTATCTCAAGTGCTAAAGTAAAGAACAGTTTAAAGCAAACTAGAAGAAGTCTGAAGTGAAACAGTAAAGGCGCGGATCTGCGGGCTTGGGGAAGTTTGGTGAAGTGTTAGTTCTTGTCCTTTTATCTCTTAAATGCTTGAGTTATGAAGATGAAGCTTGAGTATTGAATGTGCAAGAGAGATATTTCTTCAGATCTTCAAAACTTGAATAAATACCAGGGGAGATCTTTAGGATCGTTGGACTGAGGGTAGAGAGGTTGTGTCCAACGTTATAATGTATTGAACGCATTTCGGCGCTTTGTAGGATGAGTGCATCAATAGATATTAGAGATTCAGTGGTTGCAGAGGCAGACATTCTTAAACAGAGTAAGGTTCCAGCTTGCAGACGTTACAGCTTTGAAAGTCTTCTTAGCCAAATGAGGTAATGTCTTCAGTCTTCATGATTCAGGAGATAGTTTGGACAGTTGTCTTTGAAGCCAGATAGTTGACTTCTTTGGGGGGAAAACTGATGAAGATAAAATGAATATTATTTGACTAGATATTAAAAATATCTAGATCAAATAACATGTGACCAAATTCCACGTGTTTGACTGAACTTGACTTTTGAGCTTGAGCAGACTTCCAAGTCTGCTGTTTGAACTGTGCTTTCAAGGCTGCTGTTGAAGCCTGCTGATCCGCGCCTAGGAGAACTAACACTAAACTAGTTCTAAACACCCTTGATTCTAAGACAGTTGTCACACTAACCGGTACGCATACCTATTAGCCACTGTGCAATAGAATCAGAAGATGACTCAACCAAATCTAAAACCTATGAGGGTCAACAATGAGCCCGCTGAAGGGCGAGTTGCTGATTAGATGATGTGTCATGCATCCAGGTAGGAGGAGGCTGTCAATGAGGTTTCCAACTTCGGGGAGGTGAGCTTTGATGCTCCATTGGTTAGGAGGAGAAAAAACTCTGGCCGCTCAAATCGACCGAAGGATGAGGCCACCTCCTCTAGCCTTATGCTCACATGGTACGCGGATGCTGACAAGAGTCGGTATGCTGCGCACTTGGCCTCTTTGGACACCGCAGCCAAAGTAATTAATTGGTTCACCTTGTTGGGAGTGAATCCTAACGATTATAGAGCGGATAAGATTGATATGCCCACTGATGTCGAGTTGTCTCGCAAACTCAAGGATGGGCTCTTATTTTTGGCCTACTCGGTGTGGGCACCTGTTGTGGGGCATGGACACCAACAACAGGAACAGGATTGCTCGCGATTGGAGCAACAAAATCAGTAACCGATACCGGGGCGTGGCCCAAGTAGAGCAACTGCTGGTTGATAACATTCATTGTGTTGTAATATTCTGCCTGGACCTGGAAGGCAGATGTTTGTTGCTTAGTGGGTAGCACGGGCACAACCTCGTGACCACCTTATGCAGCTCTTCTTTGGTGGTTAAGGAGATCTCTCAGGTCCTGGCAGCGAGCACGCTGCTCGTTGATTTGGTCTCGAGCGTCAGTGTGCTCGTGGCCTTGGATTTTGCTAGTAGTTAAGGAAAACGCATAGTCCTTAGTGTAGGGAGCCTCATTTCCATGCTCTGTGTGCTAGGCGGCCTCCTTTTGCTGGTGCCTTATCTGTACGCCCTCAGATAGCGGTGGGGGTCCCATTGGAGGGAGATTTCCAGGCGGGTTATTTGCATGTTGGTTGCCATGTTATTGGCTTGTAGTGAAAGGACCCGGCCCGAACCTCAACACGAAATCCCAAGGTCGATCTCTAAAAGAAGTTAAACAACTGACAAATACCTGCTAAACATGTTGGCACAAGTCAAGCAGTCGAGCTACGCAAGCTCTGACGAGGAAGTAAAGCCGTAACGACTAGGCATAACAAGAAATTTAAAATTGCGGAAGCAAAATAATAACAACACGCCCGAGCTATCAAGCTCAAAGCTAAATACAACCAAAGAGATGGTAAATCTCTTCGTCCCAAAAATTCGAACCGTGTGACACAACAATGCGCATGAGCAATAAACCATCGACAACACAACGCCAGAGAGACAACAAGAACCCAACCTGATATACAAATAAATATAATCCTCAATGGTTGTACAAGCCAGAGACAACAACAATGACTAACCAAAGGCCCCGAGGCTACTGCATGCCCGGAAGACAACTAAATGAATACTAAGAATTAAAATACACAAGCTCGACAAAACATGTCGGCTACAAAATATAACCAACAAATTACCTAAATGTTCTACCCGACCGTAAAGTCTATATGACTTTACATAAAGTCGACCTCACAAGAATAACAATGTACATAAAAGAAAGTAATGCAGCTATAAGTAATGGGACTCCGCGAGGTATAACTCGGAAGAGTCGACTGCGACAAGTGTGAGCTATACGATCTAACTCAAACCACATGAACACACGATCTCAGCTCAATCTACTGATCTAATGTGCTCAGCTACAGTCACGATCCATTCGACCTCTTCGCGGCTAATGAACAACTGCAACTAAGCAAAGTATGGGGTGAGTCAAAATGACCCAGTACACTACTATAAATAACATATTATTATGCACGGTTATTAAATAATCATGGCATAATGTTAAACAATAATAATCCATGAGCATGTATCACAATGATCTCGATACTTCATAATTTCCCTTTTTATCATTTCTGGATTCCAAAGCTTTCATGCAATATAATGATATTCAAGTAAATGCATAAACCACAATCTACAATTTCTTTCATTTCAAAAATTCTTTATGTAACTGACAGGCTAAAGTCGCACGCCTACAAATTAATTACCAAGACAAGACTCGGCTACAGAACTGCAGCTAGGACAAGTCCAGGGTCGATCCACTGAAGAACGGTTATTCGGTTGCACAATTGTTACTTGACAAGATTGGGGGTCTAATTTATGATTAATTAACTACTTACGACAGAAATTAAAATAAGTTGTAAACAAGTAGGACTAACACTTCAGATTTGTCTCCGTCCCCGTTTATCAATCCAATTTCTTCGGTATAATTTCTTTCTCTTCCTCCCTATTCACTTGATCCGAGATGTATTTCAATCCCTATTTCTTCCTTATTAATGGTTATAAGTAGTGACACACTCACTTATTTCCCTAATCATTACCTAAACCTAACTGACACAGTCTAGGTTCACAATAATAATTGATAAGATCAAGAGAAATTAAGATCAAAGAATTCTCTATTCTTTTGCAAATAGAATGAAATCTAGTTTTTACCCCTTTTCAATTTACCATGACACATGCATAAATCTCAAAGTTGCTACTTGTGTAAAATCATAATCTGACACAGACTTAAGATTAAACTAGCATTAAATCAATTGCAAGGGAAAAGAGGGTGATCAAATCTCAAAACCCTAAGAATCAATCTAGCAATTCAATTAAGTAAAACTACGAATAGGGATTCAGAAGTAAAGAAATTAATACCTCAATTGAATTAAGCAAACGGTTCAGGATTCAAATCCAAAGCAATGTAATTAAGCTTCCATGAAAGTAGCTAAAATCTCTAGAGAAAATTCGTAGGAGAAGAAGAAGAAAATTATGAAGTCAAAACAAGTATATATACTTGTTTCCCAAAACCTAATCCTAAACTAAAAAGGAAATTCTTAAAAGAAAAAGGAAATAGAATATTTAATAAAAGGTAGTCAAATCCTCCTACCATCTATTACCAACAATAAATAGTTTCCAAATCCTTCTCTTTCACTTTGATCCCTAAACCTTCAACCTTTCTCTTCTGACACTTGAACTCTGCTGCTTTTGAAATCTGCTCCTTGAACTTTCAGCTTTTGACAGTTTGGTCCCACGCCGATACTAGCAATTTTATCTTCCACAATAAAAAACTTTTGCAGGGACATCACAAAATACTCACAAAAAGTCTCAAAATTACAAAAGTTAACCACAAACTCACCAAATCATAAACTACTCAAAATTACATCAAACCAAACTAAAATACAATAAAATAATAATAAAAATGTCTAGAAAATTAGGGAATTACATATAATGAAATCCACCACATCAGTAACAGTATGATGATCATAAGCATGCATATAAATCTTAACATAAATTAGAGTTTACTACTCTAATCTAAACAAACCCATTGAACGAAGGTACACTTCCTTGATTCTCTTCTGTCGCGCTGCTCCTGCAAATCACGTGCACAATCACATGTGTTCCCGATACCGGTTCCGTGGTATCGTCGGCCTTGAGACCACCTCTCAAGTGCCATAGCTTCCAAGGTCATGCTTTCCTGCTATGAACAATGGACAGCTACTTCCCCACCGCGGCCGCAATGGAGGCGTGTGGGACCCTTAGTCTCCGATACGGCGACCCACCGCAATCACGAGTCCCATAACGCGTGAAGACGATGTGTCGTCCCATCATTGACTAACCACACTACAACCCGATAAGACCTCAGTACCCGATGACCTTATCTAAAACCAAACTCAACTCCGTATTTTGCAAGTATAACACACATAGCAAGACTAATTATTTAGCCTATTAAACATACTCCGTATCGAGTTCTTCATTTTCCTCAAGTATAACATCACAAGTTCGGATCGAGTTCCCAATCGATCCAGTCAAGTAGGGTTCACACTCTATAGTATATAACCAACAAGAATATTCATGTCATGAATAAATACTCACATATTCTGAGGTGATTAATCAACTCTCACCTCCAATCTAGAATTTAAGACTAGACATTTAGTCTAAAAACAATCCTTATTTATTGAGGGCTATCATAATTCCTATAATAACATAGTCATAATTACTTAAACTCAAACCATAGAACAGAGCTATGTATTTAGTTCAAAACAATTACTCGTTAACGCTTTCAAAACCCTTAATTAAACTCGTCAAGACTACTAAGTAGCCTTACGTCAACTCCCAAACCAAGACTATACCATAGTCTCACCCTTAGTTTCATGTCGGACTTCTATTAGCCTTTATCAATCATAGTGTATATACCAATACACTCATACTCATGCTTAAAGCGTAATATGACTATCATCACTCAACACTCATAATTGCCCACTAAGTACACTTAGTAGCATCTCGGATGGCATGGTTGTCCATCCATCGATTCATCATCCTATAATTTATAAAGACTCTAAAGTAGACTTCTTATAATTCGTGCCCTATTGTGCACGCCCACAAGTAACTCTCATAGATTGACTAACTAGTTCACTAGTTTAGTTAAAGTTCTCAAAAGCATTAGTTCCCAAAGACTCTATCAAGTTTAGGTGTCATTTAACACACTTACAACATGACCCCACAGTCAACCAACCGAGACCAACCCATCTCAAATCCCGTAGAATTCAACATTTCTTACCTACGTGTTAACTAAATCTTTAATCGACTCCTTGAGTCTAAGTCAAACCATTTGTACTCAGGTCGTTCCCCAACCTTTAGTCTCACAATACCCTCTTAACGTAAACGAGACGACATCCAATGTTTGATCGTCAAAACCCAACCAACTTAAGTATATTTATTAAAGGCATTAACGAATGGTTCGCGACTAATATTTAGTCTTAAATTACGTAGTGTCCAAGGGTACACCCCCAACATTCGCAACGAAACGGTTGTCTAACCCCATTCCTAAATCTCTCATAATTAATCTAGGATTGTAATTCAACCCTCAAACACAACCTTCAATTAAGTCAACGCACCATCGTGCCCGACCAAACACTTAAAGGCAACCATTCACAATTTAATACCCAAACCAAATAAGACCCATCGATTAGTAATAATTTCACACTAATGTCGTCCAAGGACTTCCATTGGAGTCCTAAACCATCAATTATCACAAAACACCCATTTGTTCTCACTCGACTAAAACTCGAGATCTCCAACGTGAGTCCCGATGAACGTGAAAAGTCGTAGGAATTTTTCCTAGGGTTCAAAATAGCATTTTAAACATATAATAGACTCCGTTTATTCAAAATACTAACTCCCAAAATCTAGGGCAAAGCACAATTTCAAGATTTTTACTTCACTCGGGTTTCTAAATCTGACAACTAACAATTTCGTATCCAATCACTTCAACGAACCCAACAAACTCAAACAAATCCATCCCCACATGTTCATTAATAAAAACCCATCATAGACATGTCATCTAGACATGTATCAACATAATAAATCAAGAGGAATACATCTCTAACATCCTAACATCAAAATGGGCTAGAGAGAGAAAGAAGGAGATTTAGTAACGTACCTCAATCGTGGCTCAAACAACAAAGGAAATGAAAACAAACCGGATGGAAAGAATCCATTCGTCGAGGGCTTCGAAATGGCGTACTCGGCTTGACGATCCGTTGGCCGGAACTCCAGGAATCGCCGAAAAACCTCCATGAGCACACCTCACTTTCTATCTCTATTCTGTAATGGTAGATGCATAAAAATGAGGAGGGGAAGGGGAAAATAAGATCTAAAAGGGGGTAAAAGGGGACCAAAATGCCCTCAATTGGGTGGCCAAGGGTGAAGGAGGGAGATTAGTTGGGGGTAGGATGGACATTTCACAACAAAAATCAAGAAAATGAGCTGCCAACTCGTACTGCTACAGTCACGCGCGCGCTGCGTGCG
Organism: Codonopsis lanceolata; assembly: GCA_013146195.2. NCBI lineage: Eukaryota > Viridiplantae > Streptophyta > Magnoliopsida > Asterales > Campanulaceae > Codonopsis > Codonopsis lanceolata. Next base: position 78,134,861 of record CM028378.1, on the reverse strand, counting down.
TCCAACTTGCGACGACTTCAGTTTGAACACCATTCGACGAAACGACGCGATTTATTCTCCTGCCACTCTATAAATGTCCTAAGTAAAAGCCTTAAAAACCCTAAACCAAACAAAAAATTTCTCGGGGGTTCCTCGATCAAAACAATTCAGCCGCATACCGAAATCGGTCCGTAACCACTGTACAACGGACGAAACTACGCAAGACAACCCAACGATTGAAACAACGAACGAACAAGCATACATACTTGTTTTAAAACATGTTAGAAGTCTAATGAAGTGTCTCAAACACATACCCAAGGTAAAACAAAAATTAAATGCGACCAAAGTACCAAATGCGATACGTTAACGATACGCGAATTGCGAAATCAAACTTATGACGACGAATATACTTTGAACGTCGTGACCACATGTAAACTTTATAAACTTGATTATAATGATATAAAATTTATTTAAGCAAGTACACGAAGACCTTGGATATCTCAAAGGCCGTAAACAATAATTAAGGAAGATAACACTCTACCAAGTCGAGTTCCCAACAATGCTAAATCGCGCAATAAAGACTCTAGCATGCTAACGGGTGTAAATCGAACATCCCAAGGGTATCGGCCTTACCTTAGCATACCCAGGCATAAGAAGTCTTCCACGTTATGGCTTATCATATTGGCCAGACGATCACGTAAAGTTCCGAGGCGTTACATTCTCTCCCCCTAAAAAGAATTCGACCTCGAATTCTGAGTTTCGTAATTCAACTCCTAGGTCCATCTCGACCTAATAACAAACTCAGACATCAAACCCGATGTCTTACACCTCGAAAATAACGCTCTAGACTAAACTATCACAATTCGGTAACTAAGTCGCGACCATAAACCAATAACGCATAACTCCCCGGATAGAATCATATCATCCCCGGTTACAAGTATACCATGAGGTTCTACTACTTTTAGCAACTGATCGATTTATTTTATACGCCGATTTCCTATGCTTCTATGACTTAAATTATGTTATTTCACGAGGATTTTGGCTACTGATATGTGTTTTTCCGTGATTTTGTGAGTTTCAGGGTTTTAAGTGAAAATATGCAAATCACAAGGCTTTTAGGTGCAAATTCCAAGAAGGGGTCAGAATGAAAATTGAAGAAGAAAAGAAGAAGAAACATGCTGGAGACCTTGCGGTCGCAAGGTGTTTCAGACCTTGCCTCCGCAAGGTGGACAGAAAGAAGAGAACTTAAACCCCAGATTTGTCAAGGACCTTGCGATCGCAAGGTGTCCCAGACCTTGCGACCGCAAGGTAGTCAGAACGCAAAATTTTGTGTTTTCACTAGAGATTCAATTTTAATACAACTCCTCGGTATAAATAGAGGTCGGTAGCCAAAGCGTAGGACGGATAGAAACGGCTGGAAATAGTTTTCTATAGCTTTAGAATAAATTTTAGGTTGTATAACATAATTAGATTGTGTAAATTACAAGTATTGAAGATCAAATCATGTCTCCTATCATCTCTATGCGTTGTTCATCTTCAAGGATGAACTAAATCATCATTGATCTAGGAGGTGGGAGGTAACTTGTATCGAATCTATGATTTAATTTATATATATATTCATTCAATTCTTGTTGATTGTGGTGATTATCAATCCCTATATTATTTCGCTTTGAACAAATGAATGTAATCGCAAATAATAAAGGCTTAGAGGTGCGGATAACTACATGATCAATGTGCATATGTCATACACTGGCTCACCATCACAATAAATTGGACCTATCGATGCACGAGAGTGATAAGTTAGGGCCAGGTTCCATATATGACCTAGGTGACAGATAGATCAAGTTCAAGAAAAATCAGATACACAAGCTCAATTTGAAAATTGGTCAATTCAAGAAGCATGTGCTTTATGTGGATTATATTCTCATGCTACTAATTTTTGTCCATCAAGTGCTATGTATGCTGAACAGGCTAATGCCATGAACGTATATCCGCAAAGACCAAGGAATGATCCCTACTCAAACACATATAATCCTGGTTGGAGGAATCATCCTAACTTTTCTTGGGGAGGAAATAAACATTTCCAACCTCAACAACCACAACCTCAACAATTTCCAAATCCAAATCAATTAAGAATTGAAGAAGTTCCAAAACAAGATGGAACAAGTAAAGGTCAAGCTGTTCTGATAAAGTATTTGCTTGAAGAAGTTGAAAATTTGAAGAAGCACATCGTAAATTCTGAGACCGAGAAAAGAGAAGAAGGGAATTTCCCTAGCCAAACCGAGCAAGCAAAATCAATCACTGTTCTACGAAGTGGTAAAGTAATAGGAGAAGAGGTAAGTGATCCTGTTCATTCTTCTAATGTGCCTGATGAAGTAGATAATTCTGAAAAAGAAGTTGAAAAGGATAATAGTAATGAGAATAATCAAACAATTAATCAAGAAGTAGAAGTTCCAATTAAGGAAAAAGAAAAAGAAGATCAAAATAAAGAAAATCAAGTAGAATTAGAAAAAGAGTTAGAACAAGAAGAAGAGGAACCATATGTGGCTCCACCACCATATGTTCCTCCAATTCCGTTTCCAAGAAAACTTATGAAAAACCGAATGGACAAACAATTTTCAGAAATTTATAATATGTTATCCAAAGTGAATGTTAACCTTCCTTTTCTTAAGGTTATTAAAAATATTCCCGCTTATGCTACGTTTTTCAAAGATCTTCACTCTAAGAAATACAAATTTGAAAACAATGAGAAAATTATTGTTTCTGAGAACGTAAGTGCTGTTTTACAACCCGAACTACCCCCTAAGTTGAAAGACCCTGGTAGCTTTAATATCCAAGTTTCTTTGGGAAGCTCTAAAAAGATGAAAGCCATGCTAGATCTAGGAGCAAGTATTAACTTGATGCCTTTTGCGGTCTATATACAATTAGGGTTAGGAGAACTAAAACTAACTAATATGCAACTACAATTAGCTGATCGTTCAGTTAAACATCCTTTGGGTATATTGGAAGATATCCTAGTTCAGGTTGATAAACTAATCATTCCAGTCGACTTTGTGGTTCTAGAGATGGAAAGGAAAATTTGCTCAAATAATGAAGTTCATATATTGTTAGGCAGACCTTTTATGGCCACTGCTAATACTATGATAAAATGTTAACAATGGTAAACTCACAATGTCAGTCCTAGGTGAAACTGTTGAAATCTCTGTTTATGATGCAATGAATAGACCTAGTGACATAAATACATGTTTCTCCATAGACGAAATCGAAAAATTATCAACTGAAGCTTTTGAGGAAGATAATGAAGATGATGATTATGAGAAAGACGTATTCGAAGTTTATGATGATAGTCCTATCCCTCCTATAAAAATTGACATTGAAGAAATAGAAAGAGAAATAGAAGAAGAAGAAAGACAAGAAAGAGAGAAACTAGAAACTCTTAAGAATAAGCATAAAGATAATATAGAGAAAGAATCCGAATCATAAATTAATTCTGATAAAATAGAAAAAGTAGAGGATGAAACAAATGAAATTAAAGAGGACGAAGTAGAAATTTTAAAATCTCTTTTTGAAGAAATAGAGATAGAGGATGAAAAAGTAGAAAATAATGAAGATGTTAAAGAAGAAAATACTGAGGAGGTTAAAGTACAAGAAACAATTAAACCAGAAAATTATGAATTTATGCCATCTGTTAAATCTCCTCCAGTAGAAGAATTAAAGTCATTACCACCCCGCCTAAAATATGCATTTTTAGGGGAAGATAAAACTTTACCTGTCATAATAGCAGCAGACTTAACTAAAGAGCAAGAAGCAAGCTTATTGAAAGCTTTATGGACACATAGAGAAGTTATATGATGGTCCCTAGCTGATTTAAAAGGTATTAGTCCGTCTATGTGCATGCATAAAATACACTTAGAAGAAGGTAGTAAACCTTCAAGAGAAAGATAAAGAAGACTTAACCCTCACATGGAAGAAGCCGTAAGAAAAGAAGTTCTTAAGCTTCTAGATGCAGGTATAATTTACCCAATTTCATATAGTAAATGGGTTAGTCCAGTTCAGGTGGTTCCTAAGAAATCAGGAATTACAGTAGTTAAAAATGAAAAAGATGAATTAGTCCCTACAAGAACTATTACTGGTTATAGAATGTGCATTGATTTGAGAAAACTAAATGCGGCAACTAGGAAAGACCACTTTCCTTTGCCATTTATTGACCAAATCCTTGAAAGATTAGCCGGTCACGAGTACTATTGTTTTCTTGATGGTTTTTCTGGTTACAACCAAATACCTGTAGCACCTGAAGATCAAAAGAAAACAACATTTACATGTCCTTTTGGTACTTTTGCCTTTAGGAGAATACCATTTGGACTATGTAATGCACCAGCCACCTTTCAAAGATGTATGATTTCTATATTTTCATATTTAGTTGAAAGATGTGTTGAAGTTTTCATGGATGATTTTTCAGTTTTTGGAAACTCTTTGATCATTGCCTATAAAATCTTACATCAGTCTTAAAAAGATGTTGTGAAACAAATTTAACTTTAAGTTGGGAGAAAAGTCATTTCATGGTCAAACATGGAATTGTCTTAAGGAACGTTGTGTCTAATAAAGGTATTGAAGTTGATAAAGCGAAAATATAAGTTATTTCACAATTACCCCCTCCAACCTCTGTTAAAGGTGTTAGAAGTTTTCTAGGGCATGCTGGCTTCTATAGAAGATTTATAAAAGATTTCTCCAAAATTTGTAAACCTCTATGTAACTTGTTAGCAAAAGATACAAAAAATTTTTTTGATCAAGAATGCCTAAATGCATTTAATTTATTAAAAGAAAGATTAACTACTGCCTCTATTTTATCCGGCACTGATTGGTCTCTCCCTTTCGAAATCATGTGTGATGCATCAGATTTTGCAATCGGAGCCGTGTTAGGAAAAAGGGTAGATAGAAAGCCACATGTGATACATTATGCTAGTAGAACACTAAATGATGCACAACTAAATTATACAACAACATAAAAAGAATTTTTGGCAGTTGTGTATGCTTTAGAAAAATTTAGACCATATCTGTTAGGGTCAAAAGTGATAATATTTTCTGATCATTCTGCTCTGAAGTATTTATTGAGTAAGAAAGATGCTAAACCTCGACTAATTAGATGGATGCTATTATTGCAAGAATTTGACATTACAATCAAGGATAAAAAGGGAACTGAAAATGTCGTAGTCGACCACTTGTCTAGATTAGAATTTTCACCCTTACTTGAACGTCAATTTTTTGACAACCCTATTCCCATAAATGAAGATTTTCCTGATGAGCAACTGTTAGCAATCAAAGATTCAGACCCTTGGTATACTGATTTTGTCAATTATTATGTGTTTGATATTATAAATCCTGATTTTGATCATTATCAAAAGAAGAAATTTTTGGCTGAAGCAAAAAATTATTTTTGGGAAGAGCCTCATTTATAGAAGATGTGTTCAGACTCTTTAATCAAGCGATGCATTCCAGAAAAAGACCTACAAAGTATTATGGAATTCTGCCATGAATATTCTTGTGGTGGTCATTTTAGTGGAAATAAAACTGCTAGAAAAATTTTACAATCTGGTTTATATTGGCCCACTGTTTTTAGAGACTGTGATCTATTTTATAGAACTTGTGATAAATGTCAAAGAACTGGCGGAATAGGAAAAAGAAACGAAATGCCCTTACACATTAATATGGTTGTTGAAATCTTTGATGTTTGGGGCATTGACGTCATGGGTCCTTTTCCAGTATCTAATAACTGTGAATATATTTTGGTAGCTGTTGATTATGTATCTAAGTGGATTGAAGTCATAGCTACCAAAACAAATTATGGTAAAACTGTGGTTAAATTTGTTGAAGATCTTTTTGCTAGATATGGAGTACCAAAGGCCATAATCAGTGACCAAGGAACTCATTTTACTAATAAATAATTAAATAATGTCCTTAAGAAACATGGTGTAACTCACAAGTTAGCTACACCATATCATCCTCAGACATCTTGCCAAGTAGAGGTTAGTAATAGACAAATTAAAGTAGTATTAGAAAAGACTGTTATGCCTAATCGTAAAGATTGAGAATCTAAACTTAAGGATGCTTTATGGGCATACCGAACTGCTTATAAAACCCCAATAGGAATGAATCATATCGAATGGTATATGGCAAAGCATGCCATTTACCGTTGAAATTGAACACAAAGCTTATTGAGTCATTAAAGACTTAAATTTAGATTTAACCTTGGCTGGTGAGGAAAGACTGTTTCAATTGAATGAACTAAAAGAACACAGGCTAAATTCGTACGAGAATGCTAAAACATATAAAGAAAAGACCAAGAAGTATCATGATATGGGGTTAGCCAATAAGATGTTTCGACCAGGATTGAAAGTTTTACTTTTTAATTCTAGACTTAGGCTATTCCCTGGAAAATTAAAATCTAAGTGGTCTGGTCCTTTTACAATTGTCCGAATTTACCCTCATGGAGCTATTGATATTAGAAATCCAAGAACAAATGAAGTGTTTAAAGTCAATGGACACCGACTCAAACCATATCTCGAACCAATGTCAGTTGAACGAACAATTGAATTAATTCGTTTAGCCGACAATGCACCACCCGATGACTAGGTTTGCAGTTGGGTCGAGACAACGACGTTAAACAAAGGCGCTAAGTGGGAGGCAACCCACTATGATGAATTTTTATTGCTTTTGTAGTTAATTTAATCATGCTATTCTCCGTTAAATGTAATTTTGGACATTTAATTTTAAATTAAATATGCCAAAATCCAAGTTTGGGGGAGAAAAGCATCTTAATGTTGTAAATATTTTTAGTTTAGAGTTTTTGTAGAGTTTTTATAATATAGGAAAGTGACGAAACGTAACGGAACCTAACGTAGGGACTTAAATGTTAAACTGCTGAAAAAAGATGAAAAAGAAACAAAAGGAGGACAATCTGCCCACCTTGCGGATGCAAGGTGCCCCAGGCCTTGCGACCGCAAGGTCCCCATAAATGCGGATTTCGTGAAACGTTGCATGTAGTACGTGGGAAATCGGAGCCGTCATCACTGCAGACCTTGCGGACGCAAGGTAAAAGCCACCTTGCGACCGCAAGGTGTCTTTATAAAAGAAACTGTCGGGTTCTTCAAACAGATCACTAGAAATCTCCTCCCAGCTTCAAGGCAGTGCAGCAGTCTTCCTTCCTCTAAGATCCGACGAAATCTTCAAGGATTCTTCAAAATTCCGGCCACTCTACAAAGAACAACCTCCCTCCTTCAACCCCTTTAACTTCCATCATACATACATCTTCCATTTCACCCCATTCGAGGAATTGAAGAAGGAGCATCCATTTTTGCCGGCGAAGAGCTCAAACTCTGGCGACACTCCATCCTTAAAGCTGCAAACCAAGTAATTCTATCCCCTTTTTAATTTTGACGTCCAATTTTATTTGCATGTTAGGGTGTTAGAAATTTACGTAGAAGATATATTTGCATGCTTTAGGAAATAGTGAATTTTAATTTCTAATTTTAAATTAAAAAAAAATAATAATATTTTAATTGTTAAAAAATTTATTTGCTCAAACATAATGTCCCATAAGCATAGAAATACTGGTGCCTCTTCTTCTCGCCCCGTTCAGGAGGAAGAGCAACACTATGACCACCGCCGCTTTAGTTCTTTCGAGGCGTCGGAGAGATACGCTGCCAAGCTCTCCAAGTCTTTGATTCCCGAGAGGGGATTCATGGCTGAAGAATTTGGCCTAAATGATAATTTTAGGGCCCGTAGGTGGGGTCAGTTGATTGATTCTCCGGACAAGGCAATCGTGCCTATTGTCGAGTTTATGCCAATGGCATTTGCATAGATGGGGGTGGTAGAGGCGTCGTTGTTAGGGGCGAGGATGTTAACTTTAGTCCCAAAGTATTAACATGTATTACGGCACCTCGACTTCGGCGGATGGTGCCGGCGATTATCTCACCTTCACCCCCTATTCTGTCGAGGTGGTCAATGCGACCATCGCCTCCCACGGTGTGGTGTGGACCCAAAGCGTAATCCACCCTATGGTCCACGCACCATAGAGAGTCCTTCTCTTGAACACGGCCAAGCAGGTGTTCAAATTTATCTGCTCGCCTTATGCCCTCAGTCACCAACACACGGTGACTTGGGCTGATCTACACCATCATGACCGGGTGGAGTGCATTGATGTTGGCCACGATCAAGGCCAAATTAAGACCCTTATTAGAGGTACTACAAATGCGGGGTTCGCGTTCCGCATTTGATTCTTAGGGTGTAAGGGCCGCGGGGTGAGATGGCCTCAACACGGAGAGGCTTAGAGGTGGGCCCGCCATTACTAGGGCCATTTTGTTTGAGCACCAGCAGCAGCCACGAGTGAGGGTTCCTCACATGGAGGAACCCGAAGAGGAGATGGATACTTTGGAGGAAATCTCCAACAGGTTGGAGGAAGCCGTCCTCCACACTGATATGGTGAGTCGGCCGGTTAGGCGGTTACGGATGCGTGCCAGGCAGGCCGATTTTTTTTTCGGTGGGTCAACACTGTGGGACAAAATGTCTCCAATTTTTATGGGCTGCCACCTGGTACAATCCCCGAGTTTCGTCCTCGTTCGTTATTTCCTCCCGACTCACCATGAGTCGAGGCCCAAGTTTCACCCTCTTTCGTTAGGTGGGCCTGCTATGTCCTTTTGATATTTGCCCTTCCCCATCAATCCTCTCATATGTTCCTCAATTTTGAGGACAAAATAGAAATTAAGTTTTGCGGGGGGGGGGGGGATTCTAAGCCTAGAGTCTTAGCAGGTCCTAGCCTAAGGAGGAGTGGATTTGGGCTACGTTTTTAGGGTGGGGAAAATTTTCTTTTCCCTCTATCGTGTCTCCTCCTCGCCCGTCTTTCTTGCTTTTAATTTTTTCTTATTTTCGGAGGTGTTGCCTTGACCAGAATACACTAATTTTGGATGCTCGTGGATTCCTCTTGTGGGGACCCATCATCAATTGTGTCATCAACATCTCCAATTTTCTTTTAAAATTTTTTTAAAAAAAAACTTAAAAATTTAAGAATTAAAAAAAATTAATTAAAAAATTTTAGCCTCAAGTTTAGGTGTGGTAGTACTAGTTGATGAGGAGTAAATGCAATGAACCGCATAGCTAGTCCGTAGATCCTTCTGGAATTTACTTGATTTTGCGAAACTTTTACTTTTCTCCAAATTCTTCATGCACTCACACCAGTCATAATTATGGATTAATTAGAATAGTTTTATAAAGTTTATAGCATCTACTTCATTACAACAAGATATGCACAAGAATATGATGCATAGCCATTCGAACATATGGTTGCATTAAATTGTAACTTAGAGTCAATTGCACGATAATTAGATCCCTTGGATTTTTCTCATTTATATATCTCAAGCACACTTTCGAACCGTGTCTGCAGGTTAGTCTCGATTGTCCCTACCATCTGTCTTAGCGAATGCTTATGTGAAATTCAGTGATGCTAAACATTCAACCCCACAATTCCCATAGTTGATATGATGTTTTGTGTGTCTTACTTGCTTTAAAAACTACATGAGCATTTGGCATTAAGATATGACTTAGGCCATCTTTGGATCATTAGAGCCTAAATATTCCCTGACCTTTACTAAAAATATCCCTAGTGTCCCCTTTGAGACTAATTAAAAAGAATGGAGTGTGCTAAGCACACATTAAAACCCCCATTCGACATCGTTTTTATTACCCACATTAACTTAACCCTAAAAGCCTATACACTTTTAGCCTACCCTTTGAGAGAGTAGGATGTGGGTGGGAAATTGATTATAGAGGACCATTTTTTTTCAGTTAGGCAATTTTTCTGAAGACTTTTTCTTTCCGTCGTCGGAAAAAAAAAAAGAAAATAGAAAAAGAAAAGAAAAAAAATGTATCGACGAAAAATGAAACGGAAGAAGAAAAGTGCAAATAGATTCAAATGAAAGCATAGCTTTCAAAAGAAAATATGTTAGAAAATTATTGCTAAGAAAAATGATGAGATATTTTTTTAGATTATGTATTGCCCAAAACAAGTTTTTTTTTTTTGGGGGAAGAAAAGCGAAAAGTAACAGAAAACACCCCCCCACTTGTAGTCTTTGTAGGTCCTAGCCTAAATAGGGAAAACTTTCTTTTGCTTGGAAGTATGAGGGATAAAGGATAGTCTTACTCTCTCACTTTGAATTCCAATCCCTTTCCATCAAATCCCCCATCACCTTGGCCTTACATTACAAGCTAATAAAGAACTAATGATCTTCTTTCCAATGCTTGTACATGTTTTCTCTACTAAGTGAGTCATATAGAATTGATCAAACGCTTCATGTTCATATTATTCGCCAAAAAGCTCATTGTGTTAGCATAATATTAGCTATTACAAGTAATTGGGATATGAGAGTATTGTATGTCATACATAGAAGTGCATGAGATGGATGTATAAGTTTTTGAAATCCTTGGTGACCTTTTTTTTGTGTAATAGATCGGGTTTAGATGGTAGATCTCATACTTCACAATGCATGGGTTTTAATTAAAGTCTGATTTTCATATGAATGTGGTGCTTAGTTTAATAAAACTATTTTAGTTAAGATATTCTCTAAGACTGTTGATCACACACACACGGAGAAATTAAAAGTAGTAGCAGTTTTAAGTAAAAGTCAGTTAGTTTTATGTGATTAAGCCTGCACATATTTGGTGAGCATCAAACTGAGACTGCTTTGTTATGCCATGCTTTTATGACTTGAGGTTGAAGCCAAAAATATTTTTTTTGTTCTGTTTAGTCTAATTTTTATCTGCTTTTGTATTTATTAGTTTTTGTATTTATCTGCATAGTCGAGTCACTCGAAAGAGTCTCCTTGAGTTTGTGGGTTTATAGAGGAGTGTAAATAGTGTCACCCTCCAAAAAGATTTTTGTTTTTTGTTATTTCTGTTAATTGTTTAAATGCTTTTGTATTTATAAGTACTGTTTACTCGTAGACGAGCAAAGTTTTAGTTTTGGGGTATTTGATCGATGTATTTTATACGCCGATTTCCTATGCTTCTATGATTTAAATTATGCTATTTCACTAGGCTTTTGGCTACTGATATGTGTTTTTCAGTGATTCTGTGAGTTTCAGGGTTTTAAGTGAAAATATGTAAATCACAAGGCTTTTAGGTGCAAATTCCAAGAAGGGGTCAGAATGAAAATTGAAGAAGAAAAGAAGAAGAAACATGCTGGAGACCTTGCGGTCGCAAGGTGTTTCAGACCTTGCCTCCGCAAGGTGGACATAAAGAAGAGAACTTAAACCCCAAATTTGCCAAGGACCTTGCGACCGCAAGGTAGTTAGAACGCAAAATTTCGTGTTTTCACTAGAGATTCAATTTTAATACAACTCCTCGGTATAAATAGAGGTCCGTAGCCAAAGCCTAGGAAGGATAGGAACGGCTGGAAACAATTTTCTATAGCTTTAGAATAGATTTTAGGTTGTATAACATAATTAGATTGTGTAAATTACAAGTATTGAAGATCAAATCATGTCTTCTATCATCTCCATGCGTTATTCATCTTCAAGGATGAACTAAATCATCATTGATCTAGAAGGTAGGAGGTAACTTGTATCGAATCTATGATTTAATTTATATTTATGTTCATTTAATTCTTGTTGATTGTGGTGATTATCAATCCCTATATTATTTCGCTTTGAACAAATTAAATGAATGTAATCGCAAATAATAAAGTCCTAGAGGTGCGGATAGCTGCATGATCAATGTGCATATGTCGTACACTGGCTCACCATCACAATAAATTGGACCTATCGAGCACGAGAGTGATAAGTTAGGGCCAGGTTCCATATATGACCTAGGTGACAGGTAGATCATATGTTCTTGTGCTTAGGATATAGAATGGATGAATTATTCAGGGATGGAGACTGAACTAGTAATTCAACAGACTATATCTATATTTTGTGAACGAACCCATGAGATTGAATTATAATTATTTTGAATTAAACATAGAGGAGATACAAGTGAGACCCTTATCCTAGATTGCCATCCACCATAAGATCTTCATAACCTGTAATTGCTGCTAATTAGTTAAACACCTGAATAATAGTAATTAGTTAGAATAGAAAAAAAATATAAAAACCCCCTTAGATTTATAATTTGTTATCAATAAATTGCACTATATGTGATCTCTTGTCTCTGTGGGTTCGACCCTTGCTTCCAAAACTATTCTCCAATAGTCTTGTCCACTTGCAAGGAAATAATTAAAATAAGACATCGATCAGCAACCCATTCCAAGCAAGTTATTATCGCTTTGCTAACTATAATCAGATACCATTCTCATCATTTATTATACTGAAACTATTTGTTTCAAGATATATCACATAAATACATGTCAATTAACACATTGCAACCAATACAAGAATTGCATATATAGCAAAACACAATCAAGGAGAGAGGTGTTTTCACTCCACCACTCCCAAACCAGGCATCTATAACATGCAAGCTCATCATACCGATTGATCTAAACGTGGTTAAACACACAAGAGCACATATTTGCATCAACAAGAAATTCATTTTATTTCGCATTCGTTCCGTTTGGTAATAGGTACGGTCAATTCTTTAACCTATCCATAGCCATTCTAGTCCAACGACGAATACCTCTTAACAACCAATTCAGGGTACCTGCTGAATTAGCTTCAAGAGTTTCCGTCGTGAAGGATGCAAAGGGTTCATGCATCAAAAGCATCCTTTAATATTCGGTCTCATGCACATAGATATAACAAATAGACATGACATGTTCTCATGCACTCTAGCATGCAATTCTACTATGCAAGCATACAAAGCACATTGTCCTCATTATTAATGCACAATTATTCATAATACGCATTTCATAATATCGTATATAAACATAACCTTTAGACTGACATGTAACGCGTGATTACTTATGTGTATCTCTCGCCTCTTACGTAATCTAGTCATTGCTAGGTATGACGCAATAATAATTAATCAACTTGTGACTGCCTATCGGTCTGCGACAACCTATCTCGCCTAAAACTCAAATCTCTGATCGGGCATCTCCCCCGATCTCAGCATAACCCGATATCTAATATTCTTTGTGTGACTACCCTTGTAGTATGCCACATCGCAAAACCAGGAAACAAAATCGTAAGTTCTCTCACTATAGGACTAACGTATATAACCACGAAGCTACCGCATCTACGACTACGGGGTTTCCCACTTCGCAAGGCACGAGATATCCTTAACAATTATGGAGGCTCAACTACTCCGTTCTACACACAAGTGCCGGTGAATCCTAACCCTAAGGTTCACCACGACGATCACTAACCGGACTGATAATCTAACTCCTCCGACCTCTCATGATTGAGTAAAGACACAAAAAACTGGGCTCTAACGACCCGCAGTACACACACTGGGTGTAATCGTCAACCTAATAACAGAATAACAGGGACATAGTTCTCTTGATTACAAACCTTACTCTCGTGGCGATCTCATCCGTGCTAGACTTGGCTTTCCGGCACAAGTCTTACAATGAATACTTGTCATCAAGGCATCAATACAGAACACTCAGCGGAAACAACTCAACAATTAACCTAACCCCGACATGGCAAAGGATCCTATCCTGACGAATAGCTAACCAATAGCTCTGAAACCAAATGAAAGGACCTGACCCAAACCTCAACACGAAATCCCAAGGTCGATCTCTAAAAGAAGTTAAACAACTGACAAATACCTGCTAAACATGTTGGCACAAGTCAAGCAGTCGAGCTACGCAAGCTCTGACGAGGAAGTAAAGCCATAACGGATAGGCATAACAAGAAATTTAAAATTGCGGAAGCAAAATAATAACAACACGCCCGAGATATCAAGCTCAAAGCTAAATACAACCAAAGAGATGGTAAATCTCTTCGTCCCAAAAATTCGAACCGCGTGACGCAACAATGCGCACGAGCAATAAACCATCGGCAACACAACGCCGGCGAGACAACAAGAACCCAACCTGATATACAAATAAATATAATCCTCAATGGCTGTACAAGCCAGAGACAACAACAATGACTAACCAAAGGCCCCGAGGCTACTGCATGCCCGGAAGACAACTAAATGAATACTAAGAATTAAAATACACAAGCTCGACAAAACATGTCGGCTACAAAATATAACCAACAAATTACCCAAATGTTCTACCCGACCGTAACGTCTATATGACTTTACATAAAGTCGACCTCACAAGAATAACAATGTACATAAAAGAAAGTAATGCAGCTATAAGTAATGGGACTCCACGAGGTATAACTCGGAAGAGTCGACTGCAACAAGTGTGAGCTATACGATCTAACTCAAACCACACGAACACACGATCTCAGCTCAATCTACTGATCTACTGTGCTCAGCTACAGTCACTATCCATTCGACCTCTTCGCGGCTAACAAACAATTGCAACTAAGCAAAGTATGGGGTGAGTCAAAATGACCCAGTACGCTACTATAAATAACATATTATTATGCACGGTTATTAAATAATCATGGCATAATGTTAAACAATAATAATCCATGAGCATGTATCACAATGATCTCGATACTTCATAATTTCCCATTTATCATTTCTGGATTCCAAAGTTTTCATGCAATATAATGATATTCAAGCAAATGCATAAACCACAATCTACAATTTCTTTCATTTCAAAAATTCTTTATGCAACAGTACGATGATCATAAGCATGCATATAAATCTCAACATAAATTAGAGTTCACTACTCTAATCTAAACAAACCCATTGAACGAAGGTACATTTCCTTGATTCTCTTCTGTCGCGCTGCTCATGCAAATAACGTGCACAATCACATGTGCTCCCGATACCGGTTCCATGGTATCGTCGGCCTTGAGACCACCTCTCAAGTGCCATAGCTTCCAAGGTCATGCTTTCTGCTATGAACAATGGACGACTACTTCCCCACCGCTGACCCAATGGAGGCGTGTGGGACCCTTATATCCGTCTGATCTCCACCGCAATCACGAGTCCCATAACTCGTGAAGACGATATGTCGTCCCATCATTGATTCCCTTCTGTCGCGATGCTCCTGCAAATCACGTGCACAATCACATGTGCTCCCGATACCGGTTCCGTGGTATTGTCGGCCTTGAGACCACCTCTCAAGTGCCATAAGGTCATGCTTTCCTGCTATGAACAATGGGACTACTTCCCAGCTGCGACGCTGGAGGGCGTGGGACCTTGGTCTCCGATACGGCGACCCACCACAATCACGAGTCCCATAACTCGTGAAGACGATGTGTCGTCCCATCATTGACTAACCAGACTACAACCCGATAAGGCCTCAGTACCCGATGACGTTATCCAAAACCAAACTTAACAAGGCTTCCATATCTGATCACCCTGTCAATGCCAAGTAGGTTAGTATTCCTACTTAAACAATATACCTTACACATACAGGAAGGTAATTAATATCATATACGAGCATGTATTTTGCAAGTATAACATACATAGCAAGACTAATTATTTAGCCTATTAAACATACTCTGTATCGAGTTCTTCATTTTCCTCAAGTATAACATCACAAGTTCGGATCGAGTTCCCAATCGATCCAGTCAAGTAGGGTTCACACTCTACTAGTATTTAACCAACAAGAATATTCATGTCATGAATAAATACTCACATATTCTGAGGTGATTAATCAACTCTCACCTCCAAACTAGAATTTAAGACTAGATATTTAGTCTAAAAACAATCCTTATTTATTGAGGGCTATCATAATTCCCATAATAACATACCAAGGTCATAATTACTTAACCTTAAACCATGAAACAGAGCTATGTATTTAGTTCAAACCAATTACTCGTTAACGCCTTCAAAACCCTTAATTAAACCCGTCAAGACTACTAAGTAGCCTTACGTCAACTCACAAACCAAGACTATACCATAGGCTCACCCTTAGTTTCATGCCGGACTTCTATTAGCCTTTATCAATCATAGTGTATATACCAATACACTCATACTCATGCTTAAAGCGTAATATGATTATCATCACTCAACACTCATAATTTCCCACTAAGTACACTTAGTAACATCTCGGATGGCATGGTTGTCCATCCATCGATTCATCATCCTATCATTTATAAAGACTCTAAAGTAGTCTTCCTATAATCCGTGCCCTATTGTGCACGCCCACAAGTAACTCTCATAGATTGACTAACTAGTTCACTAGTTTAGTTAAAGTTCTCAAAATCATTAGTTCCCAAAGACTCTATCAAGTCTAGGTGTCATTTAACACACTTACAACATGACCCCACAGTCAACCAACCGAGACCAACCCATCTCAAATCCCGTAGGATTCAACACTTCTTACCCACGTGTTAACTAAATCTTTAATCGACTCCTTGAGTCTAAGTCAAACCATTTGTACTCAGGTCGTTCCCCAACCTTTAGTCTCACAATACCCTCTTAACATAAATGAGACGGCATCCAATGTTTGACCGTCAAAACCTAACCAACTTAAGTTTTTTTTAAATTTTTTTTTAAAATTTTTATTAGTTTAATGCCTTGAAAGGCTACAATTATATATATGATGCCTTTGGTGTGGCTCGAACAAATGGTGCCTCTGGTGAGGCTTTGAACACCCGAACTCTCGGTTGAGAGTAGTGAAGTACCAGGGTGCCTCTGGTAGGGCTTAAACACTCAACCTTTCTGTTAAGATAAGTGAGTAGCTAAATGGGGCCTTGGGGTAAGGCTTGAACAACAACGGTGCCTCTTAAGAGTCTTGAACACCCGACCTCTCTATTGAGAGTTGTAAAGTCCAGGGTGTCTCTTGTGAGACTTGAACACCCCCAACCTCTCCGTTAGGAGAAGTGAACAGTACCAGTTGAGCTAGAGCTCGTTGGTTAACCAACTTAAGTATATTTATTAAAGGCATTAACAAATGGTTCGCGACTAATATTTAGTCTTAAATTACGTAGTGTCCAAGGGTACACCCCCGACATTCGCAACGAAACGGTTGTCTAACCCCATTCCTAAATCTGTCATAATTAATCTAGGATTGTAATTCAACCCTCAAACACAACCTTCAATTAAGTCAACGCGCCATCCTGGCCGACCAAATACTTAAAGGCCACCATTCACAATTAAATACCCAAACCAAATAAGACCCATTGATTAGTAATAATTTCACACTAATGTCGTCCAAGGACTTCCATTGGAGTCCTAAACCATCAATTATCACAAAACACCCATTTGGTCTCACCCGACCAAAACTCGAGATCTCCAACGTGAGTCCCGATGAACATGAAAAGTCGTAGGAATTTTTCCTTGGGTTCAAAATAGCATTTTAAACATATAATAGACTTCGTTTATTCAAAATACCAACTACCAAAATCTAGAGCAAAGCACAATTTCGAGATTTTTACTTCACCCGGTTTCTAAATCCGACAACTAACAATTTCGTATCCAATCACTTCAACGAATCCAACAAACTCAAACAAATCCATCCCCACATGTTCATTAATCAAAACCCATTATAGACATGTCATCTAGACATGTATCAACATAATAAATCAAGAGGAATACATCTCTAACATCCTAACATCAAAATGGGCTAGAGAGAGAAAGAAGGAGATTTAGTAACGTACCTCAATCGTGGCTCAAACAACAAAGGAAACGAAAACAAATCGGATGGAAAGAATCCATTCGTCGAGGGCTTCGAAATGACGTACTCTGCTTGAAAATCCATTGGCTGGAACTCCAGGAATCGCCGAAAAACCTCCATGAACACACCTCACTTTCTCTCTCTATTCTCTAATGGTAGATGCACAAAAATGAGGAGGGGAAGGGGAAAATCAGATCAAAAAGGGGGTAAAAGGGGACCAAAATGCCCTCAATTGGGTGGCCAAGGGTGAAGGAGGGAGATTAGTTGGGGGTAGGATGGACATTTCACAACAAAAATCAAGAAAATGAGCTGCCAACTCGTACTGCTACAGTCACGCGCGCGCTGCGCGCGTCCAACTTGCGACGGCTCCAGTTTGAACATCGTTCGACGAAACGACACGATTTCTTCTCCTGACACTCTGTAAATGTCCTAAGTAAAAGCCTTAAAAACCCCAAACCAAACAAAAAATTTCTCGGGGGTTCCTCGATCAAAACAATTCAGCCGCGCACCGAAATCGGTCCGTAACCACTGTACAACGGACGAAACTACGCAGGACAACCCAACGATTGAAACAACGAAAGAACAAGCATACATACTTGTTTTAAAACATGTTAGAAGCCTAATGAAGTGTCTCAAACACATACCCAAGGTAAAACCAAAATTAAATGCGACCAAAGTACCAAAGGCGATACGTTAACGATACGCGAATTGCGAAATCAAACTTAAGACGACGACTATACTTTGAACGTCGTGACTACATGTAAACTTTATAAACATGATTATAAGGATATAAAATTTATTCAAGCAAGTACACGAAGACCTTGGATATCTCAAAGGCCGTAAACAATAATTAAGGTAGATAACACTCTACCGAGTCGAGTTCCCAACAATGCTAAATTGCGCAATAAAGACTCTAACATGCTAACGAGTGTAAATCGAACATCCCAAGGGTATCGGCCTTACCTTAGCCTACCCAGGCATAAGAAGTCTTCCACGTTAAGGCTTATCATATAGGCCAGACGATCACGTAAAGTTCCGAGGCGTTACATGTAGCTTTACGAGCACTGTTGACTGCATGATGCTTGCTATTCTTACCAGCCATTGCTATGGAGGTGGTTATCGGAATGCAACCGGAAAATCTAACTGACAAGATTTGATGCATTCATTTCCCGACAACAGAACCAAATTGATGTGGCAAAACTCAGTCTTGGGGTGTTCGAATTGGTGTAAGGATATCTGGGCATAATGTATGGATTGGATTGCTTCTACCAACCTGTAAGAACACGAAACAAAACTTAGTGGAAGTGCAAGACTTGGCCTCGCGAAACCACTCTGGTGTGAGAGTAAGTATCGTGTGTATGGTCAAAAGTAATTTTGACAGAGGTTTGGGGCTGTAGAAAGCGTGTACCTTGTTTAGGGTTTATGGAGGGATATATATATATACCCCCGAAAGTCATAGAATACTTATAAGATTCGGCTCCATTGTTACCAATTAGGTTTAGGAGGAAACTCCTAACTTGTAGGTGTGATATGCGGTTGATCGTGTGATTATCGTAGTATATAAAGTAAGTGTTCTACTCACATAAGGAAACCTTTAATCTATCATGGAGAGGAAGTCACTAATATTCCCCGCTCGATGTTAGCCCGGGCGGGCATAGCTCGATGATATGTCTTTGTGATGACAAATGTGATTTTCCAAACATGGTCCCCCTAGCCGACCAGGCGTGGCCTATACCCGGCTAGGTTTAGACGAGATATAATAATGATCCTTGCTCGAATATTATGATAGCTTTGTCCGCTGTGTACGCGGATCTCATGATAACAGACGTGTGACTGGCACATGATGCTCGCATGTGCCTTACTTCGGCTTTGGGCCCAACACATCAATTTATTTTATTTTATACAATTTTTATAAAATTAAAAATGTTTTTTTTAATTTCAAAAGTTTTTACAACTTTACCATTTTAACAATTGTTTTTTTTAAATAATTTATTTAAATCATTGTTAAGTAAAATAGTTGATGGACATTTTAGTCTTTTCGATAGGGGATGATATTTTGTAAAAATGGAGAGGGGTGTATTTATAACATCTCTTTTGAGCTTTGAAACATATGAAGAGGGGTCGACAGGTCGTACTCATTGTACGGATAATTAATTAATTATGATGGTATTTTATTAGCAGTTTACAAGACCTCACAAAGCAAAGTGTGAAGATGATACAGTTGAGTAAACTCAACGAATCAACTCAGTAGTTTCGTCACTTATGAGTTAGTATGTAGATTGATCTATTTAGCAAGATCCCTTTGTTCGCTCTTTACCAAATAATTTCACCGTTGTAGGAAAATGGCCCACTACACTATTTGGAAATATTTTACTTAAAAAGTTCACTATAAAAAATCATGTCTATAAGTTTTATGACATTTCAACTTCGCCCCCACATTTGATATTAATATAGAGTGGGGCTATATAGACCTTTATTTCCTAGAAGTTGGCCCCCCATTAGTATAAACTTCCTCTTCTACCCATCCCCTTCTCCCTTTCTCAATTCTAAGGCTCCCTTCCTTCTTCTTTCTTCCCACTCCCTTCTTCCACTGGCCCACTTACTGCCTCTCTCCCCCTCCCTCATCGTTCTCCCACTCCCTCCCTCCAGTAACTCCCCTCCCCCTCGCTATTCTCCATCTTCTTTTTTTTTCCTTCGCAACACTCCCTCCCTACCCTTCCCATCACTGCCTCCCTTCTTTCTTTCCTCACTCTCTCCCATGAACAATCCCTAAACTCTATTGATTAATCAAACACTCTCTTAGTAATTTTTTTTAATTTGAATGTTTGGCAAACCATGGTTGAACAACAATAGTGTTTTCGGCTAATCCTAGCAGAACAACACTATTGTTGTTTGGTCATGGTTGGCCGAACATTCAAATTCAATTTTTTTTAAAATTTCGAATGTTCAGCCAACCATGGCCAAACAACAATTTGATTTTTTTTTTGTTATTTTACTAATTGATGGGAACTTGGGAATAAAATAGGGGAAGAAGGGATGAGTGATGGGAAAGGAGGAGGAGGAGGACGCATCGCGCAGTAGGGTGAAAGAAGGGGGGAAAGTTCCGGGAGGAAGGAAAGAAGGAAGGATAATAGTGAGGGAGGGAGGGAGGGCGAGTTACAGGAGGAAGAGGAAGAACGGTGACGAACGGGGGAGGCTGTGGGTGGGTGGGAAGGAGGGAAGGAGAAGGGAGAGGGAAAAAGGAAGGGAGGAGAGGGAGGGCTGCCATGGAGAAGGGGTGAAGGAAAGAAGGAGAATGGGATGGGTAGAATAGAAAGTGTATATAAATGTGGGTCAACTTATATGAAATGAGGGTCTGTCTAGCATCACCCATTAATATAT
This sequence comes from Codonopsis lanceolata, assembly GCA_013146195.2. Taxonomy (NCBI): domain Eukaryota; kingdom Viridiplantae; phylum Streptophyta; class Magnoliopsida; order Asterales; family Campanulaceae; genus Codonopsis; species Codonopsis lanceolata. The sequence continues at coordinate 78,113,827 of CM028378.1, read as the reverse complement.
TGATGAGCTAATTACACCATAGTCCCTATACTTTTCCAAAATCTATGAGCAGTCCCAAGACTTGAAAAGTCGTCACCAATGACTAAAGAACATTTTTTGCTAAACGGTAGTCCCTACCACTTACTCGACATCATTAGAGAAGGGTGGTGTCTATAGAGTGGGGCGGGAACAACCCTTTTCACAACTTATTTGGGAAGAGGTTATAAGGTAGACAAGTAGGCATAGTAGAACTTGTCTTTCGATCGAGTCTTTGAGGACAACTTGTTGTATCAAGTAGTCGTCTAATTCTTAGTTAGGAAGGAAATTTGTAGCACTCAGAATTTTGCTTCGTCATTGATCCATCTTCAAGCTTTTTTATTTCTTTACTTCGATCAGGTCTTGAATCAAAAGACATTATAATCATAACAATTACTCTGCTTCATTGTTGAGGAAGTTATTGAGAACCTATCTGAAGGGTAAAGAAAGATGGTTTTGTCCATGGTCAATGATGGGACCCGACACAGGTCCCCTACGTGGACCGACACGTGAGTTCGCTAGACTTGATGCGGTCCCACCGGGCGAAGGCCATTCCCGATCGATCATCATCGACAATCAGCGACCAACCGAGCGAAATGCAGGCGACCATTATTAGCCAGAGCATGACAGGCAACCATGAATCGATGCGACCATATGGTCGAGGATCACTATGCTTTCGGCCGGGTTTCTCAGGATAAAGACAGGTTTGGCCAGTAGCACTGTACATAGCATCAGTGCCTTCCCCACAAGAGCCAGGAGCAAGCCATGCAAGCCGCCATACCTTATCGCTTTCTAACCGCCTACAATCCTCATCGTGCATACGCAACCGCAGTTAACCACTCAGAGGCGCCAAAGCGGAGCCGACTGTGGGAACAAATCCCACAGTTGGGACCCTCATACCAATCATGATCCCAAATCTAGGCTACTATAAAAGGAAGCCTTTCCCTTCAAGAAAGGTAAGATAACTTAAGATTACAAACTTATTATACTGCTAGTGATAGACAATACACACAAAGAGCTTACTCTCTACACGCGGCCGGAAGTTAAGGGAGCGCTAGCTCGGCATACCATATACTACCTTGTTATTCTTGACTCTCACACTGAGGGTAGCTGTGGGGAGACCCAAGACACCTAACAGTAGTCTTACTTTCGGTACTCACCAACAAAGATCATCGACCAAAGCCCGAGATATCCTACGGCAAGTTGGTACCTCCGGTACCACTACACGGCGTGACCACCAAGGCCGGCGGGACACGTCGGCTCGGGTCCCATTCACGTGGGCGCCGGCATAGTCACCCGTCTTCGTGGCGTGATCAGTGGTTCGGATTCGAAGCGTTACAAGTAAAATACGAATACATAATCGATGGATCACGCATTCTACCAAGCAAAACCAATCGAGCGAACAAACTACCACCCTCACCGCCAGCAAATTAATCGGTGGATATAGAACCGATGACCTCAAAAGCAATAGCGTGTCACCGAGTATCGCGGCATAATATAGACGGAGGCTCAAGTGGATCAACCTCGAAGGAGGGAGATGGACCCACGAGCAAGAAAAGCTCCTCGAAGAGGTAAAATTCTGGGAACGCCAGAAATCTTACCTTGCAGGAATCCAAGAGGCCGAGCTCAAGATGTTCGAGCTCCAAAAAAAGATCACAGCTACGACTAAGCCTCAAACGAGCGAACCCCGACCATACACGACGCTACCTCAAAAGGAAGGGAAATGAGAGCTATATCCCCCAGCTGTAAGGTCCAAAGTTGAAGCGGGCGGCGAGCAAGCACCTAAGCCCAAAGAGTTCAAAGCCGATTAACATTTCCCAACGAAACCAAGCGCCCCTTGCGAGCACGAGAAAGGAGCGAGGAAGGGGAATCCGTGCCGAGAGAAGCAACAATCTGGAGCATGTGGGCATTGCACACATTCCCAAAGAATCGAGCAGTGGGGTACTCCAAAGAGTGGTGAACGCCGACCACCGAGGTACGTGTATCGACCAATAAGCCTTCTTTGGCCGAGCAGAGGTCAAATTCTTGAAAGGCCGATTAGAGGCCATGGAGAAGGGAAAAACCTGTTATTGCCTCCCCGCCAAGAATGGCCCGTCTCCAAGAAAGAATGAGGAAAGCTCCCTCCCGATAAAAAGATTCCTACTTTCGAGCCATACCAAGGCCTCACCAATGCCAGATCATATGACAAGCTTTGAGGTGAAAATGAACGCTAGCTGCTCCCGAGGACGAGGATGCTCCGGGAAAGATTTTATGGGACATTAAAGGGAAGGCTCAAATGGTAAAGGCTGTGCCCGCCATTGGATTCCGTTGAAAGTTGGGACAATTTAGGTAGATGTTTGTCAACCGCTTGCCTCTAGACTCAAACCAAAGAAGCAAACCGACTGCTGTGGGATCCAACAGAGGATTAATGAATCCAACCAACTCTACATGGACAAAGTTCATGGCCATGGTAGACCGATACCGTATATTTCGGAGGAATCGATTAAAATGTGTTTCTCCGGCCTACTACAGTGGACTGATAGGCAGAAATGATGCGACCAAACCTCCGTCGGGAATGTACGCCCACGCAATTGGTAATCAATACCGAAGATGCGAAAAAAGGAGGGCAATGAGAAGAAAGAGGGAAAGAAGAAAGAGCGTGACCACTCGAACAAAGGTAGTCGAGGATCGAGTAATAAGTGAGGAGGACAATCGAGGGAAAACTCATGGGACGATGTTGACTGACACCACTCAATGCCGCCCGTGAGCACTCATGAATGTCCTCGCTCGACGATAAAATTAGTAGACCTTACCCATTGAAGGAACACGGTATCCTCGAACCCCAACAAACGATGTGCTGCCTACCATAAAGATGTCGGCCATACGATCGGTGATTGCATTAATCAAAAAGGCCATCCAGAAATTGATAGATAGGGGCGAGCTCGTGAGGTCGAAGCGAAGTGGGAAGTGACCAAGAAGATAGGCCGAGAGAGCAAGAAAGACATCAAAAACCTCTACGCATAATCCGAGGACCAAGGAACGTGATTAACACGATCGGGAGGCGGCACCAAGTGGAACCTAAAAAAACATGATTTACAATTTGAAGTACGTGGTTCACATGATGCCACCTGGCCCGATGAAATGAG
>CM028378.1:78053675-78110587 GCA_013146195.2 Codonopsis lanceolata | reverse complement strand
CAAGGGAAGCATTTTTGCATTTGATCAACCATGAAATCCAGTTCATAGTCCCAAAAAATGTGCCACAACCTTGTTCATAGGTAGCTCTTTTCCTTTAGGTAGCTTTCACTTTTTCAATTAAAGGGAGTCAATTTACTCAAGATCAACCCGTGAGAACCTAAGTTCCATAGTACCTTGACAAATTGCGGCATCCCAAAAATTTCAAAAGGTAGCTCTTTCCTTTGTGGACTTTAAACATACTCAAGAGCTGGGAGAGGAGAGTCATAACAATGAAATCTAGAATTTTGAATGAAATTCCCCAAGCAACCCACAAAGAGACACATACATGTGAGACAATTGATCTAGAGTGCCCTCTAAAGACAAAATCACAATCATGCCTTTTTTTTTTATAATTAACTAAGTGAAAAATCATATGGCACAAACACAAGAGATTTCCAAAGATTGAAAAATCTCTAAAAAACAAGACACTTGGCAATTATATCGACAAGATGATTTTCGGTCCCAACATGTTCAATGCAAACAATTTACATAATCAACCAAGTCTCTAAAAAAAAATGGTGTCTTATATTAATGTGATTAGTTCGAGAATAATGAAGCTGGATTTTTGTGCTAAGAAAAATGCATAGGTTATATCAAAAAACAAGGTTAACACATCAATGTGAACACATAATCTTTGATCATTTGAAGCATCCATAAAAGATTTAAGGCTTCTCTCAAAAATATTTTGATAAGCATGCAAATTTTTGAGATTCAACCTTACTTCTTCTCCTTGTGTATATCCATCATGAATATCACCTATCACTTGAGAGATTGGATGGTTTTTAATCTGACTAGGAATATCATGGCTGCAACCATTCAAATTTGACTGATTTTCTGAATGTACATGACCTGATTCTGAAGTTCAGGACCTGTTTCTGAATCTGCAAGTTTCTGTCCAATGTTGCTCCCATTGTTGCAACATTGGGTGAAAGGTGAAACATTGTGAATCACATTGGCTGAACTTTCAGAATATGCAAGTTCAGTCTGATCATGTGCAGACTTACTGGTTTCAGATGCTGGTTCGAAGATTTTGGAGGAGTTCATCATAGGGGCGGCTTAGAACCGGGACATATATCAAAGGGTTCACAATATTTGGACTTGCCTTTGTCATTACTACCCTTAGGACCCACATCGTTTAAAAACTTTGGGTTGGAGATTTTTGAAAAATTCGATTTGTCTTTGAATGAGGCTTCAGTAATACGCCAATGTTGCAACGTTAGGCGCAATGAGTCAAGAAATCTTGCCTCATTTCATTCTCATACATGGCCTTTTTCGAGAAAAACAAAAAGGTTGTATGTGACGCGAGCTTATGGCGAAGTGACAAACATAATTTTTCTTTCTTACTCTCGGTTTTTCACGAGAAAAGCGATTTCGAGAAAAACTTTCATTGGTCTGTTTGGTTCCAGATGTTCCTTCTTCCTCTTTCACAAATACCTTAGGGACAAAACCAATACCTGATCTAGAAGTATTACCAGAATTCAGCAGATCATCAACCTTTTGTTTGCTAGAATTCCACTTGGTCATGGTCTTTTTTGCTTGAGAAAGTCTCCTTAACTTCTCAATCTCCACATCCTTTCTACTTAGGACACTCTCCGGCCTCACTATGCATTCTTTTTGTTCTTCATTAGCCTTTTTCAGCAGTTCGTTTGCCTTTCCAAGCACTATAACTTGATGAGCTCTCTTTTCCCAATCTTTGTACAGCTCTTTGTAACCTTTCTAGCAGGTCTGAATCCGTGTCACCATCATCCTCTGCAATTGTGGAATTAAAAAACGAAGAAATTGTTCTGTTTCGCACAATGTCTCTCGATGTTGCTCCCGATGTTGCAACATCGGGTGACACATTAGGCTGAAACATCTGCATTTCGAGAATCGAGAATCACAAACAAACGACATTCAAGGCAAGGCCCGGAGTGCGGGTATTTTTTAGTTTAGAAAAGAAGAGCAACACGGCGTCCTTCACATAAAGTCCGAAGGGCCTCCACACATCTTTGGCGAACTCATAATTTGCTATCACCTAAAAGTATTTGCATCTAAGGCCTTATAAATAGCATACAAGGCTTTCGAGTTAAAAGAAGCAGTATTCCTATCATCATTGGTCCACTCAGATTCTTTGGTGATCTTGACATCACCATCAGAATCTACGCTTTGGGAGGACTCCAACCATTTAAAACAAAGAACCACGCTCTTTCATCAATGGATTTGATGAAGATCACGCATCTTGACTTTCCATATAGAATAATTAGCATTTGTGAGAGTAGAGGATCGAACCACGTCTCTCATACCGAGAATCCATCACGCTTTTTAAACGTAATCGACTTTTAGTGATATCAAGAGTAGGTTTCGATACTCAGCAGCGATGCCACGGAATCTCAATATGGGGACGATGTTACCGCTAATGTTGCAACATTCACTGCAACATTGACAGTAACATCGTCCCATATTGAGATTCCGTGGCATCGCGTTCTTTCAATAGCGTAAGCAATGACGTCTAGAAAGCAATAATTATATAATGACGTGAGCAATGACGTTATTACCAACGGGAATCCGAATGAGATTGGTCATCTTCGTATGGATCAGGGTAAGATCCCTCACTGTTATCATCAAAACCCAAGTCCTCATTATCCACTGATTCAAATGTTTCAAAAGTTGGGATAATGTTAGACATGCCCCATTGATCAAGCGCGTCAATCCACTTGGATGAAATAGGGTGGCCATCTATCCAAGCTTGCACTCCTAACATGATCTGAGAGGGGATGGTTTGGCGATTGATCATTTTGGCTCAGGTAAGAGCATTTTTTGTGTTTATGAAAAGTTCAAAATTACGCATCGCGCAAGTGGTTCCTACTGGATTAATATCAAACCAATCAAAGATGACTGCCATAGGAGCATGGTAAATAAATGAATGCCCTTGATTTCTAATTGTTGGGGGAGGGAGGTATGAGAACGGTCACCGAAACATTATGGTCACATATGGCTTACCGCAGGAAGACAACTGTTGCGTCCATTGGTGAGCTGGAAGAAACCACTGGAATAGTTTGAACAAGTTGTGGGACTGGGGTGGGACATTGTTAAGTTCACACTGGAAGATGTATGAGAGGATTTTAATAGAGTTAAACGAGATTCCTATGGTAGATGTTTCAAACAAATACTAAAAGAAACAAAGTGCTTCTTAAGGGAATCGGAACATGTAATCGATATGGAAGATATTAAGGAAAGGATAGTCTGGATGGAATTTGAGACCTTTCATGAAGAGACCATGGCAGTGGAGAAGGATGGTAAGGAAATTTTGGTAATTTGGAATGGCCTTCCGCTTGAGTGTTATGTCTGTAATAGCTTCTGCTATTTCGTCAGGGAGAGAGAAAATAGGGAACGACTCAGGGAAAGCAGGGGCTGGTGTTTCAGGGTTAGAAGAGGAGGGAGGAGCTGCGTTGTTGGGGAACACCATTGGGACGATATTGAATCTATGTTCAAAGTTGGTTTCTTTGGAAATTCTACATGCCTTTTTATATTTTTTTGGCCTTGAGAGAAAGTCCACGAGGACATTTGATGTTCCTTTGATATGTTTGACAATGAATTTCCACTGGGAGAACCAATTCGATCATCTTAGAAGTTGTGCTTGGGGAAACATTTTTTTCTTAAATTGGAGCATGCGGGGGAAAGAGGGCATGTCCATCTTGACTTGAAACTCGTGCCCGATTAGATGGAACTTGAATTTTTTTTTTATTTCTCTTTTGACTACAATGATTTCTTTGAACGTGGAATTGTAGTGTTGTTTGGATGGCTTAAATATTCCACTTTTGTATCCACATATTGTTCTTTGATTATCTTCACTTTGGACAAAAAGGGCAACTGCCCAATATTCATCACTTGCGTCTGTCAGAAGGATCCTTTGTTCTGACGAAGTAGGAATTTTTAAAGGGGGCATAGTGCTTGCCAGCTTTTTGATTGACTTAACCGCTTCAGTTTGTCTTGCAGTCCAAGGGGGATGATCTTTTTTGAGCATGGGAACAGTCATACTGTATGGATAGATAGCTTTGGTAAGAAATCTGTCATATAGTTGATTAATCCAAGAAACTGCTAGATTTCTTTCTGTGAGGATAGAACATCTGGGAACCTATGCAGCTCTTGACCAATGTGGGGTTGGAGATGGTATTTACCATTAGATATTTTCATCCCTAGAAAATCAATGGATGAGACGCCAACTTCCATTTTCTTTTCTGAGAGCATTATACCGTACTGAGTTTTTAGGGAGTGGAACTGGGAGACTAAGGCTACATGGGACTCCTCATCAGGAGAGAATATTCGTATGTCATTGATGTAAACTAGTTTATTTGAAAGAATTGCTTCAAACATGATTACCATTACCTTTTGAAAGGGGGATGAGGCATTTTTTAAGACGAATGACATGACATTCCACTGGTAATGATGATCAAGGATGCAAAACTGATGTGCACAAAAATGTAACTCGAGAAAGAATACCAGTTCGTATTAAGTAATAAAATGTACCTAAGTATGAATATCGATCCCACAGAGAATGTACGTAATTCTCACTCCAAGTAAATACAAAAATTAGGTGAACTAATTATATTTGAACGAAAAGAAAATGAATTAAAATCTAAAAATATTTTTTTTAAAATCTAAGAAAGCAGTTAAATTCTAAACTAACGCGAAGGTTGTTTGGCAACAACAAATCAAGATAAAAAGATAGGAGTACAATATTTCTAGTCTAGCCAACGTTTAATGTAATCCTCTTTATGTTCTTCTTTAATTCAAGTCTTCGTAGTCGGGCGCACTATTATATTCACTACGGCTCTCGCAACGTATAGCAAATCTAGCTACAACTCCTAGCTACGGGCTCTCGCATATTATAACATAGGAGAAAATAGCCACATGTCAAAGTAAATACCCAATGACTATCTACGCACAATCTCCTCTCGGTCTCACGTAACGCAAACAATTATTGTGATTTTCAGAATTAATAGGACGGGCTCTCGCATCTTATCCTATAATTCTAGTGATGATCTAATGGTTATCGGTGTATATCATAAAACACCAACTATTAAATTGATTGGTCTGAAATACAAAGGTAGCTCTCGTGGATCCTAAGTATTTCTAAAATAATTTAATTAATGGTCAGTTAAATAAAAGCATTAAACTCAAAAAATGGTAACTCAACATGAATGTGTACTAAAAAAAGAGATAGATTAAATTAAATCACTATGTTTGACATAGAAAAATAATTGCATTTCCATAAATAATTTAAGCACAAACCAATTTAACATTTAAAAAATTAGGGTAATGCTAGGGCCACTCTAATAGCACTGAATTTTGGGTACCAAATGATGTGGCATCTTATGTGTCATATTATTAATATAATTTTTTAACTTATAGTGGAGCCCATAAAATACCAAATAAGATGATACATTTGAAACTACATCATTTGGTACCCAAAATTAAGTGCTATTAGAGTGGCCTTAGCATTACCCATAAAATTAATCAACCCTACAAATCATAACAACTATCATAAAATAGAGATCGGAAGAATTAAACCGAACAAATCACAAATCCGGGGTTGAAATCATTTGTAGATGCATCCTTGGCTCTTGATTTGAAGCTCCAAACCATCAAGGGTGATCAATAAATGGAGGAAATGAATAATTTTTTGGAAGAAATGGGGCAGGTGCCCCATTTTGGGAGCAATGTCCCGAAATGAAGACTTTTTTTTCCTGAATAATGGCTGGCTATGAAGATTAAAAAAGAAGCAATTGGAGGAGGCAGGGGCATTTTGGGGAGATTAGAAGAGATTTGAGGGCAAAATGGGGAAGAAAAGTGATGTGGGTCGTAGCCAAGAGGTGGGTAACCCAGGCAAAGACACGTGGATCGCCCATGGTGGAAACGGGGCGGCATGAAAGAGGGAGTTGGGTGGAAAGGCGGGCTGAAGGGGCTGGATTGGGCTGGATCTGGATCTGGGTCCATGGAGGATGACGCGGTTCAAGGGCTAAGTGGCTGGGTGACACGTGGCTCCGCCAGATGGGTGACAACGCAACAGGAAGCTTCGAGAAATTACGCTGATGCCCCTTCTATTTCTGGGATGAGCGCTTGTAACGACCCGAGCCCGAGAGCCCGATCTGCTACGTGTAGCCCACACATTGGCCCACCGAGCACGCAACACCTTGGGTAATCAGGCCCACCACAAGCCGACCCAAAAGTCCATGGATGATATTGGTTCCCAGTAGTAGCGCATGGCTACTTTATAAATCAAACACAAGTCCCACATCTACACGATGTGGGATTGGGGTATTACAATCTCCCCCACTCAAATCCTTGACGTCCTCGTCAAGGCCGAATCGTACCCCGGGTGATGCAAGACTCAAGAGGTGGCTTCTACGGGGATCAAGAGGTGGCTCCCACCTTCTGCGGTGTACCACTTTGGTCCTCTGCACAGCACTTTGTTCCCACATTTCTGGTCAGGACCCGCTATGATACCATTTATAACGACCCGAGCCCGAGAGCCCGGTCCGCTACGTGTAACCCACACACTGACCCACCGAGCACGCAGCACCTTGGGTCATCAGGCCTACCATAAGCCGACCCGAAAGTCCATGGATGATGTTGGTGCCCAGTACGTAGTAGCGCATGACTACCTTATAAATCAAACACAAGTCCCACATCTACCCGATGTGGGATTGGGGTATTACAGCGCCGAAGGTCCTTCCTCTCCCAGCTCTCTCAATTTCATCCTCGTTAGCGTTGTTAGCCTCTGTTAATCCTGAATTGCCTTGGAATATTTAACGGATTTAATGAACTTTGACCAAATAATTTGCAATTCAACTTTTTAGCCCATAATTGCCTCGAACTTAATGCTAAACATCATATAAATGCTTGATTATGCTTGAAAACCTACATTAAATACAAATACACAAATAATGATATTTCCAAGGCATAATTAACTCAAAAATAGCACAAAATAGAAGGAAATTCCCGGGAAAAGAAAATGAATCATGGAAAAGCTGGAGAACAACATAAAATGAAGGCGGCGGTCAATTAAGATCCCACAAGCATTACCATCCAAGAGATCAACCCTAAGATTATAAACATGGATAATTGAGATATGAATTGATTCATATGTTAGAAAACAATCATCAAACAATCATTAAATTTATAAAACATTTTTTTTACCCAAAAGTATCAATGTTCTAGCTAAGATTGAACGGCCAACCGAGATACGAAATGCGTCAAAACAAATGAGTCATCAACTAATATTTGTTTAACAAGGCAAAACAAGAACACACGGTATGACAATATCAATAGGACTTTTCAAATTAACTTGTAATGTTCGGCCAAGGTTTGGGCTACAAATGAAGGATATGATAGCAAGACAAGAGAGCAAAGAATTTGAAGTCTTCACATGATGACATACTTCAAGAAAGCACACACTTTTCAAATACCAAAACCTCACTTCAACAACCCCTTAAACATTAAACCTTGGGTTGAAAATGTGTCTCATCTACCATGACAATCAAGTTTCACCCTTATATCTCTTTGAGAGAATTAAAAACAATGACATTTTTTTTCATTCTTTCTTTTGTGGCCACCATTTGATTTTTTTCTTTTCTTTTCTTTTGTTATATTCTTTTCATTGCTTTCCAAGGGGGATGTTTTCTTTTCTTTACTTTTTTTTCACCACCATCCAACAATTTCAAATATCAACATCAACAATAAGCACAAAACCTTTATGAAGCATACATTTCCCAACAAGAATACAAAAATAATATTATTCATTCCAAATCAAGCTCTCTTAAAGGGCGACGGCAAAAATGTATAGGTTCATAGAGGATAATACGGGTATTAGAAATGAAGTCGAATGAGAGTCATTATGTGCTCTAGACGCACGTCATTCTTTATGTTGATTCTTATGTTAAATTTATATCTGATCAGTCATTACATTAGTTTTATACTTCAGTGGCTAATCGGGCTGCGTATCGATTAGCGTGGCAACTGTGTATAGAATTTTGTCTTGTATAGTTTTTGTAGGACTTTTTCAAGAACATCGGAAGACCTCTTCTCTGCTTCACCGGAAGACCTGCTCAAAGCTTAAAGAACGGTAGACCTCGTGTCCAGCTGTTCTGCTTCTACGTGTCCTCTCCAGATCAAAGCTAGCTGGATTAATTCAAACTTATTCCCATATGATATTTGAATTAATCCAAGTCATTTCTCGACATGTCAAGCCGAAAGCAACTTTCAGCGAAAAGGAATACTTTTCGAGTAAGCAAAAAGCTGCATCGTCCCTACCTTCATCTCTCGAGATCGACACCAAATCGCCCACCTTTTTAAGATCTCGAGAAATGATTATCTGCTCTAGTTATCTGTGAAGACGAAATTCCTTGACCATGCATTTAATGCATTTATGAAAAGAGTTGTTGAAGTCTTCGCCTTCTCCAACGGATCTTTTGAAGTGCACCGCTTTAAATATTGAAGACTGAACATGAAGACAACCTGCATGTAATCAATCGAACACTTAAAGAATTGCTCGAATCTATACAACTCCAAGTCTTTCACCAGTGCATTCAATAGATCCTCAACAGATCTAGAAGTCCTCGTCAACAACAAGAAGTGCTCTTCAACATTTATTGTTTTATTCTTCTTGTTGTTTACTTCCATTAACTATATTACACAATTAAATATCTTGTATTTCTGTATATTTAATTCCCTAGACCCAAACACAAGTCAATATTTTGTACACGATCCATTAGGGATATTCTTTGTAATTGATCTAAGTGGAAAACATAGTGCACAATTTAAATCCAAGGTTGATTGCCTTGGTGGTGGACGTAGCACTCATTATAGTGTGAACCATCCCAAAATACTTGTGTTATTTCCTTCATGTCATGCATTTAATTATTGAATTGCTTAGTTTCATTGTTTACTTCATCCATTTCAAATGAGAACTTAAGTAATCAGAAAGGTCTCTAGGTAGTCCTTATCGGCAGACTGGAACAACTTTCTTGAAGGTCTTCCGCTACTTGATTCTTTTATAGATTGCAAGTAACTTCAAGGAACTTATTAAAATTGTGCTATTCAACCCCCCTTCTAGCTTATTATTGTGCTCATTGGGACCCACATTGGTATCGAGCCTTACTCTTCGAAAACAAGTTTTTCCAAGATTAAACTCTTGAGAGATACGACATAATGGCACAAACACACTATATGTCGCCTACATCTAATGCTAACCACGTCCCAATATTGGACGAAGGACATTTTGATGTATGGAAGGATAAAGTAATGAGATTCATGAACTCTATTGACAACGATTATGGAAATGTGTCACTTTGCGCAGTCAACATGTACCAATGAAGGCAAATCTTCTAGCCTCCATCATTTGGAACCTGCGCAAGTTCCTAAAGAAAAGAATCGAGAATGGACGAGGACGATAGAAAGCCGGGTTGAACTTGACTGAAGAAAGCAATCAATATAATCACCGACTCTCTCACAGACACAAGCACCTACCAGACCAAGTGATTCGATGTACAACCGCGCAAAAGAGATGTGGGAAGCTCTTGTAGAATACTTGGAAGGAGACCAAGACACAAGAGACAACGAAAATATACATACATCCAAATAGCCGGTTTGATTCTTTCAAAAAGGATCTAAGGAAACCTTGAGACAAGCATACGATCGATTCGTGAGGAATGCTTCATGGCTATAGAATCGAGAAAACAAAGACATCGGTACCTAGGCGATAGTGGTTGTTCAAGGCACATGATTGGGAATGTAGGAGCAGTCTTCTTCTGAGATATAGTCAAGAAAAAGGACCCACGTTATCTTCGGAGACAATGCAAGAGGAAAGACAATTGGATATGGCTCAATTACTAGAGGAAGTCTCTCCATCAACAAAGTTTCTCTAGTAAGTGGTTTAAAGCACAATCTTACGAGCATATCACAGTGCGACAAAGGACTACTATGCCAATTCAACTCCAACCGGTGCCTCATCAAAGACACAAGTGAATCATGCTCTACAATCTTGGCCGGCAATAGACAAGGAAAGCGTCTATATCGTGGACTTAAATCTTCTAGGGAGATTCTCAAACATGTGTCTAGTAGCCAACAATGTTCGTGACAACGGTGGCTATGGCACAAGCGTCTCGATCACCTCAACTTCAAGCACCTCTCCAAGCTCTCCAAAAATGGGCTTGTCAAAGGTCTACCTACGATGTCTGCCGATCATGACGAAGTTGTAAAGCTTGTCAACTAGGAAAACTTTCCAAGTCTTCCTTCAAAAGAAAGTCTGTTTTATCAACAAGCAGACCTCTTCAACTTACTGCATATGGATCTCTTTGGACCTATTACAACGGCCGGTATTTCGGAGACAAGTACACACTTGTAGTAGTTGATGACTACTCAAGATTCACTTGGATTGAAACTATGACATCTAAAGATGAAACATATGATCTAGTCATGTGACTTTTAGAAGACTTCAAACTCAAAAGCTTGAAGACATTTGTGACATAAGATCGGTTTCAACGGCTGAATTCAAAAACAATGGTGTAGAAAAGTATCTGCGATGACCATGGGATCGCTCACAACTTCTCTGCGGTACTCCTCAACAAAATGGTGTAGGTTGAGCGGAAGAACGAGAACAACGATTGAAGCGGCTAGAACAATCTTGGCGAGAAGCTAAACTTCCGAAGTATTTACGGGCGAGATCCAACGTCATACCGCTTGCTTTACCCAAAATAGATCCCGGTAAACAAGTTTCATAATAAAACTCCATATGAAATATGGAGGAAGATCCCAAACATTGGATTTCTTAAAATCTTCGGTGTAAATGTTTTATTCTTTACAATGGAAAAGAATATAGAGAAAATTTGATGCAAAATCGAGACGAAGGAATTTTTAGGGGTATTCCAAACATTCAAAAGCATTTCGCATTTTCGATAAATCTAACTTAAAAATCTTAGAATGCATGTGCATGTTTCTTTTTGATGAATATGACTTGTTAGAGCCTAGAATGGCTCCGAGCGTTGCTAATGATTCGATAATGATGAGGCAGTACAAATACTGCATCTTCTTCCAATCCTTATCGAAAAAAGCGGCAACTACGTCCCTCCAATATCGGTAACCCTTCACCGTAGAAGAGACCTCACCGATACCAATAACAACTCATCTGTTGACCCCGAACCCATCTCTTGTTTTACCCCAAGCACCTTTACGATCTCTCATCCTTCTTGTTCACGAGAAAATGAAAGTTTTGAAGACTCTATTTTTTTCGAACAGATTTTGGTGAATCTCCTTCTCAACCAACTCCGAATTCTTAAGGGAAGAATCCACCGAAGTGATCTTCCTCAAGCTTATCGAAGCAAGAGATCATCCCATTTCTCAAATCATTGGTGATCTCAATACGGGGAGTTCGCGAGAAATAAGATTCGAGAAGAAACTTTGTTTGCTTATGCATTTGTATCGAACTTCGAACCAAAGAAGATTGATGAAGCCATCGAAGATCATAAGCGGATTGAAGCTATGCAAGAAGAAGAATTTGAACCGGTTTGAAAGATGTAAGGTGTGGAGTTTAGTTCAAAGACCGAGCGATCATCCGGTCATCGGCACCAAATGGGTATTCGAGAAATAAAAGAGATGAAGATGGAAATGTCACCGAAACAAAGCTAGATTAGTTGCTCGGTGGCTACCGACAGAGAAGAAGGAATTGACTTTGATGAAACATTTGCTCTTGTTGCTAGACTAGAAGCAATCGAAATCTTTCTAGCTTATGCATCGTTCATGGACTTCAAAGTGTATCGATGGACGTTAAGAGTGCCTTTCGAATGGTGATCTTCAAGAAGCTGTATACGTGGAACGACCTCAGGGATTTGTCAATCTCGGACAAACCGACCACGTCTACCGACTCAAGAAAGCTCTCTATTTGGCTGAAGCAAGCTCCTAGAGCTTGGTATGAAACTCTATCCAAGTTCTTAATTGAACAAGGATTCGTGAGAGGAAGAATCGACACTACTTTATTCATCCTCAAGCACAAAGGTCATTCTCTTACAGTACAAATCTATGTGGGCGACATCATCTTTGGATCAACTAACCAAAGCTGTGCAAAGATTCGAGAAGGCGATGCAAAGCAAGTTCGAGATGAGCATGATGGGCGAACTTACCTATTTTCTAGGGCTGCAGATACAACGAGTTCGAGACGGAATCTTCATCGGCCAAACCAAATATGCAAAGGAACTAATCAAGAAGTTTGGTCTTGATTCAGCCAAAGCATTTGAAACTCCAATGTCTACCTGCCATCTTGACAAAGAAGAAAAGGGAAAGCAAAGAGAACATGACCAAGTATCGAGGAATCATAGGTTCACTTCTTTACCTTCGCTAGTAGACGACATTATGTTTCTTTGTTTGTGTTTGTGCTAGATTCGAGGCAGATCCAAAGGAGTCACATTTGCTTGTCGCCAAACGTATCATCGAGATATGTTTCAAAAACAACAAATCTAGGCATCTGGTACTCAAAATCCATCAACTTCAATCTAGTTGGATACTCGTGATGCGCATTATGCAACCGCAAAGTAAGCGCATAAAGCACCAAATGGGACTTGTCAATTTCTTGGAAACGCACTGCCTCATGGTCTTGCAAGAAACAAGGATCGCTGGGCAAACTCAACCACGTATGTAATACATTGTAGCAATTGTTGCTTCAACCGCTATGGATGAAGCAACAATTGGTGGACTACAACATCAAGACCGAAAACGCCCATTCATGTGTGACAACACATCGCCTATTCTCAGCTTCCAAAAATCCGAGTGATGCATTCAAAGACAAAGCACATTGATATTCGTTATCATTTTCTCAAAGATCATGTGGAAAAAGGTAACATCGGGCCTGAATATGTTCCAACCGAGCATCAATTAGCACATTCTCACAAAACCTCCTCGGATGCGACCGAGGTTTGCTTATTTAAGGAGAAATCTTGGTATGATTGATCCTATCGCTTAAATTTTAAAAAATTTGTGTTAATATTTCCTTCATACCTAGACCCAGATAGACTAATCGGAAGACGTGAAGTTCTTCTTTACCCTGAAGACCTAAAGGTTAGTACTCTTACTTAGTCTATTTTCTGCTAAAGAGGTTTCTAAAGCAATAAAAGGGGTCAAGGACAAAAATTGGTACTTAAGAAAATATCTTAAGTTCCCGCTTTTTCAAAACTGATATTTTCTCGCCTTTAAATAGTCCTCGAACCGTCATTTCCAAACTTTACGAAACTCTTTGAGCAGAAACTTCTCTCTCTCTCTCTCTGCATAACTACTTTCTGCAAACACTACAACAAATATGGTCTTTCACAACGTTTTTAAAACGTTGTGATAGCTATTTTACAACGTTTTTCAAAACGTTGTGATATGCGACGTTGTAATAGGTCATTTTTTTAATGCAACATTTGTTCCTGGATTTCTATTACACAACATTTAAAAAACGTTGTGGAAAACAAATGACAACATTTAAAAAACGTTGTCATTTCTCCTAAAAAAAAACGTTGTTATTTTTGTAATGCAACTCCTGAATTTCTATTACACAACATTTAAAAAACGTTGTGGAAAACAAATGACAACGTTTCAAAAACGTTGTCAATTCTATTACAAAAAACGTTGTCTTTTTTTAATGCAATGGATTTCTATTACACAACATTTAAAAAACGTTGTGGAAAACAAATGACAACGTTTCAAAAACGTTGTCATTTCTATTACAAAAAAAACGTTGTCATTTTTTAATGCAACACCTGGATTTCTATTACACAACATTTAAAAAACGTTGTGGAAAACAAATGACAACATTTTAAAAACGTTGTCAATTCTATTACAAAAAACGTTGTCATTTTTTTAATGCAATAGATTTCTATTACACAACATTTAAAAAACGTTGTGAAAATCAAATAACAACGTTTCCAAAACGTTGTAAATAGTTTAACACAACATTTAATGAGAAACGTTGTAAAAATGGTTAGTACAATGTTTTAAAAACGTTGTGTTAGAGTTGTATTACAACTTTCAAAAAATGTTGTAAAAAGTCTATTACAAGCTTTGAAAAACGCTGTAAAAATTATATTACAACCTTTAGAAAACGTTGTAAAAAGTTTATTACAAGCTTTGAAAAATGTTGTAAAATTTGTATTACAACTTTTGAAAAATGTTGTAAAAAGTTTATTACAACATTTATAAAACGTTGTAAAAATTGTATTACAACTTTTAGAAAACGTTGTAAAAAGTTTATTACAACGTTTTATAAACGTTGTAATAGCTATTTTCAAAAAAAAAATACAGCAATCCTGTTCTTGTTTCAAACCCCCACCTAGCAAAAGCAATCCTGGCTTATAGCTTTGCAAGAAAAAGCAACAGAACAATTCAGATGCCAACATTGACAACATTTTTACTTTGAAACAACTGACGTCCAAATAAGCTAAAAATATGTAAGGCTTTTGTAGACAAATCACTAAGTAAGGCTTTCAGTGCAGCCACAGTCAAGTTCAAGACAAAGTAATAATGACATAATTCTATTAATTCTATCCAAATAAGCTAGAAAATATTGATGTGGGCCTACAAATGGTTCCATTCCAGGTTGCATACCATTCCAGTACAGATTGAAAGAAGGCACCACCCATGGGCATCATATAACTCAACCGCAAAGTCTTGAGAGGCTCTCCACTGCATCTCTGCTGCTGCAAAGCACCCAAAAATGAACCAAAAAAACTAAATCAATATTCACCAAGGAAATAGAGAATTTTAATTACATCCATATCCGAACTGAGAACCCCATCCAGAAGCCAGCAAGAGATTTGACATGTCTAACTACATCTAAAACAAAAATGAAAAACATAGCACTCATAGGCAACTGAGTTTTCTTCTTCTTATGTTTCACTAATGCAATGGAATATGATGTTGCAGAATAATAAGAAAGTGTATCATAACAAAAGTAAGACAAAAAAAATTACTTGATTAAAATCGCGAGGATAAAAGCAGTAGTAAAATCATATTAAGAGTATATTGTAAGGCATAAACATAAATAAAGATTTACATGTAGTATGTGTACATTCATACAAACTACACTTCATATTAACACACTTGTCGCAGAAAGATATCTCTAGTGTCCTACTACTGATTCTATATAACTTTCCTTGTCAATGATTTTGTGTGGTGTCATATCTTTCTCCATGCTTCACGGATGGGAGGACTCTCACCTGCTCAATTACTAATATCTCAACTATAAGTAAATGATCAAACACAGTGTTCTTAGATAAGTGCAATTATGAAGAAAGCATACCTTCAATGGACTCATTCTCAGCTCAGTCACACAAACTAACAATCGGAAATTGGATAACACATTTCAAATGGTGCAGAATCCCTGTTGGGATTTGTTTGATTTTTTAGAGCAAGTATAATGACTTTAATTGAAGAAGAGACTGAAGTCAATAGATTAAACAAAATGGACAACACCAAGAAATTTGTACTACAGCATACTACCATATGGTGGTGACAACTGATGCAAACCTGAGGAACAAAAATTATGTAAATTAAGAGCTGCAGAAACCTCTTGTCGTACAGAGCTAAAATATGTACAGTATCTTTCTGTGGCTACCCAATGAACATACAGCTAAATGGCTATAACATATGACACATTAATATAGGTATGTACGTGCAAAACACATGAAAAAGTACAAGTTATCAGCTCCTAATGAGTGCAACTTTATTAGGTGTAAATATATCAGTAGAAACATCTATGAACAATTGCAATTCCTCAGAGCTAAAGATAGAAACCTACAAGTTGTAGCCTAAGGTGGGTCGTTGGGCATGCTCTTGCCACCACTTAAGAGGTTGTTTTCCATTACATGATGAGAATTATAAATTTGATAAACAAAGTGCAAGAGTTCAGATAGATCATTCCTTCTTTTCAAGTGCAATATAAAATTTGTGTATAACTATTACCAATTTTCAGTAAAAAGGGAGCAAGAAAACTCACAATTCCCAGCCATGGATGGATGCTGGAATGTTGCCAATTATCTGCACCATGCGAATCCTGGTCCCAAGAGGTCTGAGGATGGGTGATCGGTAGTGAAGGGAGAACAGGTTCAGTTCCCTCAACGACATCTCTATCACCGAAATTTTCATCTCCGCTCTGCAGCTCATGACCTTCCCTTGGCTGCTCTCTGGAGCCTGGAGACGATGGCATTCTGTCTAGCTCCCAGTCATCAGAAGCATGACCTTGTCTCTCCACGTATGATTGTATCAGCTGGTTTAGAGACTCGCAAAACCCACTTTGAAGTAGATTAGAGACTCTTCTCCTGCAGCATAAAAATCTTTCTTAAATTTTGCCATGTTAGATGATGAATGACGTAGGCCTTTAATTTGAGATCATATACCTGCTGAGAAGTTCTCTGTGCTCCAGATTGTGCCCATTATCATCATCAGAAGAGTAAAATGCATCAGTCATTCCAGCTGGAGCAACTTCCTGATGGGACAGCCCATCTAACCAATTTTCCGTGGTCTCCTCTAGATCTTTCTCATGCCACTCTTCATGTGAATTTTGCGAATCGTTTCCTTCTATTTCTTGATACCATCCATGGCTACTCTCATGTGAATATTCATCCATGACTTCACCATATTCAACTCTGCCTAACTGATACCATCCATGCCCTTCTTGCCAATTTAAGTCTTCAACTGCATTGGTTTGCAAAGAATCAATAATGTCAGATACCTGATCAACTTCTCTTTCATCCCTACTGAGCTCATAGTGTTCATGCTCTTGTGCCAGAGCAGCTTGTCCTTCAGCAACCAATCCATTAATAATTGTATCTTCCACATCATGACCTCTAGGTCCTCTTCCTTCAATCATCTCAATAGACGATGGTAATTGCTCTCTTGCCTTCCGTCCACTGGAACTGTAAATTCTTGCAGACGTGTATCACCAAGTTCGTTGATTTCCAAGTCATCTGTATGAAAGCCACCAAGATCACTTTCGGTATTCGTATCCTCAAATTTGTCAGAGATTTCATCTGGGGTATCCTGCAAACTATTTGCTTGAGTTTGTTCATCTCGGTGGTCACTTAGTTCACTTTTAAAAGAAATATCAGATTGGGCCCGAGGACTGTGAGCATAGTTGTCCAATCTGGAGAGGAATCCTTCCCTGCATCACAAAATAACAATAAGTTTATATATAAATATATAATGCAATTATGTCATTTTAGAGCTCCAATAAAATGATTAAAATGGCAAATCCAGATAAAGTTGACATATTGGGTTAAATGATGAATACTACAAATCATAGATATAGTACCACCTCTGGCCCACATATGAGAGTTTGACTTTCTCTCTTTTGTCACCTCATTGCGTTTAGTGGCTATGTTCAATTTCATCATCTTAAAAATGAAATTCTTCTGACAATGAGCTTAACACAATTCACAATCTAGGTCTATCCACATATTCTTGTTTGGATTTTCGATTATCACACACATTTCTAAAAATTTGATTCAATAATCCCAAATTAGTTGCATTTGCTTCTCTTAACATGCGCAACAAAATAACTAATGTCTTTCACAAAATATTTATCCCTCTTGGGCAAGTAGGTGAACGAACAAGTATAAAAGCATTATTTTTATGGATTAGACTTTAAGAAGACTATGCACCCAAAGAGAGAACATAAAAAGCATGCTCTACATCACAGACAAATTTAACTTTGAAAGAAGTTGAGAGAAAATATATACCTCAAACCAGATACAGTATGCCTTTGCCTCAACAAGCCCAGTTCACTTGCTGCCAGAGAAGTAGGTCTTTTAGTTTGGACTAGTAATCCATTCTGTAAAAATCTGCCTTTGAGTAATGACTACAAGAGAAATACAAAATTAATGCAAGAAATTTCATCTTTCTTCACAGGACACTGAAACCATAGTTGGAAGGTTCTGGAGTCACTGTACAGTGATCTGCTCCTATCACTGAACATAGGGATCTGCTCCATAGTTGGAAGGTTCTGGAGTCACTGTACTACAAGCTGAAGCCAAACCATCTTGAATGTTTGTTAGACTAACCATCTTTCAAATTTAGCTAGCAGCTTCAGTTTCAAATATATCTAGTTTTTCATGCGCTTGTGCTTCAGTCAAAGGACAGGTCTTGCAATCAATCTCCCTTCTGTACATGTACCACCAATCTCCACCTGACCTGAGGGAATCTTCCTTTCCTTCAGTTGTCTTTTGGCAGACCCATTTGGTTACTGGGGCACCAGTGGTGACGGCTGTGGTAGTCACGAGTTGTCGTCGGCGGTAGATGGTAGTGACAGTGAAAGAAGGGTGGGTTGTTATGGTGTAAGCAGGGGAGATAGAAGCTGAGTTTTGAGTATGTTCATATATAAAGTGTGTGAGAACCTCATACTCAAATCCAAAATTTTGATTTTAAATTTTAAGCTTTCGGTTTGAAACTCGTTCTATGGAATTAAGACATCCAAATTGCAATTCAATTAAAATTTATTTGGTTCACAAACAGTGGAATTGGCTTTAGAGGTCTCAATTCATTCTGAAATGGCGGAATTGGGGTTACCAAACTACACCAAGTTTGTTTAGTTTTGGGTAAAATACTTCTCGACAGCTTGAATTTTCTAGCTCTATCACCAAACTATCAAACACATTTATAAAATAATAATAATAACAAAGTTGTCATATGTTGAGAGTGCTAGTTACCCACAACCACATGGGATAAAATCCACAAGTGCATTGGTGATGCTATTAATGAACTCGCTTATAATCTTCCTAACCATATCCAAGAGTCTATTTGGCCAATCCCTTGTCTACAATCTTCCTAACCATATCCAACATCATCCACCTTATAAAGCACGTTCAAATCTGTTACTTTGTAGCGATCCGAGCCCGAGAGCCCAGTCCGCTCGTGTAGCCCATGCACTGGCTCACTAAGCACGCGGCCTTGGGTCACCTGGCCTATCACAAGCCAACCCAAGAGTCCATGGATGATGTTGGTGCCTAGAAGTATTGTGTTTCCACCTTATAAAGCACATTCAAATTTCACATCTACCCAATGTGGGATTGGGGGTATTAGACCAAGATTCCTTCTCATAAGACTTGATAACCATTTATGGTTTTGGAAAGTTCCATCCCTCAACCACAACAATACTCTTTCCCTAAAATCTGTTAATTGTCAAGGCCAGAACACAAGTATGTCGTATCTCTAATAAGAAATTCATTGATAGTTATGTGCTGCTGTTTGCGGACAGTGCCAGCGACTTGTTGGGGATGGTTAAGGATGCCAAAAATCAACTTAAGGTCGTGGTTGTATGAACTAAAAAAGCTTTGGTAGATGATACACGAAAAGTGTTTCGGTCAAACTTTTTGTTACAATTTTAATGAATAAAAACATTTTTTGATTTTTTTTCTTTCTAAATGTTAATAATATTTTCAGTTGCTTTTTTTATATTCGCTTTTAGATTTCAAATGAAAAGAATTAAAGGTCCCGTGGTAAAAATTTGGCCTAGGGCACAGGATAACTCAGGGACGGCTTGCCAAGGTAGGCAGAGGTTGCCTAGGCACTGGATCTGAATTTTCAGAAAAGCTCCTTTGATAGTTTTGGTAACATTTCTATTTCTTTATTTTGTTTCATTTCTGTTTCACTTTGTTTCTGTTTCTGTTTCTTTTCTGATTTTTTTTTGAAACAGAAATGCCTTTGATAAATGTTTCTATTTGTGTAATGAAAAAGAAATAGAAACATGTCTTGTTTGACAAACATTCTATTTCCTTTTACAAAGTTAAATTCTTTTCTAAAATTATTAACACATTACAACTTCATGATATATTATAGGGAGGGACTATTTCCACTATATTACCAATTATTACATCATATAAACACATATCTGATAGTTGGGATGATATTCGTTTTAAAATTTCCTAAGGTTCCTTGGGCTGCTACCTTCTGGCAACCATGGATTCCTACTCATGCTAGTGTCTTCATGTGGCGTTTAATACATTGGTGCTTCCGGTTGATCTCTCGCTCCATCGATGGCACATTCAGGTAGTGTCGAAGTGAGTTTGTTGTACCTCTTCCCCTCCCCGTGAGTCCTTATTTCATCTATTACTTCATTCTGAAACTGCTAGACAAGTGTGGAGTTATCGGGCTATATAGATGCAAAGTAAAGCATCCTCCCGGTAATTTTACCTCATAAATGAGGAAACCCCTCCAGCCTGAAAGGGATGTAATTGTTTTATAAGGATAGTTAGGCATGAGATCCCCAGAAGTCCAGATTGGACAGTCAGGAACTAAACGTATTGGGCTCTATGCAGTGATCACTTCATAAGATTCATAGATGCCTCCAACAGAAGTACAACATCGAAACCCAGATTTTCTGTTTTAAAGTTTCAAGCCGGAAATGGTCAAGGAGGATGGTGGAGGTTCAAAACAAACATCACCAAAAGATTGGGCTTTTATTCTGATTTCATCCTACTCAAAGTGAAGAAAGAACTATGGCACTTCCTGCATGATTAGCAATTATCCACTTGTAGAAGGTGATAAGGATTATGATTCATACCCACGTGACAGATTTTGAAAGGATTGACATGGTTCTGACATCCAATTTCATCTGATCTTCCAACCCAGGATATTGCACCTGCACTTCACACATGAGAGATCATTCTTTAATGTTGTGTCTATCTCTTCAAGTAGCTATGTAACATAAGTGAACAAAAGAATGAAGTAACAAGCCAAGCATGGACCTTGGGAACAAACAAACAAACTTATGTCTGGATGCAAATCAGAGCCTGTAGTACAAGTAATGCTAATAAATACCTCAAACCAGATACAGTATGTCTTTGCCTCAACAAGCCCAGTTCACTTGCTGCCAGAGAAGTAGGTCTTTTATCTTGGACCAGTGATCCATTCCATAAAAATCTGCCTTTGAGTAATGACTACAAGAGAAATACAAAATTAATGCAAGAAATTTCATCTTTCTTCACAGGACACTGAAATGTGCGGATATGTTGAATCGAATTGCACTCTTGGGCAACGGTTTTAAAGAGTATCGGCAAACTTGGTTGTGGTTGAAAATCCCAAAAGTTCTTCAAGCCAGGAAGCATATCTTGGCTACTAGGAAATTCACAAAAGAACTCAAGATCCGGACAGTAAGGAAAGAAAGACCCAGTTAGGATAAACAAAATGCTATTGAAACCATTTCAGCATCCCATATGAATATGATATGTCAAGCTGTAACTAAGATCTAGGGCCCATAATTTAGCTTGGTGGTAACTTTTGTTTTCTTCTTCTCACCTCCTCCCCTGTAGTCATTCTTTTGCCTGATTTCTAAATTGAATACTTATTCTGGAAAACAGAGATGCACAAGGAAAAAGGTAGTGGACTAGTACCTTGGCCAAACAGGCTTACAAGTCCACCTCCTCGCATTAACGAAATTGGTGTTACTCCTGATCTATTTCAAGAAGACTCTGTGAGTTGCTTCAAATTCAAGACCACATAGAAAAAACAATGCAGTTATTTGTGCCAATTTTCATGTACTTTTGGTATAGATTCATCTTCCAGTTACTAAAACGTCATGTAATGCAGAGCATATGGCATGATCGAGTAATCGAGTACTGGAAGCAGATGAAATCTGTTATACAGAAGAACTCCATTCGAAATGTCATGGATATGAACTCAAACCTTGGTGGATTTGCTGCAGCACTAAAGGATAAAGATGTTTGGGTGATGAATGTTGCTTCTGTCAACAAGTCTTCCAGATTGAAAATTATTTATGACCGAGGCTTGATTGGAACAGTTCATGACTGGTGTGCATACAAGACATTCTTCATATTGACTGGTGTCCTCTCTCCCACTAGGATGGCTCTACAGTTATCATGGAGTGCAGTGGCGACCTGTAATGAGAATAACCATTTAGAACTCTTATTATTGCAAAATAATCAATTTCATATATAAAGGTCAAGTATGAGCTGCTCACTATTTCACTTGCACTGGCAGTGTTTTTGTTCACCAAAACCTGCATTGAAGCATCAAAATTAGTGGCTAGCTCTCATGGCCTAAGAAATAAGCTGGGAACAATCAAGAACTGCACTGCATTTGACTTTTGTTTGAATTTTGATACTCATTAAAAAAGCAATACCATCAAATCTATTGAACATTTGGGGCTAAAAAAGTTCTAGAGTCAATTTGGTCTAGGTTGACCCTGTGCCATCATAATATAAGCAACATCAATATAAGCTACTTCCCATCAGTTCCGATTTATGTTTCGTTCCTTTCCACTCACCATTTGGTTTATCTTTAAGACACCAAACTCCACTCACTCACTCACTCTAACGAGGCCAGGAAAATCTAAGTTAATTCACGTTGCAATCAATAACTTTTGCAGTGATTAGACCTTAAGCAGTTGAGTACACTTCTCAAATTAACGAAAGCTACTTATGTAAGGGGAACATGTAAATGGATTCTTTTTAGGAGAATAGTAAGTAGCTAAGCAGTAACACAAAGTTTTCTTTTTAGGAGAATAGTAAGTTTGCCGTAGCTTTTGCTATAATAAATGAGTTTTTCTTCTTCTTCCATCTCTCTTGTCCTGGTATTCTTTGGGAGTTTACAAGTGATTGCAATGATGGACAAAATATTTAGTAGCAGAGACTGACGTTAGCAATCGATTGCTTCTTGATCATCAAACAGTGTTTTCTTCAAAAAGAGTTAAAGTTGGTGGTTACAAATTAATTCTGCTGAGAAAGAAAACTGGATGCAGTTATAGCTCTGAATTATTGGAGTCTAGTTTGTTAGGTGGGCCTCATTTTTCTGACAGTTTACTTAGAATAAAGCCCCTTTTATTATGTTGTCTTCCGGTCCAGAAAATTAAGACATTCTAATTGCATTCTGTAAGAAACATTTTGCTGTCCAGAATTATGCAGGCTCCATCGGGTCTCAGCTCATTTGTTGTTGTTAGGTTTGGGGTAACTGGAAGTCCTGTTCTCATGGTGTACTAGATGCACCAACTGAGCTAAAGAGTCAACACTGCAGTAATTTTTTTGATATTCTGCCCATGGACTTTTGTCATGTCTTGTTGGGACGTCCGTGGCAACACGATGGTTGCGTCATTCACAATGGGAGACCTACCTACCAAGGACAGTACTAAAATTGAGACCAAGAACACTTCAAAAGAACCTGAAGATGGGTTCGAAATTGATATTTCTGAGGGAGTGGCTGTTCAGATGTTTGGCATTTCTTCTTCTGGTGATGAGATTGTTGAGCTCAACTTTAAAGACTGGAGCTTCAAGATAAAAGTACTTCCAAAACAGTTCCAGCACACCTGCAAATCAACTAGCTTAATGCTATGGGAATCAGCTCGACTAATGGCCTCCCTCCTTGCTTCAAATCAAACCATTTTTTCGGGGAAAAGAGTGTTGGAGCTGGGTTGTGGCAGTGGGGGTATTTGCTCAATGATCGCCACTAAATCTGCTCACCTCGTGGTCCCCACTGATGGAGATGAAAAGGCTTTGGAGTTGCTGTCCTACAATGTTTCTTCAAATCTCCAATCTCATTCAATAGCCAAACTATCTGTACAGAAACTAGAATGGGGGAACCGAGACCATATAGAATCCATCAAGCAATTAAGCAACAGGGGTTTTGAGGTTATTATCAGAACATACGTAACTTACGTTGCTGAAGCAATAATGCCTTTGTTTGAAACTGCAAAAGAGTTGCTTTCATCTGATAAAGGCAATGAGGATTCCTCGAGACCAGCTCTTATTTTGTGCCATGTATTACGTAGAGTTGATGAGCCATCGATACTCTTGGCTACATCTCATTTTGGTTTTAGGCTGGTTGATAGATGGCCTGTGGAGATATCAGATAGATCATCTCAAAGCATCATCAACAGTTGTTTTCCAAGTATTCAGCAGGTGTATAATCCGAATTCGGCATTGAATATTCTATACTTCCATGCCATATAAGACGACATTCAAATTTCACTCCTGTTGACTATTTTAAAGCACAAGCCTGTTGCCAATTGTGAGAAGAGGGGATGATCTTCTTTTATGTTTATGTAATTCTTCATAAGCAGAACAACTGTACTAATGGTTTTTTAAAATAAAATATGCATGCTCTTAACTTACGAATCTTAGAGAAGGCAATTTTCTCAATCTTGGCCTGAATATTGGTACAGGGTGCTGTGGCTTGCCTTCATATGGTGCATTGCTTTCACTTGGCTGGTTTTCCTAAAGGCCTTATCAGTTGTGTGACTGGGAAAGGATCTGAGATAGGAGATTTCCTAACAATGCATCCTGGAGTCAACTGTATAAGGTAAAAGCTGACGTCACCTTCTGTTAATGTTATGGTCTCTGTCCCTTGAACTATATTTTCTTGTAAAATGCTATATAAAACTTTGTTGCATTTTGTTCTAGTTCTGACATCATACTTATTGTTTCAGCTTCACAGGTGGGGATACGAGGATTGCAATTTCCAAGAAGGCAGGCATGGTTCCGCTACAAATGGAGCTGGGAGGCAAAGATGCTTGTATCATGCTTGAGGATGCTGACCTAGATTTGGTTGCGTCAAATATAATCAAAGGAGGATTTTCCTACAGTGGCCAAAGGTGCACAGTCATAAAGGTTATCTTGGTGATGAAATCAGTTGCTGACTCACTAGTTGAAAAAGTGAAGGCCAAAGTGGGGAAACTAACAGTGGGACCACCCGAGGACGATTGTGACATCACTCCGGTTGTTTCAGAGTCCTCTGCAAACTTTATCGAAGGGCTGGTGAAGGATGCTGAAACAAATGGTACAACATTCTGTCAGGAGTACAAGAGAGAGGGCAACCTTATCTGGCCCTTGCTGTTGGATCACGTTCAGCCGGACATGAGGATCGCGTGGGAAGAGCCATTTGGGCCAGTTTTACCTGTGATCAGGATCACTTCTATTGAAGAAGGAATCCACCATTGCAATGCCAGCAATTTCGGCCTCCAGGTACAAATACCCTTGTCCTTAATTGCTCTTAACAACACTATACCATGGTTCAAGGCTAATGTATATCTTGCTGAATAACAGGGTTGTATCTTTACGCAGGATATCAACAAAGCGATATTGATCAGCGATGCAATGGAGACAGGAACGGTCCAGATTAACTCACCGGCACATGGTCCTGATCAGTTCCCTTTCCAGGTGATTTAAACATATATATATCATCACTCTTTATAAAGACTACTAGCTAGCTAGTACTTTACGATGAAGCAATTCAGGTTTAACAATGGAAATCTGCTTCATCAATGACAGGGTTTGAAGGACAGTGGAATAGGATCGCAGGGAATCACCAACAGTATAAATATGATGACGAAAATCAAGAGCACTGTTATCAACTTGCCGAGCCCGTCTTATACAATGGGCTAACTCTACTATATATATCATCTGTTACAAAATAAGTTACCGCCAGACGCTGCTAGCGGCATCGCTATCATCTCCATAACTCTATTCTATTGCATGTAATTTGTAGCTTATAGGGAATTAGACCGACGTTTCAAGTTTTTTAGCTCTTTCTTCCTTGGCTAAGGAGACCGAAGAATAATACCGTAATAGAATTTAGACTTGTTTATTGATTTATAGTTGTTAAAAAAAATTGAAAATAAGTGACAGATGACGGTCACATAAGGAAATCCTAATCTAATTCAATGACAAATAACAATTCCTATACTAACTAGTAACTAAATCCTATCTGGACAATAATTAAAAGAAGTCCTATTCTATTAGAAGTTTTTTTCCTAAATAGTCTATCATGCCTTTCCAACTTGTACTTCCATTTGTCCATGTTTTACAAAAGAGACCATCAAGTGCCCAACTTCTCTCTTAAATATTTCGCCAATTTACTCTTTTTGTCATTTCATCAACCAGATAGAGTGCATTTTTCAGTTTTAATGTTTAGTAAGTTATAGGCTGAAATTAATCTCATTATTCATAATTCTCAAACCCTAGCAACAAAAAACTAAGTAGAGTTGCAGAGAGCAAGTGTTATTCACAAAAGTAAGTGCGTCCTCCAAATTTTTCTAAAAAGAATAACGATCAATTTTAATAGATTTTTACCTGTATTGTCAAACTTGGAGGTTAAGAATAAAGTTTCATGTGTACTCTCGAGTGCTTCCGATAACCTATAAACAAAACTTTAGTAAAGTTCTTCAAAGAAAGTCATGAAAATTGAACTAAAATTTGAAACGAAGGAGGAACTTACAGTGGAGAAATTGTCTGCTGAGGCTGGATGCGTGATGCTGATAAAGAGAGAGAGCGGGGAGTTTCGTAATTGCTTTGAGAGTGGAGGAGGAAAGAGTGGGCTGTAGTTTTAGCAAAGTAAGCTAGAAGATGACCAATCCTACTCCTGGTGGCGACTCGGATGGCAGGCATTTGATTAACTAGCGCTAGAGAAAAAGTGCGCCTTGGCTTTGGCTACTTCAAGCGGTCTCATGAAAGCACCCTTTCTTTAGGAGTTGCTCAGGGCAATAAAGACCGACCTCAAGGCAATGAATAAGCATGTCTTGTGACAACGTAAGGAATAGCTCCAAGACTAGTTGAATCGATTGTGATTCCTCCTGGTTTCCACTCATGTGAAAATGCTTACTCTGCTTCGCTTTGCCGAGGATGATAATCGGTATGTAACTCTTTCTTTTCTCGATGCAAAAGCAAGATAGGAGTGGCCAAGCCCGTAAAGAGGGGGGAAAGCTCATAAACGGTTAACTCTTCATACCAGTGGAAAGAGGTGGAGAAGGTTTAGGTTTACGCGAACGAGGTGGAGAGGTTTAGGGCTTCTAACGTTAACTCGTCTTCAATTTACTTATTTTTTCAACTTACTTTCTTTTTTTGTTGGAATTGGGGAAACCAGACAGCGGGAAATCAAATTTTTTTTTTGGCTATAACAACGTTTAATAAAACATTGTTAAATAAAATAAATTTAGTTTATAAATTGTTGGGTTAGAAAATATCACAATGTTTACAAAAAAAACTGTAGCTTAAATTAAAGACAACGTTTTGGAATAAAACGTTGTGAAAATGCATTCAAAAACAACGTTTCCAAAAAAACGTTGTAAATTACTAAAATAAGACAACGTTTACAACAAAAACGTTGTGAAAAATCATGTTTGTACAACGTTTTTCAAAAAGAACGTTGTAAAATCCTATAACTAGAAAATGTTTTATAGAAAACGTTGTGAAATGTCCCTAAGACAACGTTTGGATAGAAAACGTTGTGATATAAACGTTGTAAAAAGTCATTTTTGTTGTAGTGAGGGGGGGGGAAGGAGCCTTACCTTATAAATGAAAACTAAAAAATTAAACAAAATAAAATAAACCTAAATTAAAAAAAAAATAGAACTAAGAATTGCAAAAATGCAGGTTTTGCTTACGACATCGGGTTGTTCTGTCTGTTGCATGAACTGAAGGAGGTTTCCACTTCTGCTTTCTAAGACTTGACGTTTCCAGAGTAAGAGCTTCAATATGAGAGTCATAATTGAGTGGGTTTTCATCTTCAAAAGATTATAGAACAACAAATTTATTAGGGGAAATAATATTCAAAGTATCTTCTTACTGCATATTTTCTTGAAAGTGTTCATCAAAAATCTCACTTATATCCGACATAGAGTTAGTAACACAATTATATTTAGGCTGACCAACATTAGTGTTTTCTTTGTTTAAGGAGTTAAATGTTGAATCTCGAATAGGGGATTTTCCCGATTGAAGGGGTTGAGATGGAAAAGATTCCGGCATTATAGCTTGTTTACTTGGAGAAGGATTGAACGGAAGGGAATTTGGAGTTAATTGAGTATGACTATTGGGGGGAGAAGATACGTAAGATGGCGGCTGAGGACTTTTGGTAAGATCAAATTTGACAGATTTCGGCAAAGCAAAAACATTGGCAGCAGGCTCATGCACAGAGACCATCGGCGTGTTAGAGATGCCGGTAGAGGGAATATCTGCCATAGCCAGAAACTTGATATGACACTATTACATAAGTAAAGGAGATCTAGCCGAACGATAGTTGAATCGCTCGAATTGGTATCCTTGTTAGATAAACATGAACTCGAATTTCATATGATCATATCTGACTTGAGACGCAAAAGAACGACGAAGGTTCCGTTGGCCAGCCAACGGGCAAAGGTCATGTCAGCATTCCTGACGGGCCGCTTAGAAGAAAATTTACTTTTACCAACATTTAGTTTTTAATTAATGGTATTATTTGATCGATTGTATTTTTGAAATATTAAAAAATAATAATGGTATGTTATATTACTTGATTGAATGTTTTAAGTAATTTAAATATTCACATAAAGTTGATAAAATAAGTTTCATTTATTAATTTATTTGAAAAAAATAAATCCTTGAAACACTAGTAATTAATTTATGAAAAAAAAATAGTTTGTAATATTGATACCTATTATTTTATTTTATGATGCGTCCAAAATCTTCCGTATGCACTGGATTGGTCTAATCTAGAAACCTGGCTTTCAACGTATCTTAAACCCTCAAAGCCCAAATCTGCCACAAAAGTAACAAACCAGAACTAGGCAGGGCACTCCTCGCAAAGCCCTCCACAAGCAAGAATCAGCACAATAAAGCTAAATGAGAATGTATTTTAGCAGAGTTTCGGCTAGAGAGTAGAAATTGCATACCTTTCCCCTTCATTCTCATGGGATTTTATAATTACCGGAGAGCATAACTGATCATAACTGCTCTTAACTGCCCTTAACTATCCACTAATGATTGTGGCATAAATGGCGGGCATATTAACTGCCCCATTAATTCCTCCATTAATTATATCGGCCTGAATAGAGAGTTTCCCGGACATAACCGTCCTCAACTTAGCTGGAACTCTTGCTCGGACACAACCGTCCTCAACTCGAGCAATTGATCTTGCCTGCATAATCGCCCTCAATCGATGGCGCTCTCATATTGGCGAGCATATCAAATCATGTTCACGCTTTGATTCTGCTCACTGATTAAGCCCCCAGCTTGCTGAAGATTGAGGTCATGCTTGCTTGTATAAACAATGGCCACGTACCTGGCATGTGACCAAGAACTTGGGCCAATTGGGCCGGGCAGTTCAGTAGCCCCCTACTCCTTGTCCATCGGGTATTCATGCTCGTGGCGAGGAGGAACTCAAAGTTCAAAGAATATCTCCCGAATTAACTGAATCTTTTTAACTTATGATTCAAACAATCTTAGAGCCAAAATCTTGAATGGACGGTTACCCAAAAAGTTTTTTAGGGAAGTGTACCCAAAAAGCTAAGCCGTCAGCCGCCACTTCCTGAAGAGACAGGCGTGCTTTTCCACAAGGTATTAAAAGCTGCCTTGAAAATTGGGTCTCGTTTAACGCGCCTTAATGATGAACGATCTCCAACCGGTGGCTCTTCCTGGTATAAAAGACGAAAATCCCTTCTATTCCAAACTTTACCAGCCACAAATATTATCATAGCTCAAAGAGAAGAACAATCCCACCTGCCTCGCAACCCTAGCAAGTTCCTAGATCTCTAGATCCGCCTTCATCAACTTCAAGAGACCCAAGACTCGTAACTCCACCTAAAAAACAGGTATTCCTCTTTTTCCATTTTTGCTTTTCGTCGATTTCGAATCCTTTTCACCCCGAATTAGGGTTTCTGAGTCATTCAACCCTTTAAACAGTTGAATTACCGGCTTCAACTCCTTCTATTACCCAATTGTTTTGACCCAAATCACAGGAATCGAGGAATCCTGGATTGGTGCCCCGTTCACTGATCCCTTAACCAACTCTTATCGCAACTTTAATTTTACTTACATTTTCATACCCACCGCTAAGGTTTTAATGTGTGCCCCTCGATTCCTCTTCCTCGTAGGATGTCTAGCGAGGATACCAGATCGAAATTGAAGGTCGAGCTACGATCATGGTGCACCTAAGAAATCCCACCATTTTCTAATTCAAACTCTGAAGAGAGCAAGCAAGAAGAAATCCCCCTAATTACTCGCCGACGAAAACCCCGAGCATCGACCGAGCAAGGGACTAGTAGCAACAATCAGAGCCCTTTCTTAACTGACCAAACTGAAAACCTTCCTCAAAGACGAATAACCATCAGTCCGAGTTAAACCCCAGCTCTTTAACCCACACCATACCATATATCCCCCCTTCAATTAAATGGGACGACCTGACCTCCGAGGACCAAATCAATGCTTGGTTCTATTCGTTAGGAATAAACCCAAAACATTACTGCGTTCGTGCTTTCGACCTCGATATTGAAAAGGATGGCCACAACTTCCAAGGGGACAATATGGTCTTCTACTTCGATTTCTTTTTAGTAGGACTTCTGCTTCCCCGATCCCTTCATAGTAGAATTCTTAAACGGCCCAATACCCTTCCCCGCGACTGACCTTGACTACCGTAAGATTTTTAATGTCCTTCACAATTGCCTGTAGGTCGCTTCTAAGTTTGAGCCCGACATGACCTTGTTCAAAATTCTTTCTCCTCCATCTCGACAAAAATGGGCGTCACAAGAATGGTCTAACGCTGGCTACTTTAAACTTCTCAATGAAGGACCGAACAAAGTTGACGGATGGGACTCAAAAGCTCGCCATCGAGTCTAGCTGCCTACCGGCTCCCTTCGCTCCCTATCTTACGACACGGCTCCTTGAGTACGACAAGAACGCTTATCGAGTTGGCGAGCCCAAAATAGCAAGAGCCTTTAGAGCCTTGCTCGGAGTGAAAGAAAGGCAAGATGGCCGGCCCGTTCAAGATTCTGTGCTCGACCGGGCGACTCTTACTTCCGACCTAACCCTTTCTCCGACGAATGAGTCTCCAACCCGCCTGTGGAAGGAATTGAACCCCGGTTGTTATTGACTCGGTTCCACACCCATATCGGGGTCCATGTCACAACGAAAATTTCCTAGTGAGTGTGACGAGTGCTCTTAATCGAACCCTCTCAGAGGCCCTCATTCTCTCTTACCGTTAATACTTCAACCGCATCTCTTTTGATAGCCTTGCAAACCTTTGCTTTCTTCACATTTTTTATGCTCGTTTTAACTTGTGCAGATATGAGGCAATTAACCGACGTCAACAAATTTCTTCAAGCTGCAAAGAAGGGCTCGAGCAAGCGAGGTAAACACCTCTCAACTCAACATGCAATCAACCTTCCAACCATTCCATCCAGTATCACTAACCGCGGCACCAAACGCAACCAACCTGAGTCCAGCCAACCCGCATCGATTGCCACCTCGATACCCCCCACACAACAAGCTGAAACAGCTCCCCCGCCTGTCATTATTATTGAGCCGATCGAGTGACAGTCCTAGGAGAAATAAACGCCGAAAAGACAAGGCCGTAGTCGAGGAGACAACCCCTCCGATACCGTCATGGCACCAAGAAGACTTCGTCATGCCCGACACTCGGGAAAAAGCAGCAGCTCTCATCGCTGAACTTAGCGAAGTTCCCGACCTCGACAATATAAACATCTTCAAGCGAAGCGGGTACCAAGCTACCGCGGGTCTTGGGTTAATGAAAAGGCTCCAACATAGTGGAGTCCAGAAAAAAAGCAAAGACAAGGCGAGCTCCGTCTTGATAGGAGAGGTTAGACTGTGTCTTACCGAGGTAAAATCTTTCCCCAAATTCCGACGCCCTTTACCATTCTACTTTGACTAATCATACCTTTTCCTTGCAGGCTGCCAATAAATCAATTCTGATGTATGAACGATTGATGGAGAAGCTCACTGAAAATGTCGCCTTGCAAACAGAGAAAAACGAGCTAGAAGAAATCGACAACTCTGTTCGGGCCGATCTCAAAGCTGCCGAGGAAAACCTTACCAGTAAAGTAATCAAGCTTTCCAAGGTTGAAGCCGAGAAGAAAACTTTGGAGTCTCACCTGAGTTTCTCCAAAAAATCCGAGGAAATAGCCTTAAACAACATTGTCGGAGTCCGAAAAGATCTCCGAGCTAGCCATGCCGAGCTAGAAGAATCCAAGGCCAAAGTTTCCGATCTAGAAAAGAAATTGATGGAGACCGAATCTTTGACAAGCGAAGAGCAAAGGCAAAAAATCATCGAGGATTATAAGAGTTCTGACAACTTCGCTACTTGCGTGGAAAGCGAAGCATATCCGTTCTTTCTGCAGGGTATGAACCATGTCTTGAGACAGATTTCTTGTAGCGGGCTAGAGATCCGACCGAATGTACCGCATGGGGTGCCAATCCATTATTCGGGCTCTGGCCCGCCTTTTTATTCCACAATCATTAGTGGATAGTTAAGGGCAGTTAAGAGCAGCTATGATCAGTTATGCTCTCCGGTAATTATAAAAGCCCCTGAGAATGAAGGGGAAAGGTATGCAATTTCTACTCTCTAGCCGAAACTCGCTAAAAATACATTCTCATTTAGCTTTATTGTGCCGATTCTTCGAGGGCTTTCAGGAGTGCCTCCCGCCTAGTTCACTCGCTTGTTACTTTTGTGGGCGTGATTTGGGCTTTGAGGGTTTAAGATACGTTGAAAGCCATGTATCTAGATTGGACCAATCCAGTGCATCCGGAAGATTTTGGACGCATCAGTTGGTTCCGTTGCCGGGAAACGAGAATTTTTACGGTAGTAGGTTTGTGTGATTTGATAATTGTTTCTCTTGAAGCTTTGACAATGGCGGAAAATGGAATTAACGGTGGCAGTGGCAGTCATCGTGAAGAGGTGCACCCGACTCCTAGCCTTAATCATTTAGCTGGGAATAATGTTCCCCCGCCTCATGATGCTCGCCATCAGCTCAACCAGAGGCGTGGAGTTGATTCATTGGTTCGGAGTGCTGAGGCAGCAGTGGGTTTGGCACATGAATTTCGAGAGGAGGCTTTGCGTCAAAGAGCCATATACCGGGTCGATGCACTCACCAACTTACGCTTGATTGCAATGGGTAAGCCACCATTTCCCATTGAGCTTGACCCCTTACCCCTTTTCGCCGAGCCAGCAAATAGGAGTTTCTCGCAGACCGCGTGTAATCGATGAATCCCTTGGTCGTTCATTCTCAGCCACGAGCACAAGGATCTAAGGGATGTGAGCAGCCAGAGGGCAGTAAAGCTAGCCACAGAATTGTGCCCAGTGTCCACTCGAGGCTAGGTCCATGGGTTGGGGATGATTCGGCTCAATCTCGTCGTCGTCGACGTTCACCTTCCACGCCAAGGTCACATGCTCGCAGGTTTCGTTCACCCTCGCCACGTCGATCTCGTGCTTATAGTCGTCGTTCGCGATCACCAAGGGGGTCTTATGTAATCCGACGCCGAACTCCGTCTCCTAGGCCATCTCATGGGCAATTGTCTCATCATTCACAAGGAAAAAGGGATTTGCATCAACCACAAGGCCAGCCTATTTAGCTCATGGGCTGGGCGCCAAAGCCTAGGTGGCGCAGTCGTGGGGTTACTCAAGCCGTTGGGGCAGGGTCCCCCAGCCCTCCTATGCCCGTGGTGCAACACCGGGGTGGTTTGCCTACAACCATAAATATGCAAGATTTAGAGGAACTGAAACGTCGTATGGAAGCCTAGGAGCAAGGCAAGGCTTTGGATGGAAATTTCTTGGGTACGTCAACCAGCCCGCTAGCCCCCTGGATTGAGAACGCTCCACCAGCACAGGGACTTATATTCCCAAATAGTAAGGAGTACACAGGCAAGACGAAGGCCAGGGATTGGTTGATGTCGTTTGAATCACAGATTGGCCTAGTGACTTCGGATGAGGCTCTGAAAATTAGAGCTTTTGTTGGTGCGTTGCAAGGGAAAGCTTTAGCCTGGATGGGGGCACGCCACGGCGATCAATTAATAATTGGGCTGATTCATGCGAGCAAAATTCTTGCGTATTTTGGAACGGCGGGTACCTCGGCTAAAACAAGGGCCGACTTGTCAAAGGTTGCGGGGGGGCACATGAGTCCAAACAAATGAGCTATCTTGAGCGATTTACCAAGGTGTTGGAGCAAGTTCCAGGGTTGACCGAGTAGGAGGTAACCCTATGCTTTGAAACTGGTTTGCTTGAAGGTGAAGGTGGCCTGCGATCAGAGTTGAGCATGCATGAGCCAAAAATGCAAGTGGAAATGCTCATGCGAGCACAGAAGTGGTGTGCCGGGGAGACGACAAAAAAGGAGAAGAAAAAGGAGAGTATCGGTCGCCGAAATTCCAAGGGAAATGGCCAGGCAGGGTATGGAGGTTATAATAAAAGCAAATCCAGATATGATCGGCCAAAGGAATTTCTTCGCGAATCCGATCTGACTCCGCTTAACACGCTATGCGAGGATATCGTGTATGAGATAAGGGATGAACTTCCTAACCCACCTTGCATGAATCTGGCGACAGCTGGTGAACGGGACCAAACAAAGCGATGTGCCTATTATGATTATTATGAGCATACCACGGAGGAATGTTGGCCGTTGAAGAAGGCCATTCAGAAATTGATTAATGAAGGGCGGTTGGACCGCTTCAAACGAGATGGAGGCAATAGGGGGAATGCACCCAGGAGAGAAGCCTCGCCGATCAGAGGGGTCATCAATGTTATATTGGATGAAGAGCTTACTCCGACCCAACTCGGAAAGCAAATATATTCTTTATCCAAAGTTGTGGATCGGCCTGCTGCCTTGCAGGATGGAGAGCAAGCTATCCAATTTACCCGCAGCGAGCTGGCGAGTAATGTGGCCGGTGAACAGTCTTTGATCGTTTCGGCACTGGTGGATGGCTGGGTCGTGCACAAAATTTTGGTGGACACTGGAGCGTGCCGAGACGTGATGTATTATTCTTGTTTCCAGGGGCTCGAGTTAAGCGATGATCGGTTAAAACCATATGCGAGGACATTGGAAGGATTTACCAACCATAAGGTCCCGGTCAAAGGTACGATTGAGTTGGAAGTGTTCATTGGCGAGGGGAGCAGGACGCGAGCTGAGAAGATCACTTTCATGGTGATCGATTTGAAGTCTCCTTATAACATAATTTTAGGTGTGCCGAGCATGGCAAAGTTTCAGATGGTGGCATCAATCCCACATCAGCGGGCAAAGTTTTACACCGACCAGGGAGTGGGAACGCTAAGGAGCCAGCCTAGAGCAGTGCTCGAGTATGTGCGCGATAGCCAGAGAAAGAAGCAGAAGCTAACCTTGGAAGATGGAGAGCAAAAGATAACTGTCAGTACCAAGGAGACATCTCACGTGATTGTGGGGCCATCTGTGATTGCTATGGTACAGGAGAATCCTGAAATGGAGGCAAGCTCTATGCCGACATTGAAGTCGGGGGAGCAGGGCGAGAATGAGGTTGCTATGGGTATGACCGCGAGCCAAATTGGTGGTGGGACCAGTTCCTCCTTGCCGACATTGAAGTCGGGGGAGCAAGTTGTACAACAAGATGAAGTTGGTGAGGAAAACATTAAAAATCCCTTGCCGACATTGACGTCGGAGGGATTAGAAGTACAAGCCGAGGCCATGGACGTACACAAGCTCGATAAGGTTGAGGACCGAGCCGAAGAGGAGGAAAAGGTGGAGTGTGACACACTCCAAATGTGAGATGAGCCAGAATTCACGGCTCAGGACGAGCTCGAAGAAGTGATTATCAATTCTACTTACCCCGAGCAGAAGATAAAGATTGTCAAGGCTTTATCAGCGGAGGCTCGAGCAAATTTGATCAAGCAATTACAAGACAACTTGGATGTTTTTGCTTGGCGGCCAGAAGACATGCAAGGGGTGAGTGATAATGTGGCCCTACATCGGCTCAATGTAGACCCAGCTTTCCGACCAATCCAACAGTGACCCAGGGTTTATTCTGTGGAAAAAGATCAAGCGATCAGGGAGGAGGTTGAGAAGCTACTTAACGCCGACATAATAGAGGAGATACATTACCCAACTTGGTTGGCTAATGTGGTTATGGTTAAAAAGTCAAATGGAAAGTGGCGGATGTGCGTTGATTTCACGGATCTGAATAAAGCCTGCCTGAAGGATTGCTACCCTTTGCCACGAATTGACAAGTTGGTGGATGCTATAGCGGGGTTCGAGCTCCTTAGCTTTATTGATTCCTACTCTGGGTATCATCAAGTTAAAATGGACGAGCATGATAAGGTGATGACAGCTTTCCAAGCAGCAGAGGGGCTGTACTGCTATAAGATGATGCCTTTCGGTTTGAAAAATGCAGGAGCTGCCTATCAGAGAATGGTGAACAAGATATTCAACTCGCAGATCGAGAGGAATGTTGAAGCTTATATCGATGATATGGTGGTCAAAACTAAAGGGCATGAGCACACAGTAGACTTGGGCGAGACCTTTACCAATCTCAGGAAGAATAATATGAAGCTGAACCCGAGCAAGTGTGTGTTTGGGGTGAAGGCCAGCAAGTTCCTCGGGTTTATGGTGACTGAGAGGGGCATTGAGGCTAATCCCGAGAAAATTAAGGCGTTGGTCACTATGAAGCTTCCTCGCTGCATAAAGGATGTACAGAGGCTCAACGGCAGGGTGATAGCCCTTGGTCGTTTTATCTCTAGATCGGTAGAAAGGTGTTTGCCGTTCTTTAAAGTTCTCCGTGGAAATAAGGGGTTTGAGTGGACGCCCGAGTGTCAGAAGGCTTTCGAAGAACTGGTGAAATACTTAGGGAGTCCTCCCTTGCTTAGCAGCCCGGTTTTCGGGGAGAAGTTGTTTGTGTATTTGGCAGCTACCGAGCAGACGGTGGCAGCTGTGTTGATTAGGGAGGAATGTAATATCCAAAAACCTGTTTACTATGTCTCGAGATCTCTTAATGATGTAGAGGGAAGATATTTTAATGCAGAAAAATTAGCTTATTCGCTTGTTGTTGCTGCTCGGAAACTTCGAGCTTATTTTTCTGCACATTCGATTGTTGTGTACACTGATATGCCTTTGAGAAAGATTTTGCACAAGCCAGACACTTCTGGTCGTCTACTCACTTGGTCGATCGAGTTAACCGAGTTTGATATTGATTATCAACCTCGGCGAGTAATCAAGGCACAGGCCTTAGCGGACTTTGTGGCGGAGACAAGCTTCAAGGATTCTGGCGAGGAAGAAGTACCATCCAAAGAAACATCAGCGAGTGTTCCAAGACCAAAAGCACGACGAGAGTATTGTTGGGAGCTTTATGTTGATGGTTCGGCTAGCAGATTTGGAAGTGGCGCCGGGCTGGTATTAGTCCCACCCGAGCAAGATGTAGAATTCGAAAAAGCATTACGCTTCAAATTTCCAGCTTCTAACAACCAGGCTGAATATGAAGTGTTGATCGCTGGTCTTGAGCTCGCGCAGGATATAGGAGTTCGTGAAGTGGTTGTGTAGTGTGATTCCCAGCTGGTGGTAAATCAAGTCAGAGGCGATTATGCGGTTCATCATCCGGTTTTAGTTTGTTACTGTGCGATGGTGAAGGATATTTTGAAAGACTTTGATTACTGGGAATTGGTACGAGTTGCTCGGGAGGATAACATGCGAGCTGATTATTTGTCCAAGATGGCTGAAGATGAAATTCAGTCTTTGCACCCTGGAGTCATGATCGAGCATTTGGAGGCCCCTATTATAGAAAAGGAGGTGATCATGGATATTGAGCTGGCTGCAAAGTGTTGGATAGATGATATAAAGGCCTACATCGAGCAAGGGACGTTGCCCGAGGATAGGAATGAGGCTAGAACCATCCAGAAGCGATCATGCCGCTACGTTATTCTAGATAACATTCTTTATAGACGATCTTACACCCGACCTTTGTTGAGATGTGTGCGACCAGAAATGACGGAAGGAATTTTGGGAGAAGTACATAAAGGCAAATGTGGAGGTCACCCTGGTCAAAGGTCATTGGCTGAAAATTTTTTTGCAGCTGGGTTCTACTGGATAACTTTGAGGCGGGATGCTGAAATGTAAGTTCGTCGGTATGACAAGTGTCAGCGTTATGCAGATATACCACGGTTGTCGTCTACCGAGCAGACTCCTGTTGTAGCTTCGTGGCCATTCGATATGTGGGGGATAGATCTAATTGGCCCCTTTCCTGTGGCTCGATCAAAATTCAAGTATGCAGTGGTTGCTGTAGATTACTTCACTAAGTGGGTGGAAGCCAAGCCTCTGGCGACTATCAGTGAAGTTAATGTTATTGACTTTGTTCATGAGCACATATGGTGTCGGTTTGGTGTTCCCCGAGCAATTGTGTCCGATCATGGGACTCAATTTTCTGAAAAGTTCACTAAAGCGTGCAAGCAAATGCGTGTGAAGCATTGGCAATCGTCGGTAGCATATCCCCAAGGCAATGGGCAGGCTGAAGCTGCAAATAAACAAATTCTGCATGTTTTGAAGCGAAATTTGGAGGATAAGGCTGGAAGATGGGTAGACGAGCTGCCTTCAGCTTTGTGAGCGGTTAGAACGACAGTTAGGGGTTCAACAAGATAAACAACTTTTTCCTTGGCTTATGGGTCTGATGCTATGGCTCCTGTAGAGATGTATCTGCCTACTCATAGGGTTTTGCATTACAACACTGAGTCCAATAATGCAGCTCGGGCAGCCGATCTGGATTTCTTGGAGGAAAACCAGCTGGAGGCTAAGATGAGAATGGCTAACTACAAGCAGCGAGCAAAGGACCACCACGATAAAAGGGTTCGTGGTAGGTCATTTGCTGTGGGCGATTGGGTCCTCCGTAAGATTGAGGCAACAGGTCATCGAGCTGAGTGGGGGAAGCTTTCACCAAATTGGGAAGGTCCTTTTCACGTCGTTAGAATTATTAAAAAAGGCACTTATATGTTGCGAACCGAGGATGGGGACGAATTGAAACATCCATGGCATGCATATCATTTGAAGAAATACTATTGGTAATTGACTTTAGCAGTGTGTAATTCTTTGATCTTTTCCTGCGGCAAATGATAATGACAAAGCTCAATTATGCTTTCAATTTTATTTCGAAAGTTGCTTGGTTATTTCTGTTTTCCTCGATTATTCTTTTTGGCGAGCACGGGATGGTTCCTGTTTGCCCAAAGGGTTGGTGTTCGAGCTGATTTGTCTATCTCGATTATTCTCTCTTGCGAGCATAAGACATTTATGCTCGCGAGAAGAGTTGGTGTTCGAGATAGT
Source organism: Codonopsis lanceolata (assembly GCA_013146195.2). Lineage (NCBI taxonomy): Eukaryota > Viridiplantae > Streptophyta > Magnoliopsida > Asterales > Campanulaceae > Codonopsis > Codonopsis lanceolata. Next base: position 78,071,517 of record CM028378.1, on the reverse strand, counting down.
CGTTTTCCCCGTGTATTCGACTATTCTCTTTTCTGAGCATAAATGGCTTTATGCACATGGAAATAATTGGTGTTCGAATGGGGGTGGTATAGTAATTTCTCTTTGCTCGAAATTAGACAGAAATGAAAGCATTCAACCAACAAGAAAAACAGAATAGCGAAATATTGCAAACTTAAAAGTAAATTGTTTGAGGATTCAGGGCACACATGCCAAAACAGTAGTTTCAAGCACTTGGAGCAGCGGTGTTGTTTTGGGTTGTTGGGGTTGGATCGTTTGCTTCTTCGGTGGTGGCTTCAAGGATGGTCACTTCTTCATCTTCAGCTTGGTTGGAGGCATTGTCGCCTGCTGTCGGGGAGCCTCGGGACTTCCGTGATCCGGGTCATCGCCTTGTTACATTGGATTCTGCGACAGGGGGAGGATTCCAAGGGGATAGACCCTTCTCTGCATCTGCTTCGGCCAAGGATTCTACTTCGTCTTCGGTGAATGGCACGAGGGCATGGCCCGGGCGGGCAGACGAACTGAATAGTGGATTGGCACCCCATTCTGTGAGCTGTTCAAGTCGGATCTCTAGCCCGCTGCAAGAAATTTGTCTCAAGACATGGTTCATACCCTGTAGAAAGAACGGATATGCTTCGCTTTCCACGCAAGTAGCGAAGTTGTCAGAACTCTTATAATCCTCGATGATTTTTTGCCTTTGCTCTTCGCTTGTCAAAGATTCGGTCTCCATCAATTTCTTTTCTAGATTGGCAACTTTGGCCTTGGATTCTTCTAGCTCGGCCCAGCTAGCTCGGAGATCTTTTCGGACTCCGACAATGTTGTTTAAGGCTGTTTCCTTGGATTTTTTGGAGAAACTCAGGTGAGACTCCAAAGTTTTCTTCTCGGCTTCAACCTTGGAAAGCTTGGTTACTTTACTGGTAAGGTTTTCCTCGGCAGCTTTGAGCTCGGCCCGAACAGAGTTGACGGTTTCTTCTAGCTCGTTTTTCTCTGTTTGCAAGGCGACATTTTCAGTGAGCTTCTCCATCAATCGTTCATACATCAGAATTGATTTATTGGCAGCCTGCAAGGAAAAGGTATGATTAGTCAAAGTAGAATGGTAAAGGGCGTCGGAATTTGGGGAAAGATTTTACCTCGGTAAGACACAGTCCAACCTCTCCTATCAAGACGGAGCTCTCCTGGTCTTTGCTTTTCTTCTGGACTCCACTATGTTGGAGCCTTTTCATTAACCCAAGACCCGCGGTAGCTTGGTACCCGCTTCGCTTGAAGATGTTTATATTGTCGAGGTCGGGAACTTCGCTGAGTTCAACGATGAGAGCTGCTGCTTTTTCCCGAGTGTCGGGCATGACGAAGTCTTCTTGGTGCCATGACGGTATCGGAGGGGTTGTCTCCTCGACTATGGCCTTGTCTTTTCGGCGTTTGTTTCTCCTAGGACTGTCACTCGGCTCAATAATAATGACAGGCCGGGGGGCTGTTTCAGCTTGTTGTGTGGGGGGTATCGAGGTGGCAATCGGTGCGGGTTGGTCGGACTCGTGTTGGTTGGCGCTTGGTGCCACCTGCTAGTGATACCGATGGAATGGTTGGAAGGTTGATTGCAGGTTGAGTTGAGAGGTGTTTACCTCGCTTGCTCGAGCTCTTCTTTGCAGCTTGAAGAAATTTGTTGACATCGGTTAATTGCCTCATATCTGCACAAGTTAAAACGAGCATAAAAAATGTGAAGAAAGCAAAGGTTTCCAAGGCTATCAAAAAGAGATGCAGTTGAAGTATTAACCAGTAAGAGAGAATGAGGGCCTGCAGAGGGTTCCGGTCCGAGCACACTCGTCACACTCACTAGGAAATTTTCCGTTGTGACATGGACCCCAGTATGGGTGTGGAACTTCAGGGTCAATAACAACCCGGGGTTCGATTCCTTCCACGGGCAGGTTGGAGACTCCAGCTCGTCGGAGAAGGGTTAGGTCGGAAGTAAGAACTCGCCAGTCGAGCACAGAATCTTGAACGGGCCGGCCATCTTGCCTTTCTTTCACTCCGAGCAAGGCTCTAAAGGCGCGCTCTTGCTATTTTGGGCTCGCCAGCGCGATAAGCGTTCTTGTCGTACTCAGGGAGCCCGTAATCTGTAAGATAGGGAGCGAAGGGCCAGCCGACGCTAGACTCGACGAGCAGAGCTTTTGAGTCCCATCCGTCAACTTTGTTCGGTCCTTCATTAAGAAGTTTAAAGTAGCCCGCGTTAGACCGACTGCTGATACACCCAGATTTTTTGTCGAGAGAGGAGAAAGAATTTTCGGAACAAGGTCATGTCGGGCTCAAACCCGAGCAACCTATAGGCAATTGTGAAGGACATTAAAAATCTTACGGTAGTCAAGGTCAGGTCGCAGGGAAGGGTATTGGACGCATTTAAGAATTCTACTACGAAGGGATCGAGGGGAAGCCGAAGTCCTACTAAAAAGAAATCGAAGTAGAAGACCATATTGTCCCCTTGGAAGTTGTGGCCATCCTTTTCAATATCGAGGTCGAAAGCACGAACGCGGTAATGTTTTGGGTTCATTCCTAACGAATAGAACCAAGCACTGATTTGGTCCTCGGAGGTCAGGTCGTCCCATTTAATTGAAGGGGGGATATATGGTATGGTGTGGGTTGAAGAGCTGGGGTTTAACTCGGACTGATGGTTGCTCGTGCTGGGAAGGCTTTCAGTTAGGTCAGTTAAGAAAGGTCTATGATTGTTGCTACTAGTCCCTTGCTCGGTCGATGCTCGGGGTTTTCGTCGGCGAGTAATTAGGGGGATTTCTTCTTCCTCGCTCTCTTCCGAGTTTGAATTAGAAAATGGTGGGATTTCTTCCGGTGCACCATGATCGTAGCTCTGACCTTCAATTTCCGATACCGTATCCTCGCTAGACATCCTACAGGAAAGAGGAATCGAGGGGCACACATTAAAACCCTAGCCAAACTGGGTATGAACATGTAAGTAAAATTAAAGTTGCGATAAGAGTTGGTTAAGGGATCAGTGAACGGGGCACCAATCCAGGATTCCTCGATTCCTGTGATTTGGGTCAAAACAATTGGGTAATAGAAGGAGTTGAAGCCGGTAATTCAACTGTTTAAAGGGTTGAATGACTCAGAAACCCTAATTAGGGGTGAAACGGATTCGAAATCGACGAAAAGCAAAAATGGAAAAAGAGGAATACCTGTTTTTTCGGTGGAGTTACGAGTCTTGGGTCTCTTGAAGTTGATGAAGACTGGATCTGGATACCGGAACTTGCTAGGGTTGCAGACAGTGGGATTGTTCTTCTCTTTGAGCTATGATAATATTTGTGACTGGTAAAGTTTGGAATAGAAGGGATTTTCGTCTTTTATGCCAGGAAGAGCCACCGGTTGGAGATCGTTCATCATTAAGGTGCGTTAAACGAAACCCAATTTTCAAGGAAGCTTTTAATACCTTGTGGAAAAGCACGCATGTCTCTTCAGGAAGTGGCGGCTGACGGCTTAGCTTTTTGGGTACACTTCCCTAAAAAACTTTTTGGGTAACCGTCCATTCAAGATTTTGGCTCTAAGATTGTTTGAATCATAAGTTAAAAAGATTCAGTTAATTCGGGAGATATTCTTTGAACTTTGAGTTCCTCCTCGCCACGAGCATGAATACCCGATGGACAAGGAGTAGGGGGTTACTGAACTGCCTGGCCCAATTGGCCCAAGTTCTTGGTCACATGCCAGGTACGTGGCCATTGTTTATACAAGTGAGCATGACCTCAATCTTCAGCGAGCTGGGGGCTTAATCAGCGAGCAGAATAAAAGCGCGAGCATGATTTGATATGCTCGCCAATATGAGAGTTTCCATCAGTTGAGGACAGTTATGTCCGGGCAAGATCAATTATCAGTTGAGGACGGTTGTGTCCGAGCAAGAGTTCTAGCTAAGTTGAGGACGGTTATGTCCGGGAAACTCTCTATTCAGGCTGTTATAATTAATGGAGGAATTAATGGGGCAGTTAATATGCCCGCCATTTATGCCACAATCATTAGTGGATAGTTAAGGGCAGTTAAGAGCAGTTATGATCAGTTATGCTCTCCGGTAAATATAAAAGCCCCTGAGAATGAAGGGGAAAGGTATGCAATTTCTACTCTCTAGCCGAAACTCTGCTAAAATACATTCTCATTTAGCTTTATTGTGCTGATTCTTGCGCCGGAGGGCTTTTGCAGGGAGTGCCCCTGCCTAGTTCGCGGTTTGTTACTTTTGTGGCAGAGTTGGGCTTTGAGGGTTTAAGATACGTTGAAAGTCATTCAGAAGATTTTGGCAGAGTTGGACCAATCCAGTGCATTCGGAAGAGTTGGACCAATCCAGTGCATTCGGAAGATTTTGGACGCATCATTTTATTTTTTTTGAAGGAAATATAAAGCAATTAGTCAAACCCCTCTTTCACAAAACCCTCTTTCTCAAGACTATGTCTCTCCCTCCCCCGCACACAATGGCGCCGGCGTCAACCTATCAGGTAACTCTCTCTCTTTTGTCCCTCGTTCTCACTCTTGATTTCATCGTTCTCACTCTTGATTTCAAAATTCTTGATTGTTGATATGAATGATACTGGAGAAATAGGAAGGATTAATTTTCGTATAAGTTTCCCTTGCAAGGTTTGTGAACTATTTTTGCATTCCATGAAATTGACCTCAGTATGTCTCTAATCCTTCAACACTTAAGATATAATTTCAATTCTTGTTTCAGATTTGGTTAGGGTTTTATAATTTCAATTCTTAGGCTTTTCCGCCGCTGATAGAGCCTCTTTCCCCACGCCCGGATAAAAAAATTGTCTTATATTTATGCGCGACTGTAACGACCCGAGCCCGAGAGCCCGGTCCGCTACGTGTAGCTCACACACTGGCCCACTGAGCACGCAGCACCTTGGGTCATCAGGCTCACCACAAGCCGACCCAAAAGTCCATGGATGATGTTGGTGCCCAGTAGTAGTGCATGACTACCTTATAAATCAAACACAAGTCCCACATCTACCCGGTGTGGGATTGGGGTATTACAATCTCCCCCACTCAAATCCTTGACGTCCTCGTCAAGTCCGAATCATACCCCGAGCGATGTAGGAATCAAGGGGTGGCTCGCACGGGGATCAAGAGGTGGCTCCCACCTTCTGCGGTGTAGCACTTTGGCTCGCACAACACTTTGTTCCCACATTTCCGGCTGGGACCCGCTCTGATACCATTTGTAACGCCCCAAACTCGGGTCCGACCATTTGGACCCAAAATTTGGCCTCGTCACCAACAATCAATACTTCAAAATCATAATAAATCCCAACACTAATAATTAATCAACATTAATATCCCTCAATTGTAATTAAAATACAACCACCAATGTCTGAAACGAAATCCAATATAAAGCTAATTAAAATTAATAAAATTTTCAAAGTACCAATGAATTATAAATGTCTAAAACCTCTTTGACCATCTTCATTCATCTACTCGAAACAATTCATCTGGCCAAGCTAAATGTCACCTGGAAGAGAAAGAGTAAGAAAGGGTGAGCGAACAATGCTCAGCAAGTTCATATACAACCCCTCCGGTTACGAAGGAGGAGTTGACCGAAATAAATCAAGGAATCACAATCGAAAGTTCCAATATCTAAAATGCGAAAATCAAATAGTCAAAGTTTAAATATTCAGATTTCAAATATATTTTCAGGATTCCAAGTGAATGATAAAGATACAACAAACGACTCGAGTAATCCAATTGTCACCAACCGTCCCATACCAGCTGGCGACAACGGAGGACTCACAGATAAATATTTAGGATTCCAAACGAAAGATAATAATGCAAAGGACGACTTGAGTAGGCCAATTGTCACCAACCGTCGCATACCAGCTGGAGACAACGGATAACTCACAGATACCAAGATCACATAAGCGGTCAAAGACCTGTTCGAACAATGTTTCAAAAATTCTAAAGACCCATAAGGGTAAAGGTTTCAAAAGGGAATATCTGGATAACTAACCATATGTCTAGTGGTTAAAGGGTTTCGAAAGGTCACATTAACCCGTGACTAGGTAAATCGAAAGGCCACATTAACCCGTGACTAGGTAAATCGAAAGGTCACATTTACCCGTGACTAGGTAAATCAAAAGGTCACATTAACCCGTGACTAGGTAAATCGAAAGGTCACATTTACCTTGACTAGGTTGTTTGACTTAGTGATCAAGATAGACACTTTTAAATAATCAAATACATTTTACAAAATGAATTACAAACACATTTATGTATCAAATAGATATCTCACATAAAACATGATAGGTATGTGAGATTAAACGAAGGAGCATAATTATGAGTAATGAAATGAACGAAATCGACAGAGTTCAAAATCAAATACCGACACAAAATCGGCACACGTTTTCAAGGAACAACATTTGTCAAAGAAATAACAGAAGCCTAACAGTATGAAACGAATAATTCAAAAGACCTAAATGAGGTATAATCCCTTACCTCGAAATGCTTAACGAAGGTAATATCCGCAACACGTACGTTCGTCCTAACCTTACTTGTTCGATTCTATAATCAAATATATAATAATTACTAAACTATAATTGTATTGATTAACACCTATTATTTTCTAATAATAATAATGATAGTTGTAATGCTTATTAATTTATTTATTTAAACTACTATTCATGCACACACACTATTCACGCACACACAAAACACAGAATAGTACACTGTTTCTTTAAATATTTTTTTCTTTTTCGAATCCACTGGTTGACTTTTGTTCATTATATATATATATATATATATACATATATATATATATATATAATGAACAAAAGTCAACCGGTGGATTCGAAAAAGAAAAAAATATTCTCTTTACTGTTTCAAGGTACAGATCGTCTCACATTTTTTATTTTTTTAAACTAATCTAATCAACAACACATGTAATCATGGCTCTGCACACACACTGAATAACACACACGAATAGCGCACACACACACTACACCTTAAAAACACACAACCACTGTTATGCATTATATATTGATATTATGTTATGTTTATACATTCACAAATCAATCGAATAGAGAAGGAAGAAAGAATTTTTTTTGTGTACCTCCTCTACTGCTGCCCAGGCGGCTCTCTCCCTCTCTCTTCTCCTTTTTTTTTTTTGTACTCCGTTAATCGAGAAAGGGTTTTCTCCTCCTTTAACCCTTATTTATACCGAAACCCTATTAGGTTTCCTAACCCTAGCATTAAATGGGCCAAGACCAATCTTTTAATTGGGTAATAATATAATTAAACCTAGTCACAAGTGGGCCAAGCCCAAACCATTTTAATTAGTTACTAAATAGGTCTAAAACAATTAATTAGCCCAAATTAAATATAATCTTATTTATTGTAATTTAATATTTTACACGAAAATTATCGGGGTATTACACTCTCACCCCCTTAAAAGAAGTTTAGTCCCTAAACTTACACACCAAGTCTTACAAAGAGCTCAAGATGTTCCTTTTTGAATTTAGAATAAATCAAGTTACTTCCAATAGACATAATGACAACGAATAATAAACTTTAGTAGATCCTAGGCATTCAATCCTTAAATGTAACCGAGACAATCCATTTGTCCAAACGTCACATGTAAAACTCCTAGTGCCCCATACTTGGTCCAACAAGTAAATGGCCCAAACCATACGTCAAAATCATCAACGTTTTAAAGAAACTCAAAGGATAGGATCTAAATACTTAGGTAACGGAAATGGATCTATTGGCCATCGTGTTATAATTAATTGACGTTTAAGTTCTCATATGAAAATTTGACAGGTCGTGTAAATGCGACAAGGTGATTGATTATGAAACACTAGGCTGAATAAAAATTTAAATGTCGCGAAGGTGAGGACACACTATACCAGTTTCCATATCATTCGTCTCGTGCAGCCATCGCGTAAATTCTTCCCTGCGCATTTGGCTTCGGTTTATCGCACATTGCCCTTTCCTCGCGCTAAGTTCTCTTTCAGTGGTTCCGGGCAATCCTTGATCCTATGCCCTATCTTTCCGCAATTAAAGCAAACTCCCGTAGTCCAGTAACAAGTATCAGTCCTATGTTTTCCACCACACTTATTACACTCAGGGTCATTATTCTGATTTGGCTGTTGACCTTGATTCTGATTCCGCCACTGATTTGGTCCTTTGGACCGATTGTCCTCTATGGTTCTCTTCTTATTTCCACTGTAACTTCCTCCTTGATATCCCGACTGATCTCGAAAATTACTTCCAAGACTCTCAAAACCTCTCTTTTTCTCTTCCTTCTTCTTCCGGTAGTTTGCTGACACTCGTTATTCTGGCTCGGTTTACAACTTCAACATAAGTCTTCAACTGTAAGGTTATCAATCAATGGCTAATCTTTCCATCGAGGCCTCTTTCAAACATCCTAGCCTTTTGTTTGTCATTCTCAATGAGACCTGGAGCATACTTTGATAGTTCCGTGAACTTGACAACATACTCATCTACCGTCATATTTCCTTGCTCTAGATTGAGAAATTCAACCAGCTTACTGTCCTGCACGCTCTCAGGAAAATATTTCTTATTAAAGACTTCGAGAAAATTCTTCCAGGTGTACTCTCACGCCCCATTTGCTTCAACAATCCTCATCTCGGACTGCCACCACTCATCAGCCTCTCTTTCGAACTTGAACGTGGCAAGGTTGATTTTCTGTTCACTCGTGAGGGTCATAGTTCTAAAGATCTTCTTCATACTCTCAACCCATTCTTTCGGCTTAATGGTGTTTGGTGCGCCTGAGAAGGGCTTAGGGCTTCTCTTTTGAAAGATGTCAAGTGGGTCCTTTGCCACTGGTCGAGGTTGAGGAACTACAGGCTGAGGTTGCGGTGCTTCAGGTTGAGGTTGCGGTTGAACAATTTGACCAATCCTGTCTACAGCTTGGGTCAAATTCTGCAGAAGGTTCATTATAAGCACATGGTCTACTAAGGTGGGATTTTCCGCATTAGGCTGAGGCGCTTCAGGGGCAGGGTTTTCGTTATTCACGTTAAGTTGGCTTCGAGATTGTTCCCCCATACTCTAGGAAACGGAGTCCTCTACTGCTCTTCCTCCCCTATTTCCTCGGCCACGACCACGACCTCAGTTAGCAGTACGTCTACCTCTACGTGCCATTTGATACTGATACAAAAATGAGCAAGTGTCAAATAATGTCTAAAATTTTATCACACTAAAATGGTGCTCGACAATCTACATAATTGTTAAGTAACATCGATTTCTTCCAAAGCTTATCTTATAATCTTATGCACTCGAAATACACCAACACGATATATAGTTCGAAATGAATGTCAAACGAATGCAAAGATTTCCTCAACATTTATTCAATATCAAACTTTATTCCAATGTCTCAAAAATTGGATACACCTCGTGTATTCCAAGTTTAATACAATAAAATAGGACGAATTCTTACGAGTAACCAATAGTGTATCAGTCTCAATCAAAATAAAGGAAATCATAACTTAAAGCTACAATCGTAAACTTAGAACTACAATCGCACACTTAAAACTATTAATGGTATAAACAAAATCATAACCTTACACTACAATTAATTCCTAATTCTATTAATTCCTAAATCCTAAAATCATCAGGATCTGAAGCCTAAGCTCTGATACCACTCGTAACGACCCGAGCCCGAGAGTCCGGTCCGCTACGTGTAGCTCACACACTGACCCACTGAGCACGCAGCACCTTGGGTCATCAAGCCCACCACAAGCCGACCCAAAAGTCCATGGATGATGTTGGTTCCCAGTAGTAGCGCATGGCTACCTTATAAATCAAACACAAGTCCCACATCTACCCGATGTGGGATTGGGGTATTACAGCGACCCAGCTCCAGTAAACTCTTCTGGTGAGCTTGACCTTTGAGAATTCTTTGCTCCTAGCTCCTGCCCCAGATAGTGAACATCTTTTAGCTGCTAGCACAACTCTAACAAAAATAACTCCGAGAGTTTCTATAAGAAAATAATTCAAAGCTTGGGAGACTAGATTCAGTTAATTTAGAAACAGGGAAAACAAAACTTTGATGATAGTGCGATGGAAGACAACTGCGATCAAATAACGCTACTCTAGACAAACCCAATATACACAATCCTCTTCCAGACAAACAGCAAGAGGAAGGGAAAGGGATAACAAAAAAAAAAAGAGAAAGAAAATAAACAGGACCCTTCATTAATGTAACTATGACTAATTAAAGCTTCATTGAAGTTAACTCCTTAGCAATAAATAATATTTCATCATATGGAGGGAGGTAATTCTCGAACAACATAATAATAGTTCACTAGGAAATTCTAGCACAGAAAAAATGTAACTAACAATGCAAAGAATTTTGGTCGGTGATGGAAACCGATGTCAACCATTAACAATAGTATACACATGGAGCACCCAACTATTGGCCAAGTATAATATTGGAAGGGTTGAATAGGTGGATTCCATGGAGAACTGTTCGGAAAACTAATTCCCCTACCAGAGTTAGCTTCGTCATGCGGGAATGTGGGAAGCTGTCAACAAAGCTCTTCTAACAGGTGACAAGCTGTGATCTAGGAATTTTTTTATGTTAATTGGTGTCTCCTTTGCAAGGCGAATGAGGAAAACGTTAACCATCTCATGTTACACTGCAAGGAAGTTATGGGATTTTATCCTTAATCTGTTCAAGATCAGCTGGCTTATGCCCAAATCTTTGAGTCTTTTGATGTCATGCTGGTCTTTTTATAGAAGGAAAAAGACAAATTCTTTTTGTGAAGTGGTTCCCTTGGCAGTGTGCTGGTCTATCTGGAAGGAGCGAAGCAAAGCAGAAGATGTTTCGAGAATGAAGAGAGAATTTGGAAGAGCTTCGGGGAGCAGGCACGCGGTCCATGTTCTTTGGTGTCATAATGCGAGAGTGCAGTGGCAACCTTCGAAGAGTTTGGGGAAAATATATCGTAGTATGTAATTAGCTTGTATACTTCAGTGCTAAGGCGCTGCGTCTCTGTTTAGACGCTTTTAATACTATCTTTACTTATCAAAAATAATAATATTGAAAACAGGGAAAAGAGGGAATCGAAAGGGAACAATCACCTCGTCAAAGTTGCCTAATCAAAAATAAACTTAAACAAACTTTTTAAAAGAATCTATCTAAAAGAGGCAACAGAGCTTTAGTGAAGAAAAATAACTAAGAGTAAAACAAGAATATTTCGGGATCTTACTCACTTTCTTTCTTTTAGTAACACACTCTCTTGTAATTTCCTTGAATTCAAATGAATACTACTTGGCCTTTATATAGGCTCTACAAAAGACAACATATTAACTACTAATTAATCCTATTAATACCACTGATTACCATGACTCATAACCACCTATTCAATTCCCGTAACTCCCTCATTACTACCCATTTATTCTCATTACTAACTGAAAAATAACTCCTAAATTATTATTGTCTTTAAGACAATTTCAATGACAACATTTAAGTTATTTCCAACAAAACTCCCCCGTAACTTAAATGCTCATTCCATCTCTCATGCCAACGCTTTTCTTGCACTTATCGAGAAGTACCCTTGGTAACGGTTTTGTGAACATGTCCGCTACTTGCTCTTGACTTGCAACATGAACTAACTTCACACTTCCATCTTTAATACGATCTCGGATAAAATGGAACCGAACATCTATGTGCTTGCTCCTTTCATGATTGATCGGGTTCTTTGCCAACTCGATCGCCGATTTGTTGTCAACTTTAATGACTGTCGCGCCCTCTTGCTTTAATTTCATTTCGCTTAGTAGACTTCTAAGCCAAACTGCATGACACACACACCACGATGCTGCCACGTACTCCGCTTCACATGTCGAAAGCGTTACTATTGGTTGCTTCTTCGAAAGCCAAGTGAACGCCGTACTTCCCATGAAAAACACATATCCGGATGTGCTCTTTCTGTCATCGACATTTCCACACCAATCGCTATCGGAGTACCCAACCAACTTGTACTCTTCACCTTTAGAGTAAAACATCCCAAGTGTCTTTGTTCCTTGAACATACCGAAGAATGCGCTTTAGCGCTTTCCAATGCATATAAACTGGCTCCTCCATAAAACGACTTACAATTCCAACACTTAAACAAATATCTGGTCTCGTGCATGTGAGATAGCGTAAGCTCCCCACCAAACTTCTAAATTTGTTTGCATCAATGCGCTCTCCCCCATCAAATTTAGAGAGTTTAGCGCCTGGCTCCATCGGTGTTGTCACCAGACTGCAATTTTCCATCTTGTATTTCTTCAAGATTTCCTTTGCGTATGACTCTTGTGACACAAAGATACCTGTCTCTTCTTGCTTAATTTCCAAGCCAAGGAAATACTTCATCAAACCCAAGTCTGTCATCTCGAACTCTCTCATCATCGTGCCCTTAAGCTCTTCAATCATCTTACTGTCATTTCCCATGAAAATAAGATCATCAACATAAAGAGCAACAAATAACATGTTACCTTCCTTCTTCTTCACATAAAGCGCCGGTTCATAAGGACATTGAATGAAACCATTTTCCTTGAAATAAGTTTCAATTCGCGTATTCCATGCGCAAGGTGCCTGTTTCAAGCCATAAAGCGCCTTTTTTAACTTTAGCACCTTGCTCGCTTCTCCAACTTCGACATATCCAGGTGGTTGCTCCACGTAAACCTCTTCTTCGAGCATACCATTCAAGAATGCTGACTTGACGTCCATTTGAAATATTGGCCAATTGAACTGAGCAGCTTGTGAAATAAGCAAACGGATTGTCTCCATTCTTGCAACCGGAGAAAAAACCTCATCATAGTCAATCCCGCCGCTTGTACCCCTTTGCAACAAGTCGTGCCTTGTACCGTTCTATCTCTCCTTGTGCATTCATCTTCTTCTTGAACACCCATTTCACACCAATGGGCTGAACTCCCTTAGGCAAATCTACCAACTCCCAAGTGTTGTTGCGGTTTATTGCCCCGATTTCCTCATTCATGGCAACCTTCCATTTTCCATCTCGGACTGCTTCTTCAAAGCGATGTCTTAAAAGTATGCGCCAAAAGACACACTAGATGCATTTCTTACGGCCGAATCATACAAATCTTGTATACTTCGTTAGGCGTTCAGGCTGTCGAGGTTCACTTTGCGCTCGCTTACATTTGCATACATTTTACATGCGCCCCGCAAGCAGCGGTGTAACCGGCTTAGGTGTTGGCGCCAAAGCGAGATCTCGCTTGCTTCCACTTTGCTCCTCGTGTTGAACTATTCGGTCAGCCCCCTCACGTGCTTCATCTACTTGTACATCATGGCTCACTATCACTTTCATGCTTAATGGGTCAAGCAACTTGTACCCTTTGTGTTCTCATCATACCCAATGAAAACATATCTCTTGCTCTTGTCTTCAAGCTTTGTTCTTATTTACGATCCGGTACATGTGCATAAGCCAAGCTACCAAAGATTAAGAAATGGGTCCTTTGTTGGTCTTTGTCCGCTCCAAGCTTCTTGTGGTGTCACGTTATCCAACCTCGCATGTGGACAACGATTACGAACATAAACGCTTTTTGCTTGGTACATCGGATCGACGCCCAAAACTCCTTAGGCAAATTCTTGCTTCTTAACATTGAGCGAACCATATTAAGTATAGTCAGATTCTTCCTTTCGGCCCACTCGTGCATTACGTTGAGGGAATATGGAGCGGTGATCGATGTATTTTATACGTCGATTTTATATGCTTATGTGACTTGAATTAGGCTATTTCACCCAGCCTTTAGAGGAGTACTAATATATGTTTTCGTGAGTTTTGTAAGTTTCGTTGATTGTTCGTGAAAATCACAGCGAAACTCCGAGGGGTTTTAAGTGCAAATTACAAAGAAAGAAGAATTGAAGAAAAATAAAGTTCTGTCCCTCAATCCCCGGACACCTTGCGGACGCAACGCAGGTGCCTCAGACTTGCGACGCAAGGTAAGCGATGATGAGGCCCGAAGTCAGCCATTGAAGAGCCAAGAGCACACACTTGGAGACCCCTAGCATAGGGTGCGGGGATCCAGGCAAGTATCCTGCGACCGCAACTGCGGCCATAGTGGGCGAGAATGTGTAAGAATCCAGATTCGGTTAGCTTGAATTGCGATGCGTGCAATGCTCGCATTTCTTCTTTGGTTGATTGCTCGTTTGGTTGTGAGAGAGTCTAAATGTGTATGAGAGACCACATTAAGACTAAAACACTTTCAAGAGATGTCATATAGTTGACTTGTTAAAGTCAAAGTTAAATAACTCCAGCGATAGTCGAAATGCGGATTGAGATTTTATGCGGGTTTGTGTTTCGACCTCGATTTGGTCCCAGATCTTTACATGATGATTAAATAACATGTTTAGATGTGTTAGACTTCTAATTGGATGTATTCCATAAGTCTCGTGAAGTTTTGACGCCTCGAGAATAGCAATTCTCCTTATCGCGTAGTTTGAGATTGGCCAGGGTGACGTCTCGTCTTTTGGGAGCCTATTTCCCCTATCATTGTTCATCATCGAGAGGCATTCAGGCCTATTTTGTAGCCCTAATAGGTGTTTACAATCATGGGTTATTACCGTCGGTTTGTGGTTTCATTCGGCGTTCGATAGTAAGTTGTTACGTCTTGCGCCGGTTTTGCCCGGGTTGTTTCGGGTGTTGTTTTTGGGAGTCTAGACCTACTTTAAAATGGGTTTGAGACTTGGATGGTTTAGTTTAGTGTTTGAGGACTTTAAGGGTTCAATTGTGAGCCATTTTGAAGCTTTAAGGCTCGAGGATGCATGCGGGAACGACCGAAACCGAGCAAGGAATCAACAAAGGGGTTTTTAGTGATGAATAGTGTGATGCGCTCGCATTATGCTTCCTTGATGCGACCGCAAGGGTCCCTATGCCCTGTTACGGGAATTTTTGAGGAATTTGACATGTTGTCTAACTTATACCCACCCAAACCCATCCTAAACTAATCCTAAACCTTCCTAAGTGTCTTATGACATGTCCTAACCATCTATTGGTGTTTTTAGATGGGGATTAGTGTGGCTAATTAGAGAAACATTCTCATTAATCTAACCTACACCCACTTTCTTTCCATCATATATAAGACTCAAAACAACACTTAAGCCTCTCATTTTACGCCTCAACTTCTAAAAACGTGGGAGACTCTTGGGGGAGAGGAATTTCTAGGGTTCTTGAGTGCCCAATCTTGGAGGCCATAGCTTGGGACCTTCATTTCTCAAGCTACACCATAGTTTTGAAGAGGGGATTGAAGAGAACAACACCCACCTCCAAGGATTTCGGGATTTTGACTTGTAGGGGCTGAATCAAGGTAAGTTTCTACCTCTCTTCCTCTTCTTTTAGGCTCCATTGACCCTAGGGAAACAATCATTTGTGCTATGTGAGGTCAATGGAAGCCATTGTTAGGGTTTGTAGAAGATGCCATGAACCCTAGGTTTTCAAATTGATGATAGAGTTGATTGAACCTATGTGAGACCATGATTTATGTGAGATTCATGTTCTAAATAGTCTATTGAACTTGACTATGTTGATTATCCATGAGTTTTGATGTTGGTTTGGTTGAGATACTTGGAGGGTGTTTTGCCCAAATTTGGTTTAGCTTGCAAAATAATTAATGTGAGCTTGATTACTATGTTTTATATGCTTAATAGAGTATATTAAACCGGGTTGTATGATTTAATCATGAATTGGGAGTTATGATTGGTAAGGTGAGCTAAATGAAATTGTGCTCAAAATGATGAATTTATTCTATGTTATATTAGTGAAGGTTTTGTCGGGTTTATGTGAGTTAAACGAACAGGGATGATGACTATTGTTGATGGTTATGAACATAGAGATTATTGAGACCCATGGCCTCTATGCCCTAAAATTTTAGAAAGGGTAGATTAGACTCAACGAGTCATTATAAGTTTGATTATGTGCTAATTGAGCTTGGGTTGAAATCCTACGATGATTGGATTTCGTTAATGGAGCGAAGAACATAAATTCCAAACTTTAAATGGTTAGTGATTGTGATGTGTTTTGTGGGTTTTTAGTCTTGGGAATTAAGCCCGAATGACTAAGGAGATTTGGTTGTAAACATTAAGAAATTATTACGGTGTGAATTTATAAAACACATAAAGAATGAAATGTGTTAGTAAGACTCAACGGAGTCGTAATAAGGCCAATAAAATGATAAAGAGCCTTGGGTTGAAACCTACAATGTTTGGGTTTGCTTGGGTTATGTTTGTGCACACCGGGTCTTTGGTTTGTGTCCAATGGAGACATTCATGGTATGAAGATTTATTAGAAATATGTTTTAAGCATGCTTGTTAGAGCATGGGACAATAGAGACCCACATAAGGTCACGAGAATATTTAAGAGAAGATTAAGGTAGAATTATCTTCTCAAGGATTTTTGTTGCGTACATATGAAAACACTTGTGCGAAGTGACTACGGAGTAGTCGTGATGTTTTAAGTATGGTGTTGGTGTTATCGATCATATATGACGATTAGGACTATGATTGAGTCGGTGTACTTAAAATAAAGACTAAAATAATAAGTCTTGATTGTGGATATTTTGAGACTAGCGTAGTAGTCTTGGTTTGATTTGAGTTGAGGATTAAGGAAGACCTCACATTATATTTTATTAAGCTGGTAAGCTATGCTTGAATGGGTTAATGACTTGAGGAATAATGAATACCTCAATAAAGTAGTTCTTGAACTAAACTTGTAAGTTAGTTGAACACAATGGTTATATGCAAATATATGCATTGTCCATGATGTTTAGTAGAGCATTATGTCCTACTTGATTTTATGCAATTATATGCATGGTTTATGAGATTTCGTAGAGCATTATGTCCTACGTGGTTATATGCAAATATGTGCATGGATTATGGATTTTGTGGAGCATTATGCCCTATTTGTTTATGTGCAATTATGTGCATGGTTTATGAGTTGTTGTAGAGCATTATGTCCTACATGATTTAATGAGTCTGATAATTATGAATTTGGTCTCATTGGTTTATGCAAGTAAATATCTACTTGATGGTTTGGTTTAAAGTCCAGCTGGCGGGTTTTGGTTGTTGTGTCGGCAATGGGACGATTCATAGCCTTTGGGAACAATCGCTACGAATCGTTGCATTGGGTCCTTTCTCCTCACTATTTGGCCAATTGGGATGTGATCTCGAGTTATGCCATCTAGCGACATCGAGCTCTCATTTCTCATCCGGAGGCTGGATGAATGTAACGAGTACTCATTAAGGAAGCTGATGAGTTGAGATTATTTGGGGAGGAAACCCGAGGGTATTGATTGGGAATTGAGCCGAATCATGGTTTGAGATTTGATATCATGGTAAGTTGGTTGGGTTTGAACCGGATTTGATTGTAACGGTTCGATTACGTTCTTGTTACACATGTTTATTTATGAGCATTTATATGAAAATAATATGCTACTTGATTTATGTGAGTTTATGTGCTTTAAAAATTAAGTACATGTTTCATGATGGTATACTAGCATGATACCATGATTTTATATGATTGTGCATTTATGCCATGCCATGTAATATATATATGTTGCATTTAGAAACTTCTTGGGTCATTATGACTCACTCGGTGTGATTGTTTTCCTAGTGTGTGCATGATGATCCCGTTAGTACTGCAGCGTACTTTGGATAACGACTTTTAGCAGGTGGTCTTCCAAGTCAAAAGCTTGGAGTTATTTATTATTATGTTGTTATTTATTTGTGAGGCTCGAATGTAAAGTTATGTAGACTTTACTTGGGTAGATGTAGTAGTATGTTATGGTTGTGTATTTGGGAGCCGGTTGTATTGCAGGAGCCTTTGTATCCCTTAAATTTATTTCCTTTTGTCGTTTCGAGCATT
>CM028378.1:78025716-78053575 GCA_013146195.2 Codonopsis lanceolata | reverse complement strand
GGTGGGCCTCGACGAAACAACCCGTATGCAACTAGTTGTCATGTCAAACCGAACAGAACCTCTACCAATTTGCCAAACAATATTACTCTCAGCCTTTGTCGCAAGAAGAGCACATACGACGCCATATAGGGACCATTTCAAGCGCCAACGAGGGATGGGATTTAAGACAATATTTCTCATCAAAACATAGCCCATAAGCTGTTGGAAAAGCGAAATCTCCACCATAATTGAATAGAGTAGGCATTGATCATATCGTAAACTTGGCGAATACCAATTCCCCTTCCATAGTAGGACGGCAAAGACTTACCCAGATATATCCGTGAGCTTTGGGTTTGGATTCAATAGAACCCCGTAAAAAATTGAAAAGCATTTTATTAATGAGCATCATCGTAGATTTGGGGGTCCAAAATAGAAATCGATAGAGGATGGTTGAGTGAAGAACATAATTAATAAGAGTGACTTTACCCGCGTGATTCAGAAAGAACCATGCCACTAATTAATTTTGCTCAAGCTTCTCCAAAAGAGGGTCAAAAGGCATTTCTTTTGCGACCTTCATAAATGGGACAACCAAGATACTTAACCGAAGCCTTTGATGATGAAATCCCAAGTGGTTCTTGATGGAGATATTATGAATGAGGATGGAGTAAGTGATGAAACAACTTTAGAAACATTTATAAGCCGACTTTGAACATTCTTCATATTGAGAAAGCAAATTGCGATGCTCGTAAGGGAAGTCTTATTGCCGTTGCAAAAGATAATGATATCATCCGCGAAAGCCAAGTGAGAAACGATGGGACACCCACTGCTTGAAGAAGGCGATTTGCGGATGGGAATGATGAAGCAAATTAAGACCACGGCTCAAAGTTTCCGCTGCAATAATGAATAAGCTAGGAGAAAAGGGGGTCGCCTAGCCGCAAACCTCTGGAAGATTGAAAAAACCCAGCAGAGCAACCATTAACTAGAACGGAGAACCAATTTTGAGATATGATACGCCAAATCATATCAATGAAGACTTCACAAAACCCAAACTTTCAGAAACTTTGATGAGAAAGAACCAGGAGATTCAATCGAAGGCTTTAGCCATATCAAGCTTAATAATAATATTGGACCCGTTCACTTTTTTCTTGAGATGGTGGGAAAGCTCGTTGGCTAGTAAAAGATTATCCTGAATTAATCGGCCTTTGGTAAAGGCGCTTTGGTTATTAGAGATAATGCAGGGAAGAATACCCGCCAACCTTGTTGAAAGAATTTTGGAGACAATTTTGTTGCAAAAGTTACAGAGACTGATCGGGCGAAGGTCTTTGAATGAAACAACATTTTGAGACTTGGGAATAGTAACGATGGAGGTACTCGTCCAAGTTTTTTCCATGTTGAATCCCACAAAAACTCGAGATAGCCGTGTAAATCCGAGGCTATAATGTCCCAAAGAAAAGGAATAAAACTTCCCGAGAAGCCGTCAGATCGACAGCGCTATCACCATTAAGAGAGAAAACCACACTTTTAATCTCTTCAATACTAGGAGGAGCAGTGAGCGATGGTTTTGATCATCCGTAATAAGGCCCGGATGCATTCCAAGAAATCATTATCTTGAGTGTCACAGTCGAAAGATGTTTAAAGTATTCGACAGCATTTTGATTTCTTCCTCGAAGAGATTAACAAACCTTGCTCGTTGTGGATCTTATGAATGCAGTTTGTTACGAGAATGTTTGACCGATGCATGAAAAAGCTTAGAGTTGGTATCACCATCTTTAAGCCACCGAAGATGGGATTTCGGTGCGGTAATTTTCTTCACGCTTAATTAAGCACCTCAAGTTAGCCTGGGCAAGGTGAAGAGCTTCATGGTTGATAGAATCATTGTTAGACTCGTAAGCAATTTCCTTAGCAAGCACATCATCTTCGCTCTGCGCTTGGAAAATGTTGCCAAAAATGTCTCTATTCCAAAGATTTTAACAACATTCAAGAAATCGTGATGATCTGTCCAAATGTTCGAAAACGAAAAAAGGAATGGCTTAGATTCCAGCTGGCCGCAATGGAAATTAAAAGGGGCGAGTGATCGAGCAAGTGCGGTTGAGATGTTCGTTGAAAGTCGAGCAAAAGAAGAAACCCAGCTAGTATTACAAACAACCCTGTCTATTCTTCGGAAGATGGTAGCCCGGCCTTCTCTATTATTGTGCCATGTGAATTGACCGGAAAAACTAATATCAACTAAGCCAGCAGCATTGAGGCAGGCCTGAAAATCCGAAGCCCCTTGTCTATCCCAGCCATTGCCTCTAACCTTTTCATGGGCTGCCAGAACAATGTTGAAGTCCCCACCAACGAGCCAAGGAGAATTAGAAAGAGAACGGCTTAATTCGATCAGCTCATCCCAAAGGACCTGGCGCTCAGATGATGAGCATTTAGCGTAGACCGATCGTAATATGAACAGA
The DNA here is from genome assembly GCA_013146195.2 of Codonopsis lanceolata. Lineage (NCBI taxonomy): Eukaryota > Viridiplantae > Streptophyta > Magnoliopsida > Asterales > Campanulaceae > Codonopsis > Codonopsis lanceolata. The sequence goes on along the minus strand of CM028378.1, from coordinate 78,051,149 downwards.
TGCTCCCAAGAAAAGTGCTTGAGCAGAATAGTAAGGTATTAAGTCGCATTGTTGACCACCGGAAGGTAAAAGCGATTTGGCTAGAATCCATATGTTGTTAGCAACGTTACTACAGTAAAAATCGAAATTTAAGACGTCTAGCAATGAAAGGAATATTAGACGAATCTATCATCGTCTCACTAATAGCAACAAATGTAATCTTGTGCATGTTGATGAGTTTTCTTAATCGAGAGAGAGTGAGATCATTACCCACACCTCGAAGGTTCCAAAAGAGACATTTAATCGTCATTAATACCGTGAGTCTTGGTGCCCGTTTTCCCTTAGCTTGCAAAGAAGATCTTGTGTTTCTGGTTGCATTACGAGTCCCTTTCTGCTTTACGCTGTGCTTGTTTGATTTAGGAGCTTCCTGATTTAATGCGGCAATTGGAATATCATCGATTCCGAGTGTTCTCTCTTCACAGTTTGAAGCACTACAAACCGGTTTGGAGAAATAATACTTGGGTCCTTGTTCACGGTGCATTGATTAACTTCTTCTTGCCGGATATCTGTAGTATCTTGGGGATCAAGAAAGCCTTCCAGGTTGTCATGAGGGGTTTTAGCCGAATTGTTGCAAGGCAAATTCTCTGTGGAGTTCAAATTCGAGGACAGTCTCAACGGGAGTATCCCCGAGCACCATGATTGTTAGCCGTCTGTCTCTTCCCCGATTCTCTTGAGCGAGAGAATTATCAGGAGCTTCCTCCACAAGAATGCTCTTACCATTGAAAGCTAGCTTAGGGCTTACCATGTTCGAAGTAGAACTTTTGTTAGCACGAAGAGTAGATGAAGAAGGGACTCTACCATGCGATGACTGTAATGGATCTTCGTAATCCCGAGAGGAAGAGTCATTAGCATCAACAAAGTAGTCATTATCTTTCTTACTAGGGTCGGAAGGAATAGCACCATCACCGCCGAGGCATCTTTAGAGTTGCTAACCTGAGGAATAGTGGGAGCAGCCTTCCTTAGGGATCCACCTACCATTGGGCACGCATTGGGAGCGCACTTAGTCGGGTTAAGAATGACTTTGGGATTGTTGTCAAGATGCAAAGGGGGTTGAGCGGGATCCCGATCTTTTCGCTTAGAAGTCTGCTTGAGATAAGATTTGCAAGAGTGCTCGCCGTGACCTTGTCGATGGCAAAAGGAGCAATAGAGAGGAGGCTGCCCGCTCAATAGGCTGCCGAAACCCTCGAAGGGCCACAATCAATCCATATTCTGCTAGGGATGGTTTGCGTGAGATTAACTTCGATACAAATCCGGGCAACGCTTGGTCTAGTGAGATTGGCGGTGGGGGAGTCGATGATGAGCGGTTTACCTATCATATTAGCCAAAGAGAAAAGTGCAAGTTTATTAAATAGATAGATAGGCGATTTGGAAGAGCAAACCGCACGAACAATGGGACTTTCAATATCTGGCCGGAAAGAAGGAGTCCATTTGAACACTCGCATTGGGAAGTATCCCATGAACCATTGATCTTTTATCCATAGACGTTGGAAATCAGCTTCATGGTGAGTATGAATTAAAACATGTTTGTGATCTAGATGTCCAAGCGAAACAGCCGCCTTGAGTCCAAAAGTGAGAAATTCCTTGCGCATCGATTCCATAGTAGGGCGGCCATGGGAGAACTTACCCACAAGAGTTAGGTTGAAAGGCTTAGAAAGTGTGGTAATGATGTCGAGACGCAGTAGAAGGGCTGGTTCTCCTTTAAAGGTGGAAGGGGGAATAAGAGGGAGAGGTCGCGAAATAGGTCCATTGAAGCAAGAATAGAAGCAAAATATTTCTTTGTTGTGGGAGATGGAGGCATCAGAGGAGGAGGAGGATCCTCATGAGCAGCCACGGCCGGAGCCGTTTCCACGCCCAGCAAAGTCCAATGCGGCGCACCCTAGGAAAAATCGGAAATAAGGGATTCTAGAGATAGTATTTTTAGCCTGAAAAAAGAAAAACAATACCGGAGTCGTCCGGTGACGAAGAGAGTCAATTTCACTGCCCAGCAGCTCCAGTATGCGAATTACGAGATGGACTTTCCGCAGTTTTCGATGATGAAGAGCTCTCTCAAGTTCTATTCTCTGTGGAAAAACATGAAAAGACGGAAAAAACACACCGTGTTTGCTCTATTGTACACCGGGCAATCTGGCCGATGAACCTAGTAGCCGCGCCCTCGGACAAGTGTGGCTTTGCACGACTGGTGGCTCGAGGGGATAATTAGCTTCAACCCCCACTTCAACCTGTCTTTAACAAATCAGGAAGAATTTATTATGTATCAAGCCATATGTATTTCATTGGTTCATAAGAGTAAGCAACAAACTAATCAAAGATACGGAAACTAAAAATCTGTTGATAAGGATAATTTTAATTTATTAGTTCAATTGAAAAAGAAAAAACAAATATAAATATGGGATTATGATTCACTAATTTGTAACATATATTTATTCAATTAGTGGATTTTGCGTTGTTTTCTTAAATAAAAATTCATCATGTGTTATGTTCAGTAGAAAGTTCTCATTCAAAATGTTTATTGTTCTTAGCCATTTGCAACTAAATCCTATATACAACAACATTAACAGAACTTCGTTAACCATTCTCTTAGAAGAATATAATTGTGTTGGATAAAATATTTTCTGAAAAAATGGCAATAAAATCAAATACGGAAAATATACGCAAATCAATTACATTAAATAAATTGCGTAAAAGTCGAGGCAAGAGTTTGATTGTTTGTTCGTAAGACAAAATTACCCCACATACAATGCCCACGGTCTACGATAATCGTCTCCAAGAGACAACTTTTAATCTCAAAATTGCAGCAAAACAACTCAAGATTTTCGGCGAAGCACTTGACACTCGAGACTTCTTGGACAAAATGAGGGAGAGAGAGAGAGAGAGGACTAGAATGCTTTAATGCTTGACACAGAATGTTAGAAGTGAATGAAATGGCTGAATAAGGGAGGTTATATAAAGTGGCGGATCAAGAAATAAGATTAAGCAACATCTGAAATTTTAACTATTATATAAAAAAATTAGAAATTACAATTATACTTTACGTGTTTTCATATGTTGAAAACGCGTAATTTATGACTAACGGGGCTATAATTAACGGTAATTTATTATATTAAAATATTATTAATATCATCACACACAAGTCGAAAATAAATTTCCTAAATCAGAAAATCACACACAAGTAAATGAGATGACTAACAAATAGTTAAAACTAATTTGTTTTAAACACAAAACCCCCTAATTTCAAATATACACTACAAGAAAAATGAACTATAACAAAACTTTTTTCTTGACACTTAACATAAAGTGTTGGCTATTGCTCACACTTTCACATACGTTAAAAATCAACGAAAATTAATATATGTGATGGAAATTTGGCGATTTTTTTTTTATAAATGTCAAAGAGACTACTAAGCGTTTACAAAATGGTAGTACTTACAACGTATCAAAAGAAGACTACAAATCTTCCTGTAAACAACTCAACAAACAAAAATTAAAACCAGTTCAGATCTACACGTCCTTGAAGTTGCAGAAAACAGTTTTAGCGGAAAATTGCAATCAATTTTGGAAATTTAAAGAATCTCTGACATGTAGTTCTATCTTACAATAATTTTGGAAGTGGAGAACACGGAAAAAAAGAACTATTGGCAATCTCTCTACCCAACTTTCACTCCTGTTTCTTGGCAAGAACTTTTTTCATGGAAAGTTTCCAATAGGAATAACTAATCTTTTTGGTTTGACTTGGTTATCCTTGAATGAAAATGAATTGTCAGGGCAAATTCCCTCTACCATAGGCAGTCTTCAAATTTTCCGTAGGTTGAATTTATTACTACTTACATTGATACACACATGCAGGTCGTTTGGTAATCGAAATGGATAAGAAAACTTCGGTAAGTTTTTATGCTCGAGATTAATTATATGTGCTTCCTTGATAAAGTTGTTAATCCGTCGTTATTTATAATAGGGTGGTAACCGGACTGGTCTTCTCCATCTAATTTTCAACAGCTAAAGTCTTGTATAATTTTATTTTATCGGCAAAAAGATAATTTTAGGAAAAAATGACGAGTATACTCTTAATGAAATTGGATTAGGCGCATGTTGCATTGCAATTCCAAGTTCATGCATTGCGAATCCAATTTTTGCATCACAAATTCAATTTGTTTATTGGGAATCTAGTTTGTGCATCGAAAATCTAAAATTGTGCATCGGAATTTTGTGCATGAGTAATCCAGTTTGTGCATTGCACAATAAAAATTTTGTAACGTGATTTATTTTTGTATTATAATTCCAAATTGAGCATTACAAATCCAAAATTATGCATCAGATTTTTCTTCATGAGTAGTCAAATTTGTGCTTCACAAAATGAAAGTTGTGCATCGGGATTTAATTTTGTATTCTAATTCCAAGTTGTGCATTCTAAATCCAAAATTGTATATTGGGATTTTCTACATGGGTCATCCAGTTTGTGCATGACAAAATCAAAATTGTGCATCGGGATTTCCTTTTGTAATCTCAGTCCATAATTGTGCATCGAGATTTTTTACAATGTACTTCAGTTTGTGCATCGCAAAATTAAAATTGTTCATCGAGATTTAGTTTTGTATTCTAACTCCAAATTATGCATGGCAAATCCAAAATTGTGTATCGAAATTTTTTGCATGTATAATCAAGTTTGTGCATTACAAATCAAAATTGTGAATCAGAATTCACTTTTCTATTCTAATTCCAAATTGTGAATCGCCTATCCAAAATTGTGCATCGGGACAAAGTCTCTGAAAGGATGGAACTTTCACTCTGCATCAATAAGAAGAAATAACAAGTTCATGGTGAACAACAAAACTAAGGCAATTGGGATCGAGCCCAGACCAAACGATGCACCACGATTCACAAATGATGAATCGTGATTCAAAATTGATGCATTGCAATTTACTACAAGAAAACAGAGCAATTGAAATAAAAAATTCTATTGCAAAAAAATGAAAATCTGTTACAATTAGAAGATTGAAATAGAAAAAGTTTGTTGCAAATTCATTTGTAATTGTATTTATTTTGTTGCATTATATTGCAACTAAACTCGAGCATTGCAATTTTTAAAATTCTCGGTTGCAAAGGTGCTTCCGAATGACATTTGACGCCCGTTGCAAGTAGCAACTAATTTTTTTTGTTGCATTATTACAACATACTTTTCCATTGCAATGTTTATCTATTCCAGCTAATGGTTCGTATTTGAAACTTTTTTAAAAATTATTATTGCAACAAAAGATTCTGTTGTAATATTTATATCCTGGATATTTGTTTTACAAATAATGGATATCTATATTTTTGTATTGTACCTGATTTCAAATTTCACATTTTACAAAAAAAAAAAAAATTAAATCTAAAATCAATCAATAAAAGTCAACCAAGTTCAAACATTTCATTCAAAAGTCATTGTCAAAATGTCGAATTATATGGAAGTGTATGGCGGATGTTGAGAGCCTCCAAGTTACCAAAAAATGGTAGTCTAACTATCAAACTACATAGACGTTAGTGGAGGATGTTGGGCTCTAAGTGACCGAATTTTCTCTTGCATTAGCTTGAAATCAGCTCTGATTTTTTCCATTTCGACAGCATTGTTAGATTGTATTTGTTTTTGAGTATCATCCCTCATTTGCTCAACTTTTTCACAAAGCTTATCTTCAAATTGTTGGGTTTGTGTAAAATCTTCATTCACAGTTCCATATGAGGAATTACTTACGCTGCTACTGCTACTCAAGATCTTTGATGTAGTGACCAACGAACCAAAGCCATACAAACGATTCTTTGCAACACCACCAGATGCAACAACCCAAGCTGTTGAATTGAAACCTATACTTTTCTTTCGAGCAACATAATCCTAATAAAATGTTGAAAAGTAATATTATAACTAGCTTTTCGACCTGAGTTTTAAATAATATAAAGAGCATTGATATCAAAGATATATCTATCAATAGAAACCCATTATAAAAATTAAACGCTCAAAGTAAACTCGTAAAAAATATCAAGTATCAAAAATAAATATACATAAATTACTTATTTTTTGACTTAGCATCCACAAACTCATCCATTAATTTCCTCGTTTTTTCTTGTGGGTTCTCAGGAAAACATATCATTTTGTTACACTTTCTCAAGATTCTCCTTTATCTACAATGACAAAAATGTATCATGTATCCCTAATTTATAACAAGTTAAGCAACAAAACTGTACACAAATGCAAAGGATATCCACAAAGATGATATAAACAAGTAATAAGCTTTCTAATCAAAAGTATCACTCTAATCAAATGTAATAGAATAAATAAATTATGGGAAGAAGGGAGTTTAATCATCATAAGATTGCTCGGTTCTTAATTCAATTCTTCCTGTTGCATCAGCACAGTTTCCATAGTAAGAAAACTTAGGGCGTATTCACGAGGTTTAAAGAAAATCTCCTCCAATCATGACAAGCAATGCTGCAAATGTACGTACCCTGAATGGAACACAAGTATATATATATATATATATATATATATATATATATATATATATATATATATATAATATTATCTACTCTCAGATTGAGTCACTAGTTCAGGGTTTAAGACATTTTAATTTAACATATGGTCATCTTGGAAAAGAATGTGAGAGAATGAGTTAGTTCATTCCAGGACATACCACACAATATCAAACAAAAAAAATATCATTAGATTTTTAACAGACTTGTGACAATTAACTTCATTTATCTTTTTTTACCTTTTACTTACCGTGCTGTAGAATGGGCTCCATAATATTTTCTCTCTAGGGTTTTCTCTCTAGGGTTTCTTTTCCAAGTTGCCGCCTGCATGGCTGCGGCTTCGGCCGTAGCTCCTCCACCGGCCGAGGATCCTCCCTTGGCGTTGGTTTCTCCATCTTCTAAGAGGTCCTTCGCTGACATACTTACTTCCTCTCCTTCTTCATCTTCTCACAACCCTATTCCGATTATTCCGCCCTCAACATATAAGGGAGAGCCGGCCCTTCGCTTAACCCCATCTATAATATCGGCTCTTTCTCAACCCTTCCATTCACGCCGTCCGGAAAATTCTCCCATGGCCGCCATCGATGGAGATTATGCGTAAAAATTTCAAACATTTGATCTCAAGGCTGCGGTTACCCTAGGCCTTCTCGACCAAAGCACGTCCTTAATCCAAGCGAATCATGAATTCCAGCGTCTTTGGATCAAAGACCAATGGTTCGTTGGTGCCTTTCCTATGCGTGTTTAAGTGGACTCGATTTTCGCCCGGTTGAAAGCCCCATCGTGCCGTGTGGTTCTCCTCCCAAATCTTCCCATTTTTTGTTCAATAAAAATGCCCTTTCTTTATTGGTAATATGATTGGTAAGCCTCTACTAATTGACTCTCCAACGGCAAATCTTTCTAGACCTAGTGTAGCGGTCCGTGATCGAGTCAATCTTACATCCGTCATTCCTTCTCGAATGCGGATTGATAGCGGCTCCACTTCATCACCAGGATTTTGGCAGCCCATAGAGGCTGAGCGTCTTCCATTGTATTGCACATTTTGTCGTAGACAAGGTCACGATGGGGACTCATGCAAAGTGTATCTCAACCAGACTGGGAGAGGTAAGGCAACCGCAAACTCTGATGTACCCGCTCCGGAAAAAGTGAATCTTGGGGCTGAAAAGGCAAACGACAATTTTATGTGGAAACCTAAACCTCCTCCTCCCATGCAATCTGTCCCTCAAAAAGTTCCTCAAGGAGAAAGTAAAAATGAAGAAGAAGTTTTAGCCGCTCCTCAAGTTGGACCAAGAATTGATCCTCGTCAGGTTGATCCCCCTGGAGAAAGCCAAAATTTGGATGACACGGGTAACATATCTTCTGTTGTGGTGGACGATCAAATTAATCAAGAGCCTTCTGTTCAGGTGGAGAACATCCCAAATAATGCTGCTCAAGCTCCCCCTCAGGGCTCGACCATATCAGGTGTCGGCCATGGATGTTCCCTCTAGCAGCCCCTTTCGTAGCCCAGCCCAAACAACATGTAGCCCTTCACAAGTTCAACCTTCTTCATCGAATGCTGTTCAAATTGACCTCACAGATAGTACCCGGTCCCCAATTCAAACATCTCCATCTCATAGCCATAAAAATCTTTCTTCCAACCTGAGCCCCAACTCCCTCCCTTTCAGTCCTTGTATAAATACCCAAGCCTCTATGCAGACCAATTCTCCTCCTCAGCCCTGTCATCCTATGAACATTGTCTCCCCTAATAAATTTGTCGTTCTGCAAACTATCGAAGAGGAAGATTCTGATAACGATCACGCGCAATTTGAAGCTCTTGATCTTGACACCCCAAGTCTTAGAAGATCGAAGCGTCGTACGAAAAGTCCTTATCGTAATTATTAGATTTCTTTCTTTGTTTTAACTAGGTTTTTTCTCTTTTGTCAAAAAAAAAAAAAATACCTTTTACTTGATAGAAAAAAAATATCTATGTCAGAAGTACAACTTTGCCAGTACTAAAATACTGCATTCCTACTCTTTAACTGAAGTCAGAAAAAATAATTAAAACATATACTATGTTATACACCAGCAAGTGAAACCTTCCACAAGCCAAATGCTGCAATATTTCTTGCAATTACCGCGCACAATCTGATTCAAAATATGATAATTCACATATGACCCTGCAGTACACTGTAACATCTTCAATAAATAGCCACTATGTTCACACTTCAACTTCCACGCGATCAATGGTTTTAGAAGAGAGCCCATTATGGCAGTAGCCTGCATTATGCAACTTAGGATGGAAGATTGATGATACATGGGGATCCCTCCAAGCGATTTACGGCTCTTAAACAAATCCTATTACATTGATTCACATTTTCCACCCTTAACAGTCTAGATGAGAGGTTTTTTCTTTCAGCCATTCATGGCCCGCATTAATAAGTTCAATCTGATGCACATATCAATTTTTACTCCCAAACTGTCATATCTAAAAGATAAAAAGCTCTAGTCAAGTTCAGTTTGTAGTTGTCTTCCACAGTTTTGATGTTTTTCCCTCTATCAAATGTATATACAAGCATATATATATAACCTCATAGACTGCTTCAAGGTTACATGTCTACAAAGACGGCTTGTGTTCAATGGTATGGGACAAGTATTCAATCTACCTCAATTTAGTATGAACATGTGCGAGGGATGGATGGACAGTTATTCAATCGCCCATTTTTACACAAACAAATTTGTATCTTTTGCATGTAAATTTGAACAAATCCTTTAAGCAATCTAGTCATTCTAAGAAACACGAAAAAACATCCTAGACATTAAGAAAAAGCTGGAACAATGATGATTGCATTGAGTTGAGTTGTGCCATGCGAATGCACAAAGCACAATGTGATATACCATTAACCATCCTCCTAGTTTCACTTTCTAGATTTCTCACAAATTGAGCTTGCAATATGTAAGGAATTTTGTTTATCATATTGCTCTTTATCTGCTTTAAATCTGATGCTAATCATAAAAAACAACTGCTACCCACAGGTTGTTTGTTGTTATTCCTAAATCAAATCACAGCAGGCCACAAACAAATTATCTAATCTAAAATTGCCAGTTCTCCTTTCATTTCCTTTCCTAATGTCTGAAGGCAATGGAGGGAACCTCTTTCTGGTTACCAAAAATACATCAGCTTGTTTATTCAAAAGGGCTTAATTGAAGATTTAAAGAGCACAAAATATAACGATCTTCAGACTAACACTTAAGACACGGTCGGTTAAGTGTTGTCAAGCCTGAGAACACCAACACTAGACCTACTTTTTGGTCCATTCATAATGTGATACTGATCACGACAATGACATACAGCTTGGTTTGATGGTGTTGGTGGCAGGGACAAAGGCATCACCAGACCTATCAAAGTTGAACCTTTGGTTCACTTTCAAATTTTTTAAAAAAATTAAAGGCCAAGATACTGAACTTTCCCAAAGACCAATACTTTTAAGGAAAACTGCACAACCGAAACCCAAACCCCAGTAATACATAAACTGGAATCTTTGAATGGACTAATTTTAATTCTATTAATTCATAAACTGGATTACTTGTTCACTTTTAAATAGGCCATCAAGCAAATATCCCTTCCCAACATACATTCCCCCTTTAGTAAGTACAACTTTATCGAACTCAAGAAACTGCACCCTATACCTATACTTCGTAGCAAAATGGCATTGCTGAAAGGAAAACAGAACATTAAAGAGATGGTCAATTGTATGCTTATAAGTTCTAGATTACCACAAAACTTGTGGGGAGAAGCAGTTTTGTTTGCTAATTTGTTTTGAACAGAATTCCACACAAGAAAACTTGTTCCATGCCTTATGAATTTTGGAAAGGAAGAAAGCCTTCCTACAAATTTCCTTAAATTGTGGGCTTGCCAAGCCAATGTTGCCGTTCCACCTCCTAAACAGTCAAAGTTAGGACCTAAAACTGTTGATTACCTATTTATTGGGTATGCAATGCTTACATATTCTTAGTACATAAATATGATATATATGATATTCACGTCAGCACGATCATTGAATCTCATGATGCTAAATTTTTCGAGGACGTGTTCCTTGTGAAAAGAGATATTTATGAAAATACTCCAAAAAGACCATGTGACAATACCTCTGAAAATAATGTAGATGTTGAACCAAAAGGAAGCAAAAGAGCAAAACCTGCTAAATGTTTTGGTCCATATTTAATTTCGTTTATGATTGAAGATGAGCATCAATCTTTTAAAGAAGACATGATCAGAATCTACATTCTGGAAAGAAGATGTAAATAGCGAAATTGAATACATTATAAGCAACAACACTTGACTAGTGGTTGATCTTCCAAAAGGTTCTAAACCAATACAATGGAAGTGGATTTTTAAAAAGAAATTAAAATCCGATGGCCCAGTGGATAAATATAATGCTCGACTTGTTGCCAAAGGATATCGTCAAAAAGAAGGATTTGAATTCTTTGACACATATTCTCCTGTTACCAGAATTATTTCTATTCGAATCTTAACAGCCATTGTAGCTTTGTACAATGTGCAGATACATCAAATGGATGTGAAAACTATATTTTTAAATGGTGATTTGAATGAAGAAATATAGATGGAACAACCAGAAGGCTTGAAAGTAAAATGACAAGAACATAACGTATGTAAACTTGTTAAGTCCTTAGATGATTTGAAGCAAGCTCCTAAACAATGGCCTGACAAATTTGACAGTGTCATGATTAGGAATGGGTTTGTCACAAATGAATGTGATAAAAATGTATATATTCAAAGAAATTTGGAAACACGTATGCATTTGTTTGTTTATATGTAAATAACATGCTCATATTTGGAAATGAAATGGAAGTCATTAATAAACAAAGAAAATGCTTACCAATAATTTTGATATGAAGGATATAGGAGAAGCAAATGTAATGTGGAAATGAAAATCTCTAGAACGTCCAACGGAATTACATTATCACAAACTCACTTTATAGATAAAGTGATTGATAGATTCAATACTCATGGTATTAAAGAGACTAGTAATCCATTTAAGCCCCATATAGTTCTTCACAAGAAGCCTAATGCATTACTTAAAGTATTAGGATACATAAAATGACCTAGAGAGTATTCATGTACTATGCCAATTATCCCCCGGTGATCGAAAAATATAGTGATGCAAATTGAATATCTGATACAGATGAATCTAATTCTACTAGTAGCTATGTGTGTACTTTTAGTGGAGGTGTCATATCATTGAAATCTTCTAAGCAAACCCCTGTATAGTTCGATCAACTATGGAATCTGTGTTTATTGCTTCAGATAAAGCAAGAGAAGAAGCAGAATGGCTTAGAAACGTTTTAGAAGATATTCTTCTATGGCCAAAGCTTGTACCAGCTATATATATACATTAAAATAATCAAGCAACTGGGAGGGAAATTTTGTGTACAACGAGAAGTCTCGACACATACGTCGTAGACATAACACCGTTCGGCGGTTGCTCTCCAACGGAACAATATCTATTGATATCGTAAGATCAAAGGATAAAGTTTATCCAAAAAGAGAATAAACTGTACATCTAGGGAAATGGGGCTAATGCCCATACAAATCTGAGTCAACTTGACGAAAACCTAACCTAGCGATTGGGGATCCTTCAGACTAGGTTCAATAGGAAAAAAAACATGATTGATTTGAGAAGAAGCACTTGGAAGATTTATCTTCAACCCTATTTCGTTGATATAAAAGTGTTGCCGACAAATATAGTTAAGGTTAAGCAATTGCTTTTAAGGATGACTATATCTTGTAAATTTGTACAAGTGTAGTAGTGTAGGTGTTGTGAATATTAACCTGATTAATTATTTAAAACCATTTCGTGTATATTCCCTTTTATATTGGATTTGCTTGTACCCATTACTTAAGTACTAATAGATGCCTATAAACTTATTTGTTAGCACACTAGAAAGCAACTTTATTTGGACTATTCAATACCTGGAAGTAGGAAGCTAGTGCAAGCAAGAAGCAGGAAGCTAAAAAATGAAAGCAGGAAGTTGAAAACTGAAAGTTGGAAGCAGGAAGCTGATATCACTGTAGCATCTAAAATTACTATAGTAGCTGAAGATATTGTAGTGGCCACAGTTACTGCAGTTGTGGCAAGCTGCTGTCAGGACTTTTACTTTAAAGTAAAAATGGAAAAATTGACATAAGCCTTGAATTTAATATCAACTTTGAACGTGTAACTTAAAGGGAGTTTTCTCTTTTCTTGTTTCTTTATTTTATAAAGTAAGCTTACCTTTTTCCCATACTGTTCAATAGAATACTTTTTGTCATCACCTTAAATGCTCTACAATTTAATATATCAACTAGCCAACCACCATCTTTAATATATCAAGCTAGAGATATCTACTCTCCTGATACTAGGTGATATCTTCTATTTCTTAACCTCTTCAAAGATATTAGTTCATTAAATTGAAAGATCTGATCATCTTTTCTTTGACGAGATACAAAATTCAACATTGCTCTCCAATGGCTCCAAACTCAAGACTTCTATTTAAAGACGCTGATGCAATGATTGAAGTAGTGAAGAAATGGAACGAAAACATTTCTCATATCCAGGGCTGGACACTCAACTTATCCCTTCAAACAATTCTTTCCTTGATGCATTTCAGTCCTTAAACACTTACTAGATATTCTTTGACATATTATTCTTTTCTTTTACTTGTTTAAACAATCATTATATACTTCCTTACTTTTTCCTAATCTTAAAAGAATACTTGATTGTTGCACGAGTATGATTGTTGCTCAATCATATTCCTCAAACACTGGTTTTTGATGTACACAGATCTGTTAGTAATCACTTAGACTGTCAATATATTTAGTGCACTTCAAAATCTAAGTTTGACCATCTTGGTAGTGGACGTAGCAGTTTTAACACTGTGAATCACTCTAAATACTTTGTTCTTATATATGTTGTTTTTACTGTTCATACACTTAAGTGTTTAACAGTTACATTCCTAAATTATTTATATAGTTGATCTTATATATTATACTTCAATTCAGTCCCTATAATTAAGTGATCAAAAGAAAACTAAACCAAACTGTTTTAAGTTCAGCAGCTACTATCTGCTGATTTTACATCAGCTACTGAAAACTTATCTTTTCCGCTGTAAGTTAGATTTTAAATGAGTTGCTGAAAACTTATCTTTTTCCCTGCAAATTTTAAAGGTTTTCAAAACAACCCTCAAAGTTTTTAAAAGGCTATTCACCCCCTCTAACCTTATTTCATTGCTAACTGGACTTGCAATTGGTATCAGAGCCTAAGTTTTTGAACATTTGACATGGACTCATTTGGCAGTACCAGTTCGAGAAAACACTATGAAGAAAGTGACGGGTCTTTTGGGCTAAGTGCATAAGGACCGGCTCGAATTACGAACTTTCTGGGTTTCTTGTTGAGGAGCCAAGTCCATTAAATTGTGAATTCAAGAGAAACAAATTCACTAGTTGCATTTTTTTTATTTTTTAAATTGAGAATATTGACACACTCAATGCTTAATATATATATATATATTCTCTCCGTCCTAAAAGGTTCCTTGCTCGGATCCAAGGGCGTCTTCGAGATTGGTATCTCAGTCTTGGAGAATATCGAGAGCTACAAATCCAATGGTCCTCATCTTCGGAAGAATTCATGAATATCATTTATTCAAAATTCATTGGCAGCCCCATAGATCACATTATCCATGCTAGAGAAGAGTTTCTTAAAATAAATTGTTGTTCTTTCTATAAAAAGGATCTTGAAATACACTATAATCGAATGTCCCAACGTTTTTATTGCCTTCATGGTATTGAGGATGTCAACCTCAAGCAGGTTTTCCTTACCTCCTTTCCCGAATCTTTTGGAAATGAAACGTACATACCCTTGTCATCCAGAAATATGACAGTTATTCAAACCTCTTTTGGTGGCCTTTGCCAGTTGATTCTGAATGCCTTGGAAAAGTTATGCAACCAGAGAAAGTTTCTTGTAGAATTCAAAAAGACTGGCAAGAGACTAGGCTCTGTCTATGACGACAAGTATCTTCAGATCAAGTGCAAAGACAAATCATCTTTTGACTGTAGCCACACGAAGAAGTCCCACATTAAACATCTCTTCAAACCCTTTGATTGCATCCAACAAAGGAAAATTTTCTCACGACGTCTCTCAGCGTCCAAGAAAAATTAGAGATTTATAAACAAAAAACCTTAGCGTGGGCGCAACTCTGGTCATTGTTTCATCTGTCACAAAAAGGGACATTTTGTAAAAGACTGTCTAGATACGAGGAAATCTCAAGCATTGATCCAAACGCTAAGTCAAATAGAGGCGGTGAAGCTCTCAGACCTTGAGTCCCTATAATCCCTTGACGATGAACCAGGTGATTCTACAATCTGTTCAATTCCCTATCCTAACGTGTCATTAGACACAGATTCTGATCCATTAGACGATGATCCCAAGTCTAGTGTTTTTATGGTGCATCCCTTTCCCCAGATCATGCCAGTTCTAAAAAGCCAACTCATACCTTTGGCCAAAATCCATCTTCTCACCTCCACATATGATAAGCCGATCTAGATAATCGTCTTCTTTGATACGAGATCCTCTATATCAATCCTAAATCCAAAAATACTCGCTGCCAGCTTTTGGAGACCACATCATCAATACTTTCTTACTGCTAATGGTGAAAGTTTCATCAATGACAAGATTAGTATTCCAGTATACATCAGATTATTCCCCAAATATGTCACTAAGCATAGATTGTTAGGTTCAAGCTCCCATGGAACAGATCTTGTCATTGGGTTTGATATCCTTCATAGGTTACCTAACTTAAGGTGGACACAGTATTCTCGCTGCTACAAAAGTTTCTTCAATCCATGGAGCCCAATCTCGCGATTTTACATGGCATTTGCTCCAACCACAGAAACCCTCAAGCAACAAATCATCCAAGATTCATGTGCTTCATCCCATACAAAGTTCTTGACAAAACATCCCTCTCCTCTATGACTGAATTCTTTGTTCTATGTCTCCTTAACCTTCAAACAGAATGAAGATGTCAATCCCACCAAAGTAAGCCGTCCGGGGATGAATCCCGACCATTACAGCTTGCTCTCATAGAACGCACGCAGCTTGTCGAGCAAAGGATTATTGAACCCACATCCTCTCCATCGGCATGTGAGGCATTTTATGTCAACAAAAGAAGTGAACAAGTTCGACGAAACCTAAGATTGGTCATCAATTACCAGCCACTCAATTACTTTTTTGCGGATGATAAGTTTCCTTGATGAGCCCAAGATTTCCACGAATTTTTCCAGCTATTTCCTTCTATTTTGTGCAATTTTTGAGTTAATTATGCCTTAGAAATATTATTATTTGTGTATTTGTGCTTAATGTAGGTTTACATGCATAATCGAGCATTTATATGGTGTTTAGCATGAAGTTCGAGGTAATTATGGGCTGAAAAGTTGAATTGCAAATTAATTGGTCAATATCCATTAAGTATTCCAAGGCAATTCAAGCTTAATGGAGGCTAACAGCGCTAACAGAGGATGAAATTGAGAGAGCTGGGAGGGGAAGGACCTTCGACGCTCATCCCAGAAACAAAAGGGGCACCAACGTAATTTCTAGAAGCTTCCTGTTGCGTTGTCTCCCTTCAGACAAAGGCACGTGTCACACAACCACTCAGCCCTTGACCCGCGTTATCCTCCATGGAACCAACTCCAGATCCGGCCCCATCCAGCCCTTTCAGCCCACCTTTCCACCCCACTCCCTATCTCATGCCACCCCATTTTCACCATGGGTGACCCGCATTTCTTTGCCTAGGTTACCCACCTCCTGGCCGCGACCCACATCACTTTTCTTCCCATTTTTACCCCGAAATCTCTTCTAATCTCCCCAAAATGCCCCTGCCTCCTCTAATTGCTTCTCTTTTAATCTTCCTAGCCATCCATGATTCCTAAAAAAAGTCCCATTGCTCCCAAAATGGGGCACCATCCCCATTTTTTCCAAAAAATTATTCATTTCCTCTATTGATTGATCACCATTGAAGGTTTGGAGCTTCAAATCAATAGCCAAGGATGCATCTACAAATGCTTTTAATTAATTGACCATTAAATTAATGATTTTAGAAATGCATAGGATCCGTGAGAGTTAACTTTGTATTTCAGACCAATCAATTTAATAGTTGGTGTTTTGTGACACACACCGATAGCCATTGTGAGACTTGGTTTGACGCGCGATCGAACTACCTTAGCCATTTGCGAGGTCGAGAGGTTAGGGTTGACTATAAGATGCGAGAGCCAATAGTTAACCAATTTTATTTGTCTCGGCTACCAACATGATTTGTAGAAAAATAGAGAGAATTTATTTTTGTGAAGTATTATTCATGCGCTTGGTTATTATTGTGTGCTCTTCATGATTTTAATGACGTAGCGAACCATTAGATGATCATTAGAATTATAGGATAAGAAGCGAGAGTCCATCCTATTAATTCCAAAAATCACAATAATTGTTTGTGTTAGATGAGACCGAGAGGAGATCGTGCGTAGATAGTCATTGGGTGCTTGCTTTGACATGCAGTTATTTTCTCCTATATTATAAGACGTGAGAGCCCGTAGCTAGGAGTTGTAGCTAGATTTGCTATATGTTACCAGAGTCTGTAGTGAATATTATAGTGCGCTCGACTATGAAGACTTGAGTTAAAGAAAAGCAGAAAGACGATTAAATTAATTAAAAGCCGGCTAAACTAGAAATATTGCACGCATATCTTTTTATCTTGATTTGTTGTTGCCAAACCACCTCCACGTTAGTATAGAATTTAATTGCTTTCTTATATTTTTTTTTAAAAAATATTTTTATATTTTAATTCATTTTATTTTCGTTCAAATATAATTAGTTAGCCTAATTTTTGTATTTAGTTTGAGTGAGAATTACGTACATTCTCTGTGAGTTTTTGATCACTCACCTCTCCATTTTGGCTCTCTTTGAGTTGTGCTTACATTATTTTTGGAGTTAATTTTGAGATTACTATATGCATAGTTAAGTATATGTTTGTGATTCATGTTGTGCATGTCTAAGAGTATCATATTGTGAGTCTTGATGTCGAGAGTTATATTTTGATGATTAAAAGCTTGGTTTGGGCATGTGTGTATGACAAGAGTATGATATAGGCCATCTTTGGACTGTTTGAGACTTTTTCTCTATCCTACCCATTTATTTCACACATTAATCCCTAGTGTCTCCGTTGAGCTCATATAAAGTGTGGGTCCCAATGAGCACAATAATAAGCTAGAAGGGGGGGTTGAATAGCTTATTAACACTTTAAAACTTTTAAAGTAAGTTCCTTGAAAGTTACTTGCAATCTATGAAAAGAATCAAGTAGCGAAGACCTTCAAGAAAGTTGTTCCGTGTGCCGATAAGGACTACCGTAGACCGCTTACGATTACTTAAGTTCTCAATGAAATGGATGAAGTAAACAATGAAACCGAGCAATTCAATAATTAAATGCATGTAAGGAAATAACACAAGTATTTTTGGGATGGTTCACACTATAATGAGTGCTACGTCCACCACCAAGGCACAACCTTGGATTTAAATTGTGCACTATGTTTTCCACTTAGATCAATTACAAAGAATATCCCTAATGGATCGTGTACAAAATATTGACTTGTGTTTGTCTAGGAATTAAATATCTGTAATACGAGATATTTAATTGGTGCGTAATATAGTTAATGGAAGTAAACAACAAGAATAATAAAACAATAAATGTTGAAGAGCGACTTCTTGTTGTTGACGAGGACTTCTAGATCCGTTGAGGATCTATTGAATGCACCGAAATGAAAGACTTGGAGTTGTATAGATTCGAGCAATTCTTTAAGTGTTCGATTGATTCTCATGCAGTTTGTCTTCATGTTCCAGTCTTCAATGGCGATTTAAAGCGTATGCACTTCAAAAGATCCGTTGGAGAAGACGAAGACTTCAACAGCTCTTTTTCATAAATGCATTAAATGCATGGGGTCAGTCAATATGAATTTCGTCTTCACGATAACTAGAGCGATAATCATTTCGAGATCTTAAAAAGGTGGGCGATTTGGTGTCGATCCGAGAGATGAAGTAAAGTAGGGGACGTGCCTGCTTTTATCGCTTACAGCTGAAAAAGTATTCCTCGCTTGGAAAGTTGCTTTCGGCGGCTTGACATGTCGAGAAAAGACTTGGATTAATTCAAATATCATATGGGAATAAGTTTGAATTAATCCAACTAGCTTTGATCTGGAGAGGACACGTAGAAGCGCAAACACTGGACACGAGGTCTACCGCTCTTTAAGCTTTGAGCGGTCTTCCAGGTGAAGCGAGAAGAGGTCTTCCGATGTTCCCGAAAAAGTCCTACAAAAACTATACAAGACAAAATTCTATACAGTTTGCCACGCTAATCGATACGCAGCCCGATTAGCCATCAAGTATAAAACTAATGTAATGATCGATCGATATAAATTTAACATAAGAATCAACGCCTCCTCCTATTTATATCCGGGTCATCATTATCGCAAATGAGGGTTTTAAAGCAAACCGTTTAATAGATAATAGCATGTCGAGAAAGTTTATATATTACGTAATCGGTAGACATGCCTCTATTAAGCGTAATAACACCTCGATGCAAGGGACTAATCTAAGTGCATACAAGAATAAGAGACTCAAAGAATAGCACACAGATCGCCAGCCAGCTTTAAATCAATTTAAACTGAATGTTTAAATTCTAATATAGATAAACAATAAGGCGTAAAGAATTTAAACAACATAATTTTTGAAAAAGCAAGTAATCATCTCAGTATTTATAAACAAGATGTTTACATTTGACGAGTTTTCAAAAATAAGATAAATACAAAGGAAAGGGAAGAAAAGATACAAAAGCTACCAAGGTCTTTTCCCTTTGCCTTTGTCCGCAGCCTCCTTTTCTCTTCTTTCTCGCTAGCTCTTCTTCCAGTCTTCTTTGGTATTCATGCATCGATCGGAGGTGCCGGTGGAACGAGAATGGTAGTCCGCTTCTTCACGAAGACGGATGTTCTCTTCCATCGCATTACGTTGATAGATCTCATTTGTTTCTCCTCCGTGATGGCCGATCACGATCCCTGCTGGCATTCATAACGCCATGAAGCGAGTTTCAAGCGAGGTTGTTGAGTTCCATAATAGAGTACGATCGTGGCTTAGATGGAGAGTGATGGCGTGAATAGCTCGTAGAAAATGGAACCGATGATCTGACGACCCTTCATCTCGCTTGAGCTGCGATGTTGATCTTGACATCGGTGAAGTCGTGCCGCATCCGTCCAAAACGAGTCCGCACATCCTCTTGAAACCGTCGAAGATGATTTGCGCATTTATCGTTGGCCTTGGCCGCCGCAGCTGGTCGCTTCAGCCGGGTAGCGAGAGATGCTTGTGAGTTCGCTTAACCGCCGGTAGATGGCATCTAGCCGGGACAAAACTTCAAAGATTGGTCGGTGATTGGAAGTAGAGGCTTGGCCAATGTGAATTGTGTCGACAGAGGCAGAGTCTGCAGGCCTGAAGGGCGTTTGGAGAGGGGGAATTCTGGAGGTGGAAGAAGAAGAGTCTTGGGTTGGTATGGTTTTGGTGGAAGAGGATAGGGCTATAGGGGAGGGGAGGGGGAGTTGGTGGGGAATCCGGGCCCATATCGTGTCGAATTTTCACCGATGGGAGGATGGGGAATTGGTTCGGTAGAGAACCGTAGAAGAAGGGCAGGGTAGAATAGGAATTTTTGTTTTGAAGAGAAGGTTGAGGAGGTTGATGAGAAGATTGAGGAGGTTGATGAGAAGAGGTGAATAGATCTCGCACCGACGAAAGTTCGAAAAGGAACTTGGCTGACAGCAGGTCTAAGGGTCATGTGGTGTGGTTGAAGAAGTTGGTTGGGTTTGGGGTGGTGAGGAGGGTGTGGATGGGTCGTGAGTAGTTAAAGGGTGAGGGAGGAGGAGGAGTTGGGGTTCTGGCTGGCTCCTCCTGAGGGATAGACTCCTCCGGAGGTGGTGAATTCCTCTGAGTAGATGACTCAGAAGGAATAGATGAAGGGTTGACAGCTGAGTGTTGGGCATCGGTAGAGGGTAGGTAGTTGGTTGGGCGGTAGAGGGTTGGTTACCTAGCTCTCCTTTCTTCCTCGGTGAATAGGAGACTCACCGCTTCATCGGAGGTTGGAGGGATCGCCTGGTGGTCAAAGGTTTGACGAAGTCTCTTTCGATTAGGTTTGGGAGCCGGGCGCAGAGATGGTGAAGGAGGTTGGCTGGATTTGGTAGAGGGTTGGGCTTGGGTAGATGGAGGAGAGGAGTGGCTAGATTGGCCTGGTGCCTTCTTCTTCTGGCCTTCCTTCATCTCCCTACGGATCCATTTGGCCTGCTCCTCTTCAGTTTGAGCTGCCACTTCCGGCCTTGTCCTTTTGGCTTTGCCTTTGCCGCTATTTTGGATCTTAGCAAAGATCTCTCGCCTCATCGCCATCCTTTGGCCTTAAGATGGAGGTCCGTGGCCACTGAGCATCAAACTTGGCGTATGCCTTTTGAAGGACTTGCTTCCAGCCTACGTGTGCTTCCATATTGAAGCGGGTGACCAAGATGTGTTCAGGCTTGGCCACTTTGTCAAGAGAGATCGGCGGTAGACATTTCTGCACTCGGCGCTTGTTCTCGTATTCGTATTTAATTGAAAAACGATGCCGTGAGTTGTTTGTCCTTGGCCACCGTATGCAACTCATCTTCTCTCAACGAAGAGTTGATGGTCGCATCATCCCCCGAGAAGGCGCTGATCAATCGGACGAAGGCGTTGCAAGTGGGGTTGCCTTTGCTTTCTCCACCCACCGCTTTAGCTCGTCAAGATGATGAGCCCCGCTGAGACTAAGTCAGAAATATAGCACTTGTCGCTTTGATCTGGCGGGCGCTGAACATGTCATGTGCTCCACTCTTGAATGTAAGCCCCTTGTCTAGAAGGTGGCCGGTGCATGACGCCAAGAGGGAACAAGTTCCCAGCATTTTCCCTCGAGGCTCTCGAAGAGCATCTACTCCCCATGGCTTCCTGCATGTAAAGCCTCACCGTGGTTCTTTAAATAGCTCCAGTAATGCACGCCAATTATGGTGGAAATAGATTTGGCGGTGACGAGATGGGGCGCCTCGAATCCATCCACGAAGAGCGATGCCGTTCATGAGCTCCATTCGCCGATAAAATTCTTCCTCGCCAGAAGATACCGTAAGTTTTGTCGTTGAGGCGTAAGAGGGGTAGAATCCCGTGAGGCGCCCATATCTCGCAAGCTTTTACACCGGCTTATAGAATTGATTGACGTAAGGTCAATGCACATGCCGAGAATGTATAGTTGGGGTCCAAAGCGACAATGATGTCGTGAGCGGTAGGATAGGTTGGATATCCCGAAGATTTATGATTGAACCGGGAGGAATGACTTTTTCGTGGTCAAAGCCTTCCTCGCGCTTGGATTTTGAGGTTCTTGCCCGAAAGAAAAAATATAAGTTAGGGCTTTTCATCTAGACATCTAAACAAGTAGGAATTTCAAAGATTTTCAAAAAAAATTTGAAATTTTCAACCCAAAAACTTGAAACCCTAGAATGTTTAGAGAATCCACACTCGAGAAAAACATAACAGAAGTTTTCATAAGAATAAACAATGAATAAGCAAAAACGACTGTTAGAATTCAGGATTATAACAACAACAATGGCGAATTACTGTATGAACTCAAAAATGACGGTTAGAATTCCAAAAGAATTTTAAGATTATACAGAAATGCAGAACAATACATAGAAAATTTCGAGTAGAGTAGAAAAACGTACCATTGTTGAAGATGAGAAGAAGAAACAAGAAGAAGAACGTGAATTTCACTACAATAAAAATGACTTTTTACAACGTTTATATCACAACGTTTTCTATCCAAACGTTGTCATAGGGACATTTCACAACGTTTTCTATAAAACATTTTCTAGTTATAGGATTTTACAACGTTCTTTTTGAAAAACGTTGTACAAACATGATTTTTCACAACGTTTTTGTTGTAAACGTTGTCTCATTTTAGTATTTTACAACGTTTTTTTTGGAAACGTTGTTTTTGAATGCATTTTCACAAAGTTTTATTCCAAAACATTGTCTTTAATTTAAGCTACAGTTTTTTTTGTAAACATTGTGATATTTTCTAACCCAACAATTTATAAACTAAATTTATTTTATTTAACAATGTTTTATTAAACGTTGTTATAGCCCTGAAAAAAAAGGCGGGCTGATTTCCCCGCGCTGTCTGGTTTCCCCAATTCCCCGTCCAACAAAAGAAAGAGTAAGTTGAAAAAATAAGTAAATTGAAGACAGAGTTAACGTTAGAAGCCCTAAACCTCTCCACCTCGTTCGCGTAAACCTAAACCTTCTCCACCTCTTTCGACTGGTATGAAGAGTTAACCGTTTATGAGCTTTCCCCGCTCTTTACTGGCTTGGCCACTCCTATCTTGCTTTTGCATCGAGAAAAGAAAGAGTTACATACCGATTATCATCCTCGGCAAAGCGAAGCAGAGCAAGCATTTTCACATGAGCGGAAACCAGAGGAATCACAGTCGATTCAACTAGTACTGGAGCTATTCCTTCTGTTGTCACACGACATGCTTATTCATTGCCTTGAGGTCTGGTCTTTATTGCCCTGAGCAACTCCTAAAGAAAGGGTGCTTTCATGAGACCGCTTGAAGTAGCCAAAGCCAAGGCGCACTTTTTCTCCTGCGCTAGTTAATCAAATGCCTGCCATCCGAGTCGCCACCAGGAGTAGGATTGGTCATCTTCTAGCTTACTTTGCTAAAACTACAGCCCACTCTTTCCTCCTCCACTCTCAAAGCAATTACGAAACTCCCCGCTCTCTCTCTTTATCAGCATCACGCATCCAGCCTCAGCAGATAATTTCTCCACTGTAAGTTCCTCCTTCGTTTCAAATTTTAGTTCAATTTTCATGACTTTCTTTGAAGAACTTTACTAAAGTTTTGTTTATAGGTTATCGGAAGCACTCGGGAGTACACATGAAACTTTATTCTTAACCTCCAAGTTTGACAATACAGGTAAAAATCTATTAAAATTGATCGTTATTCTTTGTAGAAAAATTTGGAGGACGCACTTACTTTTGTGAATAACACTTGCTCTTTGCAACTCTACTTAGTTTTTTGTTGCTAGGGTTTGAGAATTATGAATAATGAGATTAATTTCAGCCTATAACTTACTAAACATTAAAACTGAAAAATGCACTCTATCTGTTTGATGAAATGACAAAAAGAGTAAATTGGCGAAATATTTAAGAGAGAAGTTGGGCACTTGATGGTCTCTTTTGTAAAACATGGACAAATGGAAGTACAAGTTGGAAAGGCATGATAGACTATTTAGGAAAAAAACTGCTAATAGAATAGGACTTCTTTTAATTATTGTCCAGATAGGATTTAGTTACTAGTTAGTATAGGAATTGTTATTTGTCATTGAATTAGATTAGGATTTCCTTATGTGACCGTCATCTGTCACTTATTTTCAAATTTTTTTAACAACTATAAATCAATAAACTAGTCTAAATTCTATTATGGTATTATTCTTCGGTATCCTTAGCCAAGGAAGAAAGAGCTAAAAAACTCGAAACGTCGGTCTAATTCCCTATAAGCTACAAATTACATGCAATAGAATAGAGTTATGGAGATGATAGCGATGCCGCTAGCAGCGTCTGGCGGTAACTTATTTTGTAACAGATGATATATATAGTAGAGTTAGCCCATTGTATAAGACGGGCTCGGCAAGTTGATAACAGTGCTCTTGATTTTCGTCATCATATTTATACTGTTGGTGATTCCCTGCGATCCTATTCCACTGTCCTTCAAACCCTGTCATTGATGAAGCAGATTTCCATTGTTAAACCTGAATTGCTTCATCGTAAAGTACTAGCTAGCTAGTAGTCTTTATAAAGAGTGATGATATATATATGTTTAAATCACCTGGAAAGGGAACTGATCAGGACCATGTGCCGGTGAGTTAATCTGGACCGTTCCTGTCTCCATTGCATTGCTGATCAATATCGCTTTGTTGATATCCTGCGTAAAGATACAACCCTGTTATTCAGCAAGATATACATTAGCCTTGAACCATGGTATAGTGTTGTTAAGAGCAATTAAGGACAAGGGTATTTGTACCTGAGGCCGAAATTGCTGGCATTGCAATGGTGGATTCCTTCTTCAATAGAAGTGATCCTGATCACAGGTAAAACTGGCCCAAATGGCTCTTCCCACGCGATCCTCATGTCCGGCTGAACGTGATCCAACAGCAAGGGCCAGATAAGGTGTGCCCTCTCTCTTGTACTCCTGACAGAATGTTGTACCATTTGTTTCAGCATCCTTCACCAGCCCTTCGATAAAGTTTGCAGAGGACTCTGAAACAACCGGAGTGATGTCACAATCGGCCCTCGGGTGGTCCCACTTGTTCCCCCACTTTGGCCTCACTTTTTCAACTAGTGAGTCAGCAACTGATTTCATCACCAAGATAACCTTTATGACTGTGCACCTTGGCCACTGTAGGAAAATCCTCCTTTGATTATATTTGACGCAACCAAATCTAGGTCAGCATCCTCAAGCCACGATACAAGCATCTTTAAGCCTCCCAGCTCCATTTGTAGCGGAACCATGCCTGCCTTCTTGAAATTGCAATCCTCGATTCCCACCTGTGAAGCTGAAACAATAAGTATGATGTCAGAACTAGAACAAATGCAACAAAGTTTTATATAGCATTTTACAAGAAAATATAGTTCAAGGGACAGAGACCATAACATTAACAGAAGGTGACGTCAGCTTTTACCTTATACAGTTGACTTTTGGATGTATTGTTAGAAATCTCCTATCTCAGATCCTT
>CM028378.1:77957231-78025616 GCA_013146195.2 Codonopsis lanceolata | reverse complement strand
ATGGGTAATAACTAAACAACTACCAATTTGTTGATCTCGTACAACACGACAATTCTATTACTATAAATATAATTTTCATATAAATTTTATAATGTCTTTCTTAGAACATATTTAAGAAAGTAAAGCCATATTATTTTTTGTATTGAATAAGGTTTTGTATTCTTATTGATATAATTTTTCATATAAATCTTATAATGTACACGAACATATTTAAGAAAGTAAAAGCATATTATTTTTAGTTTCGAATAAAGTTTTAGTTTCTCAACAGTAAGGGTATTTTTGTCTTTAGAAAATATGGGCGACATTTCAATTTATTATTTAATTATTCGAAATTAATTTGCTTATGACAAATTTACTCTTTTGGCCTTAATTCATGGCAATTGATTTATAATATTTATGACACTTTTTTCTAATCATTATTATTTGACATGATAAATTTATGTGTATTGTCCTTTACAAAAGGCACAAATTCATCAAATGATACTTCATTTTCATCTTCTTGACATTATGACACATTTTTAAACTTATTTATCTTATTTTATTCATGGGTAATAACTAAACATGCTACCAATTTGTTTAATATCTCGTACTAACAGACAATTCTATTACTATAAATATAATTTTCATATAAATTTTATAATGTCTTTCGAACATATTTAAGAAAGTAAAACCATATTATTTTTTAGTTTCGAATAAAGTTTTGTGTCTCAGCAAAGTAAGGGTATTTTTGTCATTCGATTAAATATTGGGCGAAATTTTTAACGATCACGTAGGTTGGGTAAATTGAAAAAAAATCAAAATACGGGACGAAATGAATTGAATAAATAATGTGAGACATAACTTTAAAATAGGTACGTTAAGGGATCAAACTATTATTTAATTATTCATTGAATTAATTAGTCTATAACAAATTTACTCTTTTGACCTTAATTAATAGTGAGTAATTTATTATGTTAAAGGGTACATTTGTCCATACATTGTAATTGTAGAGACAACCTACACTTTTATAAGTGATTGGAATTAGATTAGATTAGATTAAATTGTATTACTATTGATACAATTTAAGATCTCCATACTAACCGACAATTCTATTACTATAGATATAAGTTTTCATATAAATTTTATAATGTCTTTCCTGAACATATTTAAAAAGTAAAACCATATTATTTTTTTAGTTTCGAATAAGGTTTGTGTCTCAACCGAGTAAGGGTATTTTGTCATTTCGGTAAATATTGGCGACATTTGTAACTTGATCATCGTAGGTGGGGTAAATTGAAAAAAAATCAAAATACAGGGCGAAAATGAATTGAATTAAATAATGTAGGGCGTAACTTTTAAAATAGGTACAAGTTAAGGGATCAAACTATTATTTAATTATTCATTGAATTAATTAGTCTATAACAAATTTACTCTTTTGACCTTAATTAATGGTGAGTGATTTATTATGTTAAAGGAACATTTGTCCATACATTGTTGTAAAGACAACCTACACTTTTATAAGTAGTTAGAATTAGATTAGATTAGATTAGATTAGATTATATTAGATTAGATTAGATTAGATTAGATTAGATTAAATTAAATTGTATTACTATTGATACAATTTTTCATATAAATCTTATAATGTCTTTCAGAACATATTTATGAAAGTAAAACAATATTATTTTTTAGTTTCGAATAAAGTTTTAGTTTCTCAACCCAGTAAGGGTATTTTTGTCTTCGAGAAAATATTGGACATTTCAATTTATTATTTAATTATTCACGAAATTAATTTGCTTATGACAAATTTACTCTTTTGGCCTTAATTCATGGCAAGTGATTTATAATATTTATGACACTTTTTTCTAATCATTATTGTTTGGCATGATAAATTTATGTGTATTGTCCTTAACAAAAGGCACAAATTCATCAAATGATACTTCATTTTTTTCATCTTTGACATTATGACACATTTTTTAAACTTATTTATCTTATTTTATTCATGGGTAATAACTAAACATCTTCCAATTTGTTTAATATCTCGATACTAGACAATTCTATTACTATAGATATAATTTTTCATATAAATCTTATAATGTCTTTCCGAACATATTTAAGAAAAGTAAAACCATATTATTTTTTAGTTTCGAATAAGTTTTTGTGTCTCAACCGAGTAAGGGTATTTTGTCATTTCAGTAAATATTGGGCGACATTTGTAACGATCTGGTAGGTGGGGAAATTGAAAAAAAATCAAAATATAGGACTAAAATGAATTGAATAAAATAATGTAGGACATAACTTTAAAATAGGTACAAGTTAAGGGATCAAACTATTATTTAATTATTAATTGAATTAATTAGTCTATAACAAATTTACTCTTTTGACCTGAATTAATGGTGAGTGATTTATTATGTTAAAGGGTACATTTGTCCATACATTATGTTGTAAGAGACAACCTACACTTTTATAGGTAGTTAGATAGATTAGATTAGATTAGATTATATTAGATTAGATTAAATTGTATTACTATTGATACAATTGTTCATATAAATCTTATAATGTCTTTCCCGAACATATTTATGAAAGTAAAACAATATTATTTTTTTAGTTTCGAATAAAGTTTTAGTTTCTCAACCGAGTAAAGGTAATTTTGTCTTTCAGATAATATTGGGCGACATTT
The DNA here is from genome assembly GCA_013146195.2 of Codonopsis lanceolata. Taxonomy (NCBI): domain Eukaryota; kingdom Viridiplantae; phylum Streptophyta; class Magnoliopsida; order Asterales; family Campanulaceae; genus Codonopsis; species Codonopsis lanceolata. Next base: position 78,022,960 of record CM028378.1, on the reverse strand, counting down.
CAATTTATTATTTAATTATTCAGGAAATTAATTTGCTTATGACAAATTTACTCTTTTGGTCTTAATTCATAGCAAGTGATTTATAATATTTATGACACTTTTTTCTTATCATTATTATTTGACATGATTAATTTATGTGTATTGTCCTTAACAAAAGGCACAAATTCATCAAATGATACTTCATTTTTTCATCTTCTTAGCATTATGACACATTTTTAAAACTTATTTATCTTATTTTATTCATGGGTAATAGCTAAACATGCTACCAATTAGTTTAATATCTCGATACTAACCGACAATTCTATTACTATAGATATAATTTTTCATATAAATTTTATAATGTCTTTCCTGAACATATTTAAGAAAGTAAAACCATATTATTTTTTTAGTATCGAATAAGGTTTTTGTGTCTCAACCGAGTAAGGGTATTTTTGTCATTTCAGTAAATATTGGGCGACATTTGTAACGATCCTGGTAGGTGGGGTGAATTGAAAAAAAAAATCAAAATATAGGACGAAAAGAATTGAATAAAATAATGTAGGACATAACTTTAAAATAAGTACAAGTTAAAGGATCAAACTATTATTTAATTATTCATTGAATTAATTAGTCTATAACTAATTTACTCTTTTGACCTTAATTAATGGTGAGTGATTTATTATGTTAAAGGGTACATTTGTCCATACATTATGTTGTAAGAGACAACCTACACTTTTATAAGTAGTTAGATTATATTATATTAGATTAGATTAGATTAAATTGTATTACTATTGATACAAATTTTCATATAAATCTTATAATGTCTTTCCCGAACATATTTATGAAAGTAAAACAATATTATTATTTTTTAGTTTCGAATAAAGTTTTAGTTTCTCAACCGAGTAAGGGTATTTTTGTCTTTCAAATAATATTGGACGACATTTCAATTTATTATTTAATTATTCATGAAATTAATTTGCTTATGACAAATTTACTCTTTTGGCCTTAATTCATGGCAAGTGATTTATAATACTTATGACACTTTTTTCTAATCATTATTATTTGGCATTATAAATTTATGTGTATTGTCCTTAACAAAAGGCACAAATTCATCAAATGATACTTCATTTTTTCATATTCTTGACATTTTGACACATTTTTTTTTAACTTATTTATCTTATTTTATTCATGGGTAATAACTAAACATGCTACCAATTTGTTTAATATCTCGATACTAACCGACAATTCTATTACTATAGATATAATTTTTCATATAACTTTTTTAATGTCTTTCCCGAACATATTTAAGAAAGTAAAACCATATTATTTTTTTAGTATCGAATAAGGTTTTTGTGTCTCAACCGAGTAAGGGTATTTTTGTCATTTCAGTAAATATTTGGCGACATTTGTAACGATCCTGGTAGGTGGGGTAAATTGAAAAAAAAATCTAAATATAGGACGAAATGAATTGAATAAAATAATGTAGGACATAACTTTAAAATAGGTACAAGTTAAGGGATCAAACTATTATTTAATTATTCATTGAATTAATTAGTCTATAAAAAATTTACTCTTTTGACCTTAATTAATGGTGAGTGATTTATTATGTTAAAGGGTACATTTGTCCATACATTATGTTGTAAGAGACAACCTACACTTTTATAAGTAGTTAGATAGTAAGTTTGTCGTAGCTTTTGCTGTAATAAATGAGTTTTTCTTCTTCTTCCATCTCTCTTGTCCTGGTATTCTTTGGGAGTTTGCAAGTGATTGTAATGGTGGACAAAATATCTGTAGCAGAGACTGACGTTAGCAATCGATTGCTTCTTGATCATCAAACAGTGTTTTCTTCAAAAAGAGTTAAAGTTGGTGGTTACAAATTAATTCTGCTGAGAAAGAAAACTGGATGCAGTTATAGCTCTGAATTATTGGAGTCTAGTTTGTTAGGTGGGCCTCATTTTTCTGACAGTTTACTTAGAATAAAGCCCCTTTTATTATGTTGTCTTCCGGTCCAGAAAATTAAGACATTCTAATTGCATTCTGTAAGAAACATTTTGTTGTCCAGAATTATGCATGCTCCATTGGGTCTTTGCTCATTTGTTGTGTTAGGTTTGGGGTAACTGGAAGTCCTGTTCTCATGGTGTACTAGATGCACCAACTGAGCTAAAGAGTCAACACTGTAGTAATTTTTTTTGATATTCTGCCCATGGACTTTGTCATGTCTTGTTGGGACGTCCGTGGCAACACGATGGTTGCGTCATTCACAATGGGAGACCTACCTACCAAGGAGAGTACTAAAATTGAGACCAAGAACACTTCAAAAGAACCTGAAGATGGGTTCAAAATTGATATTTCTGAGGGAGTGGCTGTTCAGATGTTTGGCATTTCTTCTTCTGGTGATGAGATTGTTGAGCTCAACTTTAAAGACTGGAGCTTCAAGATAAAATTACTTCCAAAAGAGTTCCAGCACACCTGCAAATCAACTAGCTTAATGCTATGGGAATCAGCTCGACTAATGGCCTCCCTCCTTGCTTCAAATCAAACCATTTTTTCAGGGAAAAGAGTGTTGGAGCTGGGTTGTGGCAGTGGGGGTATTTGCTCAATGATCGCCACTAAATCTGCTGACCTCGTGGTCCCCACTGATGGAGATGAAAAGGCTTTGGAGTTGCTGTCCTACAATGTTTCTTCAAATCTCCAATCTCATTCATAAGCAGAACAACTGTACTAATGGTTTTTTAAAATAAAATACGCATGCTCTTAACTTACGAATCTTAGAGAAGGCAATTTTCTCAATCTTGGCCTGAATATTGGTACAGGGTGCTGTGGCTTTCCTGATCATATGGTGCATTGCTTTCACTTGGTTGGTTTTCCTAAGGCCTTATCAGTTGTGTGACTGGGAAAGGATCTAAGATAGGAGATTTCCTAACAATGCATCCTGGAGTCAACTGTATAAGGTAAAAGCTGACGTCACCTTCTGTTAATGTTATGGTCTCTGTCCCTTGAACTATATTTTCTTGTAAAATGCTATATAAAACTTTGTTGCATTTTGTTCTAGTTCTGACATCATACTTATTGTTTCAGCTTCACAGGTGGGGATACGAGGATTGCAATTTCCAAGAAGGCAGGCATGGTTCCGCTACAAATGGAGCTGGGAGGCAAAGATGCTTGTATCGTGCTTGAGGATGCTGACCTAGATTTGGTTGCATCAAATATAATCAAAGGAGGCTTTTCCTACAGTGGCCAAAGGTGCACAGTCATAAAGGTTATCGTGGTGATGGAATAAGTTGCTGACTCACTAGTTGAAAAAGTGAAGGCCAAAGTGGGGAAACTAACAGTGGGACCACCCGAGGATGATTGTGACATCACTCCGGTTATTTCAGAGTCCTCTGCAAACTTTATCGAAGGGCTGGTGAAGGATGCTGAAACAAATGGTACAACATTCTGTCAGGAGTACAAGAGAGAGGGAAACCTTATCTGGCCCTTGCTGTTGGATCACGTTCGGCCTGACATGAGGATCGCGTGGGAAGAGCCGTTTGGGCCAGTTTTACCTGTGATCAGGATCACTTCTATTGAAGAAGGAATCCACCATTGCAATGCCAGCAATTTCGGCCTCCAGGTACAAATACCCTTGTCCTTAATTGCTCTTAACAACACTATACCATGGTTCAAGGCTAATGTATATCTTGCTGAATAACAAGGTTGTATCTTTACGAGGGATATCAACAAAACGATATTGATCAGCGATGCAATGGAGACAGGAACGGTCCAGATTAACTCACCGGCTCATGGTGCTGATCAGTTCCCATTCCAGGTGATTTAAACATATATATATATATATATATATATATATATATATATATCATCACTCTTTATAAAGACTACTAGCTAGCTAGTACTTTACGATGAAGCAATTCAGGTTTAACAATGGAAATCTGCTTCATCAATGACAGGGTTTGAAGGACAGTGGAATAGGATTGCAGGGAATCACCAACAGTATAAATATGTTGACGAAAATCAAGAGCACTGTTATCAACTTTCCGAGCCCGTCTTATACCATGGGCTAACTCTATTATATATATCATCTGTTACAAAATAAGTTACCGCCAGAAACTGCTAGCGGCATCGCTATCATCTCCATAACTCTATTCTATTGCATGTAATTTGTAGCTTATAGGGAATTAGACCGACGTTTTGAGTTTTTTAGCTCTTTATTCCTTGGCTAAGGAGACCGAAGAATAATACTGTAATAGAATTTAGACTTGTTTATTGATTTATAGTTGTTAAAAAAATTGAAAATAAGTGACAAATGACGGTCACATAAGGAAATCCTAATCTAATTCAATGACAAATAACAATTCCTATACTAACTAGTAACTATATCCTATCTGGACAATAATTAAAAGAAGCCCTATTCTATTAGCAGATTTTTTCCTAAATAGTCTATCATGCCTTTCCAACTTGTACTTCCATTTGTCCATGTTTTACAAAAGAGACCATCAAGTGCCCAACTTCTCTCTTAAATATTTCGCCAATTTACTCTTTTTGTCATTTCATCAAACAGATAGAGTGCATTTTTCAGTTTTAATGTTTAGTAAGTTACAGGCTGAAATTAATCTCATTATTCATAATTCTCAAACCCTAGCAACAAAAAACTAAGTAGAGTTGCAAAGAGCAAGTGTTATTCACAAAAGTAAGTGCGTCCTCCAAATTTTTCTACAAAGAATAACGATCAATTTTAATAGATTTTTACCTGTATTGTCAAACTTGGAGGTCAAGAATAAAGTCTCATGTGTACTCCGGAGTGCTTCCGATAACCTATAAACAAAACTTTAGTAAAGTTCTTCAAAGAAAGTCATGAAAATTGAACTAAAATTTGAAACGAAGGAGGAACTTACAGTGGAGAAATTGTCTGCTGAGGGCTGGATGCGTGATGCTGATAAAGAGAGAGAGCGGGGAGTTTCGTAATTGCTTTGAGAGTGGAGGAGGAAATAGTGTGTTGTAGTTTTAGCAAAGTAAGCTAGAAGATGACCAATCCTACTCCCGGTGGCGACTCGGATGGCAGGCATTTGATTAACTAGCGCATGAGAAAAAGTGCGCCTTGGCTTTGGCTACTTCAAGCGGTCTCATGAAAGCACCCTTTCTTTAGGAGTTGCTCAGGGCAATAAAGACCAGACCTCAAGGTAATGAATAAGCACTTCTTGTGACAACAGAAGGAATAGCTCTAGTTGAATCGACTGTGATTCCTCTGGTTTCCGCTCATGTGAAAATGCTTGCTCTACTTCACTTCGCCGAAGATGATAAACGGTAGGTAACTCTTTCTTTTCTCAATGCAAAAGCAAGATAGGAGTGGCCAAGCCAGTAAAGCGGGGGGAAAGCTCATAAATGGTTAACTCTTCATACCAGTCGAAAGAGGTGGAGAAGGTTTAGGTTTACACGAACGAGGTGGAGAGGTTTAGGGCTTCTAACGTTAACTATGTCTTCAATTTACTTATTTTTTCAACTTACTCTTTCTTTTGTTGAACGGGGGAATTGGGAAACCAGACAGCGCGGGGAAATCAGCCCGCCTTTTTTTTTTTTTCAGGGCTATAACAACTTTTAATAAAGGACAAACTACACAATTGGTCCCTGTACTTTTGAGTTTTTTTGGTTTTCGTCCCTGTACAAAAATTTGTTTGCCAATAGTCCTCGTACCAATCAATTTCAACGAAGTTGGTCATTTTGTCTAGTTCCGTTATTTTGGAACCGTTGAGTCAGTACACGTGGGGCTCACGTGTATTTTGGGAAGGGTAATATAGTCATTTTGTGTGTTCAACCAAATTATGACTTAAATCAAGTATTAATCTCCTTTTATTGCAACTTTACCTATCAAATGAAAGACTGAATTGAGGATGTGAACTTCTGGCTACTTAAGAAAGTTATGGCTTTCAAACAACAGAAAAGAAGATAGAAGGATGGGACGAGGATAGATCTTTTGATCAAGATGAGACGAATCGGATCAGCAAGGATTTTCAAGCCTTCTCTTAGGTGATTTTGATGTTACTGAAGATGGACTAAGCCTCTCTCGTCGGGCTTTCTTCTTCTATATGATGTTCAGATCTGGCGGCCTCATTTCTCCGTCTCCAGCCGTGAAAATCAAAAGTCACAGCCATGTGGATCCAAATCACAGCAATCCTCATCCAGCCAGCCACCATCTTCAACTGCTGCCGCCCCTATTTCAACTTCACTCCATGATCGACCGAGCTCCTTCCGCTCTAAGTCTCTCTCCCCAGTTCGCTCCAACCTCCCTTCCATGTCACCAACTCCAGTCATGGCTGCTCAGATCTGTGCCGGCCAAACCATCCCACACGCTCTCTCTTCTCCGGCGAATCTCCGTCGGCGGCCTCCAGCAATCTCCCTCCATCCATCTTCCTGTTTCTTCTCCGACGTCATCTCCAGTTTGAGGCTCTTCCTTCACCAGCCGTTGTCCTAAATTCCGACATCCCTCCTCTCTTTTCTGGCGACCCCCAACCGCTGGGCTTCACCACTTATCGTCATCTCGATCCATTGTTGAATCAAAGCCAACAGTAAGTAAACCCTAATTGCGAACTTGATAGAGCCAATCGAGTTCATCGAATGCGGAGACCTAGAATGATTCTAGTGGGAGGTCTGGGTGAATTACCGGATCGAGTTCGTGGGTCGAGGTGGGAAGGCTTTGATCGTCATCTCCATCGCCAGTGCAGTATCACCGGGATTCTGAAAGGGTACGGGAGAGAGAAATCGGAGGAAGAAGAAATGGCACCAAATCAGTCGATCACATCACATCAGTCGATCAATCCCTATAATTTAAGAGATAATGACTATTTTACCCTTCAAAAAATACACATGCGTGTCACGTGATCATACTTAACGACCAAAAGTTGACGGAAGGACCAACGGTGTAAAAGTTTTCAGTTTAGGGACCATTTGCGAGGTGTAGGGATGAATAGTCAAGAACCCCTAAAGTACAGGGACCAATTGTGTAGTTTGTCCTTTAATAAAACATTGTTAAATAAAATAAATTTATTTTATAAATTGTTGGGTTAGAAAATATCACAATGTTTACAAAAAAAACTGTAGCTTAAATTAAAGACAACGTTTTGGAATAAAATGTTGTGAAAATTCATTCAAACACAACGTTTCAAAAAAAACGTTGTAAAAGACTAACATAAGACAACGTTTACAACAAAAACGTTGTGAAAAATCATGTTTGCACAACGTTTTTCAAAAAGAACGTTGTAAAATCCTATAACTAGAAAATGTTTTATAGAAAACGTTGTGAAATGTCCCTAAGACAACGTTTGGATAGAAAAAGTTGTGATATAAACGTTGTAAAAAGTGATTTTTGTTGTAGTGATGGTAAGGCTAGCATCACTTGACTACCATGAAATAGGATAAGAATATAATTGACTTTTTAAATACCAATTAATACCCCCTCAATAACAAAAAAATTAAAAGGACATCAATGATAAAATTAATAGAAAATTGAAATTTGAATTTGAAAATATAATTGGAAGATCTCATTGATCCTTATCCTATTTTGGCTATGCTTGGATGGAAAGAGTGAAAATAATGAATCAAAACTTATTCATTTACCTATTTGGTCACTCTCACTCTCATGTATTATGGATGAGAACCATAGAAACTAACAATAATTATGAATAACGGCATAAGCCTTTTATTGATTGAATCGCATATTGATGGAATTTGGTCTAGGGTGTTAGATGATATTCGTAACATGCTTAGTTCCTATTCTCCAAAGTTGGGTAGTGGCTTCAGCGCTTGCATGACAATGCAATCCCTTCGCATTCCAATATATAGAGTTAATATGGACCGTGGGTTGTGGCTGAAGTGGTCTATATCTCAATCTAATAAGTATAAGTTGAACACAGATGGTTCCTCGAAAAATGGCGTTTGCACAGGAGGGGGTGTGATTAGAGACGTTAAATTGGGTTGGCCTTAACCCTATAGGTTCAGCCCTGTAGGGTTGTGACCTATAGGGCCGCAGGTTAAACGGGTCACTCAAATCACAACCCTAACCCTAACCCTGTAAGGTACGGTTTAACAGGGTCAGACCTATTAACACATGATGCCTTATTTAAATCAAAAAACCGAAATTAAGTAACAAACATATTGGCGGACAAGTGACAACGATTAACAATACGAATTAAAAACATGAAATCGAGTTTTCTTTTGAGAAAGTATCTTCTTCAACATCATTATCCTCTTCATCTACAATAATAAAATAACATACAATAAATGTTGGTAAGAAGTTAATACAGTAAAATATTTTAATCAAATAGTAAAATATAATACTAAGATCAACCCGTTTAGCACGAAATTTAAACAGGTTGCATTTTCCCGACTCTAACCCTTTTCGATTCCCGATTAGCAGGGTCAACCATGCGGTTCTCGACCCTTTTAACATATCTAATTATGTATCCAAAAATCTGATTTTAACCAATTTTGGAAACTTATATGTCTTAGAAATGTACTTACGACCATGATTGGGTTTGACTTTCATCAAATACACATGCATCATCACAAAGATAACATGGGATAGACATTGGTTTACCAAATGAAATGATAATATATATTACGCATTTGAATTTAAAATGAAAAAGTTAGGTTGGTTGAATGGTGCAAGGGGTCATCCATGAGTTCTTAACCTTTTGAGAAGTTGTGGGTTCGAATCTCAATACCAACATTTTGAACCCTTAATTTAACAAAAAGCTTCCAACCTGCGGGCCAGCCCTAGAACCCACCAGCCCAACCCAGTTTGCCAGCAACCCTATAGGGTCAGCCCGTTTATTAAACAAGTTGGATTTTCCCAACCCTAACCCTTTCATGTTTCCGGTTAATAGGGTCGACCCTATGGTTTCCGGCCTTTTTAACATCTCTAGGTGTGATTAGGGACGCTAATGTCGAGTTTGTGTGTGCTTTTTCTAGTCTTTACGGTGGTGGTTCTAATATGAAAGTTGAGATTTTGGCTTTAAGGGTGGATTTACAGTTATATCGGTATTTGGGTTTGGATGATGTGGAAGTGGAATCTGATTCTTTAGATGCAGTAAATGTGTTGGTCAAGTTCCATGTTGAACCTTGCGAGTATAATTATGATCTGCGTGATTTTCGTTCTTTGTTCTTGGAGTATAGTTTACGTCACGTGTTTAGTGAACAAAATTATGTGGTGGATCGCCTAGGTATTGTGGCTCATATTCGTCGTGGAAGTAATCGTTATTTATCCTTCTCTTCCCTTCCCCCTATTGTGAAGAAGGCTCTTGCTATGGATGCTTATGGTTTTTACAGTTTTAGGAGGAAGTAATTTTGTTTCGGTCATATAATATATTCTCATTGTATAATCCTTCCTTGCTTGATTGTATTTTCTTTTTTCGAGGTTAGGCTCCTTTGTCCCCCATATATCGGGTAAGGCTGGTTGTCCCCCTCAAGTTTGTATGCTCTTCCTTTATTTTTATATATCCCCCACAGGTGTCGCCCTGTTTTTTTTTTTTTAAAGAGAGTTACAATTAGGGTTATACAAGGAGTAGAGTATAAAAAACCTATACGTGGTAGGAGTTCTAATAAAGTAAGAACTATACAAGGAAAGGAACTATATACGATATTTACCACTAATTAATAATTACAAATATTTATTCTCTAATATGCTCCCGCAAGATGGACGTCCGAGAGGAGAGACCAATCTTGTGAAGTAATTGCTGGAACCGCTAACGAGTAAGTTATTTTGTAAGGGTATCGACCAACTGATCAGCCGAGGAGACATGGGAAACCCATAAGAGCCCGTCTTGAACCTGTTGTCGAATGAAGTGAAAGTCTAGTGCCACATGTTTCATGTGAGTATGGAAAGACCGAGTTCGAGCAAAGACTAGTGTCGCCCACATTGTCACAGTAGATGACGAGTTGAGTGGAGGAGGTGATACCCAGCTCATCGAGGAGAGATGCAATCCAGCGGGCCTCGGCAGCAGTGGCAGCTACAGCTCGGTATTCAGCTTCAGTCGAGGAGCGAGAAACATTGTGTTAATTCTTGGAGCTCCAAGAGATCAGGTTACTACCAATTTAGACAATGTAGGCGCTGGTGGAAGTGCAGTCATCTTTTTTGCCCGTCCAGTCGGCATAGATGAATGCATGGAGAGCTAAAGGAGACTTACGATGAAGGAGAATTCCATCATCAATGGTCCCGCATAGATAGCAAAGAACTCGCTTCCTGTAGACACCCCAATTTCGTACCCCTGTTGTATGACATGCCATAAAATATCAAGACTTATTAAAAGAAGTAACATATGTCAAGTTACATGGTTTAAAATGCAAAAGATGCAAAAGAAAAGAAGAATGCATGAACAGTGGATTGTAGGAAGCCAAAGTGCCAAAATTGGAAAGGAAAAAGGTTGGGCGCCGCGCCCACTCCTGCTTTAGGTCGCGCCAACTTTATCCCCTGCACTATAGCTTTTGCCTTTTGGTGCAATTATTTCAGCACGCGGTACAAGTTGCTTAGGCACGGTTGATGAAACTTAACAGCGAAGGAAGTCCCAATCCTCGGCTATAAATAAAGCCTTCCGGCTTCAGAATTTCACACATTTCACGTAGCAATTTGTGAAATTTCTCCCGAGAGAACGCCGATGTTATTTCCTCTCCAGCCTCGAAGCTCTGCCAAACTGCCAAATCTCTCCCCTAAGCACTAAAACCTTCTGGCCAAAGTGAACCATAGATACCCAACTATGTTTCCGACCTATTTCACTGGTTCAAAAATCCCAAAAGCAGCAGTTGCCATGCCCAAATCCAGACGTCAAATCCAGGCAAAGCAAGCAGTTGCTATGCCCGATTCAAGACGCAATATCAAGCAAAAGCAAGCAGTTGCTCTGTCCAAATCCAAATGTCAAAATCAAGCAAAAGCAAGCAGTTGTTTTGCCCGATTTTAGACTTAGCATGCACAAAAAGCACGCAAAGCAAGCAAGCAAACAAGCAAAAGCAAGCAGTTGTGCCACCCGGATCCCGAGGTGAAAAGCAACTAAACGAAGCAGCCACGCTGCTCATAATCCAACAACATCAAAAGAAAAAAGACTTCTTTTCTCAAAAGGATATAGGAAACACATCTAAAACCTCCTAGTGGGCTTAAGCCCAGGCATACCGGGTTTAAACACTCACGTTCCGGGAGGTAAGTTCTATCCCCGTAGTTATCTATTATAATCTATAAATTAAATATAAATATCTAATTAAGTTTTATTTCGGTTTATACTTTAATGTAATAATAGTTATATTTCATTTTCATTTAAATTAGTTTCTTTTTTGTCTTACTTTAAATGTAATAATAGTTATATTTCCTTTCTGTTTAATTAGTTTCTTTTCTGTCTTTTCTTTAAATGTAATAATAGTTATATTTTTCTTTTATTTTAATTAGTTTATTTTTTGTTTTACTTTAATGTAAAGTAGTTATAATCTCTTGCATTTTAATTAGTTTCTTTTCTGCACATAAATTAAACATAGAAATGGTTATGTTTCTTATTATTTAATAAGTTTCTTTCCTTGTTTTACGAATAATGTAAATAAAGTTGATTAGTCTAAAGGTTTTATCCTTAAAATATCTTATGAAAATGTTGTAATTAGTATTTAAGTTGTATTATTCCAGTTGTAATTTTACTTTCTTTTCTTTAATAAAAGTAAATTAATGCCTCTCTATTTCTCTCTGTCGCATAAATGTATTTTTCTGAGCCAAAGTATAAATAAAATAAAATGAGCATATTGACAAACCTATTGTGAGACCGAAATGGCGAGTTATGTGCTTTTTTTTTTAATTTTGGAAAAGCAGGGCGGCACCTGCAAGAATATATAAATAAAAAGCAGAATACAAACTGGAGGGGGACAACCAGTCTTACCCTAAACAAGGGGGGACAAAGGAGCCAAACCTCAAAGGATATACATAGCAAAAAACAAGACAAAAAAAACTTAGCCTCTACGAAAATTGTGAAAACCATAAGAATCCATCATAAAGGATTTTTTCACTGCCGAAGGAAGATCCCAAGAAAGAGGAAAACACCTTGCTACTACCAATCACATGAGCCTTGCTAACCGATCAGCTACTGTATTCTGCTCCCTGTAAACATGATTTAATTGAAAAGAGGCACACAATTGCTTACATTCCCGGAGGGCATACGCATATTGCCAAGGGGCCAAATGATTGTTTGTAAGCACATCAATAGCAACCTGAGAGTCCGATTCAACAATCACATGAGTTAAACCCAAACTACGGCATAGAACCAAACCATCACGTAAAGCCATAATCTCTGCCTTCATATTGGTTCCAAGCTGAAAATGAGACGAGAAGGCACTAACAAAATCTCCCTTGTGATCCCTTATGATACCACCACCAGTACATTGACCATTAACAGAAAAACCATCCGTATTAAGCTTTACAAAACCAAAATCAGGAGGGTGCCAGCGAAGCCATAAGCCTTTCCGAAGAGGAGGGGTCAATAAGTGAAGACCAATACTCTGCAAAGCATTAGAAGCCCATAGACCACAAGCTGCCTTAGGCTTATATACATAACACATATCCCGAAGATTATGAAGGACTTTGTAAAAAATCGCATCCACACTCATAGGAACATTATCAAACAAAGAAGCACAACGGGCCTTCCAAATTTCCCAACAGGAGAACAAAAAAATCCCGAGCTGGCAAGCCCCAAGCTGACGATGGCATAAAGACTCCTCTTGGTGTTGTGAGAAACAACATAAGCATTTTGAAACCAACTTAACCTTCTTTTGCCTGAGATTCACATCTACTGGAAGCGCATTATGGAACAGCCGCCAAGCAAAGGCACTAATTTTCACCGGAATCCATGGCTGCCACACCTTTTGAGCCTATAGCAGCACTGGATTTTTCTGACGATGATACTGCCAGTATGCCGAAGCATGAAAACAACCATCGGGTGTGAGAGAGCAGACGGGTCTATCAGGTTCTTCAATTAAATGAAGCCGCCAAACATCCTGATGAAGGGAACTGGGAATAAGAGAACACAGATCCTCCAGAAACGGCATAGCCGCCCGAACTGTGAGATTTCGATCCAAAGGTAACGGACCAACCAGTCGCGTACCACACCAATTATCATCCCAAAATGATACATCTCCCCTCCCAACAATCCAACGACTGCAATCCTGAATATTATCCATATGCTTCATGATAGAACGCCAAGGCAAAGACCAAGAAAGATTCCTAATCGAAGGCTGACCAACCCCATATTTATTTCGACAAAATAGCGCCCATAGAGACTGCCCATGCATAGCATTCCAGGCAAGTTTCGCATGCATCGAATCCATAACTTGCGAGAGAGAACGAATGCCCAGACCGCCTTCAATCAAAGGACGACAAACCATATGCCACCCCACCCAATGCATTCGATGTTCCCCTTTGGCACTCCAAAGAAATTCAGCAATGTCTTTCTCTATACGAGCGAGAACCAATTTTGGCACCGAAGTCGAAGCCAACGAAAAGATAGGAATACTGCAGAGCACCGACTTGACCAAAGTAATTTTGCCACCAAAAGATAGCAGTCTAGACCGCCAACCATTTATCTTCGCAAGCACCCGAGACGTGAGGTTCTCAAAATAGCAACTCTTCATTCGGCCCTTAAACAAATGAATTCCAAGATAACACATAGGTCAAAAAATTTGAGAACAACCAGACCAACCAGAAATCTGACGAACCACTCTATTACTACACATTTTACTAACATAAAATCCACTTTTCTTCACATTAATCAGCTGACATGAGGAGCTCTCATATTTAGAAAAAAATTTCCGCAAACCCAACACTGAACGTTTAGAAGCATTGCAGAAGACCAGCATATCATCCGCGTATAAAAGATGAGACACCAAGACTCCTCCCCGACCATGATGATAAGGTAAGACCATACCCAATTGAATCGTGCGGTTGATATTGAACGATAAAACCTCCTGAGCCAATATAAAATGAAGCAGGGAAAGGGGATCGCCTTGCCGCACTCTTCTAGACGATTGGAAAAAACCACAGGACTCCCCATTAACCCGAACAGAATACCAAATGTTAGCTAAAATTCGATATACCATATCACAATTCACCGAATTAAACCCCATAGCTTTCAAAGCCCGAATAAGAAAGTCCCACTCCAATTTATCGTATGCTTTGGACATATCAAATTTAAAAACCGCATTACCCCCTCAAACCTTCGTATCAATACGATAGACAAGCTCGTGAGCTAAGAGAATATTCTCTTGAATATTACGGTTTCTAACAAAACCAGATTGCTCCATGGACACCAGCTTAGGCAGCAAATTCGCTAAACGCGAAGGAAAAATGCGAGAGATTATTTTACAAACAAAGTTGCACAAACTAATCGGACGAAGGTCTCCCAACACCTCTGGTCTGTCGACTTTGGGAAGCAAAACAAGAGAGGTAGTTGTGATGCCCCTAGGAAGAGAACTGCCTGAAAAAGCTGCCCTTACAGCCGCAATAACATCCCCCTTCACTATCTCCCAGCATCCTTGAAAAAACCAACCAGTATAACCATCTGGCCCCGGAGCGCTGTTCGGGTTCAAAGATTTAACGGCATCCCAAATTTCATTCTCTGTGGGAACACTTTGCAGCATTAAATTATCCACGTCATTTAAGGCCGAAGGAAAATCCCGAAACAACTCTGAATCTATGACATGCGGTTTAGAAGAAAACATCTCACTAAAATGAGTCGCTGCCATGCGCCCAACAATTTTAGCATCATCACAAAGAGTTCCGTCATCTATACGAAGGCTGACCCGATTTCGGCGATATCTATCCCGAATACTAGCATGAAAAAACGCATTGTTTCTGTCTCCATCCAGTAACCAACATTGTCAGGCTTTCATTCGAAGCATTTCTGCATCCCAATGAATGAGCTGGTCATAGACAGCCCTCGCTTCTGTCAACAGACGATCAGTATCACCCACATTGCCTTGCTGCAGCTCATGTTCAAGATCAATGATAATGTCCGATTGAACAGATAATTTGCGCTGAACGTGATCGAAAACATTCCAGTTCCAGTTCTTAAGAGCTGGACGCAGCAGCTGCAACTTACGAAAAAGAATGTCCAAAGGAGCCCCATCCACTACTTGAGACCATTGAGATTGAACAAAATTCAAGAAGTCCGGGTGGTCCAACCACATGCGTTGAAAACGGAAACCCCCTCTATGAGAAACCTCCTTCAGAAAACCAACAAGAAAAGGGACATGATCAGAAGCCGTAGAAGTCAAGTGTTGTACCCGAAGATCAAGAAAAGCCGCTTTATAACTCCCATTAATTAAAAGCCTATCCAACCGTTTCCAAATATGTCGACCAATCACATGATTGTTGCACCAAGTAAAACGACTTCCCTCGAAACCAGCATCATCCAAACCCGCCTGTAACATAAAGTTATTAAAGTCATCCATGCAGTGAATGTCACACGGCCCTCCACCCAACTTTTCGGAGGTATGAGAAACGGCATTAAAATTGCCCCATACAATCCACAGGGAATGAAATTGACTAGAAAAGGAAACAAGGTCTGCCCATAAATCTCTCCTATCCTCCCGAGTGCATTTCGCATAAACAAACGATGCATTAATACTATAACCACCTACACCATTGATCCTAACTGAAATAGCTTGATCAGTAGCAGATAATAAGGAAACATCCATACGATTATCCCAAAGTAACCAGATATGCGTATTAACATGGTTAGCATGGAGAGTATGTGCGAAACCCAATCGACGACCCAATCTAGCAAGACGATCACCTGAACTTTTAGGTTCAAGAATAACACACAAACTAGGGTTATGTTGGCGTTTAAATAAATAAAGCTGATCCATAGTCTTGTTATTGTGCACCCCGCGCACATTCCATATGAGTATCGACATAAAGAAATATTAAGAGAGCATTGCTTGGGCTCTAGCAGTTGCAGCCCTAGTAATCTGAACCGATTTGTATCTGGATTTGTTTAGCCCTTTCATTATCGTAGAACTGAACAAAATCTGGTTTAAGAGAGATAGCACCTAAATCAAAATCTGTAAGGAAATGTTCTGCTTGAATTTCATGTTGAACATCATCACCATCCCCTTATACAGACCTGAGTTTAGGACGTGCGCCACACGGAACAGATAACAACTCGGACCATAATTCTGCTAATTCGGCTGCAGCCCAAGTTTTAACATCAATCTTATCCTTGTCAATAGAAGTACTAGTAGTCACCTGCCCCATCTTGTTCACTTCAGGAATCTCACCATCATCTTGCTCATCCATATTTGCTAAGACATCAAAAGCATTAGATGTTTGGACTTCAGCCACAGTGGATGATGCGATGGAATTCTCACCAATTTTTGGCATAGACCTGCGTTTATTGACATCCATCTTATCCTGACTATCCACCACATCAATAAATTCTACTTCTTTTGGACACCCATTATTATCCTTTGCTGTAGACGTGGAACCCCCTTTGTCACCAACTTGGCCAATTTTTGGAACCCACTTTTCATTGTGAAGAGTATTAGTCCTTGGACACGACTACGGGATTATCCTCAACACCGCCAACAGACCCCGTAGGCTGTCTGACCTTATCATCACCAGCCACATTAGAGGGAAGGTTATTAATGGTTTGATTAGCAGCCTTGTTCTAGTCCACAGCCTTTCCTCTTTGAGCCGCCTTGTTTTGGTCAGGTAAAATATCAACCCTAGCAGTAGTAGCATCCTGCTTATCTCCTTTCTCATTAAATGCACCCCGACGATGTCCTTTCCGGCATAAATCTTTCGTATGACCTATCAAACCGCAACCAAAACAATAATTGATATTGCCTTCAAAATCCAAGGCCTGCCAAAAGCCATCTTCTTTACCAATTCCTATCCAAATTCGAGTGGGTAATTTAACTACCACATCCACTTCAACACAGATCCGTGCAAACATGGGACGTGATAACGCAAGAGTCTTTTCATCCGCCCTGAGAAAGTGTCCAAAAGACTTCCCGATATTTTGGAGGAAAGACGGATTAAAAAAAATCAAAGGGAGACGAGGCAACTTGACCTAAACTGCCACACGCGAGCAATCTTTTTTGAAGGCGAAATCCGAGGACCACCGAAATGATCTAAACATGGAGGTCTGAATCATGTGTGACTCCCTAGACAAAGCCTTAATTAAATCATCATTCGAAGATAGGTGCACCATAACATGACAAGGGTCTAGCAAGCCTACGACAAAAGGTCCCGTAAGATACCAGTTCTTTGCGATTTCTTCCTAAATCGCGAAAGTAGAAGGCCTTCCTGCCGAAAATTTCAGAATCAGTGTATTGGTAAGCTGCCATTCGGATAACTCAACCTCAAGAGAGGTAAAAACACAAGCCGGCTCATTATCCATCGAAGCATGTTGGCGTGGGGCTAAAGGGATCTCCTGAAGAACAGGAGGAGAGTTAGGGTTTGAACCAGGGTTACTACGAGGCTGACCCGTAACGCTGGCGTAAGTTTTGACCGGGGGAGGAACCACCATTGAAGGAACGAGAGGAGAAGAGGCCAACTCCGGATCGGAGTTTCCGGGAGGAACCAAAGGCGGAGCTGCCTTGGCAGCCGCCATGAGCAAAGACGGCAGACCCGCAAGAGAGAAACCCTAGAGATAGAAAATAGTATTGGTTAGTGAATCAACTTCTGTGCTATTGGTGAGTTAGGTGCCTAACCCTTCCTAACTCGTAACTTAGCCCCCGAACCCATACAATCTGGTATTTTTTATTTTTCTTTGTTTAACCATAAAATAGAGATGTCGACTCTGTAACACATTTTTCGAGTCCAGAAATTGAGGCCAAGCGTATTCCACGCGCTTCAAAGTTTCGAAACCACCCCACCTTTTAGTGGCACGGATCCGGTTAAAAACGGGGCACACACAGTGGCAACTCTGCTGGGGATTTTATTGTTTTCTTTAAAACAAAAGAGGGCTAGACTCACGTTCTTTGGGGTTATTAATATGCTTGATTTTTTTTGTTCTTTTGCATTTCTTTGGCTTTTTTTGTATATAATTTTCAATCTTTCAAAAAAAACAATAAAAAAATATTTCCTTTAATAGCATAATGCTTGTTTTTTCTTTTCTCTGTTCTATTTCTTCGGATTCCTGCATGTATATAATTTTTCAATTTAAAAACAAAAAAACAAAAAAAATTATTTTTCAATTTTTTTTTAAAAAATTGTTCTAAAAAAATGAAGGAGAAAGTTTTATTCAAAAGATCAAAAAACAAAAAAAAGGTTGTATCAAAAACCAAAAAGTAAATAAAAGAGTTAGAAGGGAAATATGTATGTTTTTTTTTTAAATAGTGTTTTCAAAAAAAAATTATTTTCAAATTTTTTTAAAAAAAGAGCATAGTCTTTTTCTCCTTTCAAAAAAAACATGAATAGGTTAAATGGAATTAAAAGACAAGAAGGAAACAAGAGGGGGTCTAAGTGTTAAAGGAAGAAAAGGTGAAAGGTTAAAGTAGACAAAGAAGGAAATGGATCATGCATAATTCTTGTGGGCACAGCGCCCAAATTGGTGTTGGGTTGCACCCACCTTTTTCCTAGGCTCGTTCCTTGTTTTGAACAATTTTATCCAATGTTATGCCAATTTTATCCGTCGGTTCACCCATTTTTACTGTTAAGTGTACCCATTTTTCCTGTTACTCTACCTTTCAAAAAAAAAATCATCTAAAACAAAAGAAAAGTTTTCTTTCCCTTAATCTAGTGTTTTTTTATACATATTGAGATCATTGTTGTTTTCCTTTGTTACCGCTAACAATTTTGCAGGGGCTGAAAAATAAAAAAATTGATTATTTATCTTTTGCTCTCCTGAGAGGATTGTCCAGAGGTACGTAATCGTCACATCTCATTTCAAGGATAGCAAAAAAAGGGAGTTTTCTAATGTAAAAAAGTCATGTGTAATACTTAGTTCTCTTTTCCTTTCAGAAAAAAAATCGTTTCTTTTTGCAAAAAAAAAAGATCATTTAAAAAATGCGTCCAAAGGCTATCACCCTTCAAAGCGCTCCATGCAAGCTTAGCATGTAAGGACTCCATGAGTTCAGCAAGGGGGCGGATGCCCAAGCCACCTTCTGCCAAAGGTCTACAGATTTTGTTCCACCCTATCCAATGAACTCTATGATCCCCATTGGACCCCCACAGAAAATCAGCCATCTTCATTTCAATACGATGCAAGGTAGCTAAAGGGAACTGGAGAGCTGCCATCGAATAAACTGGAACACTACATAGGACAGATTTAATGAGGGTAATTTTGCACCAAAAGATAAAAGACGAGCCCTCAAACCATTAATACGGCTAGTCGCATCTCAAAATCCTCAAAATAAATCCTTCGCATACGACCCTTATACAAAGGTAGGCCCAGATACTTCATTGGCCAACGACGATGACTGCATCCCGACCAAAGAGCAATATGAGAAATTTTACGAGCGGAGCAATGGTTGGATACATAAAACCCACTTTTGTTCATATTAATAAGTTGACCAGAACTCTGCTCATAAGAAGCCAACACTTTGCGTAAACCCCGAATAGAAGATTTCCCGGCATTACAAAAAAGGAGCATATCATCCGCGTACAAAGGTGAGAAACCAAAGGCCCCCCAAGCCCGTGATCAAAATGCCGAATCCTTTCGTCACCAATAGCCGTATTAATGTTATGGGTGAGAATCTCCTGAGCCAAAATGAATAGCAAGGGAGATAGCGGAACGCCCTGCCTAACGCCACGAGAAGATTTGAAAAAACCACATGATTCCCCATTGATGCGTAACGAATACCAAATATTATTAAGAAGATTGTGAATCAGATCACAATTCGCTGGGTAATTGTATTTAATTACCGGGTTAATGTTTCACATTTGTCACACGGGATGAGATTTAATGGTAACAACATTTAATTTTAATTTTCTTCTCTTTTTCTATCTGAAATAATTAATTACGTAGAATATTATTATTTTATTTTATTTTTGGTTTTTCAAGATATCTCAAACTGGAATGACCAAAACTAATCTTCGAGTCAGATATGTTCAACAAGATGATAAAACAAAAACTCAAGAAAAAGTTATAATTATATAAGATAGTAGTAGTTGTTTTGGAACAAACTCATACTTTTTTTAATTTGTACTTCTGATAAAAGTAGCTTTATATTTTTTATAATCTATACATTTATAAAAAGAGAGCAGAAAATAATGGAAATATCCCATCAAAAGTTACTTTTAAAATTGAGAAACGGTAACAAGTTTAATAAATATTGCTTTGGAAAATTAATTTCAATTTTTAACTAATTTATTGTATATATAATTGATTAATTGTTTAACTTCTTTTATATTAGTTACATAAATCAATGAACACGATTAATTCCTACCAATCTCGATTTTCGAAACTATTCATATTCAGAAAAGAAATTAAAATGTTCCTGATGTATCCAAAATTTTCTGATACACTGGGCTTAACAATTATGGATATCTGGCTTTCAATTCTATCCACAACTTCAAGACCCAGACCTGTCAAGAAACCAAACACCAACCGTGAACTAGGCATGGGCTTACCCTACAAATGCGCTCCGGCATGGGAATCAGTATACACTCATTGAGTAAGCAATTTGACGGAGTTTAGCCTACGTAGAAGATAACGTACCTCCCTCCTTTATTTGGAGGGGTTTATATAACCAACTTGGAGAGCTAGAAAACTGCCCATTGAATGTCGGGGCGCGAAGGGCGGGCACATTAATGGCCACGTCTTGTACGTGGGGGTGGGTTTCCCGGTGATAACTGCCCACATTCAAGACGACGTTACTAAATTGTCGAGCACATTAAGCATGCTCACTTTGACCTCTCTGCCTTCTCACTGTATTCTTGGCTCTCTGTCTACTCACTGTATTCTTGGCCCCCAGACTTCATGGAGATGTGTGCTCGTCTATTATGCTAAGACAGTCAGAGATTGGTCTCTGCTTGCTTATGTCTTGGACTGGGATCATGAGGATTGCACGTGTTTCACTCGTCATTGTGGAAGGTGTGCTGAGCACATGACCGGTGTTTGGGTCTGTTGGGCCAGGTAGCTCAATGGCCCCCTGCTCCTTGTCCAGCGAGCATTCATGCTCGGTGCGAGGAGCATAACAGCACACTCTTTGAAAATTTGGTCGTTGCAAAACTTGGTTCATTTTGATCATCTGCAAGTGGTTGCCCCAAAGCCAAGGGCTATGAAAGTGGATGCCAGCCTAGGGGTGCACTGAAGGGACGTGTCGTCACCTGCCGCCTCTTACCTTCACACTTCCCGTCTACCGAGGTGTCATTTAATGTGACGCCTCGTTTCTTGCACCATGACACCTCATTACTCGTACCGCATACACATGTAAGCGTAACCCCCTCCATCAGGCCTATAAAAATGGAAAACCTCCATTCTTAACCTTTTCCTCAAACTCAAGATCTTAAAAGCATTATTCCAACTTTCCTCTGCAATCAATTGAGACCAGAGTTCCGACCGTGAAACAAACAACACTTCTCAATCCCCACCAAGCTCAATCTTCGAAATCTTCAGGTAACTTCCCAACTGAAATTCTTATTTCTATACTATAACCTCCATCCATTTCCATTCTCGCCGCTAGAACCCTAATTTTGGGGTTCGATGATGCCGATTGGGTACACGATGACAAATTGGTTACAATCTGAAACCAATCTGACGAAAACTCGGGCGTCTGACCCCAATGAGAAATATTACAGTTTATTTCCTTTAATCTTGCTCTTTCAATCTTCATCAAACGTTACAACCCATTTCTGAAATTTCTGAATCCATCTTGGTCGTCCTTTCTGGTTTTTGCACCGACCCGCACACACCTAGGTAGGAATCGAGGAAAAAGCCCAATGGTGCCCTGTTCACTGGTTTGAAACATAAACCCCAACCAAGGGTTTTACTTGAACGCTCTTACCTGTCCTCCGAGCAGGAATTAATGTTTTTCCTCAATTCCTGTAGGATGTCTTCCCGTAAGGAGAGTGGCTCGAGAAATGGAGGGGCAGCTATGACCATGGAGCTTCAAGCGAGCAAGAAGAGAGCTATGACGAGGTTGAATCGATAGCTCGAAGGAAGGCAGAGCTTGCGAGACCTTAATGGTTCTGGAGTGCCTAGTTGTCATATTATCAACGAGGAATACGAGCAGGAAGATGCACCAAACTTCAATGTCGGGGACGAGGAGGCATCCATCGAAGAGGACAGACACTCAGGATATGCATCCCCAAGCACGAGCGCTCCTCGAGAAAAAAGGAAAAGAGCTGCTCGTAGTAAGGGTAAACAACATGTGGCCGATGCGCCGGCCCTAGTAAAATGGGACGATCTGACTTGTGAGGAAGATGTGTCCACAGTTTTACTCCTAGGCATTGACCCCAAAAACTACCGAGTGCGAGCCTTTGATCTGGACATTGAAGAGAAAGGCCGCAATTACCAAGGAGACCGAATGGTCTTCTACTTTGACTTTTTCATGGTCGGCCTCCGACTTCCCCTAGATCCCTTCATCGTAGAATTCATCCAAGCCGACTAATGCCCTCCCAGACGACCCTTACTAAAGTAAGGTTTATGGTCCCATACGTAGCCGTAGCCTGGGCTACTCGGGTTTGAACCCGAAATGACCTTGTTAAGAAAAAATTTCATGTTTTCTTTGGACAAGAAGAATGGGCGCATCACCGGCGCTCCAACCCTGACTACTTCAAGCTACTCGGTGGCGGCCCAACAAAGTCGAGGCTGGGGACGGAAAGCATTGCTCGTGGAATCACGAATAGGTTGGCCCTTCGCCCCATACTTGCACAACTTAGAACTCCCGAAATATGAAAAGAACGCCTTCCGAGCTGGAGAGCCCCGAATAGCTCTTGCGTTCAGAACTCTGCTCAGAGTAAAAGAAGGCAAAGTCGGGCAGGACAAGGTGCTCGACTGGTCAACCCTTACATCCGAACCCTCCCGTCTTTGTCTGGCCGGTGTCTTGAGTTGGCCTGTTGAAGGAGTAGAACCCAGGGTCACCATCGATGTTGAAATACCCCACCCTTACTGGGGAAGTTGTCATGGGGGAAAATTCCCCCGCGAGTGCCATGACTACACACTAACTGGAACAAACTGTACCGCCGCCTTCTCGCTCAACGGTATGGCTGCTTTGCACTTTTCTTTGCTTCTTATTACTTCCATGAACACTGCATCTGCTTAAATCTTATCTGACTTTTGATGTTGGTATTTGCATATATGAGGCAACTTAATGACGTAAGCAAATTTCTACAAGCCGCGAAAAAAGGGTCCACGAAAAGGAACACCCAGCTTGCTACCCAAAATCCTGCTCCCCTTCCCACCATTCCTACTGTAACCTCTGGGCGAGGAGCCAATCGAGACCTCACGAGAAAGCGAGGCGTTCTGCGGTCCCATTATGCCTCTGTTCTGCGGTTCTTGACCAAACTACTCCAACCACCACTCCGGCCCCCGTGGTTCACGCCATCTCCCATACGTCGAGCAAGAGGCCTACTCTTGACCCTCCCCTGGAAAGGACAACTAGGTCACGGACAGAAAAAACCGACCAGGGGACGTCTAGCTCCCGGGTTCCCACATGGCACAAAGAAAATTTCTTCATGCCCGAATCTTAGTTGAAAGCTGGCCCACTCATTGCAGAAATCTCTGATGTGCCCGACCTCGACAAACTTAACATTTACAAGCACGGCGGGTACCATGCAACGATGGGACTTGGT
Source organism: Codonopsis lanceolata (assembly GCA_013146195.2). Lineage (NCBI taxonomy): Eukaryota > Viridiplantae > Streptophyta > Magnoliopsida > Asterales > Campanulaceae > Codonopsis > Codonopsis lanceolata. The sequence continues at coordinate 77,999,229 of CM028378.1, read as the reverse complement.
GTGATGAGGAGGCCCAGGCACGGTGGGGTCAGAAGAGGAGTGTTGAGCACTTGAGCTCGGATTACGGTCAAAGAAATCGGGATGTGTATGGTCGAGGTAAAAATCTCTCCTTTACCTGCCATGCTAACGCCTTAAATGTTGCTTCTAACCTTGTTATTTGTAGATGGCCACGAGGCGAGCTAGTTTATGGCGGGCGATGGAAGCGTTAACCAGTGCCACACGACCAACGAAAAAAATCAACTGGAAGAGCGGGTTAACTCTATTCGATCCAAGCTCACGCTGAGCGAGGAGGCTGTCACTGCCAAAGTGACATAACTTTTCAAAATCGAAGAAGAGAAGAGGACCTTGGAGTCTCATCTTGATTTCTCCAAGAAGTCCGGGGAAGCCGCCATTAAAATCATCTCAGCGGTGAGAAAAGAGCTCCGAGCAGCGATGAGCCAACTAGAAGAGGCCATGGTTAAAGTTGCCAAGAAGGAAAAGAAGATAATGGAAGAGCTTTCCCAACCGAGCGAGGCGAGACGGTGTCATTTGAGTACAAGAACTCTGTCGATTTTGCCACTTGTGTCGAGAACGAGGCTTATCATTTTTTCCTCCAAGCGGTTAACCACATTTTAAGGCAAATAGTGTGCAGCGGTCTAAAGATTAAGCCTGAGCTACTTGCCGAATGGGGTACTAACATGTCGTTCTGCCGTTCTGCCCTTCTGCTCGACCCGGCCATGCACTAGTGCCTTACACTTAAGATGAGCTGGAATCACTCGCGGAGGCTGATCCTCAACAAGGGTGGTTTGCCTGGACCCCCTGAATCCGTCCAAATCACAGTGATCGAGCTAATGACACAAATTTGGATGGCTCAGACTCAGGAAGCTGTAACCATCACTGCTCACACCACTGGGGATGACGAAGAGGTGGTCATGATTGAAGAGGGAACAAATGAAGAGGAGACAAATGCCTCTAGGACCACTCCTCTAAATATTCCTTCGGACCATTAAGCCTCCTTTCTTGGCCTGCGCGTCATAACGCTTGTAACTGTGACATTCTTCCTGCTAAACAATTTTATTTTACATGTAAATATTTTTCACTTCACTATGACATTTACATGCTTGTACTGAATTACTCTTCCACTTGCAACCTTTAAGACTTAGACAGGCTAAATATTCAGATACACTGGGCTTAACAATTTGGATATCTGGCTTTCAATTCTATTCACAACTTTAAGGCCCAGACCTATCAAGAAAGCAAACACCAACCGTGAACTGGGCAGGGCATTACCATGCAAATGTGCTCTGGTGTGGGAATCAATATACACTCAATTGAGTAAGCAATTTGACAGAGTTTAGCCTATGTAGAAGACAACGTACCTCCCTCCTTTATTTGGAGGGGTTTATATAGCCAACTTGGAGAGCTAGAAAACTGCCCATTGAATGCTGGGACGCGAAGGGCGGGCACATTAATGGCCACGTCTTAAACGTGGGGGTGGATTTCCCGATGATAACTGCCCACGTTCAAGACGACTGTTACTAAATTTCCGAGCACATTGAGCATGCTCACTTTGACCTATCTGCATGCTCGTTGTATTCTTGGCTCTCTGTCTGCTCGCTGTATTCTTGGCCCCCAGACTTCATGGAGATGGGTGCTCGTCTGCTATGCTAAGACGCTCAGATATTGGTCTTTGCTCGCTTATATCTTGGACTTGGATCATGAGGATTGCACGCGTTTCACTCGTGACTGAGGAAGGTGTGCTGAGCACGTGATCGGTGCTTGGGCCTGTTGGGTCGGGCAGCTTAGTTCCTAATTTAATTAAGTTGTTGTAATATTGCAAAAATACAAATCTATACATATATAAAAGAAGAGGAGCAAATAATGGAAATATCCCGCTAAAAGTGACTTTCCAATTTTAGAAACAGTAACAAATTTAATAAATATTTCTTTGGAAAAGTAATCTCAAATTTTTAACTAATTTACTATTATTATTATTATTATTATTATTATTATTATTATTATTATTATTATTATTATTATTATTATTATTATATAATTGATTAACTGTTTAACTTCTATTATATTGGTTGAAGGAGTATATTAATTACATAAATCAATGAACACGATTCCTGCCAATCTCTATTTTCGGAACTATTCATATTCACAAAAGAAATTAAAATGTTCCTAATTTAATTAAGCTGTTGTAATATTGCAAAAATACAAATATCAAATTTTAACTAATTCAATGTAAATATAATTATTTAACTGTTTAAATTCTTCTATATTGGTTGAAGGAGTATATTAATTAAATAAATTACTCAACACAATTCCTACCAATCTTGATTTTCGGCATTATTCATATTTAGAAATGAAATAAAATGGTTCTTAATTTAATTGAACTGTTGTGATATTGCAAAAATAAAAAATAATTATTGAATTATTATACATAGATTAATTGAATGGGAAATGAATACTAAGAAACAAATATGCATTATCAAAAATGAATTTTATCAATTGAATATGGACAGCTTGGGCAGATAGACCATTCCTTGATTATTCAATACAAAACTTCAATATAAATAAGCGGCCCTTTATTGGAATAAGTCCTCATCTAACATATATTACAAAAACAAAATATAAATCTACATGCCTCCCCTTTTTTGCATGATTACTCTTATAAGTCCGAAAAAAACTGAATGGACAATTAAACTATGACTATGTAGATTGTTCAAACATTAATGTTTTAGAGACAACACAAGCCCTTATAGTGTTGAATGTGTTCCATGACGAAAAGGTATGTTTACATAATATATCGTAAATAATTCTTAATCTCAATAATTCCATTAATGTGTTCTTCTTTTTTTCAGAAGGCTCCCGGATTGTAGCAACAATTAAAGGCGCACACATTGAAAAATATGAGTCAAAATTAAAATTATTTCTTTTTATGCAATAAAATGTTTTATTGTTGCAGCAAATTTATGGAGAATCAGCCCAACCATGTCAAAGTATAAAATTATTTTTATGGCTAAAACACAAGTTGTGGCGACCCGGCCCGGGCCCGAGGTGGAACCGCGGGTCGGACCGCCCAAATAGGAGGGAAACAAGTAAGCACATAAAACATGCAAGGACTTAATTTAAGAAAACGACGTGACGCAACATTAGAGACGTAGCACGCCTCGGCACCAAAAGGCCGGAGTTTTTAAAACTTTTCAAACCTGATATAACAGTTAAGCAATTAATCCAAGTCATCGGCGACACTACATGCCGGAACCCAAGCTAACAGTTTATGAACAGGAATTAAATAAGAGCTAATAGGATACTCATCGGAAGACTTAAACGTAGTGGAATATTAACAAGGTAACCAAAGCTCGGCTTACACAATGCCGGCACAAAAGGGATTACAAGTACTACAAGTGATATAACTACCAGTAGCTAACAAGAGTTACAAGATCAAGTTCTATACAAATACCCAAGCATAGTCTAATTGACTTGCTTTAACCCACCGTCCTTACAAAATATAAGACAAGAGGAAGAGGACATCTAAACCACCTCTTCAAATATCAACGGCGGACCAAAAAGGGCACAAAGCACGAACACAGCAAATCTCAACGAGCAGGACCTGTCTTGCTAGGATCTAAAGCAGTAAAGGGGAAAGGGTAAGTCATAAAGACTTGTAAGCTATCAATCATGCATGTCATGGCAATATGCAACATACAAGGCAAGATATCGTCACATAAGCATAGAGGTCATATATCCAAGATGCACATTGTTTCACATAGGTGCGCATAATTAGATCACATAGGATAAGGATATATGGAGGCCGGGCCGCTACGTAGTTCCTCGCATACAAGCGTTATACGGAATGTGCGGGTATCGAATGTGTGTAAGTACATCGATCTTCCGAGGAGATGCAGGGATAGACACACCAATGATGCTCTAATGATTACAGACAAGGGCTACTTCCCCCTTGTGGCCACGGTGGAGGCGTGTGTGAACAAAGGCGGGTATGCCAGTGGACTCATGCAAATGCCAAGTAGTGTTTACTTAACAAATTCTCAAGTAGAGAACGAGGTCGACAAGAGCGATCTCGTTCATGACAAGTAATTATTCTCATCAATAAATCAAGTAGGATTGAGTTCGACAAGAGCGAACTCAACATGTCAAATAGGCATTCTATTATATGACATTTAAATCAAGCATGGTAATCAATCCAATTCAAGAGTCTAGAATTATTATTCTTAGTGAAACACATTTAGAACGTCGTAGGGATTGATCATTGAGCCGGTATTGTTCAATGGCTCACTAAAATTGACTCCGTTGAGTCGTGTCTACAAATTCTTCCAATAGAGTTAAAAACACTAATTGTATTAAAAACTCTTTTCTAAGTTCTCGTATAGGATAGACTAGGCCATTAATCCAAATAATAACCCTAGCCAAGAATTATCATCAATTCAATATTTCATGGAACCCTAGAAATCATAATTTCTAAAAGTCAATAAAAGCCAATGGTCCAAGAACAATAGTTATTCCTAAGGAGGCATAGAACACTTTTAATTCTAGGCTTAGGACCAAAACAACAAGATGAATATATCATTCAAAATTCCCAAAATATCAAATCATCCTAAAACATGATATTAACATGGCAAAGGTATGAGAGACATGAAAGAAGGGGGATAGCATGGCATTTCTAGCATACATCCTAAGGGGAATCAATAGCTTACCTTTTTCGAAATCCAATTGTTGCATGCTAAAACAAACCAGAGATTATTAAACTAGAGGAGAAGAGCTTCGATTCGGTGGTCTCGGATTGAAAAACGGATGGACGGAGCTCCGGCAATCAAGCAACCAAGGTAGAGCTCCCAAGCTTTCTCTCTCTAAGAACCCAGCTCAACAATGGTGGAATGAGAGAAAAATGGCTGATCAGTTGGAGGTTAGGGAAGATGAACTCTCTAAAAGAGTCAATCCAAGGATAGAATTATGAGGCTTCTAATTGGTGGGTGAAAGAGTACCCTTGATTAAAACACATCCAAGGGCTCAAAATAGGCTTAAAAAGGGTCAAGGGTCAAGTTGGGTGCCGCTGTCGTCAAAGGGTCGTGTGAGGGAAGACTCAACATGAGTAAAATCCCGTAATTGAGGATCTGATGACCTTGCGGTCGCAAGGTCATCTACACCTGCGAGGGCAAGGTCCCGTAACTCTTGTTTCCCAAGTTTACGCCTTCCTTGCGAGGGCAAGACCAAACCACCTTGCGAGGGCAAGGTCTCCAGATTGAAAAGCCTTCAAATTTGGCCTAGAATGAACCCCAAACAACCCAAGCAATTCAAGGGGGTAAACCAACACTCAAAACACAAGAAGAACAGGTCCGAACATCACCCGAAACAAGGAGGAATGAAGGGCGAAACTCGCAACGAACATCAAACGAATCAATGACGAGTTAAACAAAGATACAACAAGCATGAATGAACATTCTTAAACATGTTTAAGACTAGGATACAAGGTCTAGGATTCAAGTTAACATCACACGAGTCTCAAAGACACGAAACGAGGCAAGGAAAGACAAACCGAGAGACCCTAAGAGTCAAAAGGTCAAATGAAGCAAGAAGGCTTGCGAACTCTCAACCAAGCATACAATGACCTAGATTGAAGTTATAAAACATGTTATAAAGGTACTAAGGCTCTAGTAGGACTTAGTTAAGTGCTAAGACGATACACAGCAGGTATAACAAGGCATGCAACATATAGAAGGCATACAAGCAACTACGAATCATGGTTGACCTAATGCGAGCATGGTATGAACAATATGGACTCTAAAACATGTTAAGACACATAATGAACATATTAATCAAGTATAGGAGACATGATATACAAGTAATGGGTTTGGGTTCTCACATCCTCCCCCACTAAAAGGAATTTAGTCCCTAAATTCTTACCGGAGTCATCGAATAGGAAAGGGTATCTCTCTCTCATATCAAGCTCGGTCTCCCACGTGGCTTCCTCAATATCATGATTCTTCCACAAGACCTTCACTAACGGAATCCTCTTCGTTCTCAAGACTTGTTCCTTCGTATCAAGAATCCTCACCGGCTTCTCATCATAAGAAAGGTCAGGTTCAATAGAAATCTCATCATAAGTAAGGACATGTGACTCATCCTTCAAGTACTTGCGTAGCATCGAGACATGGAAGACATCATGAACATCCGATATAGAAGGTGGCAATGCTAACCGATACGCCAAAGCTCCAATCCTCTCTAGGATCTCGAATGGTCCAATAAATCTAGGTGAAAGCTTACCTTTCTTCCCAAATCGCTTAGTACCGCCGGGATACTTTCAAGAATACTTTCAAGAATACAAAGTCACCAACCTGAAACTCTAAGTCACGCCTCGGTTGTCTGCGTAGCTTTTTCTACTACGAGTGTAAGCAATCTATCTCTAATAAGTTTCACACTCTCAGCCGACTGTTGTACCATCTCCGAACCCCAAAGCTTAGCTTCACCAACTTCATCCCAGCAAATCGGTGAACGACACTTACGCCCATATAAAGCCTCATATGGCGCCATCTCAATCGGTCGTTATTGTATGCAAATTCGGCTAATGGCAAATGAGAATCCCAACTACCTTTGAAATCCATGGCACAAGCACGCAATAAATCCTCCAATACCTGAATCAATCTCTCCGACTGACCATGGGTGAAAAGTCGTACTAAAGTTCAACTTCATACCCAAAGCCTCCTGCAAGGAATGCCAAAATCTAGAAGTGAACCTGGGGTCTCTATCAGAAACAATGCTAACCGGAATACCATGTAATCTCACGATATCCTGAATATACAACACTGCCAACTGACTCAAACTATAAGTCATCGCAATAGGAATAAAATGTGAAGATTTTGTCAACCTATCCACAACAACCCAAACTGCATCAAAACCTCGGCGAGTACGTGGCAATCCTGTCACAAAATCCATGGTGATATGCTCCCATTTCCACTCCGGTATCTCAAGTGGCTGAAGTAAACCGGCAGGTCTCTGGTGTTCAGCCTTAACCTGCTGACATGTCAAACATCTAGATACATACTCTGCTATTTCTCTCTTCATCCCATTCCACCAAAACTGTCTCTTCAAGTCCCTATACATTTTGGTACTCCCTAGATGTATAGTATACTTGGCCTTGTGAGCCTCATCAAGAACCATACGCCTAACTCCATCGGTAGAAGGAACACAAACTCTACCTCGAAAAGTTAAGATACCATCACTGTTAATAGCAAACTCCGGTGTCTTACTATCACCCAATCCATCAATAATCTTCCTCAACTCAGAATCGGAAGCTTGAGCCTTCTTAATCAACTCAAACAATGCAGGCGTAGCACGCACGCTAGCAAAGATAACCCTATGCTCACTCACAACTGGACTCCATTCACGGACATCCTCAAGCATCTTCCATTCCCTCATCATCAAGCAAGACATATAAGCCTTCCTACTCAAGGCATCCGCAACAACATTAGCTTTCCCTGGATGGTATAAAATAGTGCAGTCATGATCCTTAAGTTTCTCCATCCATCGCCTCTGTCGCATATTCAACTCCTTTTGTGAAAAGAGATACTTCAAACTCTTATGATCGGTGAATATTTCAAACTTAGCCCCGTAAAGATAATGCTTCCACTTGTGAAGTGCAAAAATAATAGCTGCCAACTCAAGGTCATGTGTCGGATAATTCTGCTCATAAGGTGATAACTTCCTCGAAGCATAGGCAATAACTCTCCCATTCTGCATAAGCACGCAACCCAAGCCTTCTAATGAGGCGTCGCTATAAACCACAAAGTTCTCCGAACCACTAGGCAATGCTAAGATAGGAGCCGTAGTCAACCTCCTCTTCAACTCCTGAAAACTAGCCTCGCACTTATCACTCCATATAAAAGAAGACTTCTTCGTGTCAAATTAGTCATTGAGTAGCGATCTTCGAAAACCCTCGATAAACCTACGGTAATAACCCGCCAAGCCCAAGAAACTACGGACTTCGCATTAGGCGTCTTCCACTTAGTAACCGCCTCAACCTTGGATGGATCCACCGCGATACCATCACTAGACACCACGTGCCCTAGAAAAGAAACTTGCTCTAGCCAGAAAGCACACTTACTAAATTTCGCATAAAGTTGCTTCTTCCGCAAGATAGAAAGAACCTCTCTCAAATGATTCTTATGTTCCTCTCGTGACTTGGAGTACACAAGAATATCATCAATAAATACCACCACAAAGCAATCAAGATACTCATGAAAAACTCTATTCATCAAGTCCATAAAAACTGCAGGTGCGTTGTCAACCCAAACGGCATCACAACAAACTCATAATGACCGCCGTGCAGCGTCTGAAGGTCTTCGGGACATCCTCCGCCCGAACTCTCAACTGGTGATAACCACTCCTCAAGTCAAACTTGGAATATACAATTGAACCCCGAAGTTGATCAAAGAGATCATCAATGTGTGGCAAGGGATACCTATTTTTAATAGTAACTTGGTTCAACTGTCGATAGTCTATACACAGCCGTAGACTACCATCCTTCTTCCTCACAAATAATACCGGTGCACCTCAAGGAGACACACTCGGTTTAATAAACTCCCTATCAAGAAGTTCCTGCAACTGATCCTTCAACTCACGCAACTCCACCGGGGCCATTCGGTAAGGTGCCCTAGAAATAGGCGAAGTCCCTGACAATAGCTCAATACAAAACTCTAGCTCTCGGTCGGGAGGTAAGGCATACTCAGAAGAAAAGACATTAGCGAACTCATTAACTACCGGAATATCTTCTAACTTAGCAGTAGACATGCTAGTATCAAGAACACAAGCTAAATACCCCGTACACCCACGTGATAAAAGTTGTCTAGCTCGCAAAGCAGAAATAATATGAACCCCATTCATAGCATGATCACCCGAAAACACAAACTCCGGAATACCGGGCATGGCAAAAGTTACTTTCTTACGACGGCAATCAACTAAAGCATGATGTACACAAAGCCAATCCATACCAAGAATCACATCAAAGTCTCGAATAGGCAATACTACCAAATCAGCATGCAAGACTCGATCATTAACAAGCACATCACAGTCTCTATAGACTTCAGACGCCAACAAGCAATCACCCCCAACGTGTAGACACCTCAAGCACATAAGGCAATCAAGGTGCAATACACATAAATTCCCTAAGAAATGCGATGCAACATAAGAATGAGTAGACCCCGGATCTATAAGAACTCGAGCATGATGACCGAAGACTGAGAGAATACCTCCGATCACAGAAGTAGACTCGGGAACACCTCGCTGATCAAGCGCGAAAACACGAGCCTGCGCCTTAGGACGCCCATCACTGTCCCTCTTGGACCCAGATTGCTGAACTGACCCCATGGACTGAGCTGCTCTAGACTTAGGACAGTCTTTGAGCTGATGACTAGGATCTCCACAACTAAGACAAGTACCAAGCCTGGTTCTGCACTTCTCACTAGAATGCCCAATCTTGTTACAGTAAGAACAAATCAAAGGTCCACTACCCTGAGTCTGCTGCCCCTGAGGAGTAGGAGCACTACTACCACGACTCTCAGACGGACGCCTATTCTGTCCACCAGACTGCTGCCTATTCTGACCACCATTGCGACGGTTGCCCTGATAGCCGATTCCGATGACCGACCTCTACCTGCGAAGATTGCTGCGAGAAGAATGCACGTAAGGCTTCTCGTGCTCCTCAATGTCCCGCTCAATCTCATAAGCACGATCCACCGCACTCCCGCCAACCGTAGAGATAACAATTGTTTCCTATACTCGGCCTTCAACCCTTTCACGAACCTTTGGGTCCCTGTTTCTCATCCACCTGATGTGCACAAGAACGGATAACTCAGTAAATTTAGAAGAATACTGGGCTATAGACATAGATCCCTGCTCTAGTTCCTGGAACTCTTTCTCTCTCCGCTGTCTAACCACATTAGGCACATAAGAAGCCCTAAACTCTGTCTCAAAGGTAGGCCACACCTGTGCCACCTGGTTCATCTCCCAACTAGCAAGTAGAACTTCCCACCAATGATTGGCGGCCCCTCTCAGCTTATACACAGCTAAAATCACCTTTTCTTCATCCGTGCAATCCAGCGCTGCAAAGATCTTCTTCAAATCCTCAAGCCATAACTCGGCAATACTAGCATCCGCCTCTCCCTCAAAAGATGGAGGCTTCATCTTCAAGAACCTCTCTAGAACAGCATTATTCCGTGCTCTAGCTTCCGGTGGTACAACATTACGTGGTGGCGACACTCTCGCCTCTGGTTCTGGGGGTGGTGGTGGAGGTACATTCTGACCCTGGCCAAGCTGAGCCATCTTGGTCATAAACTCCATCATGCGACGGTACATATCCGCCATCTGAGCATTCATACCAGCTGGACCCTGTTGAGGAGGTGGCAACTCTGCCTCAGGCTCATCTAGAGCTCTCCTAGGCCTGCCTCTGCCTCGGCCTACACGATCTGCTCTAGGATTCACCATCAAGAACCTATAAGAATTCACTCGACGTTAGAACATCACACAAGGAAACAACCCACCTAGGCCATGGAACCTATCCTGGTCGATAGCTAACCAATAAACAATAGCTCTGATACCAACTGTGGCGACCCGACTCGGGCCTGAGGTGGAACCAAGGGTCGGACCGCCCAAATAAAGGGGGTGACAAGTAATTACATAAAACATGCAAGGACTTAATCTAAGAAAACGATGTGACGCAACATTGGAGATGTAATACGCCTCGGCACCAAAAGGCCGGAATTTTAAAAAAACATTTCCTGATATAACAGTTAAGCAATTTAAACCAAGTCATCGGCGACACTACATGCCGGAACCCAAGCTAACAGTTTATGGACAAGAATTAAATAAGAGCTAATAGGATGCTCAGCGGAAGACTTATACGTAGTGAACTATTAACAAGATAACCAAGCTCGGCTTACACAATGCCGGCATCAAAAGGAATACAAATACTACAAGTGAAAATACTACAAGTAGTTAACTAAAATAAACAGGTACAAGTTCTAGCACATTCCCAAGCATAGTCTAAATGACTTGCTTTAAAACCCGTCGTCCTTGCAAATTACAAAAGAAAGGAAGAGGACATCTAAACCACCTCTTCAAACCACAACGACGGACCAAAAGAGGAACAAGGGAACACGAACACTGTAAGCTTCAGCGAGAAGGACCTGTTTTGCTAGGATCTAAAGCAGTAAAGGGGAATGGGTAAGTCATAAAGACTTGTAAGCTATCAATCATGCATGTCATGGCAATATGCAACATACAAGGCAAGATATCATCACATAAGCATAGAGATCATATATCCAAGATGCACATTGTTTCATATAGGTGCTCGTAATTAAATCACATAGGATAAGGATATATGGAGAGTCGGGCCGCTACGTAGTTCCTGCATACAAGTGTTATCTGGAATGTGAGGTGTCAGATGTGTGTGAGTACATCGACCTTCCGAGGAGATGCCCGGGATAGACACACCAGTGATGCTCTAATGGTTACAGCAAAGGGGCTACTTCCCCACTGTGGCCACAGTGGAAGCGTGTGTGAACAAAGACGGGTATGCCAGCTGGACTCATGCAAATGCCAAGTAGTGTTTACTTAACAAATTCTCAAGTAGAGAACGAGGCCGACAAGAGCGATCTCGTTCATGACAAGTAATTATTCTCATCAATAAATCAAGTAGGATTGAGTTCGACAAGAGCGAACTCAACATGTCAAATAGGCATTCTATTATATGACATTTAAATCAAGCATGGTAATCAATCCAATTCAAGAGTCTAGAACTATTATTCTCAGTGAAACGCATTTAGAACGTCATAGGGATTGATCATTGAGTCGGTATTGTTCAATGACTCACTAAAATAGACTCCGTTGAGTCGTGTCTACAATTTCATCCAATAGAGTTAAAAACACTAATTGTATTAAAAACTCTTTTCTAAGTTCTCGTATAGAATAGACTAGGCCATTAATCCAAATAATAACCCTAGCCAAGAATTATCATCAATTCAATATTTCATGGAACCCTAGAAATCATAATTCCTAAAAGTCATTAAAAGTCAAAGGTCCAAGAACAATAGTTATTCCTAAGGAGGAATAGAACACTTTTAATTCTAAGCTTAGGACCAAAACAACAAGATGAATATATCATTCAAAATTCCCAAAAATCTCAAATCATCCTAAAACATGATATTAACATTGCAAAGGCATGAGAGACATGAAAGAAGGGGGATAGCATGGCATTTCTAGCATACATCCTAAGGGGAATCAATAGCTTACCTTATTCGAAATCCAATTGTTGCATGCTAAAACAAACCAGGGATTATTAAACTAGAGGAGAAGAGCTTCGATTCGGTGGTCTCGGATTGAAAAACGGATGGACGGAGCTCCGGCAATCAAGCAACCAAGGTGGAGCTCCCAAGCTTTCTCTCTCTAAGGACCCAACTCAACAATGGTGGAATGAGAGAAAAATGGCTGATCAGTTGGAGGTTAGGGATGATGAACTCACTAAAAGAGTCAATCCAAGATTAGAGTTATGAGGCTTCTAATTGGTGGATGAAAGAGTACCCTTGATTAAAACACATCTAAGGGTTGAAAATAGGCTTAAAAGGTTCAAGGGTCAAGCTGGGGGCTGCCTTGGGTCGGACAAAGGGTCAAGTGTGAGGGACAAGACTCAACAGGATTCAAAAATCCCGTGATTGAGGATCTGATGACCTTGCGGTCGCAAGGTCATCTCCACCTTGCGATAGCAAGGTCTCCAGAACTCTGTTTCCCAAGTTTCTGCCTTCCTTGCGAGGGCAAGACCAAACCACCTTGCGAGGGCAAGGTCTCCAGATTGAAAAGCCTTCAAATTTGGCCTAGAATGAACCCCAAACAACCCAAGAAATTCAGGGGGGGTAAACCAACACTCAAAACACAATCGGAACAGGTCCGAACATCACCCGAAACAAGGAGGAATGAAGGGCGAAACTCACAACGAACATCAAACGAATCAATGACGAGTTAAACAAAGATACAACAAGCATGAATGAACATTCTTAAACATGTTTAAGACTAGGATACAAGGTCTAGGATTCAAGTTAACATCACATGAGTCTCAAAGACACGAAACGAGGCAAGGAAAGACAAACCAAGAGACCCTAAGAGTCAAAAGGTCAAATGAAGCAAGAAGGCCTCCGAACTCTCAACCAAGCATACAATGACCTAGATTGAAGTTATAAAACATGTTATAAAGGTACTAAGGCTCTAGTAGGATTTAGCTAAGTGCTAAGACGATACACGAAGCAGGTATAACAAGGCATGCAACATATAGAAGGCATACAAGCAACTACGAACATGGTTGACCTAATGCGAGCATTGTATGAACAATATGGACTCTAAAACATGTTAAGACACATAATGAACATATTAATTAAGTATGGGAGACAAGTTATACAAGTAATGGGTTTGGGTTCTCACAAAGTTGTTCCAACAGGTACTTGTGCCGTTTGCATTGTTGGTGGTGAGAGGTAAGTTCTAAAATTCTTTGACTTGAAATATGTTACTGGATCATATACAAGCCCATTACTTTGTTCTTCCTATGTTAAAACAAATGGGTACTTGAGAATTTTGACTTGTGTATCACCTTAAGGTTGTTCCTCGCAAACAGTTAGGTGTTACAAGGCCTCTAACTTATTTGTAAAAGGAATTGTGTTTTGTATCTGGAGCCATTGTATTTCTGTTTTGGAAATCCTCTTTACTTTTCAAATATAAATCCTAAAGAGATTTCTATGTTTTTCTGTTCTAAGAGTTGTCATGACTTTTACACAGGTGCTTTAACTAAATAATTTGATCAATTATGTGTTCAAAATCGTATGTGTAATAGACCATGTTGCTTTCTCTTTTTTATATTTTATTTTCTTATGCTGCTTCTCTCTCATTTCTCAACATATATGTCGCATTGAAATGGCAGCAAAGTTTCATGCTCTACCTCTGTACCCAAATATCAGTCATTCTCATTTAAGCATGTTTTTTTTCTCTCAATTTCCTTTGACATTTTGCTTATGGCTTCCAACAGCAAAGATCTGATACCATTATATAATAAACACATTGAAGAAGGCTATAATGTTTCTTTCTTTCTAACTGAATGGTAATACCATTTTATGTGTTAACTGATGAACAACATGGTTTCACACTATCATTTTTCATGAAATGATGTTTGCACGTTTCATATTTTCCTCATGCGTCTAGTCATTGACTGTGGCAGCCCGACCCGGACTCCAATGCGAAATCCCAAGGTCGTGCCACCAAGACCAGCTAGAGACGGACAAGCACCTGCTAATCTTAATGGTGCAAGTCGGAAGTTGAGCCATCAAGCTCGAAACAGGAAGGTAAAGCCATAATGACGATACTGAATAATAAAAACGAACACATGCGGAAGCGAATCATAAGTGGGACCAAAGCTTATAATTATAAACCAAGGAATACAAGGCTGAGAGACAACTATCTCTCAACAAATCTACGACGCGCGTGACGCAACATTGCGCACGGACAACAACCCAGCGGCAACCAAAGGCCGGCGAATCAACAAAATACCAACCTGATAAACAACCACTCAACGGCCACAACATGCCGGAGTGACAAATCAACTAAAAGAATAAGAGATTAAACACTAACAACTAAACCAATGCCTCTCAACTGAAGTTGTCAGAGATAGAATAACAATAACACAATACTAGAATAGGCAAGCTAAACCTTGCTCGAGAAGACGACAGAATAGCTTCTAAATGAATACAACAGCTTGACCAAACAAGTCGGCTCCCAAAATAATACGACAATAAAATACTAACATATTCTACCCAAGTAAAGTCTACATAACTTTACATTCGTGTCTCACAAATGCATAATAACAATAATAATAATAATTCCAAGCTCAAGCCCAGAAGTCCACCTGCTAGAAATCACTATCCGAAGTCGCCAAGGGTACTAACGGGATCACTGCACACACCAAGGAAAACAAACACACGAGTGAGTCATAATGACCCAGTAAGTTACTAAATGCAACTGTATGGCATATCATGTCATGGCATGGCATAATGCACAAGCATATATAAAAATCATGGTATCATACTAGTATACCAACAATAAACATGTACTTAGTTATCAAAGCACATAATCTCATATAAGCCGCAAAGCATATTATCTTTCACATAAATGCTAATACGTAAACACTTAAAACCAGAATCCGGGCCCAGCCCTCAATATTCAAACCATGGGTCCAACCCTCAAATGATCATAATATGGGTTTCAATCCTCAAATGATCACAACTCATCAGTTTTCTTAATGAGTACCTCGTTACATTCATCCAACCTAGGATGAGAAATGGGAGCTCGATATCAGGCTAGATGATGCTAATACGAGACCACATCCCACTATTGGCCAAATAGTGAGGAGAAAGGGAACCAATGCGGCGATTCATAGCGAATGTTTCCAAAGGCTATGAATCGTCCCATTGCTGACAAAACGACCAAGACGCCAGCTGGACTCAAATCAAGATGTCCAAGTAAATATTTACTTGAATAAACTAATAAGGACCAAGTCCATCACGAAAGGACTCATCAAATCAAGTAGGTCATAATGCTCTACAAAACCCAATAAACCATGCATATAAATGTACACACTTAACACGTTCAACTAACTTGTAAGTTTAGTTCAAGAACCATATATTGAGGTATTCATAATCCTCAAGTCATCACCAATTCAAGAATAGCTTATAAGCTCAATAAATCACAACATGAGGTCTACTATAGTCCTCTACTCAAGATTAAACCAAAGACTATTACTTAGTCTAAGAACAACCACAAATCAAGGCTTAGCATTTGGCTTTACTTAACAGCACACCAGACTCAACCATAGTCCCAATCGTCATATATAATCAACTTCCTCAATGCTATACTTAAGAACATCAAGACTACCCCGTAGTCACTCCCTCGCAAGTGCATTCATGTGCACGCGACCAAATTCCTTATAGAGAGAATTCATTCATTAATCGTCTCTTAATATACTCGGGACCGTGAGTTGGTCTCTAATGCTCCGTGCCCTACAAGAACGCTCTAAACATACTCTCAATAGGTCTCTATAACATGAGTGTCTCAATTGGACACCGAATGAGATACTTGGGTACGCACAAACATAACTAAGCAAGACCCGAACATCGTAGGGTTTCAACCCAAAGCTCATTATTATATTATTGACCTTACAACGACTCCGTTGAGTCTTAATTCTACATTTCATTCTTTATGTGTTTCATAAACCCACAATTTAACACTCTATTCAAACATACAATAAAATCCCAAAATTCATTCAGGCTTGATTCTCAAGCCTAACAACCCAAGAACTCATTATAATCATAGTCAAACGAAACCCAAATGTCGTAGGATTTCAACCCGAGTTCATTAACACATTATTGAACTTATTACGACTCTGTTGAGTCTAAATACTAAGTTTCATTCCTAATACATTTCATCAATTTCAACATTAACACCCACTTCAATTAATAACAATTTCTCCAATAATTCGGGCTTGATTCTCAAGCCCTAAAATTCATAACAAAACTCAACATAAATCATAACCCATTAGTTACAACACATAATAACATTCAAATCATCCTATTCATGCTATTAACAAGTTCATATCTCCAAAATCCCCAAAATGGGCACACATAGCATATCAAGTGTTCATTGCCCACAAATAGCACATAGGTTGTTTTCCTTAGGGCCAATGAACCAAAACCAAAAGAAAGTAACTTACCTAGCTCGGATGAAAACTCCAAAGAACGAAAATCCGATCGGTGAACTTGTTCTACTTGTCGAGGGCTTCAAGATTCTGAAGTTTGAAGGAAATCCGACGGTTGGATCTTTGTGGATCGAAGGAAGAATGAAGCTAGGGCTCAAAAACCCCCCCAAGAACTCTTTCTCTCTCTAATACGTATGAAGGAGGAGAAGAAATGAAGAGAATTTCTAAAAATTGCAAAGGGTTTGGGCTTTTATACCTCCACAAACCAAGAGGGAAAAATAAGGAATTCCTTAGTACAATTAGTAGAGATTATGAGTAATCACTCACTAATCTAACCTTAATTAACTTCCAACTAATGTTAGGACATGTTTAGGGCTAAGTATGGGAGGTTAGGAAGGGTTTAGAGGGGGTCTGATGAGGGTAGGATAGGTATTTCTCGTCAAATATCAAAACAGGGCAAAGCAGGGTCGGGGCACCTTGCGGTCGCAAGGTCCCCTAGAGCATGCGACCGCAAGCTCTCCAGCCCTTTCCTTGGACAATTTTTGATGACCTTGCAGGGGCAAGGTCCTTCCCCCTTGCGGCTGCAAGCCTCCTAGACCAAAAAGGGCTTAGAATTCAACCCCAAACGACCTCAAACACATAACCAAACCTAACAAGGTTCAAACCTCATCCAAAGTAGGTCTAGAACTCCCATAGAACACCCACAAACAACTCCCAAAACAACTCAGAGCGAAACCGGGAAGAGGTGCAACAACGTGCAACCGAAACGACGAATGAACTAGCAATTGAACGAGCAATGAAAGGAGACTTTAAGGCAAGTCTAAGTGATAATGTAGAATCTTAAATACTTCTAGAAAGTTGAATAACAACTAGGGGAATAAGAACTCCAAAGGAGAGACGATTACGCGACTCAATCCCTGAACTACGCGATAGAGACGAATGCTGTCTCCAAAGCATCCAAATCATCGATAGACTTAAGGAACACCTCCAAATTGAAGTCTAATGCATCTAAACATGTTAATAAACCATCATATAGAGGTCTAGGACCAAACTGAGGTCACGAACGCAAAATGCAAGCAAACTCTCAATCGCATCGCATTTCTACTATCGTCGAGTCACGACTTGTGACTTTAGCAAGTCAACAACTATATGGCATCTCTTAATAGTGTTTTGGTCTTAATGTGGTCTCTCATACACATCTAGACAATATCATAACCAATCATACATCCCACAAAAGAAGAATTGTGAGTATGGCACGCAAACCGAGCTAACGAAGGAGCGGGGTGTTACATTGACCATTTGGTGTAGCTACCATGCTCTTCTTTCGCCAGTATGTTTTACTTATGTTTCTTGTGAGCTTCAAGGTCCTGTCCTGGCCTCTTTCTGTTATGATCTGTGTGCTGGAAGCAAACAGTTTACTCCGTGTTTTTCTAATGTGTGCAGACGTTTCCTGTTTAGCTACTTCTCATGTCATACATTTTCCTTGGGCGGAGATATAAATGCAATCAGTTATTTGGCTGGTTCATTGTGGCGATTGGTGCAGCTGCTAGGTAACTAAAGAGGTTTCGTTTTGTTAATATAGATCTCAAAGATTCTCATGTCTAACAACTTTCACATTAATATTCTCACCTATGCAAAATGGAAAAAAAGTTTCTCTTCAGACTCATTCGACGGGTGATCGTAATAAAGAAAATTTGAAGCATCAAACTCGAGGATTGAAGACCTTTCCCTGCCCTTCCATAACCATGGTCATGTTACCCGATTATAGTTTTCTCAGGAATATTATTTGATTTAAGATCGGTGTTGTAAATATTTATGTGGTCGTTGAGATACTATAGACACCCCAATTTCGTACCCCTGGTATGTAACATGACATGAAATATCAAAACCTGTTAAAACTTAACAAATGTCAAGTTACAGGGTTGAAAATGCAAAACGACAAAGCAGGATGCGCAAAACAGTGAAATGCAAGGACTAAAGTGCAAAAAAAGAAACAAGGAAAGTAAAGCTGGCGCCACCCATGCATGAAATGGGGGTGACGCCCAGTTTGATAATGGGTGGCGCCTGGTTTGAGCTACAATGTTCTCCAAGTTGCTACAGGACAGCTAAAGTTCGCGTAATGTGCAAATTTCTCGGCGTTCTGTACAATCAAATGAAGCCTGAAGAGAGAAAATTTAACCCCGGATGAATCCAGGCTATAAATAGAGCCTTCGGGGTTCGCCTTCAACACACCTTTCTTCCCCAAAGCTTTCCGCGTCCTCGTTACGCTGAAGAAATAGAGAGCGAAGTGAGATAGTGAGCGATCATTCTCCAAAGACTCGAAACCCTGCCAAAACTCCTCCAAACTCAAAACCAATCGGCCAAAGTAAGCCTCAGCCCCCAACTAGGTTTCCACCCTATTCCCCTGGTCCAAAAATCTCGGAAAGAGCAGTTGCTCTACCCGAGTTAAAAGGCCAAATCAGCCAGAAATAAGCGGTTATTCTGCCCGATTTCTACCTCCTTCAAGCAATCAAACAATCAATCCTAAGCAGTTACTCCACCCGGATCCCGAGGCCAAAAGTAACCTTTCGGAAGCAGTCACTCTGCCCGAACCACAACAAACACAACAGCAACAAAACAACAAAAAAAGACTCCCTCTCCCAGAAGGACAGAGTGAGCACACCCTAGTCCGCCAGTAGGTAAGCTTTAAAGTTTTTATTTGTAAAAAGTGCTATTTTCAATCCAGCCCAATGTAGCAATATAAGCAGTTGTGCTGCCCGGATTTAGTTAGGAAATAGCACTAAAAATAGCCGTTATTATGACCAAATATTTTTAAATATATCTGTAACTATTTGTAAAGAGATGGCTGCAAATCCGTAAATAATGTAAATATGGATGTATTTGTAGGTAGTTAATGATTTATTTATTTGCTAGATAAATATAACAAAAAACATACTTTAGCCAAAAACCATTTTTGAGACCGAAAGGGCGAGTTGGGTGCCTAGCACCTTCCCAACTCGTAACTTAGCCTCCGAACCCGCTTTTTACAATCTCTGGTTTTCTTTTTGGTTTTGCTTTATTTCTTCCTCAAAATAAAGATGGCGACTCTATAAAACATTTTTTATCCAGTGGGGTCTCGCAACATCTTTTCTTGCACTTTCCCGTTTTCCCCTAAAAAAGGGAGAATGAGAATGGAAAGGTGATGCATTCCTATATCCTGGTATCCCCTAAACAAGGGATAAATTGATATAGAAAATCCAAAGCACACATAAGTGATCCGAAATAGGTCATAAGACTATTTTTATAAAATCCATAGTGGGGCCTCGCAACACTCCTTTCTTGCACTTTCCCGTTTTCCCCTAAAAAAAGGAGAATGAGAATGAAAGGGTGATATATTCATATATCCTGGTATCCCCTAAACAAGGGATAACTTAATGTAGAAAACCCAAAGCTCTCATATTGGACCAAAAATTCACTCAAGTTACCGAGGCGCATTCAAACGCGCTACTTTGACAGCACTCCTCTCGCACTTTTAATTTCGTCTTCCCCTAAACAAGGGAGGGTGGAATGAGAGCACTGGATGTCCCGCATTCACACGTACGTGCACCCCTATCCAAGGGTGCGCGGGGCACAGGCGCACCGTCCCGGGAACCCACAGTGGCGACTCTGCTCGGGAGATCGTTTTTATTTTAAATAAAAATGAAGGGCTAGACTCATTAAAAAAAACTTTTTTGTTTTTCTTTGTTTCTGGCTAAAATATGCTTGTTGTATTAATTTATGCATTTGAATATTGCGTTCCTATACATCCGTGTTTATATTTGTGGATATGATCCTCCATCTTGCAGCAGTTTCATTCCAATCAATGTTACGGATATACTTAAAAATATTTTTTAAAAAACAAAAAATATATATATGCAATATTTTATGTGCAATAAATTTCGGGCAGCACAACAAAAGGGCCGGGACATTAGTTTTAATATTGCTTCGCTTTCAGCTTTATATTATTATTTTGTTTTGTTTATTATTTTTACTTCACAAAATATGTACATATTTACATTCATTTTGCCATTTTATTTTGGGGATATAGGAAAAATTTGTAATTAATAGGAATAGATAGATTCCCTGCTTTTCTTTCTATTTCTTAAATATGACTGCGTGCTTGCTTGCACTCAAACTAAAAAGCGGAGGAAATCCACAAATAACAGCAAGACAGACCATATCTATTTTATTTTCTGTTTTATATCTAAAAAAAGAGATAAAAAGATTTTATTGCATATAAGTATATTCCTAACTGCTACCCTACACACGCGTACGCATATAAGTATATTCCTAACTGCTACCCTACACCATGGCCAGCCTACCCCCTGTATAAGCCATCGTTAGAATGCATGTAGATTCTCAGGACACTTCGAAGACCGACCGGTTTTTTTTGAATCTTTGAATCATGGGTCAGCCCCCACAAAAAAAAAAGATAAAAAAAAATGAGATCTGAAAAAATGCGCAAGCCAAAAATAAAATGCGCAAGTCAAAAAAAAATGCATAAGAAAAAAAATTACACAGGGGCTGATTAATTATTCTCTGATGCTCGACCTAGATCATTCTGAATGGTGGATCCCGAAAAGAGTATAGGCCCTTCGCCTGAGATCAGTTTGATCTTCGGGAGTCGAAAGACAGGTGGAATACGTTGGTCCTATACTCTAGAGAAAGAATCCACTGTTCCAGGAAAAGTCCTGAGACTGTGAAAGTGAAGCAAGTGCTTTTCCGGTCAATTGTAGGAAAATAAAACAAATATATAATATATAAAAAATACTAATAAAGGCACCCTATACTCCAAGCCCAGAAAGCCTTCAGCCAACCTTCTGATACCTCCAAACCCATTTTCCTCAGAAACTTGGCCCAAATCTGGAAAGGCAGAGATAGTACTGGTCGGTTGATACGGGAAACAACTGCAGAAATCAGATCAGAGGGTATCAGAAACAGATCAGATAAGGGTAGAATCAGTTCAGAGGGTACAGATCCAAGCAGTATGGTAGCAGACGAGCAGTCCGATATGGGTACAGACACAGGGGCTCCAGGGTATGCCCCGACTCCGGCAATGCAACAGTGGCTAGACCAAAACTTGGGTGCACAGGCCGATCGTATAATAAGCCAAATGGCAAATCTGGTGCAAAATTTAAAATCCAGTGGTGAGGTAATCTTTTCCCCTGCAGTTCCCCAAGAAGCATCAACCTCACATGTTTCTCCAAACTCAAACCCCCACCCAAACACTAACCCTCCAAATACTACCACCACCCCAAATCCAAATCCTCCACCAAGTCCCTGCTACCCAAATATCAACCCTTACCCATCCTATCCTCCATATCCTTTCCCAAACACAAATATTCCCAGGGACCAAATGACCTCCCTTTTCCCATAACCAACCCGCTCTAGAATAGCCCACATATGGACCCACAAAGCTATAACCCGTCAGGCCAAGTTACTACCTACTTACCTTTCAATGATCATGGCCGCCCAGCCGAAACCGTCAATAATCCACTAACCCAGAATCCCTATACTGCCCAAAATCCACCAACCCAGAATCCCTGTACCGCCCAAAATCCACCAGCCCATAATCCTTATACTACCCAAAATCCACCAGCTCATAATCCTTATACAACCCAAAATCCTTATCCAGCCCAAAATCCGTATCCAGCCCAAAATCCTTACCCAGCCCAAAATATTTATCATGCATAAAACCCTTATCAAACACCACAGCTAGAAATTAACCTAGCCTTCCCTAATCCTGCCAGCATATACCAAAAGCCAACTCACCCACCCACCAAAATGGAGGCCGACATGGAAAACATGAAAACCATGATGCTCAAACTTCTCAATAAAGGGGAATTTTCTATGCGGGCACTGGCATTACAACCTTCAGCAGTACTGCCTTTGAAATTCAAAATGCCCGACATAGAAAAGTTTGATGGGACTGGATGCCCTATATCCCACCTAAATCCTATTCCACCGGCATGCAGTCAAAGGGAGCTAGCTTTGAAGCTATGGCTTCCAATTTTCACCTCACCCTAATAGGGGCCGCTAAGCAATGGCTGATGTTGTCAGATAGTAGCACCATGAATACTTGGGACCAGATAGCCGAAGGGTTCCTTGAAAGATACAAAGACAACACTAGCCCAGAAAATAAAAGAGACCTCGAGTCGTGCACCCAAAGGGAAAAGGAAACCTGCGCTGAGTTCGCAGTCAGGTGGAAAAGAAAGTTGGCCCAGACATTCGATAGACCTGACCCGACTGAGTCTTCCAGGATGTTCATTAAAAACCTCCAACCCATATACCTGGAACATATGCGGTATCTCCCTTACAATAATTTTAAAGAAATAGTGGAGATAGGCACCTGCATTGATGAAGATATACAGACCGGTCAATTAAAAGTCAATACACCCTTCAACTCTTTCTGATACTCTAAAGGAAAGGTAGCCGCATCAGCACCGGCCGTCAATATGGTAGGAGATCCATCAGCGACTTTTCCTACCCAAAACTATAACACTTCTCCATGGTCTTACAGACCAGATAGGTCTGTCAACACAGTTGGAGGGAATAATGGCCCAAACAGGAATTTCAGGAACCAGAACAGGGTCAACCGGTATTACGATAAACTGCAAGCTCCTCAGTCTGTGATACTTCAAGGGCTAATGGCACACGGAGTGTTGAAGCCTTTGGAAAACTATAGGCCACCAAACCCCTTGCCCGGCACATGGAATCATGCTCAGTATTGTGAAAACCATCGCTGCAGTGGTCACCTCACCGACAAGTGTTATACGCTCAAAAATGCTATCCAGGATTTGATAGATGATAAGGTTATTGAAAAAACCTCCTCCCGGACTAAATACAGTCAATAACCCTCTACCTCAAATCAATATGATTGAGGTTGATGAAAAAATCTGTGTACCCAAGTTCGAAATAAATAAACAGCCATTACCATATATCCTTGTTTTTTTCTCTCTATCCCTATGCATAAAAGAGCCTAGCTGCAATATGCTCTTTTGGGACACTATCCTGGGTAGCCAAAATACCTGCAATATTGAAAAAGCCACTTGGGTCGGTGGAGATGTTAGCCACCTTACTAGATCTGGCCGAGCCTACCAACCAAACCTGGAAAGGGGTGACCACTCGGGAAAAGACCAAGAAATGGATACTGGGGCTAAAGCGGTGGAAGATACTCTATTGACTCAGATGAAGAAAACTCAGGCCAACATTTCCATCTGGGGCTTACTTTGTGCTTCAAAAACCCACCGCGACACGCTAGCTAAATATTTAAGTCAGGCAGTCATTCCTATTGAAACCTCCCCAAATGAGCTCACTCAGATGATCGAAAACATTCATTTTGGAAATGTAATAATGTTTACTGATCTAGACCTGCCAAGGGAAGAAACCAACCACATTGATGCTCTTCATATCACTGTGGGAATAATGGAAAGACGGGTCCCCCGAGTTCTGATAGACAATGGGTCCTCTTTGAATATGTGTCCCGCCAACACTTTATCCAAATTGGGAACAAAAATATCAGAGCTTGCTCCTTCCTCACAGACAATAAGGGCATACGACAATACTAGTCGATGTGTCCTAGGGGTGGTCACTCTAATGCTGACTATTGGGCCATTAACCATGCCAGTCGAATTACAAGTTCTGGACATACCAGCCATTTTTAGCCTGTTATTGGGACGCCCTTGGATTCATGGGGTAAAAGGGGTAGCTTCTTCATTGCACCAATGTGTCAAATTCATCCACAATGACCA
Organism: Codonopsis lanceolata; assembly: GCA_013146195.2. Taxonomy (NCBI): domain Eukaryota; kingdom Viridiplantae; phylum Streptophyta; class Magnoliopsida; order Asterales; family Campanulaceae; genus Codonopsis; species Codonopsis lanceolata. The sequence goes on along the minus strand of CM028378.1, from coordinate 77,974,677 downwards.
TATAGTGATTATTTTGGTTGATAAGATCATGGAGAATAAGGAAAGCGAGGATGTCCCAATCCTCGAGATAGAGCATGAAGACACAGATATCTTCCTCAGTGGTTTTGAGGTTATCCCTCAAGCTGTGGTCAATGTTATTGAACATGGCCGAGAAACTGACATCATCGGAAAGAAAGTCACATCCCTAGGAAACATGGTCCCTTTAGACATGTTTCGAATATGAATTATATGCCTGGCCTGGGTCTCGGAAAAAATCAGCAAGGACTTGTTAATTTAGTCTAGGATGAACTTAAGGAATGTATCCCTCCCTTTAGTCTAGGATACACGCCTACTCCAGCTGAAGTAGCCGTAGTCATGAAACAAAAACGTGAGAAAAGAAAGGTAGAAAAAGAAAAGCCTCCTTAAAAATATCCCCCTCTCCAGCCATATAGAAAAACCTTAAATGGTTACTTTGTAAGAAAAGGGGAAACAGAATCCTATCTCATGTTTCCTGAGCCCTGGATAGACCAAAATGGGAAAAGATGCCCTGGTTGGGAGATCTTTGAAGATGTCAGTCTTCTCACAGATAGAATGGAACAGGTTACCCTGGAGCCCCGTAGCACTACATATAAAACTGCCACTTTTGAAAATACTTGGTCCATAGACCAGGATGACTATGTTCTGGTCCTATTTGATGATGATGGTCTAGGAGACAGCCTCCTGGGTATGATAGAAGGAGACACTGATTATGAAAAGCTCCCTGCTGAGTATGAGCTTATTGCTGATAAGCCTTTACAGAACTGGTATACTACTACCGGCCCACTTTTGACACCCGCAAACCTGGTGGACCGCTTCGAATATACTATCCCTACTTCTTCCCCTAGCTTTCCAGATTGGTCATCTACTGATCCGCTCCCTAAAGTTGAGGATCTCAAACCCCAGGTCCTCAATAATGTAATAAACCCTGTACAGTTTGCTGTTAATGATAATCTAAATATCTTTGTTTATTCCTTAGTTGCACCTACATTAAAAGACACATTAAATAATTATAATAATGAGTCATTTAATGAAATGGACCCAAAAGATAAAAATTATTTGCTTGAGCTTGCAAAGTCAGTTGAGCACCAGGACCAGCATCATTCATCAGCAGCAGCTGGAGACTTCTCCATCATCAACCTGGGGCTAGACAATCAAACCAAAGAAATCAAAATCGGCAACTACCTGCAAGGTTCTGAAAAGGTAGCACTCATTGATCTCCTCAAAGAGTTCGTGGACATATTTACCTGGTCCTATGAAGATATGCCCGGGCTGGACCCAGCCATTGTTGAACACCGGATCCCCATATATCCGGATGCTCGGCCAATCAAGCAAAAGCTCCGCCGGATTAAGCCGGAATGGTCACTACAAGTTAAAGAATAAATCATGAAGCAGCTGCACGTCAATTTCATTCGGGTGGTCGAATACCCGATCTGGCTGTCCAACATAGTGACCATTCCCAAGCCCAACGGGAAGGTCTGGATCTACATAGACTTCCGCGACCTCAACAAATCATCACCTAAGGACGACTTCCCTCTACCCAATATTGATATTGTGGTAGACGTCGTTGCTGCCCATACAGTCAGATCCTTCGTCGTCGACATGTTGGGCTACAATCAAATCAAAATGGCAGCAGAGGACCAAGAAAAGACCTCATTCACCATTCCTTAGGGGACTTACTGCTACAAGGTCATGCCTTTTGGACTCGAAAACGTCGGGGCTACTTATCAAAGGGCTGCCACCACCCTCTTCCATGACATGATCCATAAGGAAATGGAGGTCTATGTCGATGACATGATCGTGCACTCCAGCGACGCCAATGGTGCCCATATCAAAGACCTTCGAAAATTCTTCGAAAGGTTGAGAAAGAACCAAATGAAGCTTAACCCCCACCAAATGCACATTTGGGGTTACCAAAGGCAAGGTCCTGGGATTCTTAGTAACCGAGCAAGGCATCGAGATCGAGCCAGCCAAGATCAAAGCCATCCTAGAAATGCTGCGGCCAAAAACTCCAACCGAAGTCAAAGGTTTCCTAGGCCGATTGTAGTATATCAGCCGCTTCATCCGGCAGCTGACAACCACATGTGAGCCCCTCTTCAAACTCCTAAAGAAAAACACTGACCAAGTCCGGAACGAGAAATGTCAGCTAGCCTTCGAAAAAATAAAAGCCTACCTTACCAATCTCCATGTGCTAGCTCCGCCCCATACACATAAACCTCTCCTCATATACCTAACCGTCACAGACACGTCAGTAGGGGCTATGCTCGCCTAAGAGAAGGAAGATTCCTACGCTAAAAACGCCATCTACTTCATAAGTATGAAGCTGCAAGGAAGCGAGCTAAACTATTCAACACTGAAGAAAAGTTGCACTGGCCTAGTCTGGGCCATACAAAGGCTCAAGACCTACCTGCAGGGACGATCCATCAAGCTCATATCCAGGATGGACCCTATAAAGTACATCTTCGGCAAGCCATCACTTTCCAGCCGACTGGCTAAGTAGTCTTTTCTTCTCAACGAATATGACATAACCTATGTCACACTCAAATCTATCAAAGGCAGCGTGATTGCAGACCACTTAGCCGATCTGCCTTTAAAAGCCGAAGATGCAACTGAGTCTAGCTTCCCAGACGAAGGTGTCTTGGAAATCACTGACCACGACACCGGTTGGCAGATGTTCTTTGACGGAGCCGCAAATAAAAGAGGTTTTGGCATTGGAATCTTTCTAATTGATCCGGCCGATTCTCACACTCCGTTAGCCATAAGATTGGAGTTCGAGTGCTCAAACAATACATTTGAGTACGAGGCTTGCATTGCCGGTCTAGAAGAAGCTCTCCAAAGGGGAGATAAAAATCTCGAAGTCTATGGAGACTCTGCCCTGATCATAAATCAAGTTGAAAGGAAATGGAGGACCCAAGATCCCCGGCTGCAGCTCTATCATGCCAAATTAACAACACTTGCTGCCCGATTTGATTATATCTCGTTCCACTATCTGCCACGAGATAGAAATCAATTCGCCGATGCCCTAGCTACTCTGGCATAACTAGTCCAAATTCCCGTAGAAACCGAAGTCCAACCTTTTATAGTTGGGAAGAAGGTCACTCCGGCATACTGCTTCAAAATTAATGCAGCCGCTAAAGCAGATCACGACCCCTGGCATTCGGATATCCTAAATCTGCTTCAGAAAGGAATCTATCCCCCCGGCCTAGACAAAAGAAGGAAAGTCTCCCTGTGAAGGTGGGCATCGCAATTTGTGTTTGGCGGTGGCAGCTTATATAAAAGACACTATCAAGGCCTCAATCTTTTATGCATCAACCAGGCCAAAGCCGAGCAAATCATGGACCAGCTTCATGGTGGTACATGTGGGCCCCACATGAATGGTCATATGCTATCCAAGAAAGTTATCCGACAGGGGTACTATTGGAGCACGCTTGAAACCGATTGCATTCGATGGGTGCGTCATTGCGACATGTGCCAACGTTTTGCAAATCTGCAGCACGTGCCCCCGTACATCCTATACAACTCCACAACCCCCTGGCCTTTCTTAACATGGGGAATCGACGTCATAGGCCAAATTCACCCGAAGGGATCCAATGGCCACGAATACGTTCTAGTAGCCGTCGATTACTTCACAAACTGGGTGGAAGCCTCTTCTTACAAAATCCTGAATGCTCGCAAGGTGTCCGAATTCATCCGGACCAATATCATATATCGCTACGGAGTACCTTTCAAGATGATCTCCGACAACGGCACACATTTTGAAGAGGACGTGAACCGTCTACTTGACGAGTTCAAAATCCAAAGATATAAATCCTCCCCATACGAGCCGCAAGCCAATGGTACCGTTGAAGTAGCCAACAAAACACTGGAAAATATCATTAGAAAAATGGTTGACATAGGAAGAGACTAGCCATAAAAATTACCGCTAGCCCTCTGGGGCTATCGGATCTCAGTCCGTACACCCACTTGGGCCACCCCTTATTCCTTGGCATATGGGATGGAGGCGGTACTGCCAATAGAAGTTGAAGTACCATCATTAAGAGTAATGATGGAATCTGGCATAGCGGAAATCGACTGGGTTAAAGGGCGATTTGAAGAATTAGCCCTAATCGACGAACGACGCTTCCTAGCCCTAGAGCATACCCGAGCATATCAAAGGCGGATAGCCCTAGCCTTCAACAAAAAAGTCAAAGGCCGCGACATCCAAGTCGGAGATCTCGTGCTTCGAGAAAAGCCCCTAGTTATGTTGATACTAGGGGAAAATGGAAGTCTTCATGGATGGGGCCATATGTTGTCAAAGAGATCCGTTCAGGAGGTGTCGTACTCCTCACAAACCAAGAAGGAGAAGATCTTGTTCATCCCTTCAATCTCGACAAGCTCAAAAGGTATTATGCTTGAGCCAACCTATCCGGCAGGTGCTTCCCTCTCCAGCTCGCTAGGTTAAAAACCTGAAAAGGCAGCCTAGGCAAAAATTAGAGTATAAAAAAACACAACAAAGAGGAGAAATAAGGGCACGCTAGGTTGAAAACCTAAAAGGACAGCCTAGGCAAAAATTAGAGCAAATAAAAAATATATATCAGGAGAAAAAAGGGAGGGAAGGCACTCTTTGAATTCACCGCATCCTACCTCCGGTCTTCAGCATACAAAGGGGCTCGACTAACGAAAGAAAAAGAAAAACCACGACAGAAGTTCACATTAAAACACTAAAATATAATATTACAGGTCCTAAGGTGCAACTTAGGAATATTTGTTAAGACATTTGGATTATGCATTATGCCTGTACATATCTATTATTTCCTCTACCCCCACTTGTTCCCTACAAACTATCCCTCTTTTGTAACTTAAGCCCCAAGGTGGTCCATCAGTGCCTGCGGCGTACGCCCAGCCGGGCCCATATACGCTTTCTGCGAGGTGCAGAAGAAGCTCTATTCTCATCAGCATGAGAGCCACCGGAGGTGTCTCCTTCTTCATCATCAGCATCCCCATTCTCCTGGGCAGCTGTGTTACTTGGACCCGCCACATCATTCCTAAAGGCAGTGCCCCATCCAGTTTGAGGGGGAGGGACAGCCTCCTCTGGCTCCCAAGGATTATGTGTCCGGCTCACATTTTTAAGCCGAGGAGGCTCGTGGCCATCATTCCTAAAAGCGGTACCCCATCCAGTCTGAGGGGGGGGGACAGCCACTTCTGGTTCCCAAGGGTTGTACTGCCAGCTTGCATTACTTAGCCGAGGGGGCGCATTACTGGGACCTGCTATGCTTGGTCCAAGAGCTGTCTGGGCGCCGAGATTGTGCACCGCCTAAAATCCTCTTGTCAGGCTTGGGGGACAACCAGCCCCGAACTATCAATGTCCTCGCCTATTTCCATTAGGCGAGCATCTATACCACTAACAACGTGACAACCCAACAAATTCCTTAATCCACACCTAATCACGCGGGAAGACCCTTCAGCAGCCACCATTATCCATGCCAGATACTCGTGGGAGAGGAGCATATAATCAGAAAATAAATAGGCCACCTGCAGCCTATCAAAATCTCGCTGCCACATTTCCTAGAAATCGGTGCCCAGGTCCCTGTTATTTTCCATCTCAAAGAACACAGGACGGGTCGAATCAGGGATAAGCTGCTCTCTCCCAAACTGGCGCAAGATCCTGTTTGCTCTATAAAAAGAAGTCCGCTCAATGCCCAGCAGGACAACCTGACTATATTCTGCAGAATACATGATAAAGCGTCGGATCTGCCAGTGGCTGATCACCCAGACTATATCCATGGAGCCCCTGCAAAAAAAGCTCTCAGCCCAATCATACTCCGAATAATTGATCTGAGGGAAGTGGCCACAAAATCCATAGAGCGCTGGATCATACATTGCTCCCTGCGGTACGGGGGCCATCACCCAAAGAAAGTGCTCCTCCAGCCACATATGGATCAAAATGGGGATGCCGGTAAGGAATAGCTCATCACCACCTACGAAAGCATCCAGACCCGCCAACGTCTCTACCAGAATCACCGGAATAATATTCATCCGGCGATCCCATGCCTGCAATGCAAGGTCCACTACCCGCACATCGATAAATCCGGGTTGACCTACCAGCAAGTATCTCCCTACCAGGCAAAGGAAGAATGCTGTCAGCCGACGCCTCAAATAATCCACGTCATCCTCCCGGAACTCCTTAAAGGCTCCAGGAAGGACAGTCAAATCAAAATTTACTCCGTTGTAAAAACACGGAGTAGAGAGGCGAGTGGTACGAAACAGCTCCCTAATTGCCATATTTGGGCGCCTTCGAGGCGAAGGCATGACAATGAGGCGAGAAGGTGATATCCCCAACATCGCACAAAACTCCTCAAAGGTGGGACGCATCTCGTTCATACCAAAGTTAAAGAGGTGGTGTTGAGGAAACCAAAACCTGGAGTCTCCCCTCAGCATGTCCCAATTAATGACAATATTCCTCCAGGACACCAGGCACCTATATCCAAAAATATGTTCAAACCAGTCGCGTTCGTCCGACCGAAGAAAGAGGATCCAGAAATGAAGGGCAGTTTCATAGATCTCTATCTCCAACACTGTGTAAACTGGTGCGGCCATGTGAGCAAAATAAAAGGCTTATCTGATGAAGGAAAGAACAGCTGGGCAAAAGAACGAGCTCAAAAGAAAACAAATGCGAAAGAAGAGGCAATTGGTGTGAGAAGTTACACTGCCTCGGCATCCGTTTTATAAGCAAATTTACAGAAACTGACGAATTCTTCGCAAACAGTGGCAATGTAAGCAGTTGTGCTGCCCGGATTTAGTTAGGAAATAGCACTAAAAAGAGTCGTTATTATGGTCAAATATTTTTAAGTATATCTGTAACTATTTGTAAAGAGATGGCTGCAAGTCCGTAAATAATGTAAATATTGGTGTATTTGTAGGTAGTTAATGCTTTATTTATTTGCTAGATAAATATAACAAAAAACATACTTTAGCCAAAAACCATTTTTGAGACCGAAAGGGCAAGTTGGGTGCCTAGCACCTTCCCAACTCGTAACTTAGCCTCCGAACCCGCTTTTTACAATCTCTGGTTTTCTTTTTGGTTTTGCTTTATTTCTTCCTTAAAATAAAGATGACGATTCTATAAAACATATTGGATTCAGTGGGGCCTCGCAACATCTTTCTTGCACTTTCCCTTTTTCCCCTAAAAAGGGAGAATGAGAATGGAAAGGTGATGCATTCCTATATCATGGTATCCTCTAAACAAGGGATCACTTGATATACAAAACCCAAAGCACCCATAAGTGATCCGAAATAGGCCATAAGACTATTTTTATAAAATCCATAGTGGGGCCTCGCAACACTCCTTTCTTTCACTTTCCCGTTTTTCCATAAAAAAGGGAGAATGGGAATGAAAGGGTGATGTATTCCTATATCCTGGTATCCTCTAAAAAATGGATAACTTGATGTAGGAAACCCAAAACTCCCATATTGGACCAAAAATTCACTCAAGTTACCGAGGCGCATTCAAACGCGCTACTTTGACAACACTCTCGCACTTTTAATTTTGTCTTCCCCTAAACAAGGGAGGGTAGAATGAGAGCAGTGGATGTCCCGCATCCGCACGTATGCGCACTCCTATCCAAGGGCGTGTGGGCCGCGGGCGCACCGTCCCGGGAACCCACATATACTAATGTGGATGTTTAAGATATTGCTTTGAATGATCAAGTGGTTGTTCCGTATTGTGTTCAATGAGTATTTGGTGCAAATTTTGTGTTTAATGTATTTTCGGATTTTGAATATATATTTTGATACAAATAGTATTTATAATATTTTAAATAAATATGTCTACTTTTTTACCCAGGAAATTTGCCAAGAATCTTTAGCAAGGAATATTACCAAGGAACGTTTATTAGAAATCTTGAAAATATAAATATATTTAATGTAATAAATCATCTATCTAATAAATATATACCAAGGAATTTATCAAGGAAATATTTATTGGTAAAATAAATATTAAAAAATATATAATAATTATATTATATATACCAAGGAAATTATTTCCTTGGTAATTTCATAAGAAAAACATTCCCACGGAAAACTTGTGTTTCTTTCAAATAATAAATAAATAATTAGCAAGGACATATCCCATGGCACTTTCCTTGGTAAATTGCCAAGGAAATGGACTTCCTCAGCAAAATCACCGAGGAGCAGATTACCAAGGAAATTGTCAAAGATTACCAAGGAAACCTTTTCCTTAGTAAATCAAGTTTGCCAAGGAATTTCTATATATTCCCAAGGAAATTTGCCCATGGCAATAACGATTTTTTTCGTAGTGATAGGCACGGGCTTGAAGATCTAGTCTACATTATAAAAGAGTTCAGGATCTAACTGACTGCCTTGATCGAATTGTATCAAACACAACTAGCAGTCCAGATTGATTTATAAATATGTGAGTTACATATAAACCCCTCAGTTATAAGTTTTGTTTGAATTACCCCCTCCACAATTGCATATAAAGCTTTCAGTTGTGAGTTTGTTTAAATTATCCCCTCAGTTATGAGTTTTGTTTATCGTAAATATCCATGACTGATCCCATACAAACACCGTGCCTATGACATGAGCAAAAATACTAGTACGTATTGAATCAACTTTGAAAAAAAATAAATTGTGGGTCATTTCCTTTTTCTTGGTTTGAGGGGGGGGGGGGTGTGTGTGGTCTTTACTCTTTACCTTTTAATTCTCTCCTTTTTCCTCCATAAAGTCCCAACACTGCTATAGTATATATACATACTTCTCCCCAAGTTCTAAAAATAAATATTTATAAACTATTCGAAAATAAACGTCAATTAATAAATTATATCTCAAAATGAGCTTGTCTTATAAGTTAGACATAAATAAGGAGGTAGTACATAATCATTCTAAGTGTACAACAAAGCTAATACTAGTTGATAAAATACGCTCATTTTGAGATAATATCAGCGACCATTGTTTGAGATTAAAATTTATGTGTGTATTGGTTTACTTTGTAAATACCTACCTTGGTTTGTAATGAGAAACTTCCAGACACTTAGAAAAGGATTGTTGACAATTAAGACGGAGAGGTAAATCTTGAGATTGTAGCATATCAAAAGCATATAACAAACTACACAAATTCATTACTCCTATTCAAATCTATTAACCAAATCAACTCCTTCTATCATAACGTGACACACGTGTCGGATTTTGTAGAAGTCAGCTCCTTCTTCTCCTCCGTCCACCACTCCAATCCTCTTTTTGAATTCTTCAGGCATATCCCAAACATACAACTGATTGAGATCAGCGAGGTATTTCAGCCCATCGGGAAGCATCTCTAACTTTGAGCATTCCCTAATGTATAAAAATTTGAGATTGCGCATGGCTCCTTCTTCTACCCTCCACTTCTCCAAGTTTTTCATGGATGAGATTGTAAGAGATTTAAGTCGAGGAAATCCCATTGTGGAGCAAGTCATTTCCTTTCCCTTCAGTTCCACATCCTTCTGCAATTCGAGTTCTTTTAGATTTTGGAGCTTCTCCAATGTGGGCATAGGGTCTTCTTCAAAGCAAATATTCTCCATGACTAATGACGAGAGGAGTGGAGTGAAGTCAAAAATTTGTAGCAACTTACCTCTCAACCCATCAATTTTTGCTTCACGTATTATTCCTTCACACCCTTGCATTTGTTCGTTTAAGTCATCAATCATCATTGGACCATCTAAAGAAATTTGAAGGGACGATGTTGGTGATGAATCTAGATCGACTTTTTTCATGTAGCCGATGAGTCCCTTCCAATCCTTGGCATCATCTTCACTTGAGATACAAATCTCCCCATCCAATCTTCTGAGATTGGCAACTTGAATGACATCTTTCATCTCACACTTTCTTGAATGAAAGTTTACTAGTGTCTCCAACTCTCTCATGCCCTCCAGCCGCAATCTTGACAATTCAGGTGTCACTACATACGCAAACGGAAGAAACAGATGCCTCAATCTTTTCAACTTTCTTAGAAAAACATTCGACATAAGAAAATTTCTCATACTAACCCGTAAATCAAGACTTTGCAAGTAACGAAAGTCGCCAGCCAGTAATTTTGGTAACTTAAAGTATACACTGCAATAGTTGAAACTCAAGTACCTCATGTGGATGGTTTCTTTCATCACGTTTTTCTTCATATCACCTACTTCATAAAAGTCAAGAACTCTAAGGAATTTGATCTTCCTTAAGTTGGATAATTTCTTTGCGTACCCTTTAACAAATCGAAGAGAACACACATTCTGAGTCGCACCCTGTTCAATCTGAACATCGAAATCGGAGTAATCGGGAAAATAGAACGCATGTCTAGGTGTTGTAGTATCCAACACAATGTTTTTAATTTCTCGCGTATAATAATCGTTGACCTTAAGAAACTTCTCCTTTTCAACTATCGACAAGCATAGTTCTCTCATGAGATCATGAAGGCGACATGATTTCAACCTTCTCGAAGTATCAAATTCTGCTTCAACCATGCTTCTTCCCACGAGTTCACCCAAATAACGCTCTGCTACATCCATCATGGTCTCTCCTTCCTTTCTGTCCTTGGACAATAGCATGCCTTCTGCATCCCATAACATATACAACTTCTCAGCCTCAATCTCCTCATCTTCAAGAAAGTATCCCAAGTAAAGGAAACATGGTCGTAGTTGGTACGGTAACTCGTTGTAGCTAAATAACAACTCTTTCTTCACTTCTCCGTAGAGTTGTTCATGCTCTACTTCCATGGGTCTCCTTTCGTAGAACCTCTCCCACTCATGTAGGGTTGCCTTTGTCACCAAAACCCCTCGGAGCACAAGCACAGCTAACGGAATACCTCGACACCATCCAATCATTTCCCTCCCTAACTCCTCCATCTTTTGATTTACTTCTAAAAAACAGAAAAAGAATTATTAGATAGACAAAAATCTCACTACCTATAAAAGTCAAAGGTTGTTTCCTACAATTAAATAGATAGACAAAAATAATCATTCACTAAATAAATCACCCACCATTTAATATGGAACAAAACAAGTAAATTTATCATGATAAAAAAATAATTATTGGACAAAAATAACCCAAAATTTAATTAATCACTCACCATTAATTAAGGACAAACAAGTAAATTTATCATAGACTAATCAATTTCATTAATAATAAATTAATAAAGTGGTGATGAGATCAGTTTCCATTAACATGTTAACGAGTATACCATACCAAACAACCCACTCAACTATGATGACATGTCTTGATCTTGCATTCCCATTGGCTCTTTTTAAATTTAGCTCAGAGCATCCACATTTGTTGTACCCTAAAACATCATCTATAGAACTCCTAAATCTTTTTAGAGACATTTTAAAAAAGTTTCAACTTCAATCAGCACCCTCTATAAATTATTGACATTGTTTAATTAACAACATAACTATTAATATATTTCATTCTTTTTTATTTCTATTTTCCTTCCGCAATCGGAATAGAATATATATATATATATATATATATATATATATATATATATATATATATATATATATATATATATAGATAGATATACTTTAAATTTTATATTTTAAAAAAAATATTATATGTTTACTTTTATTTAAATGAAGTCGTGTCACACTTTTTAATATTACCAACATATTCGTAATTTTAAGTTATAAATAACGGGAAAGGGAAATGATAAGTGCAAAAAAAAAAAACAAATTGGGAATGGAAAAAGATTGTGAAAGCAAATCATCAAACGAGATTGTCAGATTATCATGTACATAAATATCCACCAATAGGAAGAATCCAGTGTTCCGTAAAACTCGCACAGTATTTTGGCGGTTAATTAGCTTATTTTAGGGATAAAGTGTTTAATAGGGTGTCCACTGTGGGTCTCAAGGGAGGTGAAAAACTATAAAAAAAGGTTGTAGGGTGCTGGTAAAGGGAACGACTGTGGATGCTCTCATCTTTTCTTACAACTAGAATTTGTTACGAATTCATTGCTAATTGAATTGAGTAAGTGTATCTATGTTGTTGCTTTCTCCATTTTTATAATTTTCTAATTTACCATTTTTTTTGTAAACATTATTTATAATAAGAGGATTTTCCAAACTAGTAATAAATAATTAAAAATAATTTTAATTAAAATACTTTGAGAAAAAGATAAATATTAAATTTGACATATGAATACAAATCAGATATATATATATATATATCTCACAACAGGGCTAGTCCCTTTTAAACAATAGTTAACTTAAAAAATTCTCTATATTTTTATTTAACCAGTAAAATGAATTTTTGGGACAAAATAACGAATATATAAAATGGTAGATGGAATTGTTGGGAATAAAGGGACATAACTGAGCTGATCCCTTTTAAACAATAGTTAACTTAAAAAATCCTCTATAATTTTATTTAACCGGTAAAATGAATTTTTGGGGCAAAATAACCAATATACCATTAATGAAATTGGATTATACGTGTTGGATCGGAATCCAGTTTTGTGCTCTAATTTTTGCATCAAAAAATATTGTGCATCACAAAATAAAAATTATGCATCATAAATTTCTTCCGAGGTGATCCTATTTGTGCATTTGAAAAAAAAATGCATCGCAAATTCAAAATTGGGCATCGGAATTTTGTTTATGGGTAATTTAGTTCGAGCATCGGAAAATAAAAAAAAATGTGAATCACGATTTACTTCTGTATACTAATTCTAAATTGTGCATCGAGATGCTTGGAACTTAAATAAGCAAAGGAGAGTACGAATTAGAGTCTTGCATCATATTCTAACTAGACTACCTAGACTACTAGTCCATGTTTTAGGTCAATATGTTGGCACGGATAGACTTCCATCTGTGGGAGAAGAAGAAAAAGATCTAAGTAATGGACAAAAGATTCAGAGAGGTATTTTTCGTATCTTCGGCATTTTCCTTTCGCTTTCTCGAATTTCTGTTGATCTCGCCTTTGTGTTGCTAGGAAATGGCTTTAAGCCTAGTATATGGTGATAGCAAACTCGAAGGCCTGAACACAAGCAATTGCTAACCTTATTATTATGAAAAGAGGAAAGGGGCTAAAACCAAAGCGTCGGAGCTGAAAAGGCATAGCTTTGGTGATTTGGGAATAAGATTCTATAATAAGAGGTTCTTTCAATGGAAACTATTACAAGCTAGTCCATAACTTCTTTCTTCACTTGGCACTATTATGAGAATACAATTAAAGTCCACAGAACGGAGGAAGGCAAAGAGGGTGATGAAGTGGGAGATGGAGTGTTTGGTCTCAAGAAGAGGAAGATGAAGATTTGACATTCTTATAACAAATTTATGAAAGTGGTCTTATGTGGTTGAGAAAAAAATATCTAAGGGATTAAATATTTTGGAAAGTGGACCAACCTGCAATCGGGAATAAATTCTTGATAAAGTGGCATAATGACATGTGACATTAAGCCCATGTGCATAACAGACACCTTATTACAAGTATGGGCCTAAGACATTCTCAATCCAAACGAACTACTAGAAATCAAGGGTAAAATTCTGTCTGGTCCCTTTTTAAAAGTTTTTAATCCCAAAAGTCCACCATTCTTTTTTTTCAATTATAAAAAAACCAATTTTCAAAATATTGTTCCAAAAATGTTATCGTCTTCTTCAACAGCTCCGACAATACATTTTGGATTCAAAATCACGATCGTGCACAACGAAACAGGGATCAAACTGCTCGGTTAGGTCATGGGGGTTCGAGGGCAACGCCCCCAAAAGGTAAATGAGTTTTTTGATTCATGAAATACGAAACTATAATGGATCTGTGCTGGATTGAAAGATTTTTCAGTTAGGACGAAGGCGGTGAAGGATGAGGAAGAAAAAGGCTTACGACGGAGGAGGTAGAAGAAGAAGGTGGAGAACGTAAATTTGTTATTTATACTTTTGTATCGCGGTGCAAAAATAAATTAAATAATATTTTTTCGCCACGGTTCAAAGTTTAATTTCCTAGTCTATTTTTGAATTGCAGTTCATAAATTTCATTGCATTAATTTTTACACCGCAATTCAAATTTTAATTTCCTAGTCTATTTTTGAATCGTTGTTCATAAATTTCATTGCATTAATTTTTGCACCGCGCGTTCAATAGTTTAATTTCATAGTCTAATTGCACTGCAGTTCATAAATTTAACCTGCTATTTTTGAACCGCGATACAAAAAAGTAGCGCGCCTCAGGTTCATTAAGGGTATCATAGTCATTTCGCCCTCATAAGTGTTCTTTTCCTATTGAAAAAAAAAACACTGGACTAGAGGAGTTATAAACTTTAAAAAGTGGACCAACCCGCAATTTTACCAAAAATCAATATAGCCGCTAGCTCTATAAAAAGTAGACCGACCCACAATTTCGCCCTCATAAGTGTTCTTTTCATATTCCCCTTTTTCCCTATTTTTTCAATCGACCGTCTCACCCAAAATACAATTCCTCCATGCCTCCATGCCTACGTAACACGAACAAAATAACCAACTCAGACGTAAAAGTGGTTGAAGAAGACAACAGATCCAACAAACCCAGTTGCGATTCAAGCGTCGGAGCTGGCGATTTAGGCGTAGGTAGTTGCGATGTGGGCGTCGTAGGTTTCGATGTGGGCGTCGAACAACAAACTCAATTGCGATTAAAGCGTTGGTGGTTGCGATGTGGGCGTCGAACAACAAACCCAATTTGGGAAAATATACTTTTATTAATTTGATCTTACGAGAAAATCGTGCATTTCTTACTCTAATTGCTGGGACTAGCCAAGAGCCTCCCTCTAATTAGTAGGTAGAATGGAAAAGATCTCCATTTCCCATTTTTGGATACTGCTCGATTCCTAAAGAGAAGAAAATAAGAGCTTTTTGGAAGGAAAAAAAAGTGATTTGGCTTGGGGAAGGGCACATGGGAGATTGGAGAGGCTGCAAGAGGCTGCAAGAGGAGGGGGAGCGGCTCCTGGGCTTGGGGTGCGACTCTCATAGGCCTTTTTGAGTGCCCGAAATTGATGAACGACGCCCTAAAAAATTTGAACGACGCCTAAAAAAATTTAAATGACGCCTAAAAAAATTTGAACAATGCACAAAAAAATTACCACTATTAAAAATATATTTTTGATCGATGCCTAAAATTTTTTACTGACGCCCAAATTTTTTAACCACCGTCCAAATTTTTTTTTCCGACCCACAAATTGGGACATTAACTTTGTGTGTGCGTCTTTCGTTCATTGAGGGTATTTTCTTCGTTTTCCCCCCAAAAAATGCATTAAAAATAATAATGGATTTTTGCGGTTATATTTCCACCGCATGGTACCGACCCGGTTATCACCCAAAGACATAAGCATGTGACTTCACACGTGCATGTCATATCAAAATGAGGCATTTGAGGGAATAAAATTTTTGTAAGGTGGATCGGACTGCAATTTTTCCAGGAGTAAATTCTTAATAAAGTGGCATAATGGTATGTGACATTAAGCCCAAGTGCGTAATTAATCTTTAAGCTATTTTATGATTGTGTAATGTGTAAGGCTCATTAAGTCACAAAGTATATGTAACTTCTTTTTACGATTAATGAAATTATTTTGCACAGTTATTACTTGATGTAATAAAATTCAACTAGAGTATAGTTGTGCAAAGACAACGGTCATACAACAGAGACTTGAGTTTTGATTTAAGTAAATTCAACTAATTTAACAAAACAAAAGACAAATAATAAAAAGCATGCGTTTTGTGGTTTATGCTTTTACTAATAGAAAGCAATAAAATAAACTAATTAACAAAACTGATAAATATGAGATAAATCATGGTTTTGAAAAGGCCTAAGAATTATGATTCACTTATATATCCACATTATATCCATGCAAATAATGTACCAATCAATATCAAGGATTCGTTCACATAAGTAAAGATCGATACGTTTTGGTCACAGTTTGCAATCTTAGCATTCCTAAAAAATTATACTTTCTTGGTCCATCCATATAATTGTCAAGAACCCCTTAAGCACATGAATATATAGAAATCCTATCTTAGCAACTTCATGAATCAAAAGGGTTTAATTATCACAAAAGATGGCAAAACATATAACCTATGCACTCTGGTCATATAGCTCATCATACCCCGATAATCTAAGCAGATACCTTAACATATAAACTTCTAGAGAATATTTGCTAATAATGCTCTTGTAATAAACAAAACAATTGATTGCATAAAAATATAAATTAGAACAAAAAATTTCAATGCAAGTTACCTCCAATTCCTAGATTTCATTAACATCACATGCGTTCACCACATGCAATGCACGTGAACTTTACTAGTTATACTAAAAGTACTTTGAATCTCTTGATTTATACTTTTTGAAAGGTTAATGTCACCATTCGTCCCTATACTTTTTAACGATCTAATATTAGTCCCTATTTTGGAAAAGTGAAAAGTTTGGTCCAAAGTAAAATTTTTATACACACTAGTGGTCCCTTCGTTGATGTTGTTAGATTTCACCGTTAACTCACCATGTACTCTTCACGTGAGTTTTTAGAGAAAAAAAAAAGAAACTTTAGACTCTAAAGTAAAAAAGTCCCAAGGTAATTTTTTCTCATCGTTATAGCTTTTGATTTTCTTTAATTCTATCATCGCTGACTTCAAAATTCTAATATATGAATTTCGAATTCATATCAAATCTCTTTAACCATTCTAGTTTCTCAAATTCTTCACTGTTTTGGCCTCGATTTCTTGATTTCACGAGTTGGTGAAACTAAAAAGAGGGAAGGGTGTCCTTTAAACCAGCCTTTGTCGACAAATTCGTTTGCCGAGTTGCAGAGGCGAGAGGAAAGTATTCATCGGTGATGGTGGCACTGGGCACAATTTCATTGATGGCGACGAGGTCGAAAGAACTAAATGTCGATAGGACTTTGACAATGTAGAATGTCATGTTAGAAATTGAAGGCCACAGATGTAGTTATTGGGCAGCCTTCTACCTCCTAGAGCCCAAAAGACAACTTGGCCCATCTTTTGGGTGGCCCATTTATACTTGCGCAAAACCCGAAGACTTTTAACTCTTGACCGCCTTTGTGACCTAGCTTCCTTTGATATATATACTTTTCTCGCCTTGGCTGCGTAAGAGAGATAGATATTAGATATTGTGAGATCTTGGTACCACCGCATACCCCTTTCTCTTTCTCCTCTATCCTGTACCTTCAACAACAATCTAGGGTAGATTTCTCTCTTCTCAATTAAATCCTGGTGAGTTTGTGAGTAAGAGATTGATATAGATTGAGGTGTTCTTTGTGACCATGACTGTTGAGTGCAGCTGAGAGCTTGGGTTGGGTCTTGGGTTCAAGGCTGTGAGTCGCTTCTCCGTTTCGCCGGAGATAGCGAAGTCGAGCTAGGTCTTTGTCGCCTGTCCTTGGTCTGCTAGTGGACTAGTTTGTGGACAATGGTCGGTGAAAAGAGAGTGTAGCCGAGTTCTTC
>CM028378.1:77910276-77957131 GCA_013146195.2 Codonopsis lanceolata | reverse complement strand
ACTGCATTAAACCCTACGCGTGCGGTAACCTGTCACAAAAATCCATGGTAATAAACTCCCATTTCCATTCAGGAATCTCAAGTGGTTGTAGAAATCCCGCAGGCCTTTGATGTTCAGCCTTAACCTGTTGACAAGTCAAACACTTCGATACATACTCCGCAATTTCCTTCTTCATGCCTTTCCACCAAAATTGTCGTTTCAAATCTAAGTACATCTTCGTGCTCCCCGGTGAATGGTGTATCTCGCTTTATGAGCCTCATCAAGAACTTGCCCCCTTCAATTCATTATTAGCAGGAACACAAATTCTTCCTCGAAATGTCAAAGTACCTCGTTATTAATCACAAAATCAGGTGATAAGTTCTCAGCCAACCCATCAATAATTTTCTTCAACTCCGGATCATTCCCTTGCACTTCTTTACTTTTCCCAAATAAAACTGGCGTAGCACGAACATTTGCAAAAATTACGCCTCTATCAAAAATGCTAGGACCCCAATCTCGCAAATCTTCCAACATCTTCCATTCTCTAACCATCATACAAGACATGTGAACTTTCCTACTCAAGGCATCCGCTACTACATTTGCCTTCCCCGGATGATACAAGATAGTACAATCATGGTCCTTTAATTTCTCCATCCATCTTCTTTGCCTCATGTTCAACTCCTTTGAGAAAATAAATACTTCAAGCTTGTGGTCGGTGAAAATCTCAAACTTAGCCCCATACAAGTAAGCTTCCATTTATGCAACGTAAAAATAATCGCAGCCAACTCCAAATCGTGTGTTGATAATTATGTTCATGAGTAGACAACTTCGATGCATAGGCGATAACTCTACCATTTTGCATTAACACAACCCAAACCTTCCTTAGAAGCATCTTACTATAGATCACAAAATTATCTCCTCCATTAGGCAAGGATAAAATAGGTGCCGACAGCCAACCGCTTAAGCTCTTGGAAACTAGCCTCACATTTTCGCTCCAAACAAATGGTGTATTCTTTTGTGTCAATCTAGTCATAGGAGTCACAATCCGAGAAAATCCTCAATAAATCTCCGGTAATCCGCTAGACCCAAGAAACTCCGAACCTCGAATCGAACTAGGTCTCCCAATTCATCACCGCTTCAACCTTAGAAGGATCAACGGCTATCCCGACGCTAAATGACATTTACTAAACTCGCATAAAGTTGTTTCCCGAAGAATAGATAAGACAATCCTCAAGTGTTTCTCATGCTCCTCCCGAGATTTCGAATACACTAAGATATCATCAATAAAGACTACCACGAAACAGTCAAGATAGCTATGAAAGACACAGTTCATTAAATCCATAAACACCGCTGGTGCATTTGTTAACCCAAACGGCATCACTACAAACTCAAAGTGTCCATATCTAGTGCGAAAAGCCGCTCTTTGGAATGTCTTCCTCTCTAACCTTCAATTGATAGTAACCCCATCTCAAATCAAGCTTAGAATACACAATCGACCCTTGCAATTGGTCAAAGAGGTCATCAATGTGGGGTAGTGGGTATTTATTCTTAATGGTCACCTTATTCAATTCCCCGATAATCTATGCATAACCGCAAACTTCCATCTTTCTTCCTCATAAATAAGACCTGTACTCCCCAAGGCGACACACACTCTGGTTTAATGAAGCCAACCTCTAAGAGTTCTTGCAACCGAATTTTCAACTCCTTAAGCTCTGCGGGTGCCATCCTATATGGTGCCTTAGAAATTGGTGAAGTCCCCGGAATAAGCTCAATACAAAATTCTATCTCTCTATCGGGTGGCATAGCATGGTCGGTAGAAAATACATCGGGAAACTCACATACTACCTGAACCTCTTCTAATTTCGGTGAAGACTTCTTCTTATCAACAACGCATGCAAGATAACCCGCACACCCTTGTGACAATAACTTTCTAGCCCTTAGAGCAGTAAATGAAATGCAAGCCAATCGATGCATGATCACCCACAAATGTAAATTCAGGCACACCCAAAGATAGAAAAAGTAACCCGCTTTTTGTGGCAGGCCAACTAAAGCATGATAAGCACATAACCACCCATACCGAGAATCACATCAAAATCACGTATAGGTAGAACTACCAAGTCCGCATGCAAAGTGTGGTCACCCACCAATACATCACAAGATTTAAACACTTCAGATGCGAGCATAAATTCCCCGAGCGGGGTAGACACTTCAAGCAAATATGGCAAAGGTCGAGGCAGGCAAAGACACATAGATTCTCAACAAAGTGCGAAGCAACATAAGAATGTGAAGACCTCGGATCTATGAGAACTCGAGCCTTATGATCAAATATAGAAAGAGTACCTCCTATCACCGCCAGACCTCGAACCTCGGCCGATCAAGCAAACACACGGCCCGCACCTTAGGTTTACCATCCCCATCTCTCTAGCCCTGCATCGCCGACCGGCATACCCGATCGATTAGCCTTAAGCTTTGGACAATCTTTCCTCAAATGAGTTCCGCATCACCACAATAGTAACACTTCCCGCCTTTCCCCAACACCTATCAACTGTGTGTCCAGGCTTCTGACAGAACGAACAAATCATAGTCTCGTTACGTGATCCTTGTTGCACCTGAGTAGAAGAAGTGTTATTGCCCTGCTTCCCTCTCTGTGGCCTACTTTGGCCTCCACCTCTCCTATCTCTGTTGCCTTGATATCCCCTCCTGTTACCTGAATTATTACCTTGATTAGCATTCTGAGTAGAATGTCGTGCATTACTTAAATTATTCTTGCTTCGGTGCTCCTCAATATCCTGCTCCACCTCATAAGCTCGATCAACTGCACTCCAATAATCAGTGAGCTTAAGTGCTAAAATCTGCTTCCTAAATTTAGTCCTCAACCCCTTAACAAACTTATGCGCCCTTCGTGCTTCAGAGGAATCAAATACGCATAATAACGGCTCAACTCTGGTGAACTTCGGAATACTCCACTACGCCATGCTACCCCGCCTCAAGATTATAGAATTCTTTCTCCCTTTGGTTGCGAACCACATCTGGCACATACTCATTTTTAAATTCCTTTTGAAAATTAGCCCAAGTGATAGGAACTTGTTGCATCTCCCAACTTTCCTTCAACACATTCCACCAATGCTCTGGCTCCCTTTAAACTTGAATGTCGCCAACATGACTTTCTCTTCATCGGTACACCCCAACATAGATAGTAGCTTGATCATCTCTTCCATCCATAACTCACCTCCCTAGGTTTCGGCTCCCCAAGAAATGCACTAGGTTTCAACTTAAGGAATCTCTAAAAGAGTGGTGTCATTCCTCTGGCCTCGGTGGTGGTACAACTTCCTCCCGTCGAGGTGGTGGTGGTGCTCCCGCCTGACCTCCCCGGCCCGCCTCCGTAAAAGCCATCAATCTACGGTGTAACTCGCCATATCCGACCCACTGTGGCGGGCGTACCTCGGCCTCGTGGCCTCCCCTCCCCGGCCTACCTCTACCACGGCCATCCCTAGGATTCTCCATCGAACCCCTACAAGAATTCACTCGACGTTAGAATCAACACACAAATAACCAACCCACCTAGGCCATGGAACCTATCCTGGCCGACAGCTAAGCTATAGCTCTGATACCAACAGTGGCACCCCGACCCGGACCCCAATGCGAGATCCCAAGTCGGACCGCCCAAATAAACACAAGTAAGCATGCGCAAGTAGGATTATAAAATTCATGTGGCGCAACATCGCATACAATTAACAACTCGGCTACACTTGGCCAGAAAAATAACTCAAAATAAACAAGTCATCGGCGACGCATTTGAACCCAACAACTACTCCTACAATTATAACACATGCATAATATAACCTCAACGGCCACAACATGCCGAGACAACAACAACAACAATATCATAAAAGAGTGTTAAGCGGAAGAAACTGTAGTGAACCAATACTATATAAACAAGCTCGACATATAAGTCGGCACACAAAAGATTATAAGTCTTAAGTATTCAAGTTATACTACAACAACAACCCAAAGACAAGTCTAAGTGACTTGCTTCCCAACGTCCTTGCCAAAACAAAAGACTAGCTACAAATCCCAAAAGAACAACCTTCTAGCTCGCAAGCAACCAAACGCGGGTATGGCGAATCTAGCGTGAACCGTCTCCTTGGCTCGGATCTAAGGAAAACAAAACAAACAAATAGGGTAAGTCATAAAGACTTAGTAAGTTACCAAAAATGCATGTTCATGTTATAGCATGGCATTTATCACAATTATGGTGTACATGATCATCATATAGCACTTAGCACATTATTCACGTAAGTGCGTAAAATAAATCATACAAGTAGGATATGATATAGTCACGGCCGCCAGTAGCTCCTGCAATAAACTTTGTTATCTTGGTTCGTGCCATCGATGTTTTGTGAATTCATCGACTCGTATCGAGAACCTACTAGATTTAATTAGCAAGCCAATGGCGCACATATTGTTACGACAAAGGGGCTACTTCCCCACTGCGGCCCACAAGTGAGGCGTGTGTGAGGTCCCAGGTACGACGATCCATAGAGATCACGAATCTCGCAATTCGTGAAGGCGATGTATCGTCCCATCCTGACGTAATAAACAAACCAAATAATGCCAGCTGGACTCAATGTGATGCACAAGTAGATATTTACTCGTCATAAAACAATTAAGGATCGAATTCGACAAGAGCGAACTCATCCGACCAAGTAGGTTATTAATCTCTACCATAAATCATGTCAAGGCAATTAATTGCTCAAAACCAAACATTCATAACAACTTGTTTGCAACAATTAGGCTAAACTTTTATTTGAGTAAACCCAATCAAACGATGTCCAAACTTCGTAGGGATCGAAACTAGTGTTCAACATGTTCAAATCTTCCCTAGAGTCGACTCCGTTGAGTCTTTACTATAAATTCCTAATTTTGGAGAAATTGAAGCTATGTGCTTCATAACCCAACCTAGGTCATTTCTAAGTTCAACTAGGTTATAAATTCACCAAGGCATTGCAATATATTTCACATTCATCATAGAGTCCAATTTTGAGGATAAATTCCATAACAACATACCAACACATCATATAGGCTATAATTAGGGCATTCTCATATAGCACCACTTCAAGCAACTCATAACATGAATGTATCTAACATGTTCATAATCTCAAATATACAAGATGAAAGAGTATTACAATCTTTGATAGTCATGAAATCATACTATACATGCTTCTAACAAGCTCATTCTTTCAAAACACAAGATGAAGGCATAAAAAGCATATATGTGTCCTCATTGACCTCATACATCATAAGCTTTGTTTCCTTAGGGTCAATGAGAACTTAAAACAAAGAAGAAGAGAATTAACTTACCTTCAAACTCCAATCAAGAAAGAAAAACAAGAAAGTAATCGGTTGGAAGTAATCTACTCGAAGAGCTCTTCGAGTCTATAGCTAGGGCTTGAGCAATGAAGAAGAGGAATGAAGGACGGCCAAGGAGAAAGCTTCAAGAAGCCATGGGAACCCTCAAGAACTCTCTCTCTCACGTTTTTGAAAAAGCCTTCAGTGAATGACGAGTCCCAAGGTTGAATCGTGGTGTTAGTGAAGTCAAAAGTCTAGTGGGACAAGTGTCACAACAATGTGGTCCCTTTTTAATCTGATTTTGGCTTAATGATCCAACTAAAACACTCACTAATCCACTCTTAAAATATGTTAATGATGTTAGGGTATAAGTAATGAGGGTTAGGGAGGTTTAGGTGGGGTTTAGAAAGAGTTTTGGATAGGGGTTTAGTAAGGGTACGATCGTAATCGACTGTCGATGCAGAAAATCATCGTTTTTCCGGAAATCATCTTTGTTCGGTTGTGGAGGCCGAACCTCCTTCATAATGTGCGGTTCTTGTGGCCGAACAATGCCCAAAATGTTCGGTTGGCATGGTGGAACGATTCCTCAGGCCATACGTTAGGTCAAACAGGTCCAGATTTGCACGTATAACGCGTATAAGGCATAAACAACTCAAAGAAGCAATGGAATGAGTACCAAGGGTCTTAAAACAATGATAAAAGTCTCTCAAAGTCTTGGTTAAGTCTAAAAGATCAAAGCCCGAGCAAGAACAAGCCAAACTAGAGCATGCAAGGTAATTGGCGTTCGACACGGCAATTACGGCTCGATCAAGGAATGAAATTAAATCAAACATGTTAGGGATACTACTAGCATGTTAAATACACCTTCTAATCATGATAAACAAGTATAGAGGATAAGTTATACAAGTAGGTTTTGGGTTCTAACGAGGCAAGCACACAATGCTCATGCAAGAATTTCGGGGTGTTACATGTCACATCTATTTTAAGGTTAAACATAGAAAAACCATATGTTACTAGAAAATATAGGTTCGGGGGCTAGGTTACAAGTCGGGAAAGGGTTAGGCACCCAACTCGCCATTTCGGTCTCATTTTATGGTTAGCTAAAATAACATTCTTTTTAATATATTTAGTCTAGAAAAGAGTATTATATATATATATATATATATAATGAAAATAATGGCGCTTTGTTTTTAAATGCTATTTGGGCATAATAACGACTTATTTTGTATTATGTAAGCATAATTTCATTTTCTAATATATTTTAATTTAGCTACGTGTTAAAACATAAAACAATTATTTCATGTACATTTATTTACATGCATGCATAATATTTATTTTATATTTTGTTTATACTACAATTTAACTAATTATATCATTATTTACATCTAATATTTACGAAGCATGCATAATATAATTATACTACATTTATCTATAATAGCGGGAACAGAATAGTAAGTGGGTACTTACCTCTTGAAGCGTGAGTATCTAAACCCGGTATATACGCTAAGGCTTTAGCCCAATAGGCATTTTTTAGTGTGCTTCCCCTATCCTTCCGAGAAAGGAAGTCTTTTTTTTTATTCTTTTGTCGGCTTGTTGTCTTGTCTTTTCGTAACGATATCTTTTGGCTTTTGAATCGCCTTGCCGAGGCAAGGATTGAATATTGGGTGGCTTGCTTGGAGCGAGGAGGTTTACTCGGGGCAAGGAAGAAGAACGCTCGCTTTCTCGGGCAAGGGAGGACGCAGGCTGGCTTGCATGGAGGGAGCTCTTCGGGAGTGTGTGTTTGTGTGAGTATGTTGTGTATGTTTTTCGTGTGTGGGGGTTGTATTTTTTGAGAAGTCGGTGGCTCTATTTATAGGAAAAATCGTGGACAGGCTACCAGCGGCTCAAAATCTTTGACAGATATTGCATGGCTCCAAGTGGAGAACGGGGAATGAACGAAGGCCATGAGGGCGCACCCTACAAGGGAGGGGGCGCAGCTCCTTGTTTGGTTTCTTGCCTTTTTTGATTCTTTCTTCTTTTGTCAGCCAGCTCCCTTCTAGCTTTTATACCTTCTCCGTTAAGTCATGTTACCTGAAACATAACGGAAATCAACGTCGGTTTGTCCATTCAAATTATAAATTATATTTTCATTGTTGTTTTAGGACATAATATCTTAGGGTACAAAATTGGAGTGTCTACAGAGCCCCTCAATGACGGAGTTTGCAAGTCAACGTAAGTTTACAAACAAATGAACGTCGTTGAGAAGAATAGACTCCCAGTTTTATGACAGGCACCGCAGGGGAAAATTTTGATATTTGAAAATATGTTTTGCCATGTAAGTCAGAACGTGGTGGATATTCCGGCCCTTTTCTCTTTCTCTTCCTCCTTTTTTTTTCTTTTTTTTTTTTTCGAAATGGTTCATCAAACAAAAAATATCAATTTAAAATGCTTTATCAGAATAAAATGCTTTATCAAAGTAAAATGCTCTATCAACATAAAATGCTTCATCAAATTTAAAATTCTTGTGGAATTGAAAATGTTTTATTAAATTAAAATGCTTTATAAAATTTAAAATGCTCTATCAATTGAAAATGCTTTATCAAAGGGAAATGCTTCATCAAATTTAAATGTTTTATCAATTTAAAATGCTTGATCAGATTAAGATGCTTGTGGATTTGAAAATGCCTTATCAATTTAAAATACTTCATCAATTTAAAATGCTTGGTCAGATTAAGATGCTTGTGGGATTGAAAATTCTTTATCAATTTAAAAAACTTTATTAATTTAAAATGGTTTATAAAATTTAAAATGCTCTATCAATTAAAGATGCTTTATCAAAGGGAAATGCTTCATCAAATTAAAATGTTTTATCAATTTAAGATGTTTGATCAGATTAATATGCTTGTGGAATTTAAAATGCCTTATCAATTTAAAATGCTTGATCAATTGAAAATGTTTTATCAATTGAAAATGTTTTATCAATTTAAAAAGTGCTTTTTGTTTTCAACTGTCATATGATTTTTGAAGATATGTCTCTGATGATTTTGAAATGTCTTGTCGATTTTGAAGATTCTTACGAACTGAAAATCTTTTGTATATTGAAAATGCGTGTGAATTTAAAAGTGCTTGATCAAAAATTAAAAACACTGTGAATTTTAAATCCGTGCCATGTGTGTATCATTTGGAGAGATTTCTTCGAAAAGATGAAAGGGAAGTGCCGATAAAGATGTGGTGCTATTGTGGAGAGAGATAATTTAAAATGTAATGCATTATGAAAAATCAGAATTTCTTTAAGATGTGATGCGATAGAGATTTTTAGAATGTGATGTATGAAAATCAGATAAGTTTTGAATGTGAGATATTTGATGCATGCAATCATTTAAAATACAATGTAGGTACTCTGTTACTGCTTTTGTGATGATGTTCCGTGAGGCATGATGTTGTGTTGTTGAGCGGGGACCGCCTACTATTAACTAGCTTGTTGAAGTTTGTCAGCTTCCGTTGAGTTTGAGTTTGTTTGGAGGATCCAACCTGCATATAGGGCATTTCAAGGGGTTTATGTCTCAAATTTGCAAATCTGGAGGGGAAGGAAAGAAAAATTCTTTCCCCCTTTAAGCGAACGGCAACAGCTTCACTGCCATTGTTGCTGTTGCTTCGTCTCCTTTATTCTTTCTAAAATTTATTCCACTTTCTTTGATTCTTTGTCCAAATCAACATATTTTCTTGCTTTATGGCTTCTTCCTCAAGATCTAACAAATGAAAAGCTCCGACACACCCCAAATCGGGCAAAGATGTTCGAGACGAGAAACCTTTGAAGAGGAACAAGGTCTGTTATCACTTTTCTACCGATAATTGGGAGGATATTCACAGAGATTCATGCTCCCATGTCTCAAATTTGACTCATTCTATAAGTTTTTCTTTGATTTTGTTCAAACTCATTTACTTTTATTTGAGATTTTAAAATTTGAAATTTGTCGGATAATTTGTGCCTTGTTGGATATATTCCTGCAATGTTAGTATGTGGAAATACTATATGATGAATGGCAGGATCAATTGGTATGAAAAATGTGTATTTTTGTTTGTAGAAAAATATTGATTGTGCAAATTTTGACTATGTACTATGTTTAATTTGACTGTGTATTTTGAATGAGTAAAAAAAATGTTAATTCGGCCATAGTGATAATGTAATTGTGCAAAGGAATATATAGAGATATCATACCCATGACTTAATTTTTCGGGATGGCCCGGAATGTGTGTGATATTCATGTTTGAAGTTAGAAAAATAATTGAAAAATAGCAAATGCAAATATTTATGTGCAAATGAAAAATGTTTTTTGTGATTTATTTAACCGTCAAACAATAAGAGGTTGGTTTTAGGACCAAAAAATATGATTTGAAAAATATGATTTGTGGTTATATATATATATATATATATATATATATATATATATATATATATATTTCAGGTTAGGAAGGCTTTGCAATGCATTCGCTGCAGCGCGGATCATGTGAAGGAGATTTGTGAGTCTCTTCCTATTTGGGCGAGAGATCTAGTGGACCAAACCAGGTTTGCTCCCTTTCTGAGTGCATTGGGTAACTTCCCGAGCTTTCGGAGATGACTATGACACTGGTTGATTTCGCCACCATCACTCGTATTCCTATGGGGCAGGGTATATGCTTGGCACTTGATCTAGATCTTAGGTTCCGTCGCAGCGAAATTCATGATCTATTGGGCTTGTAGCCCATCTATAAAAGTAGCGACGAGATCCGCATCGCTAGCGTGAGAGATTGTCTTTTGCATAGTGCTCGCTATGTAAATAGTGCTGATGATGTGGCAGTGGAGCGAGTTGCCCAAACATTTCTATTCTTTTTCCTGGGCATTACCCTGTTCGCAAACGCTTCTTGTGCCTAGCGGGTGTCTCTGTTGGGTTGTCTCTGTGACTTGTATCAGGTTTCGAGCTATGACTGGGCAAGCTGGCCTGGCCGAGTTGTATTTCTGTATGGACCATGCTTGTCATAACGAGACCACTAACTTGGTTGGTTTTTCCATTGCTTCGGAGGTAAATATGTCTATCATGTATCTTTTTTATTTTATTTTATGTATATGTATATGTACATCTCTTGAGTATCTTCTAAGAAAACTTTGTTTGCAGTTATGGTTTTATGCCATTTTTGAGCGAATACCTTTTCGGCGCGAAGTACTCCCTCAAGCTCCTTAGCTATTTGGGTATATTTACTCAAATAGGGTTTCCCTTCAGCCGGAAATCCCTTTCGATGCGGGTGCTATTCAAACTTTCCTGGCTCGAGTTTGCAATGAGGTATATCACTCTCTCCCTTTCCTTGGAATGGATTCACTGGGGTATATCAGGCAGTTGTGGAAGCTAGTTTTTATCGCAATTTGATGTGATCTATGATGTGTGACTCTATGTACTTGGGGGATCGAGTGCATAGACATCACACATTCCTATCTTTGTTGCCTGTGGTGCCTCCACCAGGGATGCTTACCTCGAAGAGCATGCCTCACCAGTATGACTACATGGCACGATATATTGTTCCTATTAGTGCTTATCCGTCCATGTCATATAATGACTTTGTTAGGAGGATATTACATCACATGCCCTCTAGACGAGCTTCTGATACAGTCGGGCCTTCGCACTCTATAGCCATAGACCCGCTTGATTTCTATACTCCACGTACTGTTCCCGTAAGTGTGACTCATATCTATGGTGGACAACCTATTGAGGAAGCTTCGTCAGATGAAGAGATCTTAGTTCCATACCGAATCGCGAACGGTGTGCGCTCGGTATATGATGCTTTCTATTATCGTTTCTCTTTCTATTCTATTTTTTCCTATGATCTCAGGTGAACGCAGAGTCATATCTTCAATAACTGCAGAGAGTTTTCAGTGTTTCGCGTCAGTATCACAGGGCGAAGGTGGCATTTTCGAGGCGGGGCAATGATATAGTTTCCAGTGTGCATCGCATGGACTGTGATGATCCGACTGATAATTTGTGTCGGAAAGGCCCTCGTGTCATGGGTGCCAGGACTAGCAATCCTGGTCCACGGGTACGAGTTGCATAAGTGCAGAGGAGCGTGTCGACATGTGCACACTGATGTATTCTAATTGAATTTTATGCAATTATTGTATTAGTTATTGCATGTACAAGTAATTTCAATGTTCTAGTCATGCATAACTATATGTGATGCACTACTACATCTGACAGAACTAAATGTTTAGCGATGGACAACTGTCAAAGGAATTTAGATGTTAGCGATTCATAACTTTGTCAAAAGAATTAATGTTAGCGATGCATAAATATTTCTAAAGAATTAATGTTAGCGATGCATATCTATGTCAAAAGAATTAATGTTAGCAATGCATAAAAATTTCAAGAATTATTGTGAGTGATGCATAACTATGTCAAAATAGACACTAAATGCTAACAATGCTATAATATTTTGGCAGACACTAGATATTATTGATGTATGATTATTTGCAAGACACTGTTATTGTTCGTTTATTTAATTTGCGCACTGTACTCGGAAAGCAGAAATTGGCGGGTTGCTATTTGGATTTTAGGTGTATTTTTGAGATGATGGTTGCTTTACCTGAGGAGAGGCAATCCGTGAGCTGAATAAGTGCGCTAGCTTCGTAGCTTGTCTGTCGATCTTCCGTTGGTCAGAAAGATGCAAGACAGAAGAGCAAAAAAAGCAGATCGAAGCAGTATAAGGGCATCCCCAATGTGAGTAAAATGGCTTCTTAAGGGCTTGGAAGTGTGCAATGTGGCCACCTAGGAGAAACAAATGCCCACCTAGGAAAGAGAAAAGGAGATAACTTCCTAATTAGGAAGTTAGTATTTGTCAGGGAGGTGGGTGGCTGGTCGGCTGGTCAGGGGGTTGTGTGTGTGTGGGGGGGGCGGAAGGGGGGAGGGTTTATTTTATTTTATTTGGGAGGGTGTTAAATTTAATATTTTTTGTGTAAGAATAGTATACAATTGAAAGATTTATTCTTAAGTGTGTAAGAAGAGAAAAGTGTGTAGATGGCAGTGGGACCCAGTTAAGAAGTTGTATTAAGAATATACACATTATGGATGCTCTAATAAGGCAAAAGGGGCACGACTTCCTAAAATGTCAAAGGGGGGCGTGTCTCCCTAGAGGAAGGAGCGGCTCCCTGTCCTCCTTTCTTGTTTTGGGACTCTTCTAGCTTTTTTCTTTAAATGTTCCAATTTTTCTTCAGTTGTGTTCGTCGATAATCTGAGAAACTCTCATCTTATAAAATATTGGGAAAACTACACAATTGGTCCTTGTAGTTTTAGCGTTTTTGGCTTTTCGTCCCTCCACCTCACAAATGGTCCCTAAACTGAAGACTTTTACATCATTGGTCCTTTCGTCAACTTTTGGTCGTTAAGTATGATCATGTGCCACGTGTGTGTATTTGTGGATGGGAAAAATAAACAATTCTTCTTGCAAGAGTATAGGGACCAATTATGAAATATAAATAGAAAGAACTAATGCTCCCAATACCCATATTTAGGAGTAATGCGTATAGCCCTCTCTTTCCCAATACCCATTTGTTTTGTTTCCCCTATTTCAAGCCAGGTTTGGGAAGGCATAATTGTCACTCAAGCATTTAAACAATATTCCTTAGTTTACCCCAAAGGGTTCTTTAAAAGTTGGAATGACAGCGGTTATGGAGCTTGCTCTGGCCGTTGGGTGGGAATCTTTCTTCGATCGGCGGTCACCATTGACGATGGTTTTGTAAGATTTCAATTTTATGAAGAAGACGATAGTTTTCCATTCATTGGTCTTCTGTCCTACTACCATCTGCCTCCTGACTACCTTCATTCAACATTTCTTCCTAAATGAATCATTTGTGTATCTGAAAGAGGATCGAAGGATCGAAGTAATTCTATTACAATTAGACGCCGAGGCTCGGAATGTAGACTCTGGAATCTTCTCTATGAAAATCTTTGAAATGAACGTGAATCCCAGATTGACTAACTTGATCTTCTCACAAGTCACATCGATTACATATCTAATTTCATTATCAACAATGGAATATCCCACTGATTGTCTATATATTTATTTTAATTAAAATATAATTGTTAATTTATATTATCCAGAAGATTGAAATATTTATTTTAATTAAAATATAATTATTTTTTTGAACATTATTAAAATAAAATTTTAAAGTTATAGTATTATAGTTGGTAAATTTAAAATTATCAGGTTATACTATAATAAACAGTAAGGTTAAAAAATAATTTTTTGTTTTATGTTTTTTCAGAAAATAAGAAAACATAAGGTGTCCGAGTAGGGTTGAGGTGGACATGTTTAAAAATATATTGATAAAAATATTAATTTTTGACCAACTTGAACTTTAATAACTGAAGTTCGTCTAAATGGTCTAGGGATAATATTTTATTAGGTTGCATATTTTTTTTACAAAACGAAGCACTTGCTAGTTAGAACCTTAATAACCTAACTTATAGTTTATGACTAGAACCATTTAGTAGAGCATTGTCTTAATTAAAAAAGAAAGAGCATTGTCTTATCTACACAAATCATTATTCATATAATATTCAAGCTGTTTAGTATTAAATAATTTCTAATTTTTTAATAACCTTTTAATATTGAATACATATGTTAATAGTTTAATATTATTTAAACAATTCTTACGAAAAAAGTAATAACAATAATTATTTTTGCTACACAGTTGATCCTTGTACTTTTAAAAGGAGACATGACTATTTTACCCTAACAAAATTGCACGTGAGATACATGTTTATTGATTTAACATAACTAAACAAAATGACAAACTTTGTTTAAATTGATTGGTACGAGGACCACTGGCAAATAAATTTTTGTCCAATTGTGTAGTTTACCCTAAAATATTCTTTGTCCAGAGCCACGACTCAATATGTCTTTCTTAATTGTTTCTATCTGTAACCACTATCTGGTAAGCTGTCTTCCTATAATCTCACGGTTCACTTTATTCATTCTCAATGCCCGTTCACTGTTTGGGCGAAGCTACGTTCATATTTTTTTTCCACCGCAGAGTTATCTTCA
The DNA here is from genome assembly GCA_013146195.2 of Codonopsis lanceolata. Classification (NCBI taxonomy): domain Eukaryota; kingdom Viridiplantae; phylum Streptophyta; class Magnoliopsida; order Asterales; family Campanulaceae; genus Codonopsis; species Codonopsis lanceolata. Next base: position 77,942,755 of record CM028378.1, on the reverse strand, counting down.
TATATATATATATATATATATATATATATATATATATATATATATATATATCGATGGCTGCTTGATAGACGTATTTTATACGTCTATATCTGGTACTTTTATGACTTAGAAATAGTAATTTCACGAGACTTTTGGCTACTAATATGTGTTTTGAGCTATATTGTGAGTCTTAGAGTTTTAGGTGAACTTCTGGGATTTATAGAGCTTTTATTGAAGAATTCAAGGAAGGGTATAAAGTGCAACATTAGAAAAGATGCAAAAGAAGAAATCTGTATACCTTGCGGCCGCAAGCCTCCAAGGCCTTGCCCTCGCAAAGTAGACAGCAAAGTAGCCTGCCCGTTCAAGACCCTTGCGGACGCAAGGTGTAAATTCAATGCGGCCATAAGGTCCCCAGGCACCGACTTACGAGGTCTTTCACCTGGATTGAACCTCCTATTCCCCTCCAACACCTTGGTATAAATAGAGGACGGTAGCCAAAGCCAAAGGACGTCCAGAAATTATTTGGAAACAGTTCCAACATAGATTTTAGTCTGCATTACATAGTTTAGTAGTTGTAATTATAGTTTTGAAGATCGATTTCATGTATTCCTTCATCCCGTTGTTTGGTTCATCGTCAAGAATGAACTAACCATCCATTAATCTAGGAGTGGGAGGTAACTTGTATCGAATCTATTGCTTAATTTATTTTCATTCATTCAATTCTTGTTGACTGTGATGTTTATCAACCCCTTTATTGTCTAGATTTGACCAAATGAATGGAATCACAAGTAATAAAGGCCTAGAGGTGCGAATAGCTGCACGACCAAATGCATATGTCATACACTGGCTCGCCATCATGATAAATTGACCTTATCGATGCATGAGAGTGATAAGTTAGGGTCAGGTTCATATATATGACCTTAGTGATAGATAGGATCCATATGTTCTTATTTTTAGGATATAGATTGGATGAATTATTTGGGATGGAGACTGAACTATAGTTTGATAATCTATATCTATCTTTTGTGAACGAACCCAAATTATTGAATAATAATTTATTTAAATAAGCAATAGAGTAGATCAAGTGAAACCCTAATCCTAGATTTCCCTCATCCATACAGATCTTCATAACTGTGATTGTTGCTAGTTGATTAATTAAATTTACTGTTTTAGTAGAATAAAAATTAGAATAAAAACAAAATAAAAACCCCCCTTAGTTTAAATTGCTATCGATATTCTTGCCATTAGTATTCTTCTTGTCTATGTGGTTCAACCCTTGCTTCACAAGCTATTCTGCAATAGTCTTGTGCACTTGCAAGGAATTAATTAAAATAAGACACGATCAAGTTTTTGGCGCCGTTGCCGGGGACAAGTTAGTTTGCTTAGTTAGTTTGTTGGTAGCGTTGTTTTGTTGAAATTCAGTTTTTATAAAAATAAAAATACAAAAATATTTTTTTTATTTCTAGTTTATAATTTTTTTAAATTTAGTTTTAATTGCTTTAAATTGTTTTTTATATTTTATACACGATTGTAGATCTTTAAATCCCAAGATGACAGAATTAAATCAAAATATAAATAATCTTGGTAAGAATCAGGAAGATCCTAATAATTTGGAAAACCAGCCTGTTAATCAAGAACAGTTGAATCAAGAGGATCCTCTGGTTGATCCTCCAATGGATAATAATAATAATAATCAAAATCCTGAAAATCCGGTCCTTCCGGTAAATATAAATCAAAGAAGAGAAGAACCTGCTGATAGAAATATGAAAATAATTCATCAACGAACTATAAATGATTATGGTCGACTCATGCTGAATGCAACACCATCATGTTTAGTTTTACCTGAAGCAGTAAGAAATTTTGAACTTAAAGGTCATTTTTATAACATGTTGCCTTCATTCCATGGTTTGCCATCTGAAGATCCCGTAACTTAAAAAACAAAAATCCCGTAACTTTTGTTAAGGAATATGATTTTATGACTGAAAATTTTCATTTAGGAGGTTTGACTGAAGATCAAATAAAAATGAAATATTTTCAATGTGCATTAAAATATGCGGCGAGAAGATTGTTTATGAATTTAGCACCTAGAAGTGTTTATACTTGGGATCAATTATATGATATATTTATGAGTAAATTTTATCAACATGCATTTCTTTCAGAATATAGAAAACAAATTATGTCTTTTCAAAATGAACCGGGAGAGACATTCCATGAAGCATGTGATATATTTAAAAATTTACTTATCACGTGTCCCCATCATAATCTATCTCAAGATTTGTTAGTAACTCAATTTTATCACGCTTTTTCGTGTGCATTGCAAACTATGGTTGATAGTGCAGCCGTTGGTTCTATTAATAGAATGACACCAACTGAATTAGAAAACTTACTTGAGATGTTAAGTGAAAATTCCCAACAGAAAAGTATAAGAGGTAAAAGTAGAAGTTTGTTTCAAGTCCAAGAAAAACCAGATATGCAAGCTCAATTTGAACGTTGGCAATCACAAATTCAAGAAACATGTTCTATTTGTGGATTAAATTCTCATGCTACTAATTTGTGTCCCTCTAGTACTGTGTATCTTGAACAGGTTAATGCAATGAACATGTACTCTCAAAGATAAATGAATAATCCCTATTCCGACACTTATAATCCTGGTTGGAGGAATCACCCTAACTTTTCATGGGGAGGAAATACGTCATTATAGCCTCAACAATTTCCTAAGCAAGGACAGTTGCAGATTGAAGAAGTTCCAAAGTCAGAAGGATCAAACAGTGGACAAACTGCTCTTAATAAATATTTACTAGAAATTGTGGAAAGATTGCAAAAAGATCTTGCAAAATATCAAGAAAGAGAAGAAGGGAAGTTAATTCCTTAGTCAGACAGAACAAGCAAAATCTATCACTATACTCTGCGAAGTGGTAGAATAATTGGAGAAGAGGTAAGTAACCCTACTTAATCTACTGATGATCCTGATAAAATAGATAATTCTGGTAATAAAGATGATAAAGATAAAAGTGAAGATAATAAAGCAAAGGCAAAAGCAAAAGATAAAGAGGTAGAAAAAGAAATTCCAAATAAATAAAGTCAAGATAAAGAAAAAGAGCAAGAGGCAGAACCTCTTGAGGAACCATATGTTGCTCATCCACCATATGTTCCACCAATACCATTCCCTGGTAGATTAATGAAAAACAAGATTGATAAACAATTTACGGAAATTTATAATACGTTGTACAAGGTGAACATAAATCTCCCTTTGCTCAATGTCATTAAAAATATTCCCTCATATGCTAAGTTTTTCAAAGACCTCCATCCTAGGAAACACAAATTTGAAAAGAATGACAAAATAATTATTTCTGTAAACGTTAGTGCAGTATTACAACCTGAACTTCCTCCTAAATTAAAAGATCCAGGTAGTTTTAATATCCAAGTCTCCTTGGGTAGTTCTAAAAAGATGAAAGCTATGCTAGATTTAAGAGCACGTATTAATTTAATGCCTTCACTGTCTATAAACAATTAGGATTGGGTAAATTAAAACCCACTACTATGTCTTTACAGCTAGCCGACCGTTCGGTCAAACATCCTTTAGGTATAGTAGAGGACATTCTGGTACAAGTAGATAAGTTAATCATCCCAGTCGACTTTGTGGTTTTAGAGATGGAAAGAAAGATATGCACTAATAATGAAGTTCCTATTCTGTTAGGTAGACCTTTTATGGCCACTGCTAACACAATGATTAATGTTAAGAATGGTAAGCTTTCAATGTCAGTCATGAGAGAAACTGTAGAAATTTCAGTTTTCGATGCGTTAAATAGACCGAGTGACATGAATGCATGTTTCTCAATTGATGAAATTGAAAATGTTACAGCCCAAACCTTTGAAGCAAGTTTAGATGGTGATGAGTTAGAGAGAGATACGTATGTAGAAGATGATGACGGAACCTTCTCCCATATAAAAACCGACATAGAAAAGTTGGAAAGAGAACTCCAAGAGATCGATGCTAGGAAAGAGAAGGAAAGACAAGAGGCTCTCAAGAAATATAGTGAAGAAAGAGTAGAAAATCAGAAATCAGAAAGCAGTTCTGATGAAATAAAAATTGATAAAGTAGAAGAAGAAATTCTTAAGGAAGAGGAAAACAAAGAAAAAGTTAAATTAGAAATTCCTAAGTTTATACCATCCGTTAAATCCCCTTCTGAAGTAGAATTAAAGTCTTTACCATCTCATTTGAAATATGCATTTCTAGGGGAAGGTAATACTTTACCCGTTATAATTGCTGCAGATTTAACAGAAGAACAAGAATCAAGCCTGTTAAAAGTATTATGGACACACAGAAAAGCTATAGGTTGGTCCCTAGCGGATTGGAAAGGAATTAGTCCATCTATGTGTATGCATAAAATTCATTTAGAAGAAGGTAGCAAACCTTCTAGAGAACGTCAAAGAAGACTTAACCCCCACATGGAAGAAGCAGTTAGAAAATAAGTGCTTAAGTTTTTTGATGCGGGTATAATTTATCCGATATCCGATAGTAAATGGGTTAGTCCAATCTAAGTAGTTCCAAAGAAATCAGGAATTACCGTGGTTAAGAATGAGAAAGAAGAATTAGTTCCCACACGAACTATTACTGGCTATAGAATGTGCATTGATTTAAGGAAACTAAATGCAGCAACAAGGAAAGATCACTTTATCTTCCCTTTTATTGACCAAATCCTTGAAAGATTAGCTGGCCATGAGTATTATTGTTTTCTTGATGATTTTTCTGGTTACAATCAAATTTCAGTTGCACCAGAAGATCAAGAGAAAACTACATTTACATGTCCCTTTGGTACCTTTGCGTTTAGGAGAATGCCCTTTGGATTATGTAATGCCCCAGCTACTTTTCAAAGATGCATGATTTCTATTTTTTCTGATTTAGTGGAAAGATGTGTGGAAGTATTTATGGATGATTTCTCAGTGTTTGGAAATTCTTTTAATCATTGCCTAGAAAATCTAACATCGGTTTTAAAGAGATGTTGTGAAACTAATTTGACCCTAAGTTGGGAGAAAAGCCATTTCTTGGTTAAACATGGGATAGTTTTAGGTCATGTTGTGTCTAACACAGAAATTGAGGTAGATAAAGCTAAAATTGAAGTTATATCACAATTACCTCCCCCAACTTCAGTCAATGGTGTTAGAAGTTTTCTAGGACATGCAGGATTTTACAGAAAATTTATAAAAGATTTTTCCAAAATCTGTAAACCCTTATGTAATCTTTTGGCAAAAGATACCGAATTCATTTTTGATCAAGAATGCTTAAATGCATTCAATCTGTTAAAAGAACAATTAATATCAGCTCGTATTTTAACCGGCTTTGATTGGTCTCTCCTTTTCGAGATCATGTGCGATGCATCAGATTTTGCAATTGGAGCTGTGTTAGGACAACGAATAGATAAGAAACCCCATGTGATTCATTATGCGAGTAGGACATTGAATGATGCACAACTCAATTACACAACCACTGAAAAAGAATTTTTAGCAGTTGTGTATGCATTAGAAAATTTTAGATCCTATTTGCTAGGTTAAAAAATGATTGTATTCTCTGATCATGCAGCCCTAAAATATTTTTTGAGTAAGAAAGAGGCCAAGCCTAGACTCATTGGATGGATGTTATTATTACAAGAATTTGACATTACGATTAAAGATAAAAAGGGAACAGAAAACGTTGTAGCAGACCATTTGTCTAGGTTGGAATTTTTGCCTTCACTTGAACGTCCATTTCTTGATAATAAAATTCCTATGAATGAAGATTTCCCTGATGAACAATTGTTAGCAGTTAAAAATTTTGAACCATGGTTTGCTGATTTTGTTAACTACCATGTTGCAGATATTATTAATCTTGATTTTGATTTTTATCAAAGAAAGAAATTTTTAACTTATGCAAAAAAATATTTTTGGTAAAAACCTAATTTATTCAAAATATGTTCAGATTCCATAGTGAGAAGATGTATTCCAGAACAAGAACAACAGAGTATTATGACATTCTGTCATGAATATCTTGTGGTGATCATTTTAGTGGTAGCAAAACTGCTAGGAAAATTATGCAATCTGGTTTATATTGGCCTACTGTTTTTAGAGATTCTGAAATATTTTGCAAAACATGCGATAAATGCCTAAGAAATGTGGAATCAGTAAACAGAATGAGATGCCTTGGCATAATAATATAGTTGTTGAAATTTTTGAAGTTTGGGGTGTTGATTTTATGGGATCCTTTCCAGTCTCTAATGGCTGTGAGTATATTTTAGTCGCTGTTGATTATGTGTCCAAATGGATAGAAGCCATTGCTACCCCAAATAATGATGGTAAAACTGTTGTCAAGTTTTTGGATAAAATATTTTCTAGGTATGGAGTACCGAGGGCAGTAATTAGTGATCAAGGAACACGTTTCACCAATTGATTGTTAAATGATAACCTTAAGAAACATGGCGTGACTCACAAGTTAACTATACCATATCTTCTTCAGACCTCTGGCCAAGTAGAAGTTAGTAACAGACAAATGAAAGCAGTCCTTGAAAACACTGTTAGACCAAATCTTAAGGATTGAGAACCAAATCTTAAGGATGCCCTTTGGGCATATCGCACTTCCTATAAAACCCCAATTGGTATGAGTCCTTATAGGATGGTGTATGGCAAAGCATGCCATTTACCAGTAGAAATTGAACATAAAGCTTATTGGGCCATTAAAGCTCTTAATTTTGATCTAACTTTAGCTGGTGAAGAACGTCTTTTTCAGTTAAATGAGTTAGAAGAGCACATGCTAAATTCGTATGAGAATGCAAAAAATTATAAAGAAAAGACCAAAAGATATCATGATATGGGAATTTCTAAAAAGATATTTCGTCCAGGATTGAAAGTTATTCTTTTTAATTCTAGACTCAGATTATTCCCAGGTAAATTAAAATCAAAATGGTCTGGTCCTTTCATCATAGGACGGATTTACCCTCATGGAGCCATTGATATTAAGAACCCAAAGACTAATGAAATATTTAAGGTTAATGGTCATCGACTCAAACCATACTTTGAATACATGACAGTAGAGAGAAAAATCGAACTCATTTGTCTCTCTGACACCGAACCTCCAAGAGAATAGGTTTGCAGTTGAGTCGAGCCAAAGATGTTAAACAAGTGCGCTAGGTGGGAGGCAACCCACTTTGATGAAATTTTATTCGCTTTCGTAGTGTAATTTAAATATGTTGTCCTCCATATTTTTTTTGATTATGTGCATTTAATTTAAATGTTTTCCAATATTGACATAATTCAAGTTTTGGGGAGAAAAGCTTCTTAGTGTTGTATTTATATCTTTTTAATCTTTAAGTTTAGAAGTTTTTGTAGAATTTTTAGAGTGCAGGAAAGAAACAAACTTAACGGAACGTAATGGAAGGACTAAATCGAAAACTGACAAAAATTTGGAAAGTAGCTCCAAAGGCACAAAATCTGTGAACCTTGCGGATGCAAGGCCTAAAACACCTTGCGGCCGTAAGGCCCCATTAATGACAAAACGCATGAGGCATGCGGCAGCAAGCCCAAAAGATCCTTGCCCTCGCAAGCCTGCATCAGCTTCCGTGCCCTTTGACTGGGTACCTTGCGGACGCCAGGCATAAACACCTTACGGCCGTAAGGCCTTCTTTATAAGCCGAATCAGGACAGTCACAATAGCTCACAAAAATTCAGCCTCTTTCCTTTTCATAAGAATCCGACAATCTCTCTCCCTCCCAAGAATTCTGGCGAAGCTTCTCCATTCCAACCACGACTCAAGATTCAAAAGTTTCCCTCTTCAAGCTCCTTCGTCATCCTCATCTCCATCTCCTTCCATTCAAGCTTGAAAAAGTGAAGCCACCATTGTTGCCGACGTCAAGCTTCGGATCTCCGGCCAACCCATCATCTCAGTTAAAGCATCACACAATCCACGTATATTCTATCCCTTTTTCATTAAATTTTGATTTGTCAAAATTTTTGCATGTTAGGGTGCTAGATTTATTTTTGTATTGTTTATGTGCATGCTTTAGATGTTTTTTTAGGTTGTTTAGTTTTAATTTTTTAAAGAGAATATATTTTATTTATTTTTGTGCTCACAAAATGGCCCCTAGGCATAGAAACACCGGCCCATCCTCGTCCCGCTCCGAAGAGGAGGAGCAACATTATGACCCCCATAGATTCATTTCATACGAGGCATCGGAGAGCTACACTAGAAAGCTCTCCAAGAGCATAATCCCTGAGAGGGGATTTAAGGCTAAGGACTTTGCTCTCCCTTCCCACTTCGCCCGTCGAAGGTGGGGCAATCTTTGTGCGACCCCTGGCGTGGCCATTGTGGCCTTCGTCCGTGAATTCTACGCCAATGGGCATATTTCTATTTTTGGCGAGGTGCTAGATATCACTGTTGTTAGGGGTAGGGATGTCGATTTTTCATCGCATAGCATTAACCATTATTTCGGCACCCCTAATTTTGCGGAGGGTACTGACCAGTACAATATCAACATCGCTGATCCTGTCCCTGTCCAGGTGTTAAATGCGGCTATCGCAACACCTGACGCGGTTTGGACTTTCCATCAAGGTCCACCGTTCGGCCCCCGTACCATGGACGAGACCCATCTCACGAACACGACTATGGTCGTATTCAAATTTATTTGTGCATATCTTATGCCTTCCAGCCACTAGCACACGGTGTCATGGCATATGGCCATTTTGATCTACACCATCTTGACCGGTGAGTCTGTTGATGATGGGCGTCTGATCAACGCCCAAATTCAGACCCTCATTAGAGGTACGACAAACTCGGGATTCGCGTTCCCGAGTTTGATTACTGGACTGTGTAGTGGGGTTGGAGTCGTTTGGACTCCAGATTCGGAGAGAGTTCGGGCAGTCCCCGACATTACTATGGCGCTTCTATTTACGGACCCTCGTCAGCCACGTGAGGAGCCTCAAGAGGAGGAGGATCCCTTGGAGGAGATCTCCAATAGGCAGGAGGAGATCCTGTTAGAGAAAGAGATGATTAGTCAACAGTTGACACAAATGCGTGCCGACCAGACTAATTTCTTTGGCTTGGTTAACCAGGTGGGGCACAATGTCTCCACATATTATGGGATGCCACCTGGCACGATCCCCGAGTTTCTTCCTCCTTCGTTATTTCCTCCCGACTCACCATGAGTCGAAGCCCAAGTTTCTTCCTCTTTCATTAGACATGGCATATATGTCCTTTTGATAATTCTCCTCCATCAACCCTCTTATAGGATATTCCTCAATTTTGAGGACAAAATAAAATTTAAGTTTGGGTGAGGAATTCTAAGCCCATGGCCTTTGGAGGTCCCAGCCTAAAAAGGAGTGGAGTTGGGCTACGTTTTTTTAGAGTGAGGAAATTTTTTCCCTCTATCGTCTCTTCTCCTCACTCTATTTTCTTGCTTTTTATATTTTCTTATTTTAGGAGATGTTGCCTTGACCAGAATACACTAATATTTGGTTCCTTTGGGAACCCATCAAAAGAGTCATCGTCATCTCACATCTCCATTTTCTTAAAAAAAAAATTTAATTCAAATTTTTCATTCTCTAGTCCTTGTGTGGTCACTTTAGTCTATGATGATTTAGTGCAAGGAGCCACATAACTTATTTGTATATCATTCTGGAATTCACTTGATTCTGCAAAACTCTTGATTTTTTCCAAATCTTTGAGCACTTAGACCAGTCATAATTATGGATTGATTTGAACATTTTTACTAAGTTTATAGCACACATTTCATTCTAGCAACAAGATATGCACAAGAATATGATGAATAGCCATCCTAACATGATTTTTGAATTAAATTGTAACTTAGGGTCAATTGCATTATAGTTAGATCCCTTGGATTTTTCTTACTAATATATCTCAAGCACACTTTTGAATCATGTCTGCATGTTAGTCTTGATTACTCCTACTATCTTTTCTAGCGAATGCTTATGTGAAATCCAGTGATGCTAAATCTTCAATTCCACAACTTTCATAATGGATATGATACTTTATGTGTTTACTTTCTTAAAATCTGGCATGAGCAATTTGGCATTAAGAAATGATATAGGCCATCTTTCGATCATTTGAGCCTAAATACTCCCTGACCTTTACTAAAAATATCCCTAGTGTCCCCCTTTGAGCTTTATTAAAAAGAATGGAGTGTGCCAAGCACACATTTAACCCCCATTCGACATCGTTTCTATTACCCACATTAACATAACCTTAAAGCCTATACACTTTAACCTACCCTTTGAGAGAGTAGGATGTGGGTGGGGAATTAATTTTATGGGACCATTCTTCAGTTAGAAATGTTTTCCGAAGACCCCTTCTTCTCGTCATTAAAAAAAAATCGATGAAAAATGAAATAGAAAAAAAAGAGTGCAACAAGATTCAAATGAAAGCATAGCTTTCAAGAGAAAAATAGGTTAGAAAAACTATGCTGAAAATGGAGCACTAGATATTTTTAGCTTGATATATTGTACAAAACAAGTTTGGGGGAAAAGTCCCCACTTGTGGTCTTTGCAGGTCCTAGCCTAATTGGGAACAACTTCCTTTTGCTTGGAAGTATTTGGGGTAAAGGGTAGTCTTGCTCTCTCACTTTGAATTCTATTCCCTTTCCATCGTATTTCTCAACACCTTGGTCTTACATTACATGCTTAATAAAGTCCTATTGATCTTCTTGTCAATGCTTGTGTTGGGTAATTTGATAAGTAGGACATATAAATTGATCCCCAATTCATATATTCATTTTAATCGCAAGCTCACTGTGTTAGCATAATCTTAGCTATTGCAAGTAACTGGGGTATGAAAGAATTGTATGTCATACATAGGAAGTGCATGGGATGGATGTATAAGTACTTGAAATCCTTGGTGTTCTCTCTTTCTGTAATAGACCGGGTTTGGATGGTAGATCTTATGTTCTGTGTTGCATTAGTTTTATTAAAAATCCTGATTTTTAGAATGAATGTTGTGTTTAGCTTAATAAAACTGTTTAAGTTAAGATATTCTCTATGACTGGTTATCACACACACACAGAGAAATTAAGACTGGTAGCAGTGTGAGTATAAGTCAGTCTGTTCGGTGAATTAGTCTGCACATACGTGGTGAGCATCTTTCTGAGACAACTGTGATATGTCATGCTGGTGACTTGAGATTGAATCCAAAAAGTTTTTTTTTATTTTGTATTTATTGTTTTTAGAGTATTTTTTTAACTTGCTTTTGTATTTATTAGTTCTTGTATTTATCTGCATTGTCGAGTCACTCGTTAGAGTCTCATTGAGTTTGTGGGTTTCTAGAGGAGTGTAAATAGTGCCACCCTCCAAAAAGATTTTCTTAATTTTTGTATTTTAAGTGTTTTTGCATTTATATGTATTGTTTACTCGTGGACGAGCAAAGTCAAAGTTTGGGGGTATTTGATAGACGTATTTTATACGTCTATATATGCTACTTTTATGACTTAGAAATAGCAATTCCGCGAGGATTTTGGCTACTAATATGTGTTTTTGAGCTACATTGTGAGTCTCAGGGTTTTAGGTGAACTTCTGGAATTTATAGAGCTTTTATTGATGAATTCAAGGAAGGGTATAAAGTGCAACATTGGAAAAGATGCAAAAGAAGAAATTTGTATACCTTGCGGCCGTAAGCCTCCAAGGCCTTGCCCTCATAAGGTAGACAGTAAAGCAGCCTGCCCGTTCAAGACCCTTGCGGACGCAAGGTGTAAATTCAATGTGGCCGCAAGGTCCCCAGGCACCGACTTACGAGGTCTTTCACCTGGATTGAACCTCCTATTCCCATCCAACACCTTGGTATTGATAGAGGACGGTAGCCAAAGCCAAAGGACGTCCATAAATTATTTGGAAACAGTTCCAACATTGATTTTAGTCTGTATTACATAGCTTAGTAGTTGTAATTATAGTTTTGAAGATAGATTTCATGTATTCCTTCATCCCGTTGTTTGGTTCATCGTCAAGGATGAACTAACCGTCCATTAATCTAGGAGTGCGAGGTAACTTGTATCAAATCTATTTCTTAATCTATTTTCATTCATTCAATTCTTGTTGATTGTGATGTTTATCAACCATTTTATTGTCTAGCTTTGACCAAATGAATGGAATCACAAGTAATAAAGGCCTAGAGGTGCGGATAGCTGCATAGCCAAATGTATATGTCGTACACTGGCTCATCATCATGATAAATTGACCTTATCGATGCACGAGAGCGATAAGTTAGGACCAGGTTCATATATATGACCTAAGTGATAGATAGGATCCATATGTTTTTGTTCTTAGGATATAGATTGGATGAATTATTTGGGATGGAGACTGAACTATAGTTTGACAATCTATATCTATCTTTTGTGAACGAACCCAAGTTATTGAATGATAATTTATTTAAATAAGCAATAGAGTAGATCAAGTGAAACCCTAATCCTAGATTTCCCTCATCCATACAGATCTTCATAACTGTGATTGTTGCTAGTTGATTAATTAAATTTACTGTTTTAGTAGAATAAAAATTAGAATAAAAACAAAATAAAAACCCCCTTAGTTTAAATTGCTATCGATATTCTTGCCTTTAGTATTCTTCTTGTCTCTGTGGTTCGACCCTTGCTTCCCAAGCTATTCTGTAATAGTCTTGTGCACTTGCAAGGAATTAATTAAAGTAAGACACGACCACTGCTCCATTTTTTTCTATAGCACGTATCGAAATGTATGAAACCACCTTGGACCGGTGGATTCATTCTATATGTGGGAATGAAAGATACTGTTTTCGCGAGACGTACGGTTTCCGCTATATTTTCGGATGGAGAGGCTTGCATGTAAACTAGGATATGCTTTGAGCAGCTTCCTATTTCTGGTCAACACATTCTCACTCATTCAATTTTTCTCTGAATGAAATGTGCCCAACTTATGAAGAGTTTTGTGCAATGACCGACACGGAGACAAGTGGTAGTATTAATGTTCCCTCTACAACTCGTAATCCTTTTATGGCAACTAGGGAAATTTTTGACCTGCCGGGGATCCAAGGACTCATTCGTGATGATCTGTTTGACTTAACTTATTTCCCTACTCTTTTTTCAGAATATTTGGAAAATCCGATGTATTTGATGCAACGACGGGCATTTTTGTTTCTATATATTCTATAAAGATTTTTCCTAGTGGCTCCCCCTAGCACTATCGATGTTCGGGTTGTTGACATAGTACTACAGGCCCGGGGTCGTCGGGTAAACATTATTCCACTCCTTTTGGCCGCAACTTTAGAAGGCCATGACGATTATTCGTCTGGTGATGACTGTTTCCCTTATGGGAGTCCTATTCTGATCCATATGTGGAGTGAGGAGCATTTTAACCGGGTCCACCCGTCGGTTTTGGGACATGGACGCTATGATCCTACTAGCTATGGAACCCAAGGTACTTATGAAAATATCTTCAGAACTGAGCGACACTGGGTTGAGCACTTTGCTCATGTCAACTCTATCGACATTATCAGGGTAATAAACCATTGGCAAATTGTGGGCTTCCATATGTATACCAGCGTTTACGCACAAGTCATTCTTGTAGGTCTTTGTAGGATGACCTTTTATATGTCGTATAGAATTCTTCGGCAGTTCGGCCGAGAGCAAGTTGTACAACACCGGAACTGTCCCTTGATGGCCATGGAAGGATGAGATGGTGACATTCCAGAGTTAGTTCGTGATATGTGGGGTTTTAGCGAGTCTAGACGTGCCACTGCTTATGTTTTTCCAGAGAACATATTTTTATCACATGCTTATCTTGACTGGGCTATTGTAATTATGGAAGAACATTCCCGCATAATCAGGCATACCCTTCGGGAGATGTTGGAGTGCAGATTTACAAATGGGTTGGACGCTCGTCTGCTAGAAATTGGTGAAGATCTAGAGAACTTGGGTCTTCCTATTCCAATAGTACCACATCAGATATCCTGACATTTCTGGAAGGATATGGTGATACTGGTGTTGGTCCTAGTATTGCTGGGAGGCTTAGTAACGCTACTAGGTTGAGTAATGTTGCTAGACCGAGTAATGCTACTCGACCAAGTAATGTCGCCAGACCGAGTAATGCTGCCAGACTAAATGATGGTGTGGGAGCTAGTAATGTTCCTGGAACGGATAATGGGTATGCTGGGAATGATGAAGGTGGTTCGATGCCTTCTTAATAGGATGATGTAGGGGCGTTGAGGACACCTCGGAGGAGTGTTTGGTCTCGTTTGAGACGTCGGTGATAGAGGGGAACTATGTTGTCGGGGGTGTTAATGACTACCCTGGCATTTTTAGATTTTTGGGTTTGGATGATTTTGGGGATGTGTAGACACCCCAATTTCGTACTCCTGGTATGTAACATGACATGAAATATCAAGACCTGTTAAAAAGCTAACAAATGTCAGGTTACAGGGTTGAAAATGCAAAAGAAAAAGTAGGATGCATGAACAGTGAAATGCAGGGGGCCTAAGTGCAAAAAATCAAGAGAAAAATGGCCATGGGTACCACCCATAGCCACTTTGGGCGAGGCACCCACATCTCCTATGGCGGCGCCCAACAGCGCCAAAGGTACTGTAACAGTTAGCCTAAAGTGCAATCTTCTCAGGGGCGATACAAGCCGATGAAGCAAAGAAAGTAAAACTTAACAACGAAGGAAGCCTCACTCCCATCCTATAAATAAGAGGCCCCGGCTTTCAGAATTCAAACAGAATACACACAGTGAAAAACACAGTACGCAATGCGTTCATCGTACAGTTGAGGGAGAGATCGCCGAAGGAATTTATTCCTCTAGCCCCAAAGCCCTGCCAAATCTCCCCAAAACACTAAAAACCCTCCGGCCAAAGTGAAACCTAGTTGCCCTGCTAGGATTCCACCCTATTCCACCGATCCAAAAATTCCAAAAAGAGTAGTTGCCTTGCCCTAAACCAGACGTCAAATCAGCAAAAAACAAGCAGTTGCTCTGCCCGATTTCTGACGTCAGCAAGCAAATAACACCAGCAAAAGCAAGCAATTGTGCCGCCCGAATCCCGAGGCGAAATGCAACAAATCGGAGCAGTTACTCTACCCAAATTCCCGTAACAGCAAAGCAGCAAAAAAGACTCCCTCTCTTTGAAGGACAAAGCGAGCGCACCTTAGAACCTACCAGAAGGTAGTTGGTACATGATAGAACCCTCACGCTTCAAGAGGTAGGCTATTTAAAGTTTTATTTATAAAAAAGTGCTATTTAAGATCAACCCAATGTAAGAAAAATAAGCAGTTATGCTACCCGAAATTTTATATAAAATAGCACTAAAAAGAGCCATTATTATGGCCAAATTTTTATAAATGTATTTGTAACTCCATGAAGGAGGATGTTGTAAAGTTTGTAATAATTTACTTATATGTATGCAAATATATATTTAATTCTTTATTTCAATTGTTAAATAAATATTTAAAAATATATTTAAGCCAAAAACTATTTTGAGACCGAAAGGGCGAGTTGGGTGCCTAACCTCATCCCACCTCGTAACTTAGCCTCCTAACCCTTTTACAAATCTGGTTACTTTTTGGTTTTTCTTTGTTTTCCTTAAAATAAATATGACGACTCTATTGATCAAATTTTGAGTCCACAATTGAGGCCGAATGTATTCCACGCACTTTAAAGGTTTTGAAACCACCCGCTTCTTCACGCAGCGGGGAAATGGTCGAAAATCGGGGCACTCATAATGGCGACTCTGCTGAGAACGTTGTTTTTATTTTAAAATAAAAATCGAGGGCTAGACTCATTTTCAAAAAAAAAAAAAAAGTTTTTCTTTTTGTTTTGGCTAAATATGCTTATTATATTTGTTTTATAGTTTAAATATTGCATTTTTATATATTTATATATATATATATATATATATATATATATATATATATATATATATATATATATATATATGTGCAAATAACCGCGAAAACTTACAGCAGCTTCATTCCGGGTACCGTTGCGAATATAAAAAAAAGGGAGGACCAAAAATTGAATTTTGGGCAGGATAACAAAAAAAAGCAGGGGCTTGTTATCGCTTTATTTTATCTTTATTCTGCTTTATTTATTTATTTCGCGCAAAATATGTAAATATGTTTTTATTCAGTCATTTTATTTTGGGGATCAGGACCAATTTGTAATTAATAGGAACAGATAGATTACCCGCTTTTCTTTTTATTTATTAATCTGAATGACCCTCACGCTCGCTTGCGCCGTCCTTTCGAGGATTCAAACTAATTAGCTGAGAAAATTCACAAAGAACAGAAAGACGGGCCATTTATTGTTTTATTTACTGCTTTATATCTGAAAAAAAATACTTTGCTGCTTTTTAGATACCTCACACACGTGCACGCACATAGAATTATTCGAGCGCTACCTACACCATGGCTGACCTACCCCGCACCCAACGTTAAATGCATATTGATTCTCGGGACACTTCATGGTCCGATCGGTTTTTATATCTTTGAATTATTGACCAATCCCTATTGCAAAAAGAAGGAGCAAAAAGGAAAATAATAATAATAATAATAATAATAATAATAATAATAATAATAATAATAATAATAATAATAATAATAATAATAATAATAATAATAATAATAATATATGAATAAAGATATATGTACAGCGGCTGACCAATGATTTTTATGATATTCGACCTAAACCATTTGAATGGTGGATCCCAGAAAGAGTATAGGCCCTTCGCCTGAGATCAGTCCAATCTTGGGGAGTCGAAATGTAGGTGGAATACGAAGGTTTTATACTCTGGAGAAAGAATCCGCTATTCTAGGAATAGTCCCGAGACTGCCAAAACAAAGCAGATGCTTGTCCGATCAATCTTAGGAGAAATGGATTAATAATAAAAAAAATGAAAGGCACACTGTACTTGAACCCAAAAGCCTGGAACCTACCCGGTCGGCTGATACGAGATACAGGCACATAGGTCGGATTAAAGAGTATCGAGTCGGATAAGAGAATATCGGAATCGGTTCAAAAAGTACGATGAAAGCGGAATGGTCGAGAGAATGAGCAGCTGTAGTGGGTACTAATACATGGGCTCCAGGGTACGCTCCAACTCCGGCTATGCAGCAATGGTTAGTGTGACGACCCGACCCGGATCCCAATACGAGATCCCAAGGTCCTACCGTCAAAACATGCAAAACAGCAAGCAAATATCAAATAATGGGTGAGGCCATAACGGCGATACGCCAATAACTTAAAACACATGCGGAAGCTAAACAAAATATCCTAGTGGCGCCCGAGCTAACAAGCTCAAACCAAATATAACCAAAGAGATCATAAATCTCTTGGTCCAAAAAATTCGGCACGTGCGCAACATTGGGCACGTAGAACAAAACTCCACGTCATGCAATACAAATATATAGCACAAATAAATCAAGTCATCGGCGTTACATGGAACCCAACATTACACTAAGTCTAAGACTCTAGTCTACACACTCAACGGCTAAACATGTCGGAGTACAACATAACCAACAATATAAATAACTTGAGATAGAATAAATATGTATTTAAACAACTTGGCTCGACTAACATATGTCGGCTCACAAAAACCAATTATTAGTAATTTACAATTACAAGAACCAAATCGATAACACAATCTTACTACCCAAAGTGAAGTCTATATAACTTCACTTCCCAAACGTCCTTTCCAAATAACTAAGGCTACAAAAATAAATTAAAGTAGCAACCTTTATAAAAATTACACTTCTATCGTAGGCTCGGTTCCTTCGAGTACTAGCTCGGCTCGAATCTAAGGAAAACAAAGCAAGCGAGTAAGTCATAATGACTTAGTAAGCTACTAAAGATGCAATGTCATGGCATGGCATAATGCTCAAATAAAACATGTACATCTTACTATCTTCACATAATAACCTTATATAAAAATCATGTTCTGGCATCCATGCTCAACATTAATAAAACATGTTATCATCATAGTATAACATTTCACCAAAATTCATGTCAAGGCATATTAGGCTTAACAATAATGATCCATGCTTTTGGCATAATACAACATTCAAGCAATGTTCATGTTTAAGCATTTATGCTTAACAACCTTAAACAACATGTTATCTATAAAGTATAACATTTATGAAACCAATTCAACCACCATATCATATCCAAATCACAAGGCACATTATTCACATAAGTACTTGTGAGACAATTCATATAAAAGGGATATGATACCATTACCAATTCTTCCGCCGTGTTGCTCCTGCAAAAACACGTGCAAAACCTTTATGTGCCCTCGATATCCCTCTCGTAGATATCGGCGTCCCGAGCAGATCTCGCTCGAGTTCCATAGTTATCAAAGTCATGTGTATTACTACAACTGAGATAAACTACTTCCCCACCGTGGCCACCGATGGAGGGGTGTGTGCAAACCCGGCACGGCGATCCATCGCGATCACGAATCTCACAATTCGTGAAGACGATGTATCGTCCCACCAAAGACTCAAACCAAAACCGCCAGCTGGACTCAAACTCAAGCACATGTAATATATACTCACATGCTCAAATAAAGGAAAAGTACAACACACCGTACTAATCCAATCAAGTAGATATTTACTTATAAATCATATAGTTATGCATTTCTATGCTAACTAACACAAACATCTTAGAGCGATAGTATCAAGTCTCTAATACCCAAGTGTTCTTCATACACTTGAAAACGCTCGGAGGCTTGACCTCCATCAAAACTACCCCAAATTCCGTAGGATCTTAATATGTGATTAACTATATTCATATTAGTCCAATAATCGACTCCGTTGAGTCATTTCTACTCTTTTCAAATTTTGAAGGCATAGAAGCTATTTGCATCATAGCCCTCCTATTATTCATTAACTATTATTCATGGCTAAGTTCTTAAGGTTAGAAACATTGTGCAACCCAACAATCTATTCTTTCCCAACAAAACCCCAAAACATAATTCATAGGTCAACACTTAACATTTAAAGTCGACCATTGCATTTCTAGCATGCATCACAATATAGCATTTATCCAAGCATGCTTTCATCCAAATTAACCATTAATCTAAACAAGATGCAATTTCATCTAGTATGTACATAACCAACATGTAAATTTATCTAACATATTCATAACCTTCAGTTCATGAATTATAGTTGACCAATGTACTCTTATTGCATAAAAGTCAACTCAACCCAATGAAGTCAAACCTTGCATTTTATTCATGTGAACCATAAAGATAATTCATTTTACATGTTCACAACCAAAAATTCATGAATTAGATATTAACATACTCTTATTTTCATGAAAGTCAACTCTTATTCTCGAAGGTCAAACGAAACATTCACATGTAACCCATTGTGAGAAATTCATCCTTTATGCTTACAATTAACAATTGAGATTCATCAAGAATTCTAACATGTAACCCATTGTAAAAAAAATTCATCCTTCATACTCTTATATATATGAAGGTCAACTTTATTTTCAAAAGTCAAACGAAGCATTTCAACATATATTCATGAATTAGACAACATTATACTCATGAAGGTCAACTTTATTCCCAAAAGTCAAACGAAGCATTTCAACATATAACTCATTGTAAAAATTCCCCTTTCATGATCACAACCTAAAATTTGAGATTTAACAAGTATTCTCCCAAACTCCCAAACATATATCCTTATAATTCTAACATTTCATATTATCCAATATCAACCTCCAAAATTATTCATATAATCAAGAACCCATTTACTACACATTCATCATATCAAACCCTAGGTTTCTAGGGGATTAAATGCTCATCAATCTCAAGTCCAAAAATCACAATTGAAGCTTAATAATATACTTCATGAAACATAGAAAGCATCCTACTTATGCCTCTACCAAGTTCACCCAACAAAAGTTCAAAAAAATCAAAATAAAACCACACACAACATGCTTGTGTACTCATTGACCTCAAATAGCAATCATCTTTGTTTTCCTTAGGGTCAATGAGCACAAAATCAAGAGAAGAGAGGGTCTAGTAGCTTACTTGACTTAGATGAAAACTCAAAAGAATCACAATCCCAACGGTGAAGTTGGTCCATTTGACGAGGGCTTCGCGAATCCGAAGTTTGAAGATCATCCGACGGTCGGATCTCCTTGGATTTGAGGAAGAAGAAGCTAGGGCTTGAAAGTTTCCATGGAGGCTCTCACTCTCTCTAACTATACGTATGTTAAGGAGAAAGAAATGAGAGAAATCAGCTGAATTCACAAAGGGTTTAGCCTATTTATACCTCTTCTAATAAAGAGGGCACAATAGGAAATTCCTTGGTACAATTAGTGAGTGTTTAGATGTAATCCACCACTAATCAAACTCTAATTAACTACCCAAACATGTTAGGACATGATTAGGACTTAGTTTGAGGGTTAGGAAGGGTTTAGAGGGGGTTTAATGGGGGTAGAATAAGAAAATCACATCAAAATTGCAAAACAGGGAGTGGGCTGCTCGAAGGAGGATGCGCTTGCATGGTCTTATACCATGCGACCGCTTTGGTCCCTTGGATGTCCTTGATGTGTTTTGTGCAATCCCATTCGCTCCCGGTCCTTCCCGCATGCAACCGAAACCCTTAAAGCTTCGAAACGGCCTATAATTCAACCCTTTAAGTCCTCAAACACTTGGCTAAACCATACAAGTCTCAAAACACTTTTAAAGTAGGTCTAAACTCCCATAAACAACACCCGAAGCAACCTGGTGTAAAACCGGCGAAAGGCGCAACAACTCGCTAACGAAACGTCGTATGAAACCGCAAACCGACGGGCAACAACCCAAGGTTATAAACACTTCAAAAGGCTACTAAATAGGCCTGAATGCCCCTCAGATGATTAACAACAGATAGGAGAAATGAGCTCCCAAAAGACGAGACGATCACCCGGCTCAATCTCAAACTACGCGATAAGGAGAATTGCTATCCTCGGAGCGTCGAAACTTCACGAGACTTAAGGAATACATCCAAATAGAAGTCTAACACATCTAAACATATTATTTAATCATCATGTAAAGATTTAAGACCTAATCGAGGTCAGGAACATGAAACTCGAGTAAACTCTCAATCGCGTCGCATTTCGACTATCGTCGAGTTACGACTTGTGACTTTAGCAAGTCAAGAACTAAATGCCATCTCTTAAAAGTGTTTTGGTCTTAATGTGATCTCTCATACACATATAGACTCTCTCAGAAATCAAATAAGCCATAAACCAAGGAAGAAATGCGAGCGTTGCACGCAATTCAAGCTAACCGGGAATCGGGGTCTTATAGTTAGATCAAAATTTGGGTGCACAGGCTGGTTGCTTATTGAGCTAGATAGCAAACCTCATACAAGGTCCAAGGCCCAATGGTGAGGGAACCACTTTCCCTGCAACCCCTCAAGAAGCATCGACTTCTCGTACTCCTCTAAGCCTAAACCCTAAGCCAAACACTAACCTTCCACCAACCGCTAGCACCTCAATCACCAATTTCTCACCGAATGCTTATTACCAAAATTTCAACCCTTTCCTACCAAACCCATCATATCCTTTCCCAAACACCAATATACCCCCAAAATCCAAGTGGCCTCCCATTTCCCATCACCAATCCACTCCAAAATAGCCTACATATGGATCCGAGAGGCTATGCCCAGCCATGACAAGTAACGACTTATATACCAATAAATGATTTTGGTTATCAGCCCGAAACCGCAAATATCCTACCTCCTCAAAATCCTTACCAAATACCTCAGCCAATCCCAGGAATAAACCAAGTTAATTACCCCCAATCCTTCAAATATATACCATGCTCCACACCACCTCCCACAAGGTTAGAGGCAGATATGGAGAATCTAAAAAGTATGATGCTCAAAGTCTTGAACAAAGGGGAATTTTCTACGTCGGCATTAATGCTACAGCCCTTAGCTATATTGCCCTCAAAATTTAAAATGCCTGACATAGAGAAATTTGATGGGACTGGATGCCCTATCTCCCACTTAAAATCTTACCCTACCGCTATACAGTTAAGGGGAGCTAGCTTCGAGGCTATAACTTCCAATTTCCATCTGACCTTGGTAGGGGATGCTAAGAAATGGCTTATGTTAGGAGATAACAGTACGATTGCTACTTGGGATCAAATGACCGAAGAATTCCAAAAGAGATACAAAGACAACAGTAGCTCTGAGAATAAAAGGGAACTTGAGGCATGCACCCAAAAGGAAAAAGAAACCTTTGCAGACTTTGCAACCAGGTGGAAGAAGAAAGTTCCCCAAACTTTAGACAGACCTGATCCATCTGAATGAGCCAAGTTGTTTATAAAAACCTCCAGCCAATTTATCTTGAATGCATGAGGTATCTTCCCAACGGTGATTTCAATGCCATTGTTGAAATAGGAAATCGTATCGATGAAGAAATACGTACATGGTTCTTAGAAATTGATACACCTCCAAGTTCATTCTGCTACTCTAAATAGGAGGAAGCATCTACGGAAGAACTCAACGTTATTGAAAAAATCCCGACTGAAAAGTACAGTAATATGACATCGTCATATGGGACAGATAAGTCTGCCAATTCTGTTGAGGGAAACAATGGTACTAATAGAAGTTTCATAAGACCTTACAAAGGAACCAGAAGGCATTACGATGAATTGCACGCTCCAATGTCACTAATACTGCAAGGGTTAATAGCATAAGAAGTCCTTAAGCCCCTTGAGAACTACAAACCTCCAAACCCATTACCCGCCAAATAGAGCCACAACAAGTATTGTGAATACCACCAATCCAGTGGTTATATCACCTTCAAATGCTTCTCACTCAGGAATGATATCCAAGGCCTTATCGATGATAAAATCATTGTGAAGCCGCACCCATGATTGATTCTGATAAAAAGTGATCAAGCATCGCCCAAGGAACAACATTGAGAAAGAATTTGGATAGGGCAGAACGTTAGTACAAGAAGTTGTTGGCCACTCAGGGAAGGACAAGGGAAGACTTTGAGACTCATATAACCCTGGAATACCCTTTTGTATACACCTCCAGAAACCCTTTTTACCTTTGAACCTCCTTTTGCCAAATAAAATCTTCAGGGGGACACTTTTTTCAACTTAGCGTCAGTTTTCGTAGATTTTCCATATATATCTTCTTTTCTTTCTCAGGTTACCTATTTCCGAGTATCCCTGGACATGATTTCTTCTAAAGGATGATAAACTGACTCACTTAAAAACACCTAAATCTACATGAGTTGATAATGAGTCATCCAGAAGATATGGATCCGCAAACTATTAAGAACACATGAAATTCAAAGAAGGCAAGTCGTCTTGATCAGAATCACCTTCGACCTATTGTGACCGAGCTATTAGTAGCGTACTGGGGCATCCTACCACCATACACCAAAACCCCACAAAAAAAAAAAAAAAAAAAAAAAAACTAGAAACCCTTTTTAGTCCACCATATGCCAAAATCCCTACTAATATCCCCAGACAAACAACTATCCGCATGATCCAACTTTCCAAAACCGGGGCTGTATCGCCTTTTTATATCCACCAAAATGATTATCCCTTTGTGCCAAAAGGAGAGATGACATTCCCCAACTGCTATGATGATGCTCCGAAAAAAAAAACTCTCTGGAGCAAGTCCATCATTTGTCCATCTCCCTCTTACCCAAACTAATCTAGGCTTATCTGGGGAAAACAACACATATACTTCTTCAAGTGTGGATTAAAAATGGCCAACTATACCCAAAGACAAAGCCATACACAAAGCCAAAAAGCCATACCCAAAGTCAAAACCAAAAGCCAATTATCCATCTAGAACCCACAGCCAGAAAAGCCAACCAACGATCAAATTATTAATCTCTTTTTTAAACAGAAACCAATTCCATGAAGAGACCATAGACCTTAAAACCAATCCATCCCCAAACATTTAAACAGTACACTTGAACCAGTCATGATCAACATCTTTGCTTCAATCGGTTATAACGTGATCTGAGTCGAAGATGAAACTCTTTGCTAAAACACACAAAAATATCAAACGATAATTACCAAGCAGGGTCCATAACCCATCAACCTGGTGATACTCGGCAATAAATGAACTCTGGATTCCAACTCTCATTCTTGTTTAGTAGAGTCGTCCTCATATCATGTGCCTTTGATTTTCTCTCCAAAAAAAAAAAAGCAAAGGGCTTTCCATCCATCCACTTCCTTCTGGGGTCATTCATATCCATAAAAACGTATCGATCGAGTATGATAGGGGTTTTCTATCCCATTTTGAAAAATTTGTTGATTGAGTCACCCTGGGGCTTTTCCCACCGAACTCATAAGTCTTGTCCATACAGTCTCCTATCCCATGTTCCCTGAGCCATGACTTGTTGATCATAACGAAAGATGCTCCGGTTAGGGAATTTTTGAAAAATCTAAGTCCCGCTGCGAGCAAGATAAGAAAAGTTATTTTTGGACTTAGTATAAAGAGAAGGTATTTTGGAAACACATCGATCGAGAAAGTTCTGCCTCGGTGTGGGTCCCAATGAGCACAATAATAAGCTAGAAGGGGGGGGGGTTGAATAGCTTATTAACACTTTAAAACTTTTAAGTAAGTTCCTTGAAAGTTACTTGCAATCTAGAGAAAAGAATCAAGTAGCGGAAGACCTTCAAGAAAGTTGTTCCAGGTCTGCCGATAAGGACTACCGGTAGACCTTTTTACAGATTACTTAAGTTCTGCTGAAATGGATAATATAAATAATGAAACTAAGCAGTTCAAGTAATAGACAAACAGTAAGAAATAACACAAGTATTTTGGGATGGTTCACACTATAATGAGTGCTACGTCCACCACCAAGGCAGTCAACCTTGGATTTAAATTGTGCACTATGTTTTCCACTTAGATCAATTACAAAGAATATCCCTAATGGATCGTGTACAAAATATTGACTTGTGTTTAGGGTCTAGGGAATTAAATATCTGTAAAAACAAGATATTTAATTTGTGCAGAAGTATAGTTAATGGAAGTTAACAACAAGAAGAATAAAACAATAAATGTTGATGAGCAGCTTCTTGTTGTTGACGAGGACTTCAAGATCTGTTAAGGATCTATTGAATGCACCGAGTGAAAGACTTGGAGTTATGAAGTTTCGAGCAATCCTTTAAGTGTTTGATTGATTAAATACGCTTGTCTTGTTCCATCTTCAATGGCGATTTAAAGCGATGCACTTCAAAAGATCCGTTGGAGAAGACGAAGACTTCAACAACTCTTTTCATCAATGCATTAAATGCATGCGGCTGACAGTCAGGGATTTGCGTCTTCCCAGATATCTAGAGCAGGTAATGATTTCTGAGATCTTCGAAAAGGTGGGCGATTTGGTGTCAGATCTGAGAGATGTAGCAGAAAGTAGGGGACAGTCTGCTTTTCCTGCTTTCACTGTTCAAGACGAAAAGTCTTCCTGCTTTTCGGAAATTTGCTTTCGCGCTTGACATGTCGTGAATGACTTGGATTTAATTCAAATAATATATTGGAATAAGTTTGAATTAATCCAATAATTCTTTGAAAGGACACGCCGAATCGAGTAGGTGGACACGAGGTCTACCGATCTTAAGCTTTGAAAGCGTGTCTTCAGGTGAAGCCGAGAAGGGTCTTCCACGAACCCGAAAAGTCCTATAAAACTATACAAGGCAAAGTTCTATACACAGTTGCCACGCTAATCGATACGCAGCCCGATTAGCCACTGAAGTATAAAACTAAAGTAATGTACTGAGCAGATATAAATTTAATATAAGAATCAACAATCTCCTCCTATTTATATCTGGTCATCATTACTACAAATGAGGGCTTTAAAACAAACTATTTGATAGATAATAACATGTCTTAGAAAGTTTTATATATTAAGTAACGGAAGACATGCCTCTATAAAACATAATAACTCCTCAAATGTAAGGGACTAATTTAGGTGCATACAAGAATAAGAGAGTCAAAGAACATCACACAAATTAGCAGTTGTTCAAATAAATTTAAACTGAATGTTTAAATTCTAATTTAGATAAGCAATAAAGCAGCAAGAATTTAAACAAGATAATTTTTGAAAAAGCAAGTAATCATCTGTATTTATAAACAAGATGTTTACATACAACAGAGTTTTTCAAAAATAAGATAAATACAAAGGAAAGGGAAGAAAAGATACATAAACTACCAAGGTCTTTTCCCTTTGCCTTTGTCTGCTGCCTCCTTTTCTCTTCTTTCTCGCTCAAGCTCTTCCAATCTGCGTTGGTATTCGTCATCTGCATCAGTCGGAGGTCTGGTGGAACGAGAACGGTAGTCCAGTTCTTTACGAAGACGGCTGTTCTCTTCCATCGATTACGGTATAGACCTCATTTGCTTCTCCTCCGTGATGGCCAGATCACGATCTCGGTTGGCATTCATGATATCGTGAGCAGAATTGCGAGCGAGGTTGTTGAGTTCCAGAATGGGAGGACGACCGTGGCCGAGATGGAGAGTGATGGCATGGAATAACTCGTAGAAAATAGAGCCTATGATACGGCAGCCTTCATCTCGTTGTGCTTCAACATTGATCTTGTCATCTGTGAAGTCGTGCCGCATCTGTCCAAAACGAGTCCATACTTCCTCTTGAAATTGTCGAAGAGTAGTGGCGATCCGTTGGCCTTGGCTGCAGATGGCTATTTCGGTAGCGTAGATATGCTTGTTAGCTCACCTAGTCAGCCGGTAGATGGCATCCCGGGACAAAACTTCATCATTGGTGGCTGATGGGAAGTAGATGCTTGGCCAATATGAATGGTGTCGGCAAGGCGAGTCCGCAGCGGGCTGTTGGAGAGGGGGGGAGTTGAGGCGAAGAGGATGAGTCTTGGGTTGGTATGGTTTTGGTGGAAGAAGATATGGTTATAGTGGAAGGTGGAGGTGGTGTTGGCGGGGAATCTAGTTCCATATCAGTGTCAGAATTTTCACTGATATGGGAGGATTGGGGAATGGGTTCGGTAGAGAACCAGAAGGAAGGGGCATGGATAGAAGAGGGATTTTGGTTTTCGAAGGGAAGGTTGAGGAGTTGATGAGAGAAGGGAAGTGAGAATAGGTGATTTTGATTAGAGGTAAATTTGGTGGGGAAGGTAGATGGGTCTATAGGCTTGAAAAAACTATTATAGATTCGAAGAGGAAGCAAGGGTCGAACCAGAGAGACAAGTGATCTATGGGTCGATTATAGTAGCAAATTATTAACCTAAGGAGGGTTTTGAGTTTAATTCTATTCTAATTTACGTTATAGGTTAACTAATTAGGTTGAGCAGAATAACAGTTGGTTTATGGGAGTGATGAGGTTACGGGTTTCACTTATATCTCCTTTATGTTCAATTCATAATAATGTATTCAATGTCTTGGTTCGTTCACTAAAAATAGTATGAGTGCGTTGAACAATTGGTTCGATCTCCTCCCTTAAAATTCACCCATTCCATATCCTAAGCACGAGAAGCGTAATCTAGTATGTCACCTAGATTTATGATCTATCTGTCACCTAGATCATGTAAGAACTGGTCCTAACTTATCACTCTCGTGCTTCGATAGGTCCAATTTATTGTGTTGGTGAGCCGATTGTGCGACATATGCATGGCCATGCGGTATCCGCACCTCTAAGCCTTTATTATTTGCGATTACATTCATTTGTTCAAAGCGAAATAATAGAGGATTGATAAACAACACAATCAACAAGCATTGAATAGACATAAATATGAGAATCAAAACATAAATTCGATACAAGTTACCTCCCACCTCCTAGATTAGGGATGATTTAGTTCATCATAGGCGATGAAACGACACATGAATGATGGAAGACATGATTTGATCTTCAATACTTGAAATTACAAAACCTAATATGTTATACAATCTAAAACTACCTAAAATCTATGTAGAGAGCTTCGGCCGTCCTCCTTATGCTTAGGCTCGGCATCGACTTCTATATATACTTGGGAGTTGTGATTGAATCGAATGACGTGAAACCGAATTTCGCGCGTGCGCCTTGCGGTGCCCCAGGTGCTGAGGATACCTTGCGTCGCAAGGTCTCGATAATGTGTGCTTCTTGGCTCTTCGATTGCTTGGCTTGAGGGATAGGTCGCCTACCTTGCGGTCGCAGTGCGAGGCACTGCTAGGTCGCAAGGTGTCGAGATAACGAACTTTATTTTCTTCAATTTTTTCTTTCTTAATTTGCACTTACAACCCCCTTCGGAGTTTTTCACACGAACAATCCTCAAACTTACAAAACTCACCAAAACATATATTAGTACTCAAAAGACTCATGAAATAGCCTAATTCAAGTCACGAAGTATATAAAATCGACGTATAAAATACATCGATCAAATACCCCAAACTTGAACTTTGCTCGTCCACGAGTAAACAAATAAACTTATAAATACAAAAACATCTAAATAACAAAAAATAAAAATATTTTTGTGAGGGTGACACTATTTACACTCCTCTATAAACCCACAAACTCAAGGAGACTCTTTCGAGTGACTCGACTATGTAGATAAATACAAAACAAATATAAATATAAAACTAAAATACAACATAAAATCTTTTGGTTTCATCCTCAAGTTAAGTGTATATGCATGTAATCTCGGTTTGGTGCTCACCACATATATGCAAAGCTTAGTCATATAGAACCAACTAGTCTTTTCTTAATATCTGCTACTACTTTTAATTTCTCGTGTGTGTGATCACCCGCCTTAAAGAATATCTTGACTAAAACAGTTTATTGAGCTAAACACCACATTCATATGAAAATTACAGTTTAATAGAAAATCATGCATTAAGAAGTATGAGATCTACCATTCAAACCTGGTCAGTTACAGACAGAAAGGTCCCAAGGATTCAAAAGATTTACACATCCATCCCATGCACTTCTATGTATGTATACAATGCTCTCCTATCCCAATGACTTGTAATAGCTAAGATTATGCTAACACAGTGAGCTTTAGGGTGAATAATAATGAATATGGAGTGTGTGATCAATTTTATGTTACTCACTTGACAATAAACATAACATAAGCATTGGCAGAAGATCATTAGGACTTTTGTAATGTAAGGCCAAGGTGTTGGGGATTTGATGGAAAGGTATTGGAATTCAAAGTGAGAGAGTAAGACTACCCTTTATCCCTCATACTTCCAAGCAAAAGGAAGTTTTCCCTATTTAGGCTAGGACTTGCAAAGACCACAAGTGGAGGGGTACTTTGTGTTACTTTTCACTTTTCTTCTTTATCCCCCCCAAACTTGTTTTGGGCACTAGATTTTCTAAAAATATCACATTTCAATCAGCATAATTTTTCTAACATATTTTCTCTTGAAAGCTATGCTTCCATTTGAATCTTTGTTAACACTCTTCTTCTTCCTCGTTTCATTTTTTCGTTTTTTTTTTTTTTCGATGACTGAAAGAAGAATTCTTCTCCAAAAATAGCCTAACGAAAAGAAGTGGTCCTCCTAGAATCAATTTCCCACCCAATCCTACTCTCTCAAAGGGTAGGCTAAAAGTGTATAGGCTTTTAGGGTTAAGTTAATGTGGGTAAAGAAATGATGTCGAATGGGGGTTTAAATAGTGTGCTTAGCACACTCCATTCTTTTTTCATTAGGCTCAAAGGGGACACTAGGGATATATTTAGTATAGGTCAGGGAATATTTAGGCTCTAACGATCCAAAGATGGCCTAAATCATTTCTTCATGCCAAATGCTCACATAATATTTAAAGCAAGTACCAACACAAAATATCATATCAACTATGGGAATTGGGGTTGAATGTTTAGCATCACCGATTTCACATAAGCATTCGCTAAGACAGATGGTAGGGACAATTGAGACTAACATGCAAACACGGTTCGAAAGTGTGCTTGAGATATATAAATGAGAAAAATCCAAGGATCTATTTATCATGCAATTGACCCTAAGTTACAATTTAATGCAACAATCATGTTCGAATGGCTATGCATCATATTCTTGTGCATATCCTGTTGAAGATAAATCGGTGTTATAAACTTTATAAAACTATTCTAATCAATCCAAAATTATGACGGGTGTGAGTGCATGAAGAATTTGGAGAAAAGTAAAAGTTTCGCAAAATTAAGTAAATTCCGTGGGGATCTAACTATGCGGTTCATTGCACTAATCTCCTCATGGACTACGACTAGCATTACCACACCAAAAACTCGAGGATGAATATTTTGAATTTTATAATATAATATTTTTTTTTTATATATTTTCTAAGAAATTGCAAAATTGGAGGTGATGACAATGACACATTGATGATGGGTCCCCCTAAGAGGAACCCACGAGTATCTAATGTGAGTGTATTCTGTCAAGGCAACACCTCCAAAAATCGAAAAATAAAAAAAAGATAAATAGGGTGAAGAGTTAAATGGTCATCAAATAAAGAAAAACTCTTTCACTCCTAACGACATAGCCTAACTCCATTCTTTCAGCAGGCCGACCTCGCTAAGACCTAAAATTTTCACCCCCCCCAAACTTAAGTTCTATTTTGTCCTCAAAATAGAGGAACATATGAGAGGATTGATGGGGTAGGACAAATATCAAAAGGACATAGCGGGTCCACCTAACGAACGAGGATGGAACTTGGGCCTCGACTCAAGGTGAGTCGGGCGGAGATAACTAATGAGGATGAAACTCGATCGTGTGGTGGCTCATAATAGTTGGACGATTCCGTCCAAATGCTGTTAACATAGCCGAAAAATTCACTGCCCAAGACGCATCCGGCTAACCGCCGACTCACCATATCGCTTGAGGATAGCTCCTCCAACCTCGTTGGAGATCCCAACGAGTGATCTCGCCTTCCTCTCTAATGTTCCTCCTTGAGGACCCTTGTTTGGGCATTCTCACGCTTGCCCCCTACACAAGTCGTTGATCAAATGCGGAACGCGAACCCCGTGATTGCCCTACCTCTAATTAGGGTCTTGATTTGGCCGCTGATCAAACGGCCAACATCAATAGACCCATTAGTCATGATGGTGTAGGTCGAATGTACCCTCTCCCAATTCACCGTGTGTTGGTGACTTGAGGGCATGAGACGGCCACAAACAAATTTATACACGGGCTTGGCCGTGTCTTGAAGGAAGGACTCTCTCATGGTGCGTGGTCCATGGGTGGGTTACTATAGGACCACTCCACACCGTGGAGAGCAATGACAAGATTCACCACCTCGACAGGATACGGGCCGGAGGTGTGTGTTATAATCATCGGCACCCACCGCAGTTGGAGGTGCCGAGATGGGTGTTAATGCTTTGGGCCGAAAAGTCAACTATTTTGCCCTAACACTAATGGTGTCAGCACAACGCCATCCACCAATGTCGCCATTGGCGAGAATTCTCGGACAATAGGGACTATGGCGCCCTCTACGGAGAATCTAACAAGCCCCCACCTACGAGCCATCGAACGGACGAAGACCAAAATCTTCATCTTGAATCCCTTTCGCACCAAGGACTTGGAGAGTTTATTGTGTACCGCTCGATGCTTCGTAGGACACGAAGCGGGTGATGTCAAAATTTTGTTCTTCCTCCTGAACTGGGCCGGAGGATGAAGAGCCGGTATTTCTACGCTTAAACATTTTGTTTGATAAAATTTTAAAAACTAAAAAATATAACAATTAAAATATGTTTTAAAAATTTTAAAATTAAAATTTAATCTAAAGCATGCAAAAAATATATCTACGTTAAAATTAACTAGCACCCTAGCATGCAAATATTTCACGTATGAAATTAAAGAGAGGGTTAGATTACTAGTTTGCGCTCTTAATCAAGAGATCGCAGCCTAGAGTGGAGCTTGATTTTCCAATGGGGGCAATAATGGAGTTCCTTCTTCTCTTCAAAGTTCTTCAACTTGGTGGAGTGCAATGGTGGGATGATGATTGAGGGAGATGAAGTATTGAGGAGGAGAAGGGATCTTGAAGTTTGTGCCAAAATATTGAAGATCTCGGAGTTTTGGAAAAAATTGGACTCGCCGCTTAAGAGAGATGAGAGAGTTTCGTGTGATTTTTGAAGAAAACCCGGTGGCTTTAAATAAAGGGACCTTGCGGCCCAGCACCGCCACACCTTGCGCCCGCAAGGTAGCCGTCAAAGCGGTTGGGATTCCTTCATTCATTCCCCATGTCCGACACCACGCTCGAGATATTCGTATTGGGACCTGCGGGGTCGCAAGTCCTACACCTTGCGTCCGCAAGGTGACGTAGAGACTTCATTCCCTGCTTTTTTCAAATTTTTCAACGCTTTGCGCTTTAGCCCCTTCTGTTAACTCCGTTATGTCCTTGTTACTTCCCTGTATGAAAAATCTAAACAAAAATTCTAAACTAAAATTATTAGCAACATATAAATACAACATTAAGATGTTTTTCTCCCCCAAACTTAAATTTTAATATTTAATTAAAAATTAAATGTCCAAGAATAGAATTTAACGGAGAAAAACATGTCTAAATTAACTAGTTAACAAATAACTTTCAAATTAGTGGGTTGCCTCCCCAC
>CM028378.1:77874601-77910176 GCA_013146195.2 Codonopsis lanceolata | reverse complement strand
GGAAGGAGAGGAATTGAAGC
The DNA here is from genome assembly GCA_013146195.2 of Codonopsis lanceolata. NCBI lineage: Eukaryota > Viridiplantae > Streptophyta > Magnoliopsida > Asterales > Campanulaceae > Codonopsis > Codonopsis lanceolata. The sequence goes on along the minus strand of CM028378.1, from coordinate 77,910,156 downwards.
TCAAAGCTTTTTCTCTCTAGGGTTTTGCACTTTTTCCCGTTTTTAGGGTTGTTTGGCCGTCGCCGGCATGGAGGCTCCACCTCCAACCGCCGGTACAGATCCTGGTGGTTCCCCTGAGATAGGGCAAGCGGCTGATCCCTCGTTTATTCCTCCTTTTATGGCTGCTCCTCCAGTGCGCTCCTATGCGTCGGTCACTGGTCACCCTCGTCAAACCACGGTTTCGCAACAAGGTTCGGCTCCTGTTTTGAAGGAGATTCCATTGGCTCCTCGTCAACCTGCTTCTATGGACAATGAACCAGCCTGTTTCTTCACTCCATTGAAGATTGAGATGTCTGAGCGACAATTGAATAATAAGATGGTCTTAAAGTTTTCGGCGGGTAGACCATCAATTCATGCTATTCAGGAAGACATAGCGAAGAACTGGAACCTTACAAGCTCCTTCGTGGTAGGCTTGCTCGATCCTCGACGTGTCATGGTTCACCTATCTTCGTCAGAAGACTTGATTCGTGGCCTCTATCGAGAGTCACATGTGATTCAGACTTCGATGTTTCGCTCATTTCGCTGGACACCAGATTTCTTATTCAAGAAGGATTGCACGAGAGTGGCGGTTTGGGTTAAACTGCCTCGTCTCCCACTCAACTTCTTCAATCCTTCCTTCTTGCAGAGTATTGGTAACTCATTTGGACGTTTCCTTCGAGCGGATGAGAAGACACTTGCCTTATCACGGCCTATGTTTGCTAGGGTTTGTGTCGAGATAGAAGTAGCCGAAAGCCTTCCTTCTCGCATTGGGATTGGTACCGGGAAAGATCAAGGGTTTTGGCAAGCATTGGATTTTGAGGGCAATATTAATTACTGTGTAGGTTGTGGTCTACTTGGTCACACCAAGCAATTTTGTCGTAAGATCAGACACGGCGGGAATAGGAATGCCACAGCTCACAAAGCGGATAATGTTCAGGCCGCGAATAATGTCTCAGCTCATAAAGTCGATAATGTTCAGCTGGGAAATTGAATGAGAATTCGGTTGAAGGAAAGGATGTTATTCACCAGGAGACTGTTATTGTCGGACGCAAAGTTCCTGAACAGAACACTCGATGACAACCAGTGTCTGTGCCGAATGGGTTGCATAATGCTTCTACATCGAACGCCAAGAACGATAAAGGGTGTCCTATTGAAGTGGAGGTCGTTGATCTGGTTGAAAAACAAGATAACGTGTGTCACAAGGAGAAGGCGGAAGATTGTACTCCTTCGATGTCAACCAAAGAAGGGGGTGGCGGGGTTAGTACCTCGAATCCGTTTGACGTTCTATCCAATTTGGCTGATGATGATGGGGAGGTAACGGGGCTTGATCCAGTAGCTGGGATGACCGATCCTTCTATTCTAGGTCACAGTAAGAAAGGTGTGGAACTGCCAAGTTTTGATAACTCCTTGACTCATTATTGGATGATGGTTAATCCTAGGAAGTTTGGGAAGGCACATTCTACTGGAGGTGACTATGATGAACAGTCAGAGGATTTACATCAAGCGTACACAGATTTGGATTTAGAGTCGCAAAAAATCAGACCGGACTTCATAAACTATTGTAAGAAGGAGGCTCGTATAGCTAGGAAAGCTCAATTTATTAAGCATAATGTGCGCAAAACTAGGGCGACTGCTAAAGCCCAATAATTTTCTTTCTCTTGGTGTTTTTATGTCAGTGCTGATATGGAATGCTAAGGGGGTGTGTAATAAAGGGACGATGGATTATCTTAGTCTCCTTCGAAAGCAACATAAGCCTATTATCTGTGCAATTCTCAAGCCTAAAGTCTCAGGTGACAAAATTGGTAAGCTTCGTAGAAGACTTCATTATTGTAATGCTCTTCACGTTAATCCTGTTAATACTCATATCTGCGTTCTCTGGGATGATAAAGTGGATATGCAGTTAGTGGGCTCTTCTAATCAGTTTCTCTCTTTTAAAGTTACAGTTGATGGAGTGTTTTCCGTTTTCCTTACGGTGGTATATGCTAAATGTTGTCGTATCCTTAGAAGGAATCTTTGGGATGATCTTTCTAATTTTGCTAGTAGTATCAATGATCCATGGTTGATCGGCGGTGATTTTAATGTCATTTCTCATTCTAATGAGAAGTTAGGAGGGGCTTCATGTGACTTTAATGATATGGATGAGTTTAATCAATTTATTTCCCAGTCTGGTCTTCAGGACGCTGGATTTGAAGGTAGTAGGTTCACTTGGTGTAACAATCATGAAGGTACTCGTCACATTTGGAAACGATTGGATAGGGTTATGTGTAATGGTCGGTATATGGCAGTGCACCCTAATTTGAAGGTTCAACATATTTCGACCAATGCTTCGGATCATTGTCCTTTGCTGATTACTTTGCAGGAAGTTACCAAGCCTAAGAGTTGTTTTCGGTTTCAACGTATGTGGCTCGATCACCCAGATTTTCTTCCTTTTGTAGAGTCTCAATGGATCCGTTTGGTTGAGGGTCCACCGATGGAGGTTCTTTTTAAGAAGCTTCAATTGCTCCGAAAACAATTAAAAGACTGGAACTGGAACGTGTTTGGTCATGTTAGACGTCGTTTAAAAGCTCTTCAAGATGAGATCCTTCGCCTTGAAGTTTCTTTGTAGCAAAGCTGGTGTCAAGACATCTTTTCTAGTCTGGGGGAAGCTCGAAAAAGCTTAGCTCAGTTGGTGGCTTGGGATGAAGAGTTAGCATGGCAGAACTCTAGACAGAAATGGCTTGAACAAGGGGATAGGAATACTGCATTTTTTCATGCTCGTATCAAAGATAGACATCGTCTCAATCAGGTTAGGGTTCGATTGTCGGATGGCACTCTCAGTGATAACCCTAGGGAAATTGGTCCTATGGCTATGGATTTTTTCAGTGATTTATTCTCTTCCAAGGTGCATAGCATTAATGTTGATTTATTTGATGGTTTTCCGGCTAAGGTGTCAGTTTCAGATAATGATCCCCTTCGGCAAATTCCTTTAGAAGAAGAGGTTCTTTCTGCCATTAAAGAGCTCAATCCTAACAGTTCTCCTGGTACTGATGGTTTCACTGGATGGTTTTTTCAGGGCTGTTGGTCAATTATTAAGGAAGATGTCCTTGCTGTTATTCATGATTATTTTCTGGGTCAACAACTGCCTAGGGGTCTGACGGCCACTGCTTTGGTCTTAATTCCAAAGGTAGATAGATCGGAGACTCTGGGGGACTTACGTCCTATCAGCCTTTGCAACTTTATCTGTAAAATAATTTCGCGGATTCTGGCCTCTCGTCTAGCTACTTTGTTACCTAGTCTTATATCTCCAGAACAGGCAGCTTTTGTGAAGGACCGAAGCATACATGAAAATATTTTATTGGCTGGCGATTTAGTCCATCGGTTGAATTCTAAAGTCAGAGGAGGTAATGTTATTTTTAAGTTTGACATGTCGAAGGCTTATGATCGCCTTGAATGGGATTTTATTGGTCACTCTCTGCAAGCTTTTGGATTCAGTCAAAATGTTCAAGATTTATTTCTTCGGCTTCTGAATAACATTTGGTATTTGATCAGGATTAATGGGGAATCCTTTGGCTTTTTTCATTCTTCAAGGGGGGTTAGACAAGGAGATCCTTTATCGCCGTTGTTGTTTCTACTTGCCTAAGAAGTTCTATCCTATAATCCTAATAGAGGTATGATGGACGGTACGTTTGTTGCCTATAATCATGGTCAGGGTGGTATTCAGATTTCGCATCTTCTTTATGCCGATGATATGCTGGTCTTCTGTAATACGAGTAAATCTTTTATCTTGGGCCTTAGATCTATTTTTCGAAATTATGAGCAAAGGTCGGGTCAGCTCATTAACCTAGCTAAAACTGGCTTTTATGTGTCCAAGGCGAGCTCTCCTCGTTGGTAGAATTCTATTAGTAGATGGTCAGGTTGCTCGCACCGGGCTTTGCCGATGAAATATTTGGGAGTTCCTCTTTTTATGGGTAGGGTTAAACGTCGGTATTTTGAAGATCTTGAATCTAAAATTATGAAGAAGATCAGTGGGTGGCATTCGAAACTCCTTTCTTTTGGCGCTCGGCTCACTTTACTTAAGGCTGTCCTAAGTAGCATCCCCGTTCATACCTTGTCGGTTATTCCTGTTCCTCAGTCAGTATTGATCAGGTTGGAGAGAGCTATGGCAGAATTTCTTTGGACTGTAAATGGTGATCATAGGGCTCATTGGGTGGCTTGGCATAAAATTTGTCGTCCTTTCGCAGAGGGTGGTCTTGGTGTTCGTTCCTTGCATCAGGTTATGGTTACTGCCCACGCTAAATTGGCTTGGAGTGCGCTGTCGGATTCCAGCTTATGGGCTCGATATTGTAATGAAAAGTATGGAGGTGTGGGCGGTTTACATACTCCTTTGAATTCTTCGGTGGTCTAGAAGGGGGTTGCAGCTCAGTTGGACAAGGTTCGGGCTTGTAGCAGATGGATTATTGGAGAAGGTAAGATTTCTTTTTGGGGTGATAATTGGTGTGATATCCGTCTCCAAGGTCCTCTTCCCATGGATTATGGTCTCACAGTTAGAGAAGCTTTGTCTAATTTCGAAGAGTTCAGTGATTTGGTTCCAGCCGAGTTGCATGATCAGATCAGAAAAGTTCGATGCTTGGACACTGTTCCTGATCGTCTCGTATTTACTCTTGTCCCCTCTGGTAATTTCCAATCTTCAGCACTTTGGAATTACATCAGGCCCGTCAATGCTTCTCTCTCTTGGGCTACCAGAATTTGGCAATATTGGATACCTCCTACGGTGAGCATTTTTGTTTGGAGACTCATGCAGGGGGCGCTGCCGTTGGATGTCAGACTTCAAAGTCGCTTTATTCAGCTCACCTCTCGATGTGTGTGCTGTTCTTCCAGCCCAGATTGTGAATCGGTTGAACATCTCTTTCTTTTCTCTGAAGTGGCTAAGGCTGTTTGGGAGCGGTTTGCTCAGCCTTTTAATAAACCTCATTTGTACCATAATATAGAGCATCTTTTTCGCACTTGGTCTGGGTTCCCTCTTCGTCAGCAGCTTGGTGCTTGTCAGTTAGGTGTTTTTCTTTTTGGTTACTGGGAGATTTGGAAAGCTAGATGTGCCGCGGTTTTTGACAATGTTACTATGCAGTCGGAGTCAATCATTCGAAGGATCATTCTGCATCTTCAAGATATGACCAGGATTTTTAAGCCGCGTTCAGTCAGTGGTTCTCGAGGCGTTTTAGCTCTTCAGTCTCTGAACATTCCAATTCAGTCTGCTCCAGTCCGTATTGGTCGTTGGCTGAGATGGTTTCCTCCGGGTGGTTCCTCGTTTAAGCTCAATACAGACGGTTCTTGTTTAAAAGGCAATTGTTCAGGAGGGGGTATTATCCGTAATTCTAAGGGAGACTTGATTCTTGCTTTCTCCAATTTTTATGGTAGAGGTTCCAATATGTATGCGGAAATTTTAGCTCTGCTCGATGGTCTTCGTCTCTGTAGGGGTTTGGCTTTGGATAGTGTTTTGGTGGAGTCGGACTCTTTAACCGCAATTAATTTTCTTGATGGTAAGATTTCTTCTCCTTGGCTTTACGAGTATGAGCTTCGGGAATGTCGTCACTTCAGTGGCTCTTATAACTTGGTTCATGTGTATCGTGAACAAAATTTTGTAGCTGATCGTTTGGCAGCGAAGGCCCAAATTCATCATTTGAGACGAACCTTTTCAGATATTCGTGACTTGCCCAAAGATGTTCTATTTGCCTTCAAACGTGATTTATATGGTTTTATGTCTTTTCGGTGATAAATGTATTGTATTTCCTTTTCGAGGTTAGGCTCCTCTGTCCCCCCGTTCAAAGGGTAAGGCTGGTTGTTCCCCTCAAGTTTGTATTCCTTTTCTCTTTTTAATAAACTCTCGCAGGTGCCGCCCTGCTTTCCCCAAAAAAAAAAAAAAAAAACCTTGGGAGAGGGAAGGAAGGAGTAGAACGGTGGGTTTGTATAGGAAGGTTGTAAATGGTTATGTTACTGATTCCCTTTTTCTTTTTTTCTTTTTCATTTTTTTTTATTTTGAATCACTAATATTACTAAGGGTAAAATTGGGGTTTCCAAAAAAAACATAACGGTAAAACTGACGGTAACCCCGTCAGGGGGTAATCTCTTACTAAAACCCTACTTTAAGGACCAAACACATTACAAAAAAAGTACAGGGACCAAACGCATAGTATTGGTATAGTTCAGGGACCAAAAAATTATATGATCCTAGGTTTTATGTATCTTTATGGTTTATAATTACTTAGTATATATTTTATAATGTTAGAGTTTTATAAATTATCTTTATTTTAAGTGTTTATATAGTTAGAATATATTATTTAATTATTTTTCCTTTCTTAGTATTTAACTTGATTAATTATTAATTATAATGCCTTTTAAAGAAATGTTGTTTTGGTGACTTTGATTATATTTATGTTTAGGGTTTGTATATAATATTTTGTACATTAGGTTTAGGTTTGTGTCGTGTTGCTTGTACTCCTAAACACACGGATGACCTAGTTCAATTGAGGTTAGGATATCTACATATATGGTAATTAAGTCTATATTACTTAGATTTAGTTTCTTTATTTAATACACTAACCTACTAATTGTTTATGGTAAGTTTGTTTTCTTGTTGTAAAAGGATTCTAGGTACTCTTGGTGCATATATATACTAGAGGACATTCACCATTGAAGATCAAGGAAGTAGAAATCACAAAGAGAGAACGCAATAGAGATAAGAGAAAGAAATTTCGAAACTACTGCTGCATTCTGAATGAACCATTGAATGAAGCTTCATCGGAGCCTTCATTCATCCTGTCACCAGCAATGTTTTCTATTAACGCCTCCTACCTCTTTGTTAAAAACTATTGAGTGTGTATCAGTCTAGGTAATCTGAGGTATTCATGTTATTCATCTCCATATCTACTTCATATAGAGCTTTTACATAAATTCCATTTTGTTAGTCTTTCGTTGTAATGAGCTTAAATTGTTTTACTATTGGAATATTTTTAGCCATGAGGCTCGATCAATATGTTTATTTTACATATCGACCAAAAGTATCTCTCATGTTCAGTTTCTCTTTACTTCCCTTTACTGTTTTATTTTATTTATTTTTCGTTGCTTTCTTTTGCTTCAATGATCTCTTCAATGAACTCTTCATTGAGCAGTTCATTGACATCTTGTATTTAAAACGTTTTTCAAAAACATTATGTTCAGTTTTTATTGTTTTGGTTTTTAGTTTTTACTTATTATTTAGTAGGGAATCTATATAATTCTAGCTACAATCAATCATTCAAATCAAATGAGAGCTTGAATAAAGTTAATTAGGCATAAGTGATTTCCTTATCATTTCAGTTCTGTTATAGCAGATATACAATGGCAAGCATTCTGAGGCAGGTTTGAAAGTCTGTTGGAAATCACAGTTATATGATTTATTTGAAAGAGATTAGGCAGCAGAAATGCATAAGCAAATATATCACATTGAAGATAAAAGTTACAATGTGTGTAGACATCCTAATTTCGTACCCTACGATATAATGTCCTAAAACAACAATGAAAATATAATTTATAACTTGAATGAACTAATCGACGTTAATTTTTGTTATGTTTCCGGTAAAAGGACTGAACGAAGAAGGGTTAAAAGTTGGAAGGGAGCAGACTGACAAAAAGAAGAAAGAATAAAAAAAGGCAAGAAACCAAAAGAGGGAGCCGCGCCCCCTCCCTTGGAGCCGCACCCTCCTAGCCTTCATTCATTCCCCAGCCTAGCTCCATCTGAAGCCATGCAGTATCTGCCAAAGATTTTGAGCCACCGGTAGCCCGTTCTCGATTTCTCCTATAAATAAAGCCCCCGACTTCTCATAAAACACAACCTCTGCACACGGAAAACACACACAACACACTCTCACACACACACACTCCCGAAGAGCTCTTTCCCTCTGCCGAAGAAGGCTCCTGCCTCCTACCTTGCCCCCTAAGCCAACCTGCCTCTCCCTTGCCCCGAGAAAACCTCCTCACCCCTAGCGAGCCACCTGAGCTTCAGTCCTTGCCCCAGCAAGCCGATTCAAAAGCCAATAGATATCATTACGCTGCACGAAACAAGTCGACAAGACAAGACAACAAGACAAGACAACAAGAGTTACAAGACGAGAAAAGAAGAAAAGAAAAGAATTCATTTCTCGGAAGTACAGGGGAAGCACACTCAAAAACACCTAGTTGGCTAAAAAACCTAGGCATATATACCGCGTTCAGATACTCACACTTCAAGAGATAAGTACCCACCTACTATCATGTTCCCGTTATTATAGATAAATGTAGTATAATTATATTATGCATGCTTCGTAACTATTAGATGTAAATAATGTTATAATTAGTTAAATTGTAGTACGAATAAAATATAAAATAAATATTATGCATTCGTGTAAATAAATGTACATGAAATAATTTTTTATGTTTTAACACGTAGCTAAATTATAATATATTAGAAAATTAAATTATGCTTATATAATACAAAATAAGCCGTTATTATGCCCAAATAGGATTTAAAAACAAAGCGTTGTTATTTTCATTATATATATAATAATCTTTTCTAGATTAATACATTAAAAAACATGTTATTTTAGCAAACCCTAAAATGAGACCGAAAAAGCGAGTTGGGCGCATAACCCTTTCGCGACTCGTAACCTAGCCCACGAACCTATATTTTCTAGTAACATACGGTTTTTCTCTGTTTAATCTTAAAATGGAGGTGGCGACTTTGTACAAACATTTTTTAGAGTCCACGACGAGACGGAGCGCATTACACGTGCTTATGTTTTGAGACCACTCGTTTTATTAGCGAGGGGATCGCGAAGCGGGGTTCTCACAGTGGTGACTCTGCTAGGAACTAGTGTGAGAATCCGTTTCACGATGCCCCATGTGAGAAGCGATCGAGTTGCTTTGAAACATCAAAGCGCATAGAATACACCCGGTCTCGTTGTGTACTCTAAATATGAGTGTACAGAGTCGCCACCTCTATTTTAAGGTTAAACAGAGAAAATGTGTAGGTTCAGAGGCTAGGTTACGAGTTGGGAAGGGGTTAAGCACTCAACTCGTCCTTTCGGTTTCATTTTGGAGTTTAAATAAATTAACATGCTTTATAATGTTTAGTCTAGAAAATGTATTATATATATATATATATATGAAAATAACATTACTTTGTGTTTGATGTTATTTGGGCATAGTAACGGCTATGTGTGTATTTTATGCCTAATTATTAACATGTATATTACAAATTTATATTTATAAATTTGTAACTAATATATACATTTATGACATGCATAACTACTTTATTTACATTTATATTTATGTTATTTAATTACAATACTATTATTATTTACATAACATGCATACTATTAATATTCTATATTTATATTAACGGTACAAGACAAATAAATTTGTACCTCTTGTAGCGTGAATGTCTGACCCGATATATACGTCTAAGCTTTAGCCCACTAGGTGCTCGAAGAGTTTAAGTGTGCTTCCCTTGTCCTTTTGAGAAAGGAAGTCTTTTTTTATGTGTGTGTGTGTTATCTTCTGTGAAATTCTTGCAACGTAACGGTGTCTTTTATCTTTGAATTGGCTTGCCGAAGGCAAGGACTAAGGCTTGGATGGCTCACTCTGGGGCGAGGAGGCTTGCTCGGGGGCAAGGAGGAGGCAGGCTAGTTCTTCTCGTATGTGTGTGTGTTGAGGAGTGTGTGCCTATTGTGGAATGAAGAGGCTGGGGGCTTTTATTTAACGGCGCAAATGGGACTACATGGTGCCAGGTGGAGGCAGAGGAGCGAGACAGCAAAGCATGAGGCAGCTGTGGAAACGACAGTGTTTAAGCTGCCTGGAAGAGAGAAGTGGATTGAGCGGCTCCATGGACTTTTCTAAATTAGGGAGGGGGTGCGGCTCCCATGATGGGGGAGAGGCTCCATTGGTTTTTTCAGGAAACGGGAGGAGGGTGCGACTCCCATGTATGGGGAGGGGCTCCCTCTTTGTATTTTGGTTTTTCCCTTCTTGCAGTTTAGTCCTTCCAGCTTTCTCTTCTCCATTAAGCTTTGTTAAGTTCCATTAAGTCACATTCTCTGAAACATAATGAAAAGTAATATCATTTAGTCCATTTAATTTATAAATTATATTATTATTATTATTGAAAATTATAAATTAAGGGTACGAAATTGGGGTGTCTACAACTAGTTTTAAAAAAAACAAACAAACAAAGAGGGCTAGACTCAATTTTTTTGGGATTAAATTTATTTACATACTCGCCATGATTTTATAAGTTATCTAGATTTTTATTATTATTAATTATTATTATTATTATTATTATTATTATTATATATTGAAAATGTTAATTTCTTTGTTAATGAACTGTGTGTATACTTGTTATTACTATTTCTTTTTGGCAAATGATATTTGTGATTTATATTTCTGTTGACGAAAGTCGGGTATGTAATAATTATTTTATTCATTTGTCTATTTTATTTTGGGATTAGGACAAACATGTAATTAATAGGAACAAATAGTTTTCCCACTTTTCTTTCCAATTATTGATGTGATTGAATGATCGTCTCGCGCAATTGCTTTGTTCTTTATGGGAATTGCAAACTAATCAGCCGAGAATATCAACAAAAGAACAAAAAGCCAGACAAATTTTTACTGCTTTATATTACTGTAAGAAGTTTCCTGCTTTCTTAGCAAACTCACACACGTGCACTCACGTAGAAATATTTCAAACTATTACCCTCTTAAACAAAGCCAGCCTACCCCTACATTAGCCACGTTAATTGCATGTATATCTTTTTAGGACACTTCATTGACTGGTTGGTTTTTATACCCCAAAGTTAATGACCAGTCCCAGTTGCAAAACAAAAAAAAGGGAGATATTTTACTAGTCAACAAAATGCACTCGAATTGATCAAAAATTTGATGGTATCTCATTAGAACAATTCGAATGGTGGATCCCGGAAAGAGTATAAGCCCTTCACCCAGAATTTGTTTGATCTTGGGAAGTCGAAAGGCAGGTGGAATATGAAAGTCTTATACTCTTGAGAAAGAATCCACTGGTCCAAGACCTAATAAAGAGAGTCAAAAACAAAGCCATTTTTGTCCGACTAACTTTACGAAAAACAACAAAATGTCCATTAATAAAAATACACATTGTACTTTCCAAACCAATCATTTGAGTCATACCCTCTTCGACCCTTTTTCCTCATAAACCTGACCCGGACTTGGAAGGGAAGAGACAGTACAAGTCGTTTGATAAAAAATTGAGTTCAAGCATAAAAGGCAGTTCAGACAGTTCAAACAGTAAAGATTTGCGTTTGAATACAGAGATCGGTTCAGAACAGACAAATTTAGGTAGAATGGCCGTCGAACATGAACAGACTGCTATGGGCACTAAAATAGAAGCTCCCGGGTACGCACAAAACCCTGAATTCTAGGGATGGCTAAAGCAAGAATTGGACACTCATATGAAAAGAATAACAAACCAGATGGTCGGGGATCTTTTAGAAGGTTTAGCAGAAATCTTCACCAAATTTCTCAACGAATAAAAAAGGTACAACCCTCATACGACAATTCTTTTGCTCTCCCAAAAGTCAATTTTCCCACCTCAATAGAAAATGTTTTCCCTCAAAACACCAACATATTCAATGTTTGTTCTCCTCACTCAAACACCAACCCCTTCAACCAAGACACTATCATTCCAAACCAAACCATTTACAGTTCTCCTTCACAAGGTATCCCACTTCCAAACACCGACCTAACACTTGAACATCCCCTATCAATAACCCAAGGAGCTACTTCATTCATGATCCTACAACAACCTTTACCCAACAAATGACCTGTGAGACCCCAACTAGAATAACCTATATAACGTCTCTTCACGAAGCTCATCAAAATGAACAAGTACTCTCAAATGGAAATAGATACAATGTGTCTCTGGCGCAATACTGCTCCAATCGAGGACAAAAGAATGATGCACAGTCATCCTACTTAGCAACCAAATCCCAGTCAAACATCTCATCCCATCTGAAAGGAAAGAAAGAAAAAAAAAAGGGATCAAGGCATTATGATTCTCTACCTACCTCATGATCCGCTATTTTTTGAACATTGTGAGCCCACGGCTAGCTCAAACCGTTCGAGCATTATAAACACCCAAGCCCATTACCGGACACATGGAATCCTCCACAAATGTGTTAGAACCCTCCGCAAATGTGTTAGAACCCTGCCCATAGAAATTGGAGAAAGCACACACCAGATTACCTTGATAGTTTCTAATTATTCGTCCCCCCGTACAAATTCCATTCATCGCCGAACCATCAGTGTTCAGTTTGTAAGCATCCAAAGGTGGTGGTTCCCATCTCACCCATTTACCATGATGAAACAGAACTTTCTTGATCGGAACCCATAAAGCCTGATGCTCCACTCTGGCCAAAGCTTCTACCTTCGGCTTGTAAACAGCCATAAAATCATGTAAACCCCTTCGAATTTCTGCCAAGATAGCCTCTCCCCGCATTGGAGCATTATCATAAACAGCTCGGCACCTCGCTTTCCAAATCTCCCAACACCCTAAAAGGACAGCCCCTATCTTATAGGCTCCATACTGATTTTTCGCCGAGGTTTTATACATCCAGACTGAGATTAAATGGGGCACACTCATGTAGAAATCTACTGTATGAAAATGGCGAGCCAAAAATTTCCAGACCACTTCCGCCATTTTACTATGCAAAAACAAGTGACTGATCGACTCCTGATCATGCTCCCGAGTACAACAGACGCATTTAGAAACAATAGCTATGTGTTTGGAATGAAGACATAAATCAACAGGAAGAGCACCATTTATCAACTTCCAAAAGAAACCACTTATCTTAAGATGGATCCACCTTTGCCAGATCTTCCCTGCCCACCACTAGCGAGGCCAATGATACCTCATATAATGCCAATGCGCTGCTACCAGAAACTCTCCAGATTTTGTTCGATTGTAACAATCTTATCTTCCCTACTATCATTCTGTCAAACTCTATTAATTCTAGCAAGATTGTAATCAGAAATAAAATAAGCAAATTGATCCAACTGAGGGAGAGCCTCGCGAACAGTAAGATGGATGTCAATCAGATGAGGCCCTTCAAGAATTACTCCACACCAATTGTCACTCCAAAAGAACATATCCCCTCTCCCCACTAGCCACTCACTACTGTCTTGCACCTCTTTCATAAGGCTATAAATAGCTCGACCGATCGGCGACATCACTACATTATTAACATTGCCAGAAAGCCCGTATTTAGACATCGTAAAACAAGCCCACAAACTCTTACCTTGCAAAACCGTCCAAGCTAATTTCGCCTGAAGAGAAGCCATGATTTGTTTTAGCGACCGAAGACCCAAACCTCCCTCCTCAATCGGTCTACAAACTTTCTCCCAGGCCACCCAATGAGTGCGAGACTCCCCTTGATTGCTCCATAAGAAAGCTGACATAGCGGCTTCAATGCGAAGCAGAATTTTATTGGGAACCTAAATTCCCGCCAAGGTATAGATAGGAATACTACTAAGCACCGACCGAAGAAGGGTAATCTTACCCCAAAATGAGAGAAGTTGAGATTTCCAGCCATCTATTCGACGAATCACTTTCGACACCAGACAATCAAAATAAAGAAATTTGATTCTTCTTGTAAATAGAGGGAGACCAAGATAAATCATAGGGAACATTTTATGACCACATCCCGACCAATCTGCAATCTGCCGAATTCTCCTATTTTGACAATGCTTGGACATATAAAATCCACTTTTGCCAAAATTAATCAGTTTCCCAGAAGCCTCTTCATAATCACTAAACAATTTCCGAAGAGCCTGAATAGATCGTTTATTAGCCCTGTAGAAAATTAGCATATCATCTACATATAACAGATGAGAAATAACCAAACCACCCCTACCATGAACGTACGGCATGATCAATCCCTTTCTATACTAGCTTTGAGGTTAAAAGAAAGCACCTCCTGTGCAATTATAAACAAAAGAGGCGACAAAGGATCACCCTGCCTGACTCCAAGAGAGGATTTGAAAACACCGTAGTTGCCACCATTCAGTCTAACTGTATACCAAACATTGCTAAGAATACGATATACCAGACCACAAACCCCCTCACTAAAGCCACACTCTTTCATAGCTCTCAACAGAAAGTCCCATTCAAGCCTGTCATATGCCTTCGACATATCCAACTTAAAAATCACATTGCCACCCCTCGTACGACTGTTCATCCTGTGAACTAATTCGTGAGCCAATACAACATTTTCATGAATGCCCCGACCCTTAACAAAGCCTGTTATCCGCGGCAACACACTAGCCAAACGGGAGGCCAAAATCTTGGAAATAATTTTTCCTGCAAACGGGCAAAGACTTTTAGGCCTAAAGTCCCCCAGATTTGTAGGCTCATCAATTTTAGGAATCAAAACAATAGCCGTGGAAGACAACCCTCTATGCAAATCCGCTCCCTTAAAAAAAGCTTGAACCACGTTCACAACATCTGATTTGATAATGTCCCAGCAAGAACAGAAAAACCAACCCGTAAAACCATCATTCCCCGGAGCACTGTTAGGATTCAACCCTTGAATGACCGCCAAAATCTCCGTCTCATTTGGAACAGTTTCCAAATGGGCATTATCTTGCACTTCGACTGATCTGGGAAACTGATGAAAAAGACCCTCCAAAACCTCATGATCCGACCTAGTGAAAAGCCTACCAAAGTAATCCACCGCTCTGTCCCCTATAGATTTATCATCAGTGCACCATGTGCCATCCTCGTTTCTCATTTTGATCAAATTTCTTCGACGCCAATCCTTTAAACTCGCATGAAAAAAACTGGTGTTTCGATCTCCATCCTGAAGCCACATTTGCCTAGATTTCTGTTGTAAAAGCTCCGAGTCCCATTTAATTAACTGATCAAGATCCTCTTTTGCTTTGGCTAAAGTAGCTAGCGCAAGGTCTCCCCCTTGAGTTATACAAATGTCATCCAAATAAGACACCCGTTCTTGTTGTTGAGCCAACTTCTGATGTACATTACCGAAAATATCCCAATTCCACCTCTTTAACTCTTTCCGTAAATAATGAAGTTTCCTGGGAAGAATCTCCATAGCCATCCCATCCACAGCCCGATACCATTGAGATGCAACGAAAGTCTTAAAGTCTAGATGATCTATCCACATACGCTGAAACCTGAATTGGCTCTTCGGTTTTGGACTAAAAGGAAAACCAACAAGTAAAGGAGAATGATCAGACCTGAAATGACATAGATGATCAATAGTAGCTCCTCTGTATTTTGCTGTGTATAACCCATTTAGTAAGATTCTATCAATTCTTTGACATATCCTTGTACCATCTTCATGATTGTTACACCATGTAAATTTACTGCCAGCAAACCCAGCGTCTCCCAGACCGGCATTAATCATGAAATCGTTAAAATCAGCCATACCAAGAATATCATATCCTGAACCTCCTAACTTTTCATCCCTATTAGCAATGATATTAAAATCCCCACCAACTATCCAAGGCTCCGAATAGCTAGAAGCAATATTAATAAGATCCGTCCATAAATTGTGTCTCTCAAACCTCAAGCAAGCAGCATAGACAAAAGAAGCCATCATGCACACCCCATTTGTCAACGAGAGACGAACTGTAATCTATTGTCTAGAAGTAGCTATCAAAACACCATCCATTCTATCATCCCACATCAACCATATGTGATTGTTAATAGGGTTTTGCTGCAAGTAACTAGAAAAATTCAATCTCTTTGCAATTTTTCCTATCCGGTCTCCTAATATCTTGGGCTCCAGAAAAACGAACAGAGCAGGTCTCTGTTGCCCAATTAAAACCTTAATATAATCCATGATTTTTTTATTACCAATTCCCCTCACATTCCATAAAAGAATCGACATTCAAACTTAATTTTCAACCTGCGTATCCGAGGCGTTAGCCTTAGAACTCTTGGCCCTCGTAAGCCGAATATTATCCTTGTCAAACTTGGCCTGCTTTGCTTTTCTGCCCATTTTTCGACAATAATTCCTAAACTCTATCACCTCATTACTCTCTTGGTTGATGTCCAAAAGATTAGATAGTGATGTTGAACGCACTAAACTTGAATCCTTTTTAGCTTTTTTCCCATCCATGGACTTCGAGCCGCGAGGAAGCACTTCGAAAACCTCCCCATTTTCATCCAGATCAGCCAATAAATCAAACGGGTTCTTGGTTGTGACTTTTTCACAAGAAACTTCCTCATTACATGCTTTCGTGCTATCCACGCATAAACCGGCTTTGCTTTTATCCAACAAAACTTGCTTTAGGCCTTCCATCTTCTCACTAACAGTTGTCTGGGGATTACCAGATGTATCACCAACCTTGCCTTCTGAAACCAAATTATTCATCTTGTCAACCCCTCTAGGTGTAGCTGTAATATCGACAATCTTTGTCTCTACCGCCTACCCATTTGCATCTTTTGTGTGTGATGTCAAACCCCGACTATCTCTTTGCAAGATCTTCACTAGCTGCCACTGTTTCATTACTAGAGGTGCCCTTGCCTCCGTGTCGGTAGCCACCCGTTGAGTCTCCTTTCCATAGCCTGTAGGCTGAATAATGGGATGTGAATCCATTCCCAAAACCTGTTTGCCACGCTCACCCATATCGCCTCCCTTATGGCATTAAGTGGCCAAATGTCCCAATAATCCACAACCAGAACAATATGCAATGTTTCCCTCAAATTCAATTCCTTGCCAAAAACCGTCTTCTTTCGAAGTACCCAGCCACATCCTCTCTGGTAAACGAGCTGATACATCCACTTTCACGCAGATCCTAGCAAACATCGGATGAGTAAGGGCTAAAGTCCTATCATCCGCTCGAAGAAATTTCCCCAACCCATTACCTATTCGCTGCAGATAAGAGTTGTTAAAAAAGGACAAGGGTAAATGGTGTAACCTAACCCAAACAGCCACCTTTGGGCTATCCTTTCAATACGCAAAATCTGGTTTCCATCGAAATGATCTAAACATACATCGCTGAATCATGTACGATTCTTTCGACAATGCCCTGACCATATCCTCAGCCGAAAACAAATGGACCATTACATGCCTAAGGTCCAATAAACCTAGAAAAAATCTTCCTGTAAGCCTCCATGATTGAGCAATATGCTCCTGTATTACATGCAAGGATGGTCTGCCCACGAAGAATTTGAGAATAACAGTATTAGCGAACTGTGCATGTGCAGCCTCCATCTCAACCTGTGAGAATAAAACTTCTGGTTCATTATCCACCGTAACAGCTTTCCTTGGGGGGATAGGGAGCTCCTTCAACGTGGTAACCTTATTAGGGTTTTGGCATTGTGGTTCCCCTTTGCTCGATACTGCGTCCGCGTAGGATTTGTGGACATTTGGAGTCACCGTACCCTTGTTATTCGACTGCCTTGCTCCACTACCGGAGGCGGATCCCCCGGCTTCCCTAAATTCGGCTGCATAAACACCTTAGCTGCACACCCTAAAAAGAAAGATAGTAAATTGCACCTTTAGTGTGTGTGGTAGTGTGTGTTTTGTATAAATTTTTAATTAGAAGATCTTTAAGATTAAACGGCTATGAGCAATGTATTTTCCTTGACTTGATTTATGGTAGAGAATAATAACCTACTTGCTCGGATCAGTTCGTTCTTGTCGAATTCGTTACTTACTTGTTTATATTGAGTAAATACCTACTTGAGCATTTGGTCGGACGGGTTCGCTCTTGTCGAATTCGATCCTTATTTGGTCTTGACGAGTAAATATCTACTTGTGCATTGCATTGAGTCCAGCTGGCATTATCTGGTATGATTTTTATGTCAGGGTGGGACGATACATCGCCTATACGAATCGTAAGATTCGTATTCGCTATGGATCCCCGTACCTAGGACCTCCCACACCCCTCCATTGTTGGCCACAATGGGGAAGTAGCCCCTTTACCGTATCAATATGTGCGTCATAGGCTGCTATTAGCCGGCGGAGTTCGGTATATCGATGCGAAGACACGAGCATCGTAGTCACGATATTAGGTTAACAGTGTTTTTGTTGCAGGAGCTACAAAGCGGCCGGGTCCATAACATATCCTTTTGTATGGTTTATTACTCGCACTTATGTGAACAACATGCTAAGTGCAAATGTGTAATCATTGAGGGTTGGACCCATGTTGTGATCTTTTGAAGGTTGAACCCATGGTTTATTTATTGAGGGTTGGGCCCGTATTCTGGTTGTACATGATTATTGTTGGTACATTATTATTATGATGCCACGATTGTATTTATACTGGTACATTACACCATGCCACGCCATGCTATGCCATACAATTGCATTTAGTAGCTTACTGGGTCATTATGACTCATTTCGTGTGTTGGTTTTCCATAGTTTGTGCAGTGAGCTCATTAGTACGCGTTGCGATTGCCGACTAGTGATTTCTAGCAGGTGGTCTTCCCGACGATAGCTTGGATTTATTATTGTATTTATTCATCATGTGAGATACAGATGTAAAGTTATGTAAACTTTACATGGGTAGATTGTGTTAGTATTTATGGTTCTACTATTTTGGTCGAGTTGTTGTAATTATTTAGTACTTCAATCAGTTGTCTTCCCGAGCAAGGATTTAGCTCGCATATTTTAGTATTGCATTATTGTTGTTTCTATCTCTATCAAGTTTAGTTGTGAGACTTTGGTTTAGTGTCTAGTATTTAATCCCTTATCCTTTTAGTTGAATTGTCCCTCCTGCATATTATAGCCGTTGAGTGGTTGTTTATCAGGTTGGGATCTTGATGGTTCGCCAGCCCTTGGTTGCCGATGGTTTGTTACCCGTGCGCAATGTTGCGTCACACGGGTCATAGATTTGTCGAGAGATAGTTGTCTCTCAGCCTTGCATTCCTTGGTTTAGGATTAAAGGCCTGGGTTCCACTTTTGATTTGCTTCCGCGGATTTTTGTTTTTGTTGTTCCATTTTGCCGATAAGGCTTTATGTTCCGGTTTTGAGCTTGTTGGCTCAACTTTTGACTCACACCATTATGCCTAGCAGGGGCTTGTCCGTCTCTTAGCTTGTCTTGATGGCATGACCTTGGGATTTCGCATTGGAGTTCGGGTCGGGTCGCCACAGAACTTGCAAAGTTGGTCAAGCGACAAGGAAAGCACAGATCAGCAGCAACAGACGAAGACTTGTCTTTCATCAATCTGGAGCTAAACAGTGAGATCAGAGAAGTCATAATTAGCAGTTATTTGCAAGGGAAAGACAGAACATCATTGATCAGTTTATTGACAGAATTCTCAGATGTGTCTGCATGGTCTTATGAAGACATGTCTAGGTTGGATCTAGCCATAGTAGAGCACCAAATTCTAACATACCCTGATGTTAAGCCAGTAAAGCATAAACTTCACAGAATCAAACCATAATGGTCACTCAAAATAAAACAGGAGATCATGAAACAACTGCATGTTAAGTTTATCCAGGTAGTTGAGTACCCGATCTGGTTATCAAACATAGTAGCAGTACCGAAACCCAATGGAAATGTTAAGATCTATGTTCATTTCCACGACCTCAACAAAGCATCTCCAAAAGATGACTTCCCACTACCAAACATTGACATCATGGTAGACGTTGTAGCATCCCACAAAGTAAGATCTTTTGTGGACGGCATGCTTGGTTACAATCAGATCAAAATGGTAGCAGCAGATCAGGAGAAAAGATCCTTTATTACCCCTTGGGGTACATACTGCTACACAGTCATGCCATTTGGATTGAAAAACACTGGGGCAACATATCAGAGTGTAGTGACCGCCCTATTCCATGATATGATTCACAAAGAGATAGAGGTATACGTGGATGATATGATCATTCACTTAGATGAAACAGATGGTGCCCACATCAAAGACCTTCGCAAATTCTTTGAAAGGTTACAAAAACACAAAATGAAACTCAACCCAGCCAAATGCACCTTTGGAGTCACCAAAGGAAATGTTCTAGGGTTCATGGTAACCGAACAAGAAATTGAGATAGAACCTGCAAAAGTGAAAGCCATTACAGGCATGTACTAACCAAGGACTCCAAGTGAAGTCAAAGGTTTCTTTGGTCGATTACAGTACATCAGTCGCTTCATCAAAAAGTTGACCTCCATGTGTGAACCCCTCATTAAACTACTATAGAAAGACACTGATAGAGTCTAGGATAAAGAATGCCATCTTGCATTTGAGAAAGTCAAGGAATAGCAGGCTAACCCTCCAGTACTAGCTCCTCCACATACACACAAACCATTGCTACTATACCTCACTGTCATAAACACTGCGGTCGGAGCCATTCTCACACAAGAAAGGAAAGACTCATATGCTAAAAATCCAATTTACTTCACGAACAGAAAATTACAAGGCAGTGAACTCAATTAATCAACCTTAGCTAGAAAGGAGCTGTACAGGTCTAATATGAGCAAAACAAAGGCTCAAGACCTACCTACAAACTCGATCGTTCAAAGTAATCTCCAGAATGGACCCCATAAAATACATCTTTGGGAAACTATTACTCTCGAGCCGGCTAGCCAAATGGTACTTCCTACTCAACGAATTCAACATCACCTATGCTTCACTTAAGTCTATCAAGGGGAGCATAATTATAGACCACCTAGCAGATTTACCATTAGAAACCAAAAATGCCGAAGAACCAGACTTTCGAGATAAAGGCATTTTCAAAATCACAAATCATGACACCAAATGGAAACTATTCTTTGATGAGGATGCCAATAAACAAGGTTTCGACATAGGGATACTGCTCATTGATCCAACAGACACTCACACTCCTTTGGCCATCAGATTATAATTTGAATGCTCCAACAACACTAATGAATATGAGGCATTCATTGCTGGTCTAGAAGAAGCCCTTCAAAGAGGGGCAAAAGAATTAGAAGTCTTCGTTGACTTGGCCCTGATTATAAATCAGGTCGAAAGGAAATGGAAAACACAGTATCCCCGTTTACTGCTATATCATGCCCGTCTAACCACTCTTGCACAAGGGTTTGACGACATCTCATTTCACTATCTGTCGCGAGATAGAAACCGGTTCGCAGATACATTAGAAACTTTGGCTTCCCTTGAAGAAGTTCCATCAGACATAACAATACAACCTTTTGTAGTAGGGAATAAAGTCATTTTGTAGTAGGGAAGAAAGTCACTCCTGCCTACTGCTTCACAATTAACACAACTTCAGAAAAGGATACTGAACCTTGGTACTTAGACATTTGGAATTTACTTAAGAATAGTAAATATCTAGATAGCTTAGATAAGAAAGAAAGAGTCACTCTAGGAATATGGACTGCATAGTTTGTCATCATTGGGGCAGCCTTTATAAAAGGCACTATCATGGTCTAAATCTTTTATGTATAGACCAAGCAAAAGCAGAATGAGTCATGGACCAATTGCATGGTGTTACTTATAGGCTACACATGAACGGACATATGCTTTCAAAGAAAGCAATTAGACAAGGATACTATTGGAGCACGCTTGAAATTGTCTGCATTTGGTGGGTACGTCATTGTGACAAATGCCAGCCTTTCGCCAATCTGCAGCATGTTCCTCCGCATATACTTTATAACTCTATCGCTCCTTGGCCCATTTCAACCTTGGGAATTGCTGTCATATGGAAGGTTCTTCCCGAAGAATCAAATGGTCAGTAATATGTTCTAGTATCCATTGACTACTTCATAAAATGGGTAGAAGTAGCTTCCTACAAAATCCTAAACGCCAAGAAAGTGGTCGAGTTCATCATAACCAATATCATATATAGATATGGGGTGCCCTTTAAGTTGATCTCTGATAATGGAACACATTTTGAAGGGGAAGTAAATCGTCTGTTAGCTAAATTCAAAGTACAGTGACACAATTCTTCTCCTTACCGACCACAAGCAAACGGGGCAATCGAACCAACTAACAAAACACTTGAAAACATTATCAAGAAAATGATTGAAACCGGAAGGGATTGGCCTGATAAATTACCACTAACCCTTTGGGGCTATCGCACATCGGTTCGCACACCTACAGGGGCTACACCATATTGCTTAGCCTACGACATGGAAGTCGTATTACCGATTGAAATTGAAATTCCTTCATTAAGAGTAATGGTGGAAGCAGACATAGTCAAAATTGATTGGCTCAAACAACGATATGATGAATTGGCTCTCCTAGATGAGTACAGACTACTAGCTTTAAAATACACTCGGGCATATAAGAGAAGAATTGCTCGAGCATTTAACAAAAAGGTCAAAGGTCGAAACATTCAAGTGGGCGATCTGCTACTCCGAGAAAACCCCCCAAGTTATGTTGATAGTAGGAGAAAATGGAAATCTCCATTGATAAGACTCTGCATAGTAAAACACATACATTCAGGAGGCATCGTATTCCTCAGAAATGAAGATGGGGAAAATCTCGTTCAGCCTTTCAACATGGACAAGCTCAAACGATATTATCCATAAACCAGGGTAGTGCTAATATAGCATGCTAAAGTGGCCTATATACTTTGTCTCTATCTTCAACTCACTAGGTTGAAAACCTGAAAAGGGTGGCTTAGGCAAATGTTGGAGCACAAAGATTTTATATATATATATATATATATATATATATATATATATATATATATATGGAGGTATTAACATCGCTAGGTTGAAAACCCGAAAGGGCGGCCTAGGCAAAAGTTAAAGCAAAAAAAAAAACCGAAAAGAAAATAAAAAAGAGAAAAGTAACCGTCTTCAACAGAGCAAAACTACGTAGACCTGAGCCTCGCATTCAGGGATGTATGCAGCATAAGGGTACGGTCTCACATACACAGAAATCTCGTCCTCTGGTTCAGATATATTACAATGACGCAACAAGATTTTACAACAGAGTCCTTGACCAACAAAAGAAAAACCACTGCAAACATTATAATACACAAAATATAAGTATAATACAAGGTCCGCAATATGAAACCATTGAGTACATGCTTAAAACGCTAGGGGTAGTCATTAACATCCTGTGAGCCCCGATTTTCCACCCTTTCTCCGTTGCGTGAAGAAGCGGGTGGTTTCAAAATCTTTAAGGCGCGTGGAATACGCCCGGCCTCAATTGTGGACTCAAAATGTGATCAACAGAGTCGCCGTCTTTATTTTAAGGAAAAAAAACCAAAAAGTAACCAGATTTGTAAAAGGGTTCGGAGGCTAAGTTACGAGGTGGGAAAGGGTTAGGCACCCAACTCACCCTTTCGGTCTCAAAGAAATTTTTTGGCTTAAATATGTTTTTTTATATTTATTTAACAATTGAAATAAAGCATTAAATATATATTTGCATACATATAAGTAAATTATTACAAACTTTACAACAACCTCCTTCCTGGAGTTACAAATACATTTATAAAAATGGCTCTTTTCAGTGCTATTTTCTATAGAATTTCGGGCATCATAACTGCTTATTTTTCTTACATTGGGCTGATCTTAAATAGCACTTTTTATAAATAAAACTTTAAATAGCCTACCTCTTGAAGCGTGGGGGTTTTATCCCGTACCAACTACCTTCTCGTAGGTTCTAAGGTGCGCTCGCTCTGTCCTTCAGGGAGAGGAAGTCTTTTTTGCTGCTTTTCTGTTACGAGAATTTGGGCAGCGTGACTGCTCCGATTAGTTTCTTTTCGCCTCAGTTTTCGGACGACACAACTCCTTACTTTTGCTGGTGTTGTTTGCTTGCTGGCGTTAGAAATCGGGCAGAGCAACTGTTTGTTTTTTGCTGATTTGACGTATGGTTTCGGGCAGGGCAACAACTCTTTTTAGGATTTTTGGATTGGTGGAATATGGCGGAATCCTAGCAGGGCAACTAGGTTTCACTTTGGCCGGAGGGTTTTTAGTGTTTGGGGGAGATTTGGCAGAGCTTTGGGGCTAGAGGAAGAAATTCCCTCGACGCTCTCTCTCTCAACTGCATGATGAACTCACTGCATACTGTGTTTTTGACTATGTGCGCTCTGTGTGAATTATGAAAACTGGGGCCTCTTATTTATAGGCTGGGAGTGAGGCTTCCTTATCTGTTAAGTTTTACTTTCTGTGCTTCATTGGCTTGTACCGCGTGCTAAGAGATTGCACTTTAGGCTAACTACTGCAGTACCTTTGGCACTGTTGGGCGCCGCCCATAGGGGATGTGGGCGTTGCGCCCAAGGTGGGTGTGGGTGGCACCCACGCCCATTTTTCTCTTGATTTTTGGCACTTAGGCCCCCTGCATATCACTGTTCATGCTTCCTACTTTTTCTTTTGCATTTTCTACCCTGTAACTTGAAATTTGTTAGCTTTGTAACAGGTCTTGATATTTCATGTCATGTTACATACCAGTGTTAAGAAATTGAGGTATCTACAGAGCCCTTCAACGATGGAGTCTACGGGTAAACCAAAACTTACCAAGTAAACGAACATCGTTGATAAGAAATAGAGTCCCTAATTTCGTGGAAATTATAATGGGGAGGAATGCAATAGGCAGCAGTTATAATGCAACAGTTTAAGATGCAGTTCAAATCTCACATACCCTAAACACAATTAGTTGGTTATCGTAGTTTTTAAGCAAATATGCAATGAAATGCCCTGATGGTCGCACCTACTAGGTAGGCTACATACGTATCCCTTTCTCAAGAATCAGACCAAACGTAGTTCGGTCTCATGCAAACAAACAACAACAGTCACTGGGTGGGATGGATGGTGCGTTTTGCCCAGCATAGGCAAAACTAGTGGGAACCTCGGGTGCGTTTCGCCCAGCATAGGTGAAACTAGTGGGACCTCGCGTGCGTTTCGCCCAGCACAGGCAAAACGATACAACTTTAAAAACGCGTTTTCCCCAGACATAGGGAAAACGATGCAACCTTTAAAAACGTGTTTCCCCTAGCATAGGGAAAACGATGCAACCTTTAAAAACGTGTTTTCCCCAGCATAGGGAAAATGATGCAACCTTTAAAAACGTGTTTCCTCCAGCATAGGGAAAACGATACAACCTTTAAAAACACGTTTCCCCCAGCATAGGGAAAACGATGCAACCTTTTAAAACGTGTTTTCCCCAGCATAGGGAAAACGATGCAACCTTTAAAAATACGTCTCCCCTAGCATAGGGAAAACGATACAACTTTTAAAAACGCGTCTCCCCCAGCATAAGGAAAACAATGCAACTTTTTAAAATGTGTTTTCCCTAGCATAGGGAAATGATGCCACCTTTAAAACGCGTTTCCCCCAGCAAGGGAAAACGATGCAACTTTTTAAAAGACGTTTTCCCTATGATACGATGCAACTTTTAAGAACGTGTCTCCCCCAGCATAGAAAAAATGATGCAACTTTTAAAAACGTGTTTCCAGCAGCATAGGGAAAACGATGTAACCCTTTAAAATGCGTTTCCCCCAGAAAAGGGAAAACTATGACATTTTTAAAACGAGCTTTTCCCAGCAAAGGAAAAGCGATGCTGTGTTTTGAAATTCGCTTAACCCATAATAGGAAAAGCGATGCGATTTTTAAAATGAGTTTCCCCCAGAATAGGGAAAGAAATATTTTTAAAATGAGCTTTTCCCAGCAAAGGAAAAGCGATGCTGCTTTTCAAAATTCACTAAACCCAGAATAGGAAAAGCGATGCGATTTTTTTAAAAAATGCAGGGACGATGATAAGGCCAGTAATATGTGCAGGAAATGTTTTGAGATATAGTGGCGTGAAACAAATGTCACTGAATTACTTACTTCATCACTTTGTAATTTTTTTTTTCACTTTGTAATTTAGTTTACATGCAAACTCTAGTTAATAGTACCTTTACACGATTGACATTTTTTAAAAGAAAAACTAAATTATCTTTTATGAACACACTGTATTTCTTGGCTGGTGAGTGAAATGGCTGAGGTTGTTGTTTTTTGGGGGGTTTACTCGAAGCTTTGGCTACAATCATAGGAGGCGTGACATATATAAGTTTGTTTGGTTTTTGGTATCTGGTGGGGTTTCTCAGTGAAGAAATTTAATGAAGGACTTTCGTTTCTTTCTTTTGACTTGATAACAAAATATCATGGTTTTTGGCAAAGAAAGCACAGAAGGGTTTCAAAAGCCAGGCCCATAGGACAAGATAACACGGCGGTCAAGCAG
The DNA here is from genome assembly GCA_013146195.2 of Codonopsis lanceolata. Lineage (NCBI taxonomy): Eukaryota > Viridiplantae > Streptophyta > Magnoliopsida > Asterales > Campanulaceae > Codonopsis > Codonopsis lanceolata. The sequence goes on along the minus strand of CM028378.1, from coordinate 77,883,998 downwards.
CAAGATCTGATAGAACTTAGAGAAATCGGCGAGATGCCAAAGGGAAACAAATGGTCCAACTTTGTAAGTGAGGTTCCCAACCTTTGGTATTCTGGACAGACTGGTAGACAACTAGTCTGGCATCAACAGGAAGGTAGGGGTGAAGTGTATCCAAAATAAAACCACCTGGCTCGCTGAAATCATGGGGGACCCCATAGTAGTGTACCAACTTTTATGTGTGATAACCTTGGATTCAGATGAGGATTAGGCATAATAAGTGATCATGTCATTCAATCCTAAGAAGTCCTTGCCCAATAAGGCCGAGTGTTGATTCTTATGTTAAATTTATATCTGCTCAGTACATTACTTTAGTTTTATACTTCAGTGGCTAATCGGGCTTCGTATCGATTAGCGTGGCAACTGTGTATAGAACTTTCCCTGTATAGTTTTATAGGACTTTTTCAGGTTCAGCGGAAGACCCCTTCTCAGCTTCACCGGAAGACCTGCTCAAAGCTTAAAGATCGGTAGACCTCGTGTCCACCTACTCTGATTCGACGTGTCCTTTCCAGCAAAGAATTATTGGATTAATTCAAACTTATTCCAATATATTATTTGAATTAAATCCAAGTCATTCCCTGACATGTCAAGCCGCCGAAAGCAACTTTCCGAAAAGCAGGAAGACTTTTCGTCTTGAACAGTGAAAGCAGAAAAGCAGACTGTCCCCTACTTTCTGCTACATCTCTCAGATCTGACACCAAATCGCCCACCTTTTCGAAGATCTCATAAATCATTACCTGCTCTAGATATCTGGGAAGACGCAAATCCCTGACTGACAGCCCCATGCATTTAATGCATTGATGAAAAGAGCTGTTGAAGTCTTCGTCTTCTCCAACGGATCTTTTGAAGTGCATCTGCTTTAAATACTGCCATTGAAGACTGGAACAACAGACAACTGTACATAATCAATCAAACACTTAACGGATTGCTCTGAAACTTCATAACTCCAAGTCTTTCAGCTCAGTGCATTCAATAGATCCTTAACAGATCTAGAAGTCCTCGTCAACAACAAGAAGCTGCTCATCAACATTTATTGTTTTATTCTTCTTGTTGTTAACTTCCATTAACTATATACGCATCTAATTAAATATCTTGTTTTTACAGATATTTAATTCCCTAGACCCTAAACACAAGTCCATATTTTGTACACGATCCATTAGGGATATTCTTTGTAATTGATCTAAGTGGAAAACATAGTGCACAATTTAAATCCAAGGTTGACTGCCTTGGTGGTGGACGTAGCACTCATTATAGTGTGAACCATCCCAAAATACTTGTGTTATTTCTTACTGTTTGTCTATTACTTGAACTGCTTAGTTTCATTGTTTATATTATCCATTTCAAATAACTTAAGTAGTATCTGTAAAAGGTCTACCGGTAGTCCTTATCGGCAGACCTGGAACAACTTTCTTGAAGGTCTTCCGCTACTTGATTCTTTTCTCTAGATTGCAAGTAACTTTCAAGGAACTTACTTAAAAGTTTTAAAGTGTTAATAAGCTATTCAACCCCCCCCCCTTCTAGCTTATTATTGTGCTCATTGGGACCCACAATTGGTATCAGAGCCTTACTCTTTGAAAACTAGTTTTTCCAAGATTAAACTCTTGAGAGATACGACATAATGGCACAAACACACTATATGCTGCCTACATCTAATGCTAACCACGTCCCAATATTGGACGAAGGTCATTTTGATGTATGGAAGGATAAAGTAATGAGATTCATGAACTCTATTGACAACAGGTTATGGAAATGTGTCACTACAGGTCAACATTTACCAATGAAGGCCAATCTTCTAGCCTCCATCGTGGGAACCCCGCAAGTTCCAAAAGAAGAATCGAATGGACGGAGGGCGATAGAAAGTCGGTTGAACTTGACAAAAAAGCAATCAACATAATCACCAGCCTCTCTAGATACAAGCACATACCAAAGAGTGATTCGATGTACAACCGCGAAAGAGATGTGGGAAGCTCTTGTAGAATACTTGGAAGGAGACCAAGACACAAGAGACAACGTAAAATATACATACATCCAGCCAGCTTGATTCTTTCAAAAAGGATCCTAAGGAAACCTTGAGACAAGCATACGATCGATTCAGTGAGGTAATAAATAGTTGCTTTTCTCTTGGTAAAACGTATGACAAAAAGGAAATGAACAAAAAAAAAAAAAAAAAAAAGGAAATGAACATGAGGTTTCTAGGCTCTCTAGGTAGCTTATGGCATGTGAAGACCACGGCTATGAAAGAATCTAAGAACTTAAACGAGATGACTCTTCGTAGTCTCTACGTAAGTTTAAAGGTTTATGAACTTGAAGTAAATCAAGCTCTAGAGCAAGACAAACAGTTCATAACTGTGTCTTTGCCAGCCATGGTCCAAGAAGATATCATTGTTGAAAACAAACCTTCTACTTCTTCCTGTGAAAATGATTTTCTATCTGATGAACAATTTGCTATATTTGTTAAACGTTTTCAAAAATTTGCAAAATATGGAAGGAAAAACACTCACGAACAACCTTTCAGGAAAAATGGTGAAAACTCATCTAAGGAAGAGCTTGTGTGTTATAATTGTAGAAAACCTGGTCATTTTGCCTCAAAATGTCCTAAGCCAAAATTTGAAGCATACCGAAAACCCACTTTTAGAAAATTTCAAAAACAAAAGGGTATGTTGGCTGAAGACATAGAAGACAAACAGGTTGCTTCATGGTTTGAGACTGATTCAGAAGAGGAGGAAGAGGATTGTGAGCAAGCTAACATATGCTTAATAGCTCATGATTCATGTATGTTGATTCTTATGTTAAATTTATATCTGATCAGTACATTACATTAGTTTTACTTGATGGCTACTTGGCTAATCGTATCGATTAGCGTGGCAACCGTGTTTAGAACTTTGCCTTGTATAGTTTTTTGTAGGACTTTTTCGGAAGAGCGGAAGACCCCTTCTCGGCCTTTACCGGAAGACTGCTTCAAAGCTTAAGATCGGAGAAGACCTCGTGTCCACTGATGCTTCACGTGTCCTCTCCACTGGAAAATTTGGATTAATTCAAACTTATTTCCATATATTATTTGAATTAATCCAAGTCATTCCCCGACATGTCAAGCCGCCGAAAGCAACTTTAGGAAGACCTTTTCGTGTAAAAGCGATGCATCGCCCCCTACTTCTCGCTTCATCTCTCGAGATCGACACCAAATCGCCCACCTTTTTGAAGATCTCATAAATGATTATACGCTCTAGATATACTGTGAAGGCGAAAATCCTTGATCGACCCGTGCATTTAATGCATTTATGAATAGAGTGTTGAAGTCTTAGTCCTCTCCAATGGATTCTTTTGAAATGCACACAGCTTTAAATCACGCCATTGAAGAGCGGAACAAAGAGACAACCGCATGCAATCAATCGAACACTTAAAGAATTGCTCGAATCTACACAACTCCAAGTCTTTCAGCTCGGTGCATTCAATAGATCCTCAACAGATCTAGAAGTCCTCGTTAACAACAAGAAGTTCGCTCTTCAACATTTATTGCTTTATTCTTCTTGTTGTTAACTTCCATTAACAATATACACTTCGCAAATTAAATATCTAGTTTTACGATATTTAATTCCCTAGACCCAAACACAAGTCAATATTTTGTACACGATCCATTAGGGATATTCTTTGTAATTGATCTAAGTGGAAAACATAGTGCACAATTTAAATCCAAGGTTATTTGCCTTGGTGGTGGGCGTAGCACTCATTATAGTGTGAACCATCCCAAAATACTTGTGTTATTTCCTCTTGTCTGTCTATTCATTTGAGCTGCTTAGTTTCATTAATTGTTTATATTATCCATTTCAAATTGAGAACTTAAGTAATCGTAAAAGGTCTCTTGGTAGTCCTTATCTGGACACTGGAACAATTTTCTTGAAGGTCTTCCGCTACTTGATTCTTCTCATAGTTTGCAAGTAACTTTCAAGGAACTTACTTTAAAAGTTTTAAAGTGTTAATAAGCTATTCAACCCCCTTCTAGCTTATTATTGTGCTCATTGGGACCCACAATGTCCTACCTATAACTCTGAAAATGAAGTTGTAGTTTCACCAAGTCCTTTGGACAAAAATGAAATCAACAGTGATAGCTTCAGCAAGGAAGAACTTCTCAAGGATAATCAGGATATGCTTGAAGAATTTAAACAAGAGAGTATCAAACTGATGGAAGAAAACAAATTTCTTCATGACAAAATTGATCGTCTGATTGAACACATCAAAGGACTTGACCTAGAAAATTGCCTTGCAAAGACAATTGACTCTGGAATAGCTCCAAGGATGCATTCGAAGAAATCCTTTCAAGCCAAAAATCTAGCAATGATAAAGCGGCATAGGATATTCAGATGTGTCTCTTCCGACAATCTCTTGATAGAGAAAGGAGAATCCTCAGCGCCGCTAATGATATATCTTTCTCTAAGCAGACATTTGGAAATATAGGGAAACAAGGCCTAGGTTACTCAAGTGTCCCTTATGTTTACCCTAAAGCTCAGAAAGGAAAAGCCAAATTGAATGATTTAAATGAGAAACTGAGAAGGTAACGGTAGAAAGTGAAGTCGCGGCGACTATGCCAAGGCAAAGTCTGGCGGACCGGTAGACCTACTAAACCTCTACCGGTAACTATCAAGTTTGTCTATGAAACAGTAAAGCTTTACCGTTGAAGGTAAATTAAAGGTATTCTACCGATCTGAAAAGGTTTTCAACGAAAAAGCTAAAGCTAAGTACGTTGGTAACCTACCTAGGAAGATTCGAAAGAAACCAATTAAGTCTCGAGTCAACAAGCAAAGCTGAACCAAAATGAATGTCAAGAAAAGGAATGATCATAAGCACTCTTCGGGTTGAAGACTCTAGCAGTTCTCTATGGACTTTCCATCTATGTCATTCTTGCCATTGCTTGAGGCCATCGGCACCGAGAATGCTGCTAAGGTTCACCCAAGATCCGAGAGACCTAGTTCTCTCAAGGTCAAGCGGTATGGGTTGCAAAGGTTGCTAATCCTTAGGACCCAAATAAAGGGTACCTTGTCTTGCTTTAACTCTTTTTCTGAGGAATGCTTCATGGCACATGGCGGGAGCAAGTCTTCTTCACGGATATAAAGCAAAAGGACCCACGGTTATTTTCGGGGATAATGCAAGAGGAAAGATGATTGGATATGGCAAAATTACTAGAGGAAGTCTCTCCATCAACAAAGTTTCTCTAGTAAGTGGTTTAAAGCACAATCTTACGAGCATATCTCAATGCGACAAAGGACTTCTATGCCAATTCAATTCAAACCAGTGCCTCATCAAAGACAGGTGAATCATGCTCTGTCTTGGCCGACCGGCAATAGACAAGGAAGCGTCTATGTAGTGGACTTAAATCTTCTAGGGAGATTCTCAAACCCGTGTCTAGTAGCCAACAATGTTCGTGACAACGGTGGCTATAGCCTGGCGTCTCAATCACCTCAACTTCAAGCACCTCTCCAAGCTCTCCAAAAATGGGCTTGTCAAAGGTCTACCTACGGTGTGCCGATCATGACGTTGTAAAGCTTGCCAACTAGGAAAAACTTTCCAAGTCTTCCTTCAAAAGAAAGTGCAGTATTGTCTGCAAACGCAGACCTCTTCAACTGCATATGGATCTCTTTGGACCTATTACAACGATTTCGGAGACAAGTACACACTTATAGTAGTTGATGACTACTCTAGATTCACTTGGATTGAAACTATGACATCTAAAGATGAAACGTATGATCTAGTCATTGCACTTTTAGAAGACTTCAAACTCAAAAGCTTGAAGACATTTGTGACATAAGATCGACAATGGCAAATTCAAAAACTTGGTGTAGAAAAGTCTGCGATGACCATGGGATCGTACAACTTCTCTCTGCCGCCGGTGCTCCTCAACAAAATGGTGTAGCTGAGCGGAAGAAACAGAACAACGATTGAAGTGGCTAGAACAATCTGGCGAAGCTAAACTTCCAAGTATTTCTGGGTAGTCAACACTGCATGCTTTACCCAAAATAGATCCCTCGGTAAACAAGTTTCATAATAAAACTCCATATGAAATATGGAGAGGAAGATCCCAAACATAGGATTTCTTAAAATCTTCTAATAAATGTTTTATTCTTTATAACGGAAAGAATATAGAGGAAAATTTGATGCAAAATCGACGAAGGAATTTTTCTGGGGTATTCCAAACATTCAAAAGCATTTCGCATTTTCAAAATCTAACTTAAAAATCTTAGAATCGTGCATGTTTCTTTTGATGAATATGACTTGTTAGAGCCTAGAAAGGCTCGAACGTTGCTAATGATTATGATAATGATGAGACAGTACAAACACAGCATCTACTTCCACTCCTCATCGAAAAACGGCAACTGCAGAACCCACTGCATCGATAACCTTCACCGGTAGATGAGACCTACTACCGATAACAACTCTTCTAAGTTGACCCCGAACCCATCTCTTCTTTTTACCCCAAGCACCTTTACAGTATCACTCATCCTTCTTGTTCTCCGTAAAATGATTTTGAAGACTCTATTACTTCGAACCGCATTTTGGTGAATCTCCTTCTCAACCAACTCAGATTTCTTAAGGAAAAGAATCCACAAGTGATCTTCCTCAATGTTATTGAAACAAGAGATCATCCCATTTCTCAAATCATTGGTGATCTCAACTCAGAGTTCGTGAAATAAGGTTCGAGAAGAAACTTTGTTTGCTTATGCATTTGTATCGGTTGAACTCGAACCAAAGAAGATTGATGAAGCTATCAAGATCATAACTGATTGAAGCTATGCAAGAAGAGCTGAACCAGGTTCGAAAGATATAAGGTGTGGAGCTTAGTTTAAAGACCGACCGATCATCTAGTCATCGGCATACACTCAAGTGGGTTTTCAAAAATAAAAGAGATGAAGATGGAAATGTCACCAGAAACAAAGCTAGATTGGTCAAGCTGTGAGGGCTGCCACTTGATCGATGTATTTTATACGTCGATTTTATATGCTTCGTGACTGAGATTAGGCTATTTCATGAGTCTTTTGAGTACTAATATATGTTTTTGGTGAGTTTTGTAAGTTTCGTGATTGTTCGTGAAAATACGCCGAAACTCCGGGGTTTTAAGTGCAAATTACAAAGAAAGAAAAAAAATTGAAGAAAATAAAGTTAAATAAATGCAGCTGTCATCCGACACCTTGCGGACGCAGGTGCCTCTGCACCTTGCGACCAAGGGTAGGCAAGATCGGTCCCCTCGAGGCCGCAATCGAAGAGCTAAGAAGCACATCCTTGGAGTATTAACCTATGCGACGATTCAACCTTAGGTAGGCGGGTGCATGCGTGAAATTCGGGTTTTCACACGGTCATTCGATTCAATCACAACTCCAAGTATATATAGAAGTCGATGCCGAGCCTAAGGTAGGAGGACGGCCGGTGAGCTCTCTACATAGATTTTAGGTAGTTTTAGATTGTATAACATAATTAGGTTTTGTAATTTCAAGTATTGAAGATCAAATCATGTCTTCCATCATCTTCATGTGTTGTTCATCGTCTATGATGAACTAAATCATCCCTAATCTAGGAGGTGGGAGGTAACTTGTATCGAATTTATGTTTTGATTCTCATATATATGTCTATTCAATGCTTGTTGATTGTGTTGTTTATCAATCCCTTTATTATTTTCGCTTTGAACAAATGAATGTAATCGCAAATAATAAAGGCTTAGAGGTGCGGATACCGCATGACCAAGTGCATATGTCAATGCACAATCGCTCACCAACACAATAAATTGGACCTATCGAAGCACGAGAGTGATAAGTTAGGACCGGAGTTCTTACATGATCTAGGTGACAGATAGATCATAAATCTAGGTGACAGCTAGATTACGCCTCATTAACGTGCTTAGGATATGGAATGGGTGAATTTTATGGGGGAGATCGGGCGAACCAATTGTTCAACGTAGACCATATCTATTTTTAGTGAACGAACCCAAGACATTGAATGACATTATTATGAATTGAACATAAAGGAGATATAAGTGAAACCTGAATCCTAGATTTCCACTCACCATAAGATCTTCATATCTCATTATTACTTGTCTAATTAGTTAACATCTATAACTAGTAAATTAGAGTAGAATTAAACATAAAAAACCCCTTAGGTTAATAATTTGCTATCTATAACCGCACTGCTCGTGATCACTTGTCTCGTGGGTTCGACCCTTGCTTCCGAAGTCTATTCTATAATAGTCTTGTACACTTGCAAGGAAATAGATAAAATAAAACATCGATCAAGTTTTTGGCGCTGTCGGACAAGCTAGTTCACGAGTTAGTTTGTAGGTAGCGTAGTTTTTAATTTAATTTAGTTTTTAGTTTAATTTTCTGTTTTATAAAAATAAAAATACAAAAAGATTTTATTTTATTTTGCCTTAATAGTTAGTTGTTTTTAAATTGCTTTTTAATTTTTATGCAAGGTCGTAGATCTTTAAATCCTGAATTGGTAGACTTAGATCAAGAGATAAATATTGTTAAAAGATACCAAAGATATTTTGAAAATCTAGCTTTCGAGCCCGATAATCAAGATAATTGAATCGAGAGGATCCTCTGGTTGATCCTACAATGGAAGATAATAACAATAATCGTAATCCTCGAAAACCTAGTTGACCTACCAATAGGAATCAAAGACAAGAAGAGCTCGCAAGAAGAAATATGGAAGTAGTGTAAATCAAAGAACTATTAATGATTTTAGTAGACCTTCATTAAATGTGGTAACATCATGTTTAGTCTTGCCGATGTGTTAGGAATTTTGAACTAAAAGGACATTATTTTAATGCCATACCATCTTTTCATGGGATGCCTATGAAGATCCTGGCTTCTTAAGAGAATATGAATACATGATGAGTACTTTTCCTTTAGGAGGTTAACGAAGATCAAATTAAAATGAAATACTTCCCAAATGCATTAAAAGAATTGGCAAAGAGATGGTTTATGAACCTAACACCAAAAGTGTTTTACTTGGGCACAATTATATGATTTGTTTATGAGCAAATTTTACAAACATGCATCTCTTACGAGTATAGAAAACAAATCATGTCATTCCAAAATGAACCAGTGAAACATTCCATGAGTCATGGGATAGATTTAAAAATCGCTTATTATGTGTCCTCATCATAATTTGGCTCAACATGTGTTAGTGCTTCAATTTTATCATGGTCTTTCGCCAGTTTACAAACTATGGTGATATAGTAGCCGGTGGTTCTATTAATAGAATGACACCGTAAGCATTAGAAGAATTATTTGAGATGCTAAGTATTAATTCCCAAATGTAAAAGTGCTAGAGGTAAAAATAGGAGTATCAATTGATAATTGAAATACACAAGCTC
>CM028378.1:77826612-77874501 GCA_013146195.2 Codonopsis lanceolata | reverse complement strand
GATGCAGACGGGTTGTCAGCATGTAGAGTTGACTTCTTTAAAGTGAAATCTGATGAAGACATTATGACTGGATATTTTCAAAAATATCTAGATAGGTCTATACGTGTCATAATTTCATGATCTGGCTAATCTTGATTTTTCGCACTTTGAGCAGACTTCAAAGTCTGCTGTTCTTCCAAGGCTGCTGTAGAAGCTTGCAAAACCGCGCCTGAACTAACACTAAACGGTTCTAAACTACTATGATTCTAAGACAGTTGCCACACTAATCGGTACGCAGACCTTTTAGCCACTGTACAATAGAATCAGAAGATGACTCAACCAAATCTAGAACTATATGAATCAACAATCTCCTCCTATTTGGTTGATGTCATCATCTCAACTACTAGCAGACTTTGAATCATGCAGTGAGATAATAACATGTCTTAATGATTTTTTTTATTAAGAAGAGCAGACATGCCTCTCAGAGCAGAAGTCTTAGTAGAGAGATAACTAGACTAAGTACTTACAAGATAGAAGCATTAATATCAAGTACTAAGTAGAGCAGAGTTTACATCTTGAGATAAGCACACATGCAAAATATAAAGATTTAAACACGAAGTTTAAATAGATCAAATCATAACAAGATAAAGAAATTTAAACTTTGAAAGAAACAGAAGTCATATGTGATTAAACAAGCTATTTAATAGCAGAAGTTTTTGCAAAACAGCAGAGTTTAAAAAGATACAAAACAAAATACCAACATATTCAGAACAGATTGGGCTGAGTGCGTCGACGTTCTAAGTAATCTCCAACCCAGATCCTGATTCCATCATTAAGGCGTTCTCGGAGTCTGTTATGTTCTTCAATGAGAGCTTGATTCAAAAAATACGTAGCTCTCTCCTCCCTGATGGCACCAACCCTACGCTGTTCAGCAGCAGCAGCAGCTCTGGCATTTGCTTGCTCAATAAGGCGAACATCAGTGAAATCAGCAACTTCACGCCTGTGGATGATGGCTCGTGCCATTGCAGTCTTGAGCTCGTCAAAGAGTGTACGAATGCTGATCTGCTGAGTAAAGCAAGCTGTGTTGATGGCTTCTTCCCAGAAGTGTTTGGGAAACTTTGCTTCAGCAAGCATAGTTTTAGCAGCTTCGATAAGTGTTCTATTTCTCCTTTCTGCTACACCGTTGTGCTGTGGTTTCCTTACTGCAGAGAAATTGTGACCAATGCCATGATCATCACAGTACTTTGCTATTCCGTTATTTGTGCACTTAGTACCATTGTCTGAACGAACGTCACTGATTTCATCAAGTTTTTGCGTTTGCAGTCTTCTAAACAAAGCTGTAAGAAGATCGTATGTGTGGTCTTTAGAAGACATCATCTATGTCCAAGTATATCTTGTATAATCATCCACTACTACTAGAGTGTATATGTGACCACCATAGCTAATAGTAGTGACTGGTCCGAAGAGATCCATGTGGAGAAGTTGTAGAGGTCTTGATGTTGCGAGTCCTGGTTTGCTCTTGAAAGACGTTTTTGAAAGCTTTCCTAGTTGACAAGCTTTACAGGCACGATCATGATCAGCAGAAACCTTTGGCAATCCTTTTACTAGACCTTCTTTGGATAGCTTAGATAGATATTTGAAGTTCAAATGGCTGAGTCTTTTGTGCCATAACCAGCTTTTGTCTTGAGCAGAATTTGCCACAAGACATAGACTAGCAGCCTTGCCGTAAGCATTCAAATCTATCACATAGACATTCCCTTGTCTATGTCCAGTTACCAAGGTTGAGCGAGAGATGGATCCTTGATAACATCTGCATTTGAGGAGAATTGACAAATAAGTCCTTTATCACGGTGAGAAATACTCGAGAAGATTATGTTTCAAGCCTTCTACTAGAGAGACTTTTCCTATTGAGAGATTTCCTCGAATGATGGATCCGTAGCCAATGGTTCTTCCTTTAGCATTGTCTCCAAAGATGACCGGAGGGCCTACGCTTGAGATGTTAGAGAGAGGCAAGATTCTCGGTCATATGTCTTGAGCGACCTTGTCTAGATACCATACATCTTTCTTCTCTACGAACTTGAAGCGACCATGAAGCACACGAGATATAGAGGTAAGAAAATCATGGTCCCCTTTTATTTTCTTATGGGTCCAAATGGTTAGCGTATTTTTGGAACCCATACTTGCGACTTTTGGAATAGGGGATCGGCCGAGCGGGCTTCATGATGGATTTCGGCCAGACATTCATGGACCAAGTGGCCTAAACATTTGCAAAAGGTACAGTGATGGAAATTACAAAAGTCTGTTTGATCATGCTGGGTGTTGATAGGCTTTCGAACATTTTTCTTAACAGCAGCTTTTGATTTAGCAGTCTTGTTAACAGCAAGCTTAGGGGCATCTATGTGAGGCTTTTTGAGTCTGTACTCAGCAGTCTTTGCTTTGACAGAAGTATACTTGCTGGTAGTAGACTTTGATACCTCATACATTTTACCTTTAAGCTTGGTATCAACATTTTGTGTAGCAGCAGCACCATCGGTAGTACTGTTTATGAATCTGATAGGTTTGGGGAGACTCTTTGTGGGCCTTGAAACAGCAGCCTTTGCTTTCACAGAGGTCTTTGGTAGGGCCTTTGAGAGTCTACCTTTAGCAGATTTCTCTCCAGCAGATGATTGCTTTGCTTTTGATGCGTCACTGTTCTTGATTATTTGAACCTTCGGGTATTTATACGGAGTAGCAGTATAACCAATTCCTTGTTTACCCTTGTTAGGTGATCGATGTTTTATTTAATCTTTTTCCTTGCAAGTGAACAAGACTATTATAGAATAGTATTGGAAGCAAGGGTCGAACCCATAGAGACATGTGATCACGAATAGTGCAATTTATCAATAGCAATTTATTAATCTAAAGGGGGGGTTTTTATGTTTAATTCTACTCTAACTACAGTTTATAGATATTTAACTAATTAGACAGTAATAACAGATATGAAGATCTTATGGTGGGTGGCAATCTAGGATTCTGGGTTTCACTTGTATCTCCTTTATGTTCAATTCATAATAATATCATTCAATGTCTTGGGTTCGTTCACTAAAAATAGATATAGTTTGTTGAACAATTGGTTCAGCCTCCATCCCCGTAAAATTCATCCATTCTATATCCTAAGCACATGAACTATTAATCTAGCTGTCACCTAGATTTATGATCTATCTGTCACCTAGATCATGTAAGAACATGGTCCTAACTTATCACTCTCGTGCATCGATAGGTCCAATTTATTGTGTTGGTGAGCCGATTAATGCGACATATGCACTTGGTCATGCAGTTATCCGCACCTCTAAGCCTTTATTATTTGCGATTACATTCATTTGTTCAAAGCAAAATAATATAGGGGTTGATAAACAACACAATCAACAAGCATTGAATGAACATATATATAAGAATCAAAACATAAATTCGATACAAGTTACCTCCCACCTCCTAGATTATGGATGATTTAGTTCATCATAGACAATGAACAGCACATGGAGATGATCGGATACATGATTTGATCTTCAATACTTGGAATTACAGAATCTAACTATGTTATACAATCTAAAACTACCTAAAAACTACCTAAAGAGAGCTTCCAGCCGTCCTCCTCTTTTTTTGGCTCGGCATCTGGCTTCTATATATACTCGGGAGTTGTAATCGGATCGAATGACTATGTGAAAATCCGAATAGGTCGCATTCTGACCACCTTGCGTCGCAAGGTCTTTGGTACTTGCGTCAAGGTCTCCGGTGTGGGTGGCCTTTTGATTTCTTGGTTCTTGCGGCTCGAGGACGTCTTGCCTACCTTGCGGTCGCAGACCAGAGGCACTTGCGTCCGCAAGGTGTCCGATGATGGCGACTTGAAATTTTTATCTTTTCTTCATTTTTCCTTTTCGGCCCTTCTTGAAATTTGCACTTAAAACCCTGGAGTTTCGCGTATTTTCACAAATAATCCTGAAACTTATAAAACTCACCGAAAACATATATTAGTAACCAAAAGCCTCGTGAAATAGCATAATTTAAGTCATAGAAGTATATAAAATCGACGTATAAAATACATCGATCATTAGGCTTCTGATATTGTGCAGGAATATTATTTTGCACTGTAAAATGTTCTTTTTCTTGTTCAGAGGTTACGCAAGAAGTACTTTCAGAGAAACCTAGCCCAGTTTTATCTGTCGAGGGCTTCTGATCTCCTAGAATTTGATCAAAGACAGCCGTGGAGTTATTCCATGAGTTGATGGTCTTTTGTAACTCATCTTTCTCAGCAGATATCTCTTTGGCATGATCAATAAGGCAAGAAAACCTTTTCACTGAGAAACTTGTTCTCTTCTTTTAACTTGATACTTTCCTGCTGGACTCCATGGAGAGTTTTTAACTCGGCTTCCAGCATGGATTTCTCAGTTCCAAGCTTCTCATGATTTTTAGCTAACTTAACATAGGCCTTTCTAAATTCATTGAATTCCTCTAGCATGTCCTGAGCATCCTTGAGGATTTCTTCTTTTGAAGGCTCTTCAGAAGGTTGTTCAATGTTAGCTTGAAAAGGAGAGTATTTAACTTCACTATCTGAGTCATAGGTGGGAGGTGGCTCTAGAGCAACAAGGCAAATGTGTGCCTGCTCGGGTGAGTCATCACTATCATCCTCATCAGAATCAGTTTCAAACCAAGTAGATACATGGTTTTCTTTTAAGTCCTCAGCCAGTAGAGCTCTATGTTTAGAAAATGATTTAGAAGGTCTCCTTTTATAAGCTTCATATTTTGGCTTAGGACATTTAGAAGCAAAATGACCAGGTTTCCAGCAGTTGTAGCAAACTAACTCATTGTTTTGTGAGCTTTTCGGGACTTTCGAATGTGGCGATTTGCTTCCTTCTTTTTGTTAAATTTTGAGAACTTTTGAAACTTCTTAACGAACATGGCAAATTGCTCGTCAGAGAGAATTTCATTCTCATTTGAAGAAGTAGATGGCTTATTTTCTTGGGCAGGAATTTCCTGAGAGATAGCAGAAAAGGAAGGAAGTTTAAAATGTTTGTCCTGTTCTTGAGATTGAAGCAGTTCTTGCTCATAGACAGTTAAACTCGCATACAAACTTCTGAGGTGCATGGAGTTCAAGTCTTTGGACTCTTTTATAGTAGTGGTTTTAACATGCCACAAACTTCCTAAAGAGGCTAAAAACCTCATATTTACTTCCTTAACACTATATTCTTTTCCTAAGGAATAACAACTATTTACTACCTCACAAAATCTGTCGTAGGCTTGTCATAGAGTCTCCTTAGGATCCTTTCTGAAGGAATCGAATTGTTGAATGTAGTTATATTTTCTGTTATCTCGGGTGGGCAGATCTCCTTCAAGATATTCCACCAGGGCTTCCCACATTTCCTTGGCAGTTTTGCATCTGATAATTTGCTGATATGTGCTAGTGTCGACTGAGCTGGATATGATGTGTATAGCTTTGTTGTCGAGTTCAACGAGCCTCCTTTCTTCGTCTGTCCATTCATTCATGGATTTAGGTATCTCGGGAGGTCCACTGGCTACTTCGACAAGTAGGTTGGGCTTCATTGGAACATGAGGACCTGTTAGAACACACTGCCACAAATGATTGTCAATAGAGTTCATGTATCTCATAACTTTATCTTTCCAAACTTCGAAGTGGCCTTCGTCCAATATTGGGACGTGGCTGGTATTCGAAGTAGGCAGCATATAGTGAGCCATAGGATCTATTCACAAGAGGTTAATCTTGGAAAAATGAATTTTTCAAAGAATTAAGCTCTGATACCAATTGTTGGTCCCGATGTAGGCTCAATCTAGGCTAGAAGGGGGGAGGGGTTGAATAGCCTAGTTGTGCTTTTATAAAAATTTTCGAAACACTTCTGAACGATTTCTTAAAAAGATATTACTAGAAGTGTTAATGCAGCAGAAATCTAAAGAGGTTCTGAACTGACTGGTAGGCTGCTTAAGTATAGCACATATTCAGTAGTGGTCTTTGATAAGTAGCAACAGTTAATAGAAAGATAGAAACAGATCAGACAGAACACAGAGTTTAGAAGTGGTTCGTACTGTGAATAGTACTACGTCCACTACCAAAGTGGTTAGCTTTGGATTTTAAAAGGTGCACTTGTTTATCCACTAGGTTTATAAGTAAGATCTCTAATGGATCGTGTACAAAATGAGTTTTCAACCAAGTGTATAGTGGTGAGAGAAATAATCAATGATTAATTATTCTCTCACGTGCTAAAGTAAGGAACAGTTTTTAAAAGCAAACTAGATGAATCTGAAATGGAGTATAGATCGCGGATCTCATTGGAAGTTTGGTGAAGTGTTAGTTCTTGTCCTTTAGATCTCTTGAATGCTTGAGTGTTGAAGATGAAGCTTGAATGTTTAATGTGCAAGAGTTATGTTTTCAGATCTTCAAAAGTTGAATAAATACCAGAAAGATCTTTTGGACCGTTGGACTGAGGCAGAGGGAACTGTGTCCAACGTTCTATTGCATTAAATGCAATTCGGCGCTTTGGGGGATGTATGCGGCACAGTCATTAGAGATGCAGTGTTTGCAGAGAAGACATTCCCGAATAGAGTAAGGTTTCAGGTTGCAGGCGTTGCAGCTGTGAAAGTCTTCTTAGCCAAAAGAGGTAATGTCTTCAGACTTCATGTTTCAGAGGCGACCGACGGTTAATCGTATATAGTTGAATTCTTTGGAGTAACATCCGATGAAGATATTTTGACTAGATATTTCAAAAATATCTAAATAAGACGTCATGTGACATAATTCCATGTTTTGGCTAGTCTTGATTTTTTTCGGCGCTGACTTCAAAGTCTTGTTCTTCCAAGGCTGTTGTAGAAGCCTCCTGATCCGCGCCTAACTAACACTAAACAGTTCTAAACAACCTTGATTCTAAGACAGTTGCCACACTAATCGGTACGCAGACCTATTAGCCAATGTACAATAGAATCAGAAGATGACTCAACCAAATCTAGAACCTATGAGAGTCAACAATTGTCATAGGCTCTTTGTCTAAGCTCTTCCAACTCTTCCAATTGTAATAATCTTTTCTCACCGGCGGCCTTGAAGTCAAAATTGAGCTTTTGGATAGCCCAATATGCCTTATTCTCTAGTTCCACTGGGAGATGGCAAGACTTTCCAAACACCATTTGAGACGAAGTCATCCCAATAGGAGTCTTGAATGCCGTCCGAATTGCCCAAAGTGAGTCATCAAGCTTTTGGGACCAATCCTTGCGATTTGGGTTCACCACTTTTTCAAGCACACGTTTGATCTCTCTATTAGTCACCTCCACTTGCCCACTTGTTTGAGGATGGTAGGCCGTGGCTACTTTGTGCTTCACTCCATATTTTGCTAGAATTCCATCGAACAACCGGTTGCAAAAATGAGAGCCTCCGTCGCTAATGATAACTCGGGGGGTTCCAAAATGTGAGAACACATTCTTTTGTAAGAACTTGGTTACCACCCGGGCATCATTCGTGGGGAGGGCTACGGCTTCAACCCATTTTGAGACATAATCAACGGCAACTAAGATGTATAAACTTCCAAATGAAGGAGTGAATGGTGTGACGACCAGACCTGGACTCCAATGCGGAATCCCAAGGTCGTGCCGTCAAGACAGACTAAAAGACGGACAAGCACCTGCTAAGCATAATGGTACGAGTCCAAAAGATGAGCCATCAAGCTCGAACAGGAACGTAAAGCCATAACGGCGATACGGAAAATAAAAACAACAACACCTACGGAAGCGAATCATAAGTGGGACCAAAGCCTATAATTATAAACTAAGGAATACAAAGCTGAGAGACGACTATCTCTCGACAAATCTACGACGCACGTGACGCAACATTGCGCACGGGCAACAAACCATCGGCAAACCTAAGGCCGGCGAATCAACAAAATACCAACCTGATAAACAACCACTCAACGGCTACAACATGCCGGAGGAACAAATCAAGTAAACGAATAAGATATTTAAATTCTAACAACTAAACCCAAGTCTCACGACTAACGTCGTCGGAGATGACAATACCAACAATACTAGAATGAGTGAGCTAAAGCATGCTCAGAATAATAAAAGGGAACAACTCATAAGAGATACAACAGCTCGACCAAACAAGTCGGCTACCAAAATAATACGATAACAAAATACTAACTTAATCTACCCAAGTAAAGTCTACATAACTTTACATTCCTGTCTCACAGATACATAATAACATAATAATAATAAATCCAAGCTTAAAGCCCGGAAGACCACCTTCTAGGAATCACTATCCGAAGCCGCCACGCGTACTAACGGGATCACTGCACACACTAAGGAAAACAAACACACGGAGTGAGTCATAATGACCCAGTAAGTTACTAAATGCAATAGTATGACATATCATGTCGTGGCATGGCATAATGCACAAGCATATATAAAATCATGGTATCTTAATAGCATACCAATAATAAACTTGTATTAAGTCATCATATAACATAAACTTCATAAACCACATAGCATGTTATCTTTCATATAAGTGCTTATACCTAAGCACATAAAACCAAGACCTGGGCCAAGCCCTCAATATTCAAATCATGGGTACCACCCACAATTGATCATAATCTGGGTTTCAATCCTCAAATGATCACAACTCATCAGTTTTCTTAATGAGTACCTCGTTACCTTCATCCAACCCTGGGATGAGAAATGGGAGCTCAATATCAGGCTAGGGGGCGCTAATACGAGACCACATCCCACTATCGGCCAAATAGTGAGGAGAAAGGGTACCAATGCGGCGATTCATAGCGAATGTTTCCAAAGGCTATGAATCGTCCCATTGCCGACAAAACGACCAAGACGCCAGCTGGACTCAAATCAAGATGCTCAAGTAGATATTTACTTGGATAAACCAATAAGGACCAAGTCCATCACAAAAGAACTTATCAATTCAAGTAGGTCATAATGCTCTACAAAACCCAATAAACAATGCACATAATTGTACACACTTAACATGTTCAACTAACTTGTAAGTTTAGTTCAAAAACCACATATTGAGGTATTCATAATCCTCAAGTCACCACCAATTCAAGAATAGCTTATAGCTCAATAAATCACAACGTGAGGTCTACTATAGCCCTCTACTCAAGATTAAATCAAAGACTATTATTTAGTCTATGAACAACCACAAACAGGGCTTAGCATTTAAGCTTATACATAAAGGCATACCGGACTCAACCATAGTCCTAACCGTCGAACATAATCGACATCCTCAAAACCATTCTCATGAATGACAAGACTACACCGTAGTCCAAGACCCGCAAGTTTTCCATGTACGTTCATCTGAATTTCCTAAAAGAAATCTCATTCAATAATCATTTCTTAAGAATACACGAGATCATTGATTGGTCTCTAATGCTCCGTGCTCTACGAGCACGCTCTAAATAAATCCCCAATAAGCCTCTATATCATGGGTGTCACAAATGGGACACAATTCGAGATGCTCGGGTACTCACAATCAAAACCAACCAAACCCGAACATCGAAGGATTTCAACCTAAGGCTCACTAACATCTTATTGAACCTATAACGACTCCATTGAGTCTTAATATCGCATTTCATTAAATACACATTTCATAAATCCCAAACTAACACATCATTCAAGTTTATAATAATTCTCCCAAAATAATCCGGGCTTGTTTCCCAAGCCTAAAAATCCAAGAACTCAACATAATCATAATCAAACGAATCCCAAATATCGTAGGACTTCAACCCGAGTTCATTAACACTTCATTGAACTTATTTCGACTCCGATGAGTCTAAATACTAAGTCTCATTTGTTACACATTTCATCCTACACATGGCATTGACAAGTTCATACCTCCAAAGATACACAAAGTAGGCATTTTTCCACAATGAACCCAAATAACATATGGACATGATTTCTAGCATGCTCATAAGCCTAGAAACACAAGATGAAGAGTAATCATATACCTCAACAATCATAGAAACCACTCTACAAATGCTCTTAACAAGTTTATACTTCCAAAATCCCCAAAATTGGGCATACAAAGCATATCAAGTGTTTATTGCCCACAAATAGCATATAAGTTGTTTTCTTTAGGGCCAATGAACCAAAAATCAAAAGGAAGTAACTTACCTAGCTTGAGTGAAAACTCAAGAGAACCAAAATCTGAACGGTGAAGTTGTTCTACACGTCGAGGGCTTCAAGATTCCGAAGTTTGAAGGCAATCGGATGGATGGATCGTCTTGGATCGAAGAGAGAAGGAAGCTAGGGCTTGAATCTCCCTTGGACTCTCTCTCTCTATAATACGTATGGATGAGGAGAAGAAATGAAGAGATTTCAGCAATTTGCAAAGGGGGTTTGGGTATTTATACCCCCAAATTGAGGAGGGCACATTAGACATTTCCCTAGTACAATTAGTAGGGATTAGGGGTAATCAAACACTAATCTAACCTTAATTAACTTCCAACTAATGTTAGGACATGATTTGGGTTAAGTATGAGAGGTTAGGAAGGGTTTAGAGGGGGTTTAATGAGGGTAGGATATGTATAATTCGTCCAAACACAAAACAGGGGAAAAATCCCGTAAGTGTAATCTGATGTTGAGGCGGGCGCCTCAACATATCCAGGCGGGCGCCTGGGCTTCTGTCCAGGGTATTTTCATTTTGCAATGCTCTCAGAACTTGAGGCGGGCGCCTCACTATGGCCAGACGGGCGCCTGGGCCTCTGGAAGCTGCTATGTTCTCAAAACTTGATCTAAACATGTCCTAAATGGTCCCAAAATCATGGGCAACCATCCTAAGGTCTAACCCAACTCAAAACAAGTCGGAAACACACCCGAACAACTCCCGAAACAACTCGGAGTGAAACCGGGAAGAGGTGCAAAACGTGCAAGGAGCAGCGAATGAACTCGCAATCGAGCGAGCAATGAAAGGAGACTTTTAAGGCAAGTCTAAGGGCTAATGAAGAAGCTTAAATACTTCTAGAAAGTTGAATAACAACTAGGGAAATAAGAATCCCAAAGGAGAGACGATTACGCGACTCGATTCCCGAACTACGCGATAGAGACAAACGCTATCTCCAAAGCTTCCAAAATCATCGATAGACTTAAGGAACACCTCCAACTTGAAGTCTAACACATCTAAACATGTTAATAAACCATCTTATAGAGGTATAGGACCCAAACCGAGGTCACGAACACAAAACGCAAGCAAACCCTCAATCGCGTCGCATTCCGACTATCGTCGAGTCACGACTTGTGACTTTAGCAAGTCAACAACTATATGGAGTCTCTTAATAATGTTTTGGTCTTAACGTGGTCTCTCATACATATCTAGACCATCTCAAAAATCAAACATACAGTCGACAAAGGAAGAAGTGCAAGTATAGCACACAAACCGAGCTAATGAAGGAGCGGGGTGTCACAAATGGTCCCATGAAATCTATCCCCCAAACATCGAAGACTTCAACCTCAAGAATCCCTTGTAGCGGCATCTCATGGCGCCGAGAAATGTTTCCAGTTCTTTGGCAACGATCACATCTTAACACAAATTCATGAGCATCCTTGAAGAGAGAAGGCCAAAAGAAACCCGATTGCAAGACTTTACAAGCCGTCCGAGATCTACTAAAGTGGCCACCATAAGGAGAAGAATGACAATGGATCAATACCGCAATTTGCTCCTCCAAAGGAACACATCTCCGAAGTACTTGATCTTTCCCCAATTTGAATAGATAAGGCTCCTCCCAAATATATTGCTTGACATCATGGAGAAATTTCTTCCTTTGAGATGAAGAGAAATCCGGAGGGATAATGTTGCTCACAATGTAATTGACATAATCCGTGTACCATGGAACCGTGGCATAAGAGATAGAAAATAAGCTTTCATCCGGAAAATCTTCCTTGATAGGAGATGGAGAAAAGATTTCGTCTTGCTCAAGTCTAGATAAATGATCCGCTACCACATTCTCGGTTCCCTTCTTGTCACGAATTTCAATGTCAAATTCTTGGAGTAGAAGCACCCACCGAATCAATCGGGGCTTAGCATCATTCTTGGCAAAGAGATACTTAATCGTTGAATGATCGGTGTACACAATAACCCTCGAACCAATGAGATATGCCCGAAACTTGTCAGACGCAAAGACAATGGCAAGAAACTCTTTCTCCGTTGTTGCATAATTAAGTTGAGCATCATTGAGAGTCTTGCTTGCATAATACACCGCGTGAAAGATTTTGTCTCGTCGTTGACCCAAAACCGCCCCAATGGCATAGTCACTAGCATCACACATCAAGTCAAATGGCAAGGACCAATCGGGGGCCATGATAATTGGAGCCGACACCAATCTTTGCTTTAATGCTTCGAAAGCTTTCAAGCAATCTTCATCAAACTCAAAAGTAGCATCCTTCTCCAAAAGATTGCATAAAGGCTTAGCAATTTTGGAGAAGTCTTTGATAAACCGGTGATAGAATCCCGCATGCCCAAGAAAGCTTCGAATACCTTTCACATTTGTTGGAGGATGGAGTTTTTCAATAACCTCAATCTTGGCACGATCCACTTCTATACCCTTGGAAGAAATTTTATGCCCAAGAACAATACCTTCATTCACCATGAAATGACATTTTTCCCAATTTAAGACAAGATTCACCTCCTTGCACCTTTCAAGCACCTTGGTGAGATTCCACAAGCAACTATCGAAATTATCCCCAAATACCGAAAAATCATCCATGAAAATCTCAATCTCCTTTTCCACCATATCCGAAAAAATGGCCATCATGGATCTTTGGAAAGTTGCGGGAGCATTGCACAAACCAAATGGCATCCGCCGGAAAGCAAAAGTACCATACGGGCAAGTGAAGGTAGTTTTTTCTTGATCTTCGGGAGCTATAGAAATTTGGAGATAGCCCAAGAACCCATCAAGAAAACAATAGAAATCATGTGCCGCCAATCTATCCAACATTTGATCAAGAAAGGGAAGAGGGAAATGATCTTTCCTTGTTGCTTTGTTGAGCCGTCGAAAATCCATACATACTCTCCATCCCACCACTTGTCTTGTAGGAATAAGCTCATCATCTTCATTTGGAGTCACGGTTATCCCACCTTTTTTTGGCACACATTGGATGGGACTAACCCAAGGACTATCGGAAATCAGGTAAAGAATGCCGGCATCAAGCCACTTGATAATCTCCTTCTTAACCACCTCCTTGAGTTGAGGGTAAAGACGTCTTTGAGCTTCAATTAAAGGTTTGGCCTCATTCTCAAGGTGAATCTTGTGCATGCAAATAGAGGGGCTTATCCCCTTGATATCTCCAAGAGACCATCCGATAGCTCCCATATTGTTTTTCAAAACCCTCACCAATTTTTCTTCTTGGAGATGAGAGAGATTAGAAGAAATGATCACCGGAAGTGTCTCATTCTTGCCCAATAATACATACTTCATGTGTGGTGGAAGGGGCTTCAATTCAAGAAGAGGAGGCTCAATAATTGAAGGCTTCAATTGATTGCATGTATCCTTCGATAGATCAAGAGATTCCTTTGGAGCTTTCACATATCTACCTTGCAAGGAAAACTTGTCACAAGATATGAAATTCACATTTTCATCACAAGTTATTTCATTGTTGTTTGCAAGTGTAGAATCATGCAAAGAATTGGAATAACAATGAAGATTTTTATCAAAAGGATATTTGGGATGAATGTCTTAGAAGACTTCATCCACACATTTGTCAATCACATCAACTCTTGAACATTCTTCCACTTCCCCGTGATATTTCATGGCCTTAAAGACATTGAAGGTGACTTCTTGATCATGTACCCTCATAGTGAGTTCTTCTTTTGCCACATCAATCAAGGTTCTCCCGGTTGCCAAGAAAGGCCTCCCAAGAATAATTGGCACCTCACAATCCTCTTCCATGTCAAGCACTAAGAAATCCGCCGGAAGGATGAGCTTATCAACTTTTACAAGAACATTCTCAATAACACCCTTGGGATAAGCTAGAGACCTATCCGCCAATTGAAGAGTAACGGAAGTAGGCATAGCTTCACCCAATCCAAGCTTCCTATAAACCGACGATGACATTAGATTAATGCTTGCCCCCAAATCACACAATGCCTTGCCCGTAAAATTCTCCCCAATAGTGCATGGAATTAGAAAGCTACCCGGATCTTTCAATTTTGGAGGAGGCTTTTGTTGTAGCACGGCACTACATTCCTCCATCAAAGATATAGTCTCATAATCCTCAAGTCTTCTTTTCTTGGAGAGGATATCTTTCACAAATCGGGCAAAAGAAGGCATTTGTTCCAAAGCATCGGCAAAAGGAATGTTGATGTGATGCTTCTTGAAGATTTCAAGGAACTTAAGAAATTGGTTGTCATTCTTTGCCTTTTGGAGCCTTTGCGGAAATGGAGGTGGAGGATACACTCTCTCCTTGACTGGAGGTGGGGGAATTGGCTCAATCTTCTCTTTGGATTTTTCTTGCACTTCTTCACAATTTTTCTCACCCACCTTCTCTTCACCCTTCTCAACTTGCAACTCTCTCCCACTTCTAAGAGTAACCGCTTTACAATGCTGCTTCCCCTTCGGGTTGGTTTCGGTATCACTTGGAAGGTTACCTTGAGTTCTAGAAATCATGGAAGATGCCATTTGACCCATTTGAATTTCAAGGTTTCTCACGGAAGATTGGGTGCAAAGGATTATGGCTTGTTGATCTTGGATGATTTTTAGAAGGTCCTCCATGAGTATTTCTTTCTTTTGTGGAGGTTGAGGTGGATTTTGATTCGGGTAAGGTGGTTGGGTTTGGTATTGTGGTTGGTTTTGGTGAGGTTGGTTAGAGAATCCGGGAGGGTTATTGGAATTGCGATTTTGGGTTGAGGAGGAGGGTTGGTTTTGATTGTTACTCCAAGAGAAGTTAGGATGATTTCGCCAACCCGGATTGTATGTGTTTAAAAATGGGTTGTTTTGGGTTCGGTTGAAGTTGGACACAAATTAGATTGATTCCATTTTCAAATGGCAAACATCTGATGTGTGAGGGCCTCCACAAAGCTCACATGCACTTTTTGTGGAAGAAGAGTAGCTTGCAAAACCTTGGTAAGCTTCGCTACTTGAGCGGTCAAGCTAGCAACTTCGGTTGAAGATTCACGAACCATGGCAACACTCATTTGAGCTCCTCTTTCATTCCCCCAAAAATGATTGTTTCAAGCCATTTTCTCCAACAAGGCATATCCATCATCAACATTCTTTGTCATAAATGCTCCACCCGCGGCCGCATCAATTGTGGTTCTTGTTGATGGAAGCAAACCATTATAAAATGTTTGCACTATCAACCACCGAGGCAATCCATGATGTGAGCACTTCCTCAACATGTCTTTGTATCTCTCCCAAGCTTCATACAAGGTCTCACCATCAAGTTGAAGAAAAGAAGTGATGGCATTCCTCAATTGGACCGTCTTTGCGGGAGGATAGTATTTCTCCAAGAAAGCTTGCCTAAGCTCTCCCCAATTCGTGACAGATCCTAGAGTCAACAAGTTCAACCACACTTTCGCTTTATCCCTAAGAGAGAAAGGAAACAAGCGAAGGCGTATGGCTTCACTCGACACTCCATTCATCTTGAAAGTGTCACAAATCTCCATAAAATTCATGATATGATCATAAGCATCCTCGGTCACCAAACCCCCAAATTGGACGTTCCCTTGGATTAGAGAGATGAGAGATGGTTTGATCTCAAAGTTTTTGGCGGCCACGGGAGGTCTCACAATTCCCGGTAAATAGTCATTCATGAAGGGAATAGTGAAGTCATGGAGTGGCCTCTCTTGCTCAATGGGATTCTCTCTATTCCTCCTTTCATTAGCCCCTTGGGCTTGTTCTCTATTCGCCCTTTCATTAGCCTCTTGGACTTCTTCTCGGGGAATATATTCGGCACCCGTTTTCGCCATAGTTCTTTGCATTCTACGGCGAAGTCAGATAGTTCTTTCGATTTTCGGATCAATCGGCAACAATGAAACTTTTGACGATCGGGTGTGTCGCATACACCTACACACAAGCTCAAAGAACTATACCAAAAGATCAAGCGCAATAGCCCAAGCAACAATAATAAATAAAAACAAGAAAATAAAAATGTCTAAATTACAATCTCAAATGCAACTATTATGATATCTTAAAACAACACCGTGCTTCCCCGGCAACGGCGCCAAAAACTTGTTGATGCGCACAGGCAAGATTACCTCGGTCAAACAAGTAATAAAGTGATAAGTAGAGTGTCGAACCCACGAGGAAGCAATTTGGTTGTTTTTAATGAGTACCAAGCACGTTGCAATTTTAACTATATTTAGACGATCGATTTTGAGTGAATTAACTAATTAATTAAGCTAAAACAAGAAATTAAATAAAGCAATATTAAAATGAGGTTGACTTCAATGAGAGGGGATCTAGGGTTTTGATTTTCAATTGGCTCTTCCGTTGTGATTTAATAAGGGGTTGCTATTAAAACTATTCTATTTTTTGGAAGTCGGGGATTCAAAAATCACCGTTAAGGGCTTTCGCTTCGTATAACGGTGCTAATTAACGGTATAAATTCACGGTCTTTCGCTACGTATGAATTTATCAAATTAATCACTTCCAAACACAAAACCTCAATTGACTACCTTAAGGAGAGTTTGTAACATCGACTAACCCAACCAAAAGACAACTATGTTGTATTTTCCAAAATTATCAAGTCACTTTCATGCACTAAACAATTTTTAAAATCATGTAATGGGTGATCAAATCATTACAAGCATTAAGAGCACAACATAATACCCAAAAATTAATGAATAGCAATTAATAGCAAAATCCCAAATTTAAATCACAACATCCAAGCCAATATATATCAAAACCCTAGGCAATTAATTTAGTTCATAATGCTAAGGAAATAAATCAAATCTTCAATCAAAAGTATCATCATTAAATAAAAATATAAATTAAAGTGTATAATACTTTATAATGAAGGAGATGATTGAAGTTCCTTAGTTTCCTTGGCTTGATCAACAATGGAGTAGAAATGAAGAGAAGGAATTGGAATGGAAATGGCGGTTGCTCCTCTTGTTCAGCTTCCAGTTCCTGGCTTTTGATTTTTGTTCCAGCCTACTCTGCCATGTTCTCCGAAAAATGGTGCTCTTCCATTAATTCAAAGGCTGCTAGGGCACTAAGGGCAATTTAGGGAGTTCAATGGAAATTTGGGGGCAAAACTAGAAAAGAAATAGGAGTTGGGTCAAGGCTGGGACGCGGGGCTCTAGGGCTGAGGTTCGCGGGTTGCCCAGGAGAAATGGGCTGGAACTTGTGAGGGTAAGTGGGCTAGAATGGTCTGCAGGTGGGTCGGATGGGGCAGGAAGGCGCGGGCTGAACCGGATCCGGGAAGGAAGCACGCGGGTCAGCACAAATGAGCGGGGGTGACGTGGCTGCTTCAGGGCTTGACAACGCATTAATGAAGGGCCACTTTCAGGGAATTGCACCGGTGCCCCTCTTCTTCTGAATTGAGCGCCGAAGGTTCCTCTGCTCCCAGGCCTTGCAGATTCATCCTCCATTTGCTTCTGTTAGCTTCTGTGCTTTGAAATCCTTAACGAAACTTAACGGCAAGTGACCAAACTTAACATTGAAGCCCGGAATTGCCTTGATTTGCATATATTGAGCCATAAAACCTCGAATATCTTTGAGATACCTACATGAAGCACAAAATTCATAAAAATAATATCTCAAATGCAATTAATTATCAGCCAAAGCTCAAAATCATCAATAAAATTCCGAAAATGACTTGCTTTAACCCAAACGTCCTTGCAAAAGAGAACCCAAAGTCAACGCTACCACCTCTAGGCGAGCAATCACGAACAAGAGCGGACGAGCAACCTCAACGAGACGGTCCTGGATGCTTAGGATCTAAAATAGTAAAAGGGAGGGGGTAAGTCAAGATTTTGTAAGTCACCAATATGCATGACATGATATAATGCAAGGCATACATAGCACGTATCAAGCAAGATCATACTAGCATGTAGTTCTCATGTCGCGATGTGCGTTGTTTTCACATAAGTGCTTAAATAAATCACATAGGATAAGGATATGTTATGGAACCTGTGTCGCTTCGTAGATCTTGAAATAGACAAGGTTATCTTGAATGTAGTTGTCGGATGCACGTGTATGATACATCGACCATGATAGTATTGTTCCACGCGCCCATTGGTTACGACAAGGTACTCTTCTCCACTGTGATCAGTAGTGAAGGGTGTGTGCAAGGTTATGGTGTGGCGACCCATCACTACCATGAATCTCGCAATTCATGACGGCGATGCATCGTTGACCATCTAGACAATTCACGTATGCCAGCTAGACTAATGGTATGCCAAGTAGATATTTACTTGTCACACAAAATCAAGTAAGGAGAGAGTTCCACAAGAGTGAACTCGTCTGAGTCAAGTAGATATTTACTCACGTAATAAATCAAGTAAGGGAGCGAGATAGACAAGAGCGACTCATCCAATCAAGTAGGCATGTTACTCTACAATATACAAGTCAAGCATGAGATCAATCACATTAAGAATTCCCAAGAGCTAATTTACAATTCAATTGAACTCTAAACGTCGTTGGGATTAATTGTAGAGTCGGTATTGTTCAATGACTCTCTAAGTGCAACTCCGTTGAGTTATCGCTAAATTATTTCCAAGTAGAGGATGAATGTTATATGCAATTCATTGCTCTTTTCTAAGTTCTCGATTCATTTACAATTAGACTACTAAGTCATTCATGACTTTTAGTCCATCAAGATTAAAGTTCCCAAATTTGTGAACCCTTGCATGTTCATCATTTTGAAGTTACAAACTACAACAAGTCCAAGAACAATAGTTATTCCAAATCCATTCTAGAACACATTTAATTCTAGACATAAGTCAAAATTACCAATTATGATTCATTAACTCAAAATTTACAGAAAATTAACTTAAGGAATTTCAAGTTATTAACATGGTGCATGTCTTTTTTAGCATGTATCTAGAGACTATCATGAAGGGGGCATGCTCGATACTGAGCATACAAAAACAGGGGATTTGGTGCCTACCTTAATCGAAATCAAACGGTTGGATGACAAAACAAAGCAAGGATTAAGAAACTAGGGAGCAAGAGCTTCGATTTGGTGGTCTCCAATCGAAAATCCGATGGCCGGATCTCCGGCAATCAAGCAAGCAAGGTGGAGGAACTTCAAGATCACACTCTCTCTCTAGGAACACAGCAATTAACAATGGAGGAAGACAATGGCTGTCACTTGTGTTTGGGGAGATGATGAACTCACTAAAGGGTCAATCTTATGCTTGAGTTATCAAGCTTCCCATTGGTTGATTAATGATGGCCCTTGATTAGAACTCATACAAGGGTTGAAATTAAGCCTAAAGAGGTCACAAATCAAGTGGGTGTTTGAATTGGGTCAGATAGGGTTCAAGGGTTCAAGCCAGAAATCAAAAATGGAAAATGTTGGTCCCAAAATAGGCTCAAGCTAGGCTAGAAGGGGGGGGGTGAATAGTCTAGTTGTGTTTTTTTTAAATTCCTTTAAAAACACTTCTCAAAGAGTTCTACTTTCCTTTTAAAAAGACAATTGTAAAAGTAGAGTTTAGGCATCAGAAAACTAGTAGTGCAGGACTGATTAAAGGCTGCTGTTGATATTAAACAGACCCGGTAGTAGTCTTAATAGAAAAGACAATAGCATTTATAAGATAAACAGAAACAATTCAGGTAATACACATAATTTAGAAGTGGTTCGTACTATGACTAGTACTACGTCCACTACCAAAGTGGTTAGCTTTGGATTTTGAAAGGTACACTTGTTTATCTACTAGGTGAGAAGGTTAGATCACTAATGGATCGTGTACAAAAATAGTTTTCAACCAGTGTTTAATGATGAGAGAAACAATCAATGAATAATTGTTCTCTCAAGTGCTAAAGTAAAGAATAGTTTAAAACAAACTAGAAGAAGTTTGAAACAAAGTAAAAGGCAGATCTGCAGCCTTCAAAAGTTTGGTTAAGTGTTAGTTCTTGTCCTTTTGATCTCTTGAATGCTTGAGTTATGAAGATGAAACTTGAGTATTGAATGTGCAAGAGATTGTTATTCTTCAGATCTTCAAAACTTCAATATATACCAGGGGAGATCTTTCGGACCGTTGGACTGAGAGTGGAGAGATTGTGTCCAACGATATAATGCATTGAATGCATTTCGGCGCTTTGTAGAATGAGTGCAGCAACAGACATCAGAGATGCAGTGATTGCAGAGGTAGACAATCCTAAACAGAGTAAGGTTTCATCTTGCAGACGTTACAGCTTTGAAAGTCTTCTTAGCCAAAAGATGTAATGTCTTCAGTCTTCATGATTCAGTGATGCCGACCTTTGTCTGCAGATAGTCGAAGCTAAATGATGACATGGTTGACTTCTTTGAAGGGAAATCTGATGAAGGTAAATTGAATATTATTTGATTAGATATTAAAAATATATAGATCAAATAATATGTGACCTAATTCCATGTGTTTGGCTGAACTTTGATTTTGAGCTTGAGCAGACTTCCAAGTTTGCCGTTGAACCGTGCTTTCAAGGCTGCTGGTGAAGCCTGCTAGTCTGCACCTTGGAGAGACTAACACTAAACTAGTTCTGATACACCCTTGATTCTAAGACAGTTGCCACACTAACTGGTACACATACCTATTAGCCACTGTGCAATAGAATCAGAAGATGACTCAACCAAATCTAGAACCTATGAGGGTCAACAATCTCCTCCTATTTGGTTGATGTGATCATCTCAGCTACTAGCAGACTTTAAATCATGCAAGGAGATAATAACATGTCTTAAAAGAAATTTTATTTAGTAAAGTAGACATGCCTCTCAGAGAGCAGAAGTCTTAGTAGAGAGATAGCTAAACTAGGTACTTACAAGGTAAAGAGTAAGAAGATCAAGTACAAAGTTTAAGCAGGGTTTAAATCTTGGCAGGATATAAACAAATTAAAGATTTAAACGCGAAGTTTAAATGGACAAGATAATATAGCAAGAAACCATATTCCAAAATATATTGCATCTGTAAGTTAAACAGGCTGTTTAACAGCAGAGTTTTACAAAAGCAGAGTTTGAATCATAAAATTTAGAACATAAGAGTTATACCAGGTCAGAATAGGTTGGGTTGAGTTCAGCAGCATTCTAAGTAGTCACCAACCCAAATTCTGATGCGGTCATTGAGGCGCTCTCGAAGTCTGTTCTGTTCTTCAATTAGTGCTTGATTCAAGTGATGAGTAGCTCTCTCCTCCCTGATGGCAGCAACCCTTCTTTGTTCGGCATTGGCTGGTTGGCACGCTCAACGTCGCAACGCTGAACTCGAACGACGCGCCAAGAATGATGGCGCGGGCTAGAGAAGTATGGAGCTCATCGAAGAGTTGACGAATGCTAATTTGATGGGAGTGGAGCATACCCATTAGTGACTCATGCTGGTCTTGAATAAGGAAGCGGTGGGAAGTGAAGGCTTGAGCAGTGTCATTCACAAGTTGCTCAACAATCTTTCCAAGATCAAAGATTGTAGCGTGAGTGGCATTTAAGCCGTAGTTCATCACTTCAATTTGCTGCGCCGTGGAGGAGGCCGTGTCGTTGAGACGCTCAAATTGGGCTTGATTGGCTCGAAGGAGGTCAAGAAGAGCAGGGTCAGCAGAGTTTGAAGGAATGAATTGGGGGGTAAGGTTGATAGGAATGAAGGTGTCAGCAGGGTTAGATTGTAAGGGAAGAGAAGAGCTGAAAGTGGAAGAAGAAACAGAGTTATGAGAGAGATGATCAGAAGAGTTGGGATAGTCGGGGACAGCAGGGTGTATACGTGGAAGAGGAGAGGAAGGTTTGGGATCGAGTTCCATGTCAGTATCCGAATCACTGACAGAGGGAGAAGAAGGGGGAGAAGAAGCTTCAAGGAAGGAAGATGGAAAAGGAGATTTGGGTAGAAGAATAAAGTTTGGAGGAGAAGGAGTAATGAGGTCAGAAATGGAGGTGAGTTCAAAGAGGAACTTATAGGTGACAGAAGAGATAGAAGGAAAAATAATTTGATAGACATCAGAAGAGATGAAGATGGGTTTGAGGTATTGAGTGATAGGGGGAAAAGTTCAGGAATGAAGGAGGTTTGATAGAGAAGAGAAGAGATATGAGGGTCAAGAGAAGAGAAAGCTTCGGACATATGTAGGAAGAGGAAGAGGCAGAGGGGGTAGAAGCAGGGATAATGGCGAGAGAAGATTCAGGAAAAATGGAAGAGATGGGTTCAGGAGAAGAGGGTGGAGAAGGAATGGCTTCTGGAGGAGATAGAGGAGGTGAAGAAGGTTGAGGAGGCACACTTCTTTTCAAGTCTCAGATTTTTCTCTCGAGGAGGGGAGAAATATGCTCCTCCTCAACAACAGCAGGGGTTGTTGAGGGAGTGGGAGAAGAAGGTGTAGATGGCTCCTCCCTAATAGCAGCAGGGGCTGTTGAAAGAGAAAGTGGGGGAGATGTAGAAGAGATAGGAGAGGAGCAGGGAGGTTCAAAAGGGATGAAGGTTTCTAAGGGTTGAGAACGTTTGGACTTACGTACGCGGGGATGAAGAAGTGCTGGTTCTGGATCGGCTTGAGGCTCATCCGGCACGGATGCTGAAACATAAGTAGTAGAAGAGGAACGCTTCTTCCTTTTGGGGACAACAGCAGCAGCAGTGCTTGAAGAAGACTTCTTCTTCTTCGCAGTCGGCTCCTCCTCACTAGTAGAGTGCTTGCGTTTGGATATTTTGGAGAGAGTAGGGTCTGCAGGGGCGTCTGGGGCAGAAGGCTCGACAGTAGACTTGCTTGAACAGCCTTCTGAAGCAGCTTCCTTCTGAAGCAGCTTCCTTCTGAAGCTTCCGGTCCAACTGCTTTGCCATAAAGGCATCCACTGTCGTTTCAAGATTGATCTTGAGGATCACAAGTGGAGGAGGATTGAGGGTATGGACCGTAAGTAGGGGGAGCCCTTCGCCGCCGAGCTAAGCGTAGCTTGTGGTGGTTGAGGATGAAGGTGCTGGTGAACTTAATAGCCTTTGAGACTTTTTTCTTCCCAAAGTTCACCAGGTGGTTGAGAAAAGATCTGTTGGAGAGAAGAAGAACGTTGATAAGACGGACAAAGGGCCTCTTCTGCTTGATAGATGCTTGGACAGCATCAATAGCATCACAAAGCATCTCGAAGAGTATCTGTGCTAAATTGAATCGGATGTTGAGGATGACTGCAACTGTGTACTCGAGTTGGTCAGTAGTCATCACATCATGTGTGACGTTCTTGAATATTAGACTTTTGTCGAAGAGATGAATGATGTAGTAAACATCATCTTCGAAAAGTGTACGCTTCATCTTCGCCTGAGGCTCTTTTGGAGTGTGCTGTCCATGCATGTAGGACCAGACAAGGTCCTTCTCAGCAGCAGTAAGAGATGTAGGACCATCAAATTCAACACCAATGGTTTTGGCGATCCGGGAGGCAGTGAGAGTGATAGAGACGGTCCGGATAACACCAGAGATGTAGGTTCTGGACTCATTGATTTTCGCCCTTTGGAAGAATTCTTCTGCCAGAAGGTTGCTGTAGTCCTTATCCTCCAGCATAAAAAGGGGGAAAATCACGAACTGGTTGAGGTGATCGACTATTTTGACTCCCGTGGCGTAGGCACGTACCGATGGTTGATCAATGCACATCCCAGCATGGTACATAGATGACGACAAGTTGGGAATAGGAGATTCAAAACTCAGAGTTTGTTCAGGGACATCAGTAGAAGAAGATGTTCCAGCTTGAAAAATGCAAGGAGAGAAATTAGGGTAAATATAGAGAAACATAAGAAATTATTAACCTGAGCAAGATATCGAGTTTGAGCCCAGAAATTGAAAATTTTCAACAAATTTTGTTAGATAAAGACATTTTAACAGCCCAAAAAAATGTGTTTTTTAAAAGAAATTATGCATAAAAGGCTGAAATGTAGAGATTAAGATAAAAATCTGAAATAAACTAAGCAGGTAGTGAAGATATGTGAAAATGAGAAAGTGAATGCAAGAATATTTCATGAATAGTCAACAATGGCGGATTCACCATATAAACCCCAAAATGAAATTACGACCTAGAGAGAGATTATGGGTTAGATTTGTCTTACCATTGAAGATGATTGCAGATGATTGATAAAGAGATTTGAGATTTCGTCACAGATTCCACAGATACGAAGCGAAGGAGAAGATGATGGTTGTAGAGGGAGAAGAGCAAAGGACAGTTTGAGAGTTAAAGGGTTTAGGAAAAGTGAGTTTGAAATTGGCAGTTGAAAGGTTTATTAATTCAAAAATAACCCAAATCTAAACTTTCTCTCTCTAATTTTCTTACCAATTAGGTTTAGGGTTCGGTGGCTATGCCGCCGGATACCGACCGTCCTGGGGATGCTTCGGCGTTTCCCCCCAAACCTAGTGACCCTTCTTCGTCTTCTACTCCAACTGACCCTAAGCCACAGGGTGAAGGGCTATCTTATGCGGCTGCAGCGGCTAAAGAGGCATCGGTTAAATGTCAAAACCCTAGACGTGTTTGTGCGTTGAAGGACCTACCTCTTCCAAATCGAGCTTCGGTTTCAATAGATAATGAACCGGGTTGTTTATTTACGCCTATTGAGATGGAAGCGGCAGCCAAGCAATTCCAAAATACAGTGATTCTTAAGTTTTCAGTTGGTCGTCCATCAATCCAAGCTATACAAACGCATATTGAAAAATCGTGGGGTCTGACTGGAGAGTTTATCGTTGGGTTGCTTGATCCAAGACATGTCATGGTTCATCTGGCTTCTAACGAAGATCTAATTCGCGCATTATCGAAGGAGTCTCATATGATACAGAACTGCATGTATCGATCCTTTCGTTGGTCGCCGGATTTTGTGTTCAAGAAGGATAGTCCGTATGTAGCTGTGTGGGTGCGGTTGTATCAGCTTCCCCTTCCGTTTTTTACACCGTCATATCTTCAACGAATCGGGAATTCGTTTGGGAATTTTTTACGAGCAGATGACAGGACTTTGGCTTTATCTCATCCGATGTACGCTCGGATCTGTGTATGGTTGGGTACATCTAAGGAGGAAGGTTTCTGGCAGTCAATTCATTTTGAAGGTAATATTGCTTTTTGTGAGGGTTGTGGCTTGCTTGGATATGTCGAGGACAATTGTCGCAAGAAAAGGTTTGTGCCAACACCTAATGTCAACAAGGGTAAAGAGAAGTATCCTGATGGGCAGCAGGCTAAATCTAACGAAGCTAATGATTTTAATGGCGGCAATCAAGGAGCTAGTCATGTGGGGCTAAAGACTCAACAAAAGGTTTGGCAACCAGTGGCACAACCAGTTCAATTGAAGGCTTCGGGGTCGAACTCTAAGGATGTTAATGGTGTGCCCCGAGAGGTGGAAACGGTGGATATTACGGATAGCCCGAAGGGGCAAGCGAACGAATCACAGGAAAAATCTACTAGGTTTGAGACAAGCCCAAATAAGGAGAATAATAATAAGGGTTCAAATATTAATGAAGACGTTATGGCCGATCATGCAAAAGATGGTATAGAGCATACCGTGAAGCCAAATGTGCCTAGTGACGTGGGTTGCAAGGACACAGCTCCCTCTATGCCTGAACAGGAGTTTCCCAATGTGGAGGTTACAGGCGATGGATCTGATATTAACAATAATGCAAGCAATGCCGGAGAGTTTCAGACTGTGGCTAACATTGAAACTATGGAAACTAAGGAAAGTAATGCGAACGTGGAGGTGAATGTGAGTAAAGATGGGCTGTTTTGCAACTCTTTTGCGGCGTTGGCAGATTTGGAAGATATGTTTGAAGATGAATTAATTTCTTCTGTTCCTAAGTCCGCGGAGGAGTACACAAAGAAACATAGGTCGAAGATTACTAGATCGGCTTCTATGGATGATTGTCGTGATTTTCCGGCTTCTCCGGAGAAAACAGAAGTCTTTAGAAAACAAGCGAATAAGCTGAACAAGAAGATGAAGCGTAAGAAGTATCTACAACAAAATAAACGGGGAACTAGAGCCTCCAAACAGGCTTGTCATTCATCATCTTAATTTTTCCTATGGCGGCTCTTATTTGGAATGCTAGAGGCATTGGCAACTCAGATACGTTGGATTACTTAAAGACTTTGATTAGGCAACATAGGCCTAATTTAGTTTGTATTTTGGAACCCAAATTAGGTGGTCGAAGAATGGTTAAAATTGCTAAAAGGTTGAAGTTTAATTTCAGCTTGCATGGGAATCCTATTAATTCCCATATTTGGCTGTTTTGGAATAATAAAATTCAGGTTAACAGAATTGCTATGTCGAATCAACATGTGACGGTCCGGTTGGTTTTGGAGAATGGTACCTCAGTTATCTCTTCTTTTGTGTACGCCAAGTGTAACCGTAATGCTCGACAGGATTTATGGACAGATTTGAATGACATTGCTGCTTCATACTCAGAACCGTGGGTTGTTTGGGGCGACTTTAATATCATATCGCAATCAAATGAGAAGTTGGGCGGGGCTGCTTGCGATTTCCCTAGTATTAATGATTTTAATGGCTTTATTCAACAGGCTGGTTTAGCTTATGCGGGGTATGAGGGTAGTATTTTCACTTGGTGTAATAATCAAGATGGTCTAGCCCGGATTTGGCAGCGTCTCGACAGAGTTCTGATCAATGGGTATTATAAGGCCATGTTACCCGATCTCAAGGTGCGACATTTAAGTAGAGTTTCTTCTGATCACTCTCCTCTTTTGGTAGAGTTCTCTCAGCAAACAAAGAAGAATGGTGGTTTTCGATTTCAGCGTTTTTGGCTTGATCATAGCGATTTTTTGGACTTTGTTAGGGGACAATGGGACGGTTATTATTCTGGTTCAGCTTTGGATATCTTGCATAAAAAGCTTCATCATCTTCGCTCCAGTTTGCGTAAATGGAATTGGGAGGTTTTTGGTAATATAAATCGCATGATTGATGGTCTTCAGGATGATGTTTTGCGGTTAGACCTAAGCCTTCAGAACTCTTGGGATGCAAATGTGGCCGGTTTACTTGAGAACACTCAACAACAGTTATGTCGGGCTACTTCTTGGTCTGTTGAGTTGGCGCAGCAAAAGGCTAGAGTTTCTTGGCTTAGTGACGGAGATAGGAATACCTCGTATTTTCATGCTTGTGTTAAGGATAGGAATAATTATAATACTATCAAAATCAAGTTGGATGATGGCAGTTGGTGCACTGAGAATAGGAGAATTGGAGATATGGCTGTCCTTTATTTTTCCAATCTATTCACCTCGACAAGACCAGCTATTAAGGAAGATTTGTTTCATCAGTTCCCTCGCTCAATTGGTAGGCAGGATAATGAATTTTTGAAGAGTTTACCTTCTGATGAGGAAATTTGGAGTGCAGTTAAAGATTTGAACCCTAATAGTGCCCCTGGATCTGACGGCTTCACTGGATGGTTTTTTCAAGGGTGTTGGGATGTTATCAAGCATGATGTTATTGCAGCGGTTCAGGATTATTTTAAGGGAGGGATTTTACCTAGAGGTATTTCTTCTACTACTGTCATCTTAATTCCGAAAGTTGACAAGCCTAGTAGTCTTGGTGATCTTCGACCGATTAGTTTATGTAATTTCTCATGCAAGATTATATCTCGGATTTTGGCCTCGCGGATTGCTTCTGTGCTTCCATCTATCATTTCATTGAGCAGTCAAGCCACAAAGGAAGGAATATACATGATAATATTGCTTTAGCCCATGAATTAATTCAACGGATTGATCAGAAGTCTCATGGTGGGAATGTGGTCTTCAAATTTGATATGTCGAAAGCTTATGACCGTTTGGAATGGAGTTTTTTGTTACGTGCGCTGAAAGCTTTTGGCTTTGATGATGATAACTGTGATTTGGTGTATCGGATGATAAGTAATATTTGGTATTCTATTCGTATTAATGGGGAGTCCTTCGGCTTTTTTCAGTCGTCTCGAGGTGTGAGGTAGGGTGATCCTTTATCCCCCCTTTTGTTTGTTATGGCTCAGGAGATCCTTAGTTATAATCTTAATAGGGCCATTGCAGATAGGAAGATTGGGCCTTATAGACATGGTTCTGGTGATATCATTGTTTCTCATTTACTTTATGCGGATGATATGCTAATTTTTTGCAATGGCAGTAAGAATTCGATTCTTGGCCTTCGAGGTGTTATTGAAGAATATGAAAAAGCTTCTGGGCAGCTCATAAATTTTGAGAAAAGTGGTTTTGTCACTTCGCGTCATTATACAAGGAGGAAAATCCAGAGGGTCGAGCAATGGTCGGGATGCAAACAACGCAATTTGCCTCTCAAATATTTGGGGCTTCCTCTTTTTAAAGGTCGGGCTAAGCTGGTTTATTTTGAAGATATTGAAAAGAGGTTTCTTTCTCGAATTAGTGGGTGGAAGGCTAGACTGTTATCGTTTGGTGCAAAGATTGTTCTCCTTAAATCGGTGCTTTGTAGCATTCCGGTTTATGCTTTGGCTGCCTTCAAACTCCCAAAGAAATTCATTTGGCGATTGGAAAAACATATGGCAAATTTCCTTTGGAGCTCGGAGGGGGAAAATCGGGCGCATTAGATTGCGTGGGATCATGTGTGTCGGCCAATTAAGGAAGGGGGGCTTGGTATTCGTCCTTTTACGGAGGTTATGGGTTCCTTGCATGCTAAATTAGCATGGAATGCTATACAAGGTAAAACTCTTTGGGCTCGTTTTGTTCGCGGGAAATATGGCTCAGATAATGGTTTTATTCAGCCTGTTTCTTCGTCTCATGTTTGGAAAGCTATTATGGCGCATCTGCCTAGATTGATAGAGCATAGTAGATGGATTGTGGGTCGAGGTGACATTCCTTTTTGAACTACAAACTGGTGTGGCACTGTTCTGGATGGACCTCGGCCTATTGATTCTACCTTGACTGTGCGAGAGGCTGTTCCTATTCGACGGAGTCGCCGCCTTTGATTCCGCCCGCATCCATGAAGTTGTTCGTAATGTGAGATTGGATGATAATATCGAAGATAATCAGATTTTTACTCTATCGAAAGAAGGTATATTTTCTTCGGCTTTATACTGGAGGTCTTTTCGGCAGCAGTGGCCGAAGTTGGCTTGGGCTAGCAAGTTTTGGCATTCCTGGATTCCTACACGTTTGAGTGGTTTCATGTGGAAGTTAATGTACCGTGGCCTTCCAGTGGACCTTGCTTTGCATCGTTTTAAGATTCCGATCGTTTCTAAATGCTTTTGTTGCAGGCAGCCCGCTCAAGAGTCTTTAGAGCATCTTATTCTTCACTCGGATATTGCTAGAGGCCCGTGGAGTCGTTTTGCCCAGTTTTTTAACTTGATAGATCGGTATGTGTCTATTGAACATCTAGTCAATTCGTGGATTATTGCTACATCTATTCGAGGTCAGGCTGGTGCGTGTAAAGTTAGTATTTGTATGTACACATGTTGGGAGATTTGGAAGGCGCGTTGTTCGGCTCATTTCGACAATGTTGAAATGTCTATTGCTTCTATATGCGACAAGATTATGAAAGGCATTCAAGGAGTGATGTTCCTCTTCCAGCCAAAAGTTAGAATGTCTCACTTTGATTCTATTGATGTTCAAGGTTTGCATCTTGACGTTAAAAGGGTAGGAGTTCATCGTGGGAAATGGGTGCGGTGGGAGGCTCCTACTTTGGGTTGCATGAAACTCAATACTGATGGCTCAGCTGTGCAAGGGCGATGTTCGGGAGGCGGCGTTATTCGTTGTCCGGATGGTGTTATGGTGGCAGCTTTTTCGGGTAATTATGGTGATGGTACGAACATGCTTGCAGAAATTTTGGCTCTTCGAGATGGTCTCCGTTTATGCAGGAATTTGGGTTTACATAATGTGGTTGTTGAGTCGGACTCTTTGGTTACTATTAATGGTGTTTCAGGCGTTCATCAAATGCCTTGGAGGTATGTTTACAAGATTCGGGAGTGTCAATCTTTGCTTGGTGATTTTGTCTTATCTCATGTCTTTCGGGAGCAAAATAGAGTGGCTGATCGACTTGCCTTCTGTGGTTCTCTTCATATGGGGGTTCTTGTTTATCATTCTATCTCTGATCTTCCGGATAGTGCTCGTAGAGCTATGCTTTTAGATGATAGAGGTTTATTTGTGTTCAGGAATTAGTTGTATGTCGGCTTTTGCCTTCTTTGAGGTTTGGCTCCTTTGTCCCCCCGGTGTTCGGGTAAGGCTGGTTGTCCCCCTCTTGTACTCTTATTTTTGTTATTTTAATAAAATCCCGCAGGTGCCGCCCTGCTTCCCTTAAAAAAAAAATGAAAAGGCGTGAAATCAGTCATCTGAACAGGTAAGATGACTTTAAGTCAGACGGCTGTCACTTGAAAGGACTTAATGACTGACGTCTTATGGCAGTCAAAAAGTGACATTTAAAGAATATCTCAACCAATTTTTAAAATCAGTCCCTTATAATTTTCATAAATAACCCTCCTAAACTAGGAATTAGAGAACTTACCTCTGTCTTCAAATAATTTGCAGTACTGCTGTTTTCTTTACATAGGAACAAGTTTGCTTAGTTACAATGTCAAGTCTGCTTAAATACATTATCAAATTTTCCCAATATATTAACTGAAGGAAATTAAATTGAGTTAACAATAAGCAGTTGGGTCAAGCATATCAAGCTCTCCCCTTAGATAAGCAAACCTGTCGGCTTCAAGTGCCTTTGTGAAGATATCTGCTAACTGATGTTCTATTGAAATGTACTTCATGCTTATATTTCTCTTTTCTACATTATCCCTTAGAAAGTGATATCAAACATCGATATGCTTTGTCTTGGAATGCATCACGGGATTGTAGGTGATAGAGATTGCTGAGGTGTTGTCACACATGATTGGGCAGTTTGCTACCTTGATGTCATAGTCTACCAACTGTTGTTTGATCCAAAGCAGTTGACAACAGCAGCTTCCAGCGGCTATATATTATGCTTCCGTGGTGGAGTTGGAAACCAATGCTTGTTTCTTGCTAGCCCATGAGACATATAAATTGACAAGTTCCACTTGTGCTTTTCCTGTCTACTTGACATCCAGTATAATCTGCATCTGAGTAGCCAACTAAGTTGAAGGATGATTTTCTTGGATACCAGATACCTAAGTTAATGGCATCTGATACATACTTGATGATTCTCTTGGCTGCAAGAAGATGTGACTCACGAGGGTCTGCTTGAAATCTAGTACATACCCTAACAACATACACTATGTCAGGTTTGCTGGCGGTAAGGTAGAGCAGAGATCCAATAATTCCTCTATATAAGGTGCACTACAAGAAAAATGACTTATTGTGACTCTTTGTTAGAGGCTCTTTTTAAAATGCCTCATAAAGCTATCTTTTAGGGCTTTTATAAGTGTCATTTTACAAATTATTAGTTATTATTTGAAAGGCCTTATAAAGTTATTTGTTAGGGCATTTTTAAGTGTCATTTTACTAATTATCAAATTATTTTTAAAAATGTCTCATAAAGTGATCTATTAGGGCTTTTATTAGAATTACTTAATTAATTATTTTCTTGAGGCACTTGACAATTTACCACCTTTTTTTTTTTGCTGCCTGATAATTCACTTAGGCGCGCTCTTTTTTTTTTCTTTGAGCGCACAAAACTTTTCTTATTCCCGCACTTCTTACTTTTCCCTTACTTGCACTAGTAATTTCCCCCAAATTTCCCTCTCACTTTCTTCTCCCTTCCTTGCCTTTTAGTAGGTGCCATTTTTCCCTAATTTCCCAGCCGGGTTCTTCTCCTCGATCTCATTGCCTTTCAGTCCATCACGCCAGAGTCACATGGATCTTTACAGGATAGAACTAGGGCGGCTTTGAAAGTGTACCGAATAATTGCT
Source organism: Codonopsis lanceolata (assembly GCA_013146195.2). Lineage (NCBI taxonomy): Eukaryota > Viridiplantae > Streptophyta > Magnoliopsida > Asterales > Campanulaceae > Codonopsis > Codonopsis lanceolata. The sequence goes on along the minus strand of CM028378.1, from coordinate 77,842,621 downwards.
CCAATTTCAAGCTTTAACCAGGTAATTTCGATTCCTATTCGTTTGCAAATTAGGGTTTATTTGTATTAAGATTAGATAGCTTGATGATCAGAGCTTTAATCAGAAAGTGTTTGGTGGGTTTAAATTTTGGGATGGATAGACATATATTCTCATCTTATGGTGGATAATTCTGTTTTGTCTTTTATAAGACTGTATAGAGCTTTAATATTTTAGACTGGGAAATTATTTGGTAGGTTTAAATTGTGCCTTTATAATCCATTCAAGTTCAAGGCGACTCAAACTCTGTTAAAATTTAGGGAGCTGAGCTTGAAATTTCACGGTTCAACTCAGCTCCATTCGTTTACAGCCCTAAATAATTTTACCAACCAGGACACTTCCATATCTCTGAGGCTCTTCCATGCCTTAAATAGGATTTCTTTCAGATTCAAAGGCCTTGTTTTCCTTTATCAATGCCATCTACCTCAGACTCACTAATTCTAGGGAAAATCTTAGTTTCCAAGCCATTATTTTGGTTCTCTACACATGCTTCCTGAATGTTGCCTGTGTAATAATTTATCAAAATAAGCTTTCAATCTTCCTTCAATTTCTTCGCCTTTGACTAGGACTTGTGAATCTTCATCCTTAATACATTTCACATGATTGAAATCTGAAATATCTACTTTCTACTCTTTCAAATTGCACATTTATATCGTCTATTCACCATCTTTTGTATATTTTAGTAAAAACTTTTATCAAAAGCATTAAACTGCCCCCTTTACTTCATTTCTGACAAAATTTTATCCTTCAAAATCATCAGGTCATTGCCTGTGAAACAAATGTGACAATGTAATTATCAACTGCATATGCAATAAACAAGTATTCAAAACATATTCTTATATAATTACTATAAGAATTAGCTTAAGTTGAATATCTTGACAAACCTCATTTGAAAATACATGGATCACTTCCAATTCAGGTTAACTGCAAGTATATTTGTACGATCCTGATGATCTAGCAAGAACAGAATCAAACTAAGATAACCTAAACTTCACAACAATTAGCTTCTTTCCAAGAAAATCGTAATAGCAACAAATAGAAGAATGGAAAAGAAAAAAATATTTTTAAACTTTTTATGACAAAGAAGCCCATCCGATATATCTCAAATATAAAGCCTCCCCTAGATTCAGAAGGAAATTCCAGGTTGGGAGAAGGAAGCAGTGGATATTTAAGGAAACTGATCGATGTTTTAATTAATCTTTTTCCTTGCAAGTGGACAAGATTATTATAGAATGGTATTGGAAGCAAGGGTCGAACCCACAGAGACAAGTGATCACGAACAGTGCAATTTATCGATAGCAAATTATTAATCTAAAGGGGGGTTTTATATTTATTTCTATTCTAAACTACTATTTTTATTTAGATATTTAACTAATTAGCAGCAATTACAGATATGAAGATCTTATGGTGGGTGGCAATCTAGGATTCTGGGTTTCACTTATATCTCCTTTATATTCAATTCATAATAATTATCATTCAATTTCTTGGGTTCGTTCACTAAAGATAGATATAGTCTGTTGAACAATTGGTTCAGCCTCTATCCCCGCAAAATTCATCCATTCTATATCCTAAGCACATGAACTGTTAATCTAGCTGTCACCTAGATTTATGATCTATCTGTCACCTAGATCATGTATGAACCTGGTCCTAACTTATCACTCTCGTGCATCGATAGGTCCAATTTATTGTGATGGTGAGCCAGTGTACGACATATGCACATTGGTCATGCAGTTATCCGCACCTCTAGGCCTTTATTATTTGCGATTACATTCATTTGTTCAAAGCAAAATAATATAGGGGTTAATAAACACCACAATCAACAAGAATTGAATGAACATATATGAGAATCAAAACATAAATTTGATACAAGTTACCTCCCACCTCCTAGATTATGGATGATTTAGTTCATCATAGACAATGAACAGCACATGGAGATGATCAGATACATGATTTGATCTTCAATACTTGTGATTACACAATCTAACTATGTTATACACTCTAAAAACTATCTAAAATCTACCTAAGAATGCTTCCAGCCGTCCCTCTGTGTCTGGCTCTCGGCATCCAACTTCAATATACATACTCGGGAGTTGTAATCCAATCGAATCACTGTGTGAAAATCCGAAAATAGCGCATTCTGACCACCTTGCGGTCGCAAGGTGTTGGATACCTTGCGTCCACAAGGTCTCCAGTGTGTCTGGCCTTTGGTTTCTTGACTTCTCATCCAGACGCCTACCTTGCTTCGAGGTACCTTGCGTCCGCAAGGTGTCCAGATTCAACAGTCTTCGTTTCTTCTTCATTTTTCCTCTTTGTCCCTTCTTGGAATTTGCACATAAAACCCTGGAGTTTTGCATATTTTCACTAATAACCCTGAAACTTACAAAACTCACCGAAGACATATATTAGTAGTCAAAAGCCTCGTGAAATAACATAATTTAAGTCATAGAAGCATATAAAATCGACGTGTAAAATACATCGATCAAATACCCCCAAACTTAAACTTTGCTCGTCCACGAGTAAATAAAATATATAAATACAAAAGCATATAAATAACAAAAAATGAAAATCTTTTTGGAGGGTGACACTATTTACACTCCTCTATAAACCCACAAACTCAAGGAGACTCTTTCGAGTGACTCGACTAAGCAGATAAATACAAAAACTGATAAATACAAAAGCAGATAAAAATTAAACTAAAAATAAACACAAAATCTTTTTGGCTTCAATCTCAAGTTATAGGTGTATGGTATGCAAAGTAATCTCAGTTCGATGCTCACCACATATATAGGTTTAGTCACATAGAACCAACCGATCTTTTTTTTAAAACTGCTACTACTTCTAATTTCTCTGTGTGTGTGTGATCACATGTCTTAAAGAATATCTTAAGAAAAACAGTTTTATTAAGCTAAACACCACATTCATATGAAAATCAAAGTTTAATAGAAAATCATGCATTAAGAATTATGAGATCTACCATCCAAACCCGGTCAGTTACAGATAGAAAGGTCCCAAGGATTTCAAAGACTTATACATCCATCCCATGCACTTCTATGTATGACATACAATGCTCTCTTATCCCAATTACTTGTAATAGCTAAGATTATGCTAACACAGTGAGCTTTAGGGCGGATAATAATGAACATGGAGTGTGTGATCAATTTCATATGACTCACTTGACAGTTAAAACAGCATAAGCATTGGCAAGAAGATCATTAGGTCTTTATTTAGCTTGTAATGTAAGGCCAAGGTGATTTGGGATTTGATGGAAAGGAATTGGAATTCAAAGTGAGAGAGTAAGGCTACCCTTTATCCCTCATACTTCCAAGCAAAAGAAAGTTTTCCCTATTTAGGCTAGGACCTGCAAAGACTACAAGTGGAGGGGTGCTTTTCATTACTTTTCAGTTTTCTTCTTTCCCCCCCCCCCAAACTTGTTTTGGTCAATATATACTACTAAAAATATCACATCATTCTTTTTTGATGGAAGCAGGGCGGCACCTGCGAGATTTTATTTAAAATGAGAAAGATACAAACTTAAGGGGGACAACCAGCCTTACCCTTTGAACGGGGGGACAAAGGAGCCTTACCTCAAAAAAAAGGAAAAACCAACAAAGGCACAAAACTAAGACATACGAATTCTAGCTGTGCCACTAACATCAAGAGAAATGTTACTTCTAATACAATGGGGTAAAGAAGAAACCGAGGAAAAGGAATGATCACAACCCAGGTCCACAGCCAGATTGGCCAAACCATCAGCCACAAAATTAGCCTCCCTAAAACAATGACGAACTGAGAAAGAAAGATCATCCCTCATCAAACCAATAGCTCGGACAAAGTAGGCCAAGTTCCACGGAACATTATAATCCTTATTAAGAAAATCACAGATAATCATGGAATCAATCTCAACAATAGCATCACGATGACCCTTGCTTTGAAGCCAACGAAGACCTTGGAAAAGAGCTTTCATTTCAGCCACAGTATTAGTGGACTCCCCATAAAAGGAAGAATAGGCATAAACAACAGCACCTTCTGAATCTCTGATAACACCCCCACCTTCACTCAGGCCCGGGTTGCCACGACAAGAACCATCTGAATTAAGTTTGAGAACACCTGGCGGAGGTTTAGACCAGGAAATAGCACGAATAGTCACCTTTTTCCGGGAAGCAAAAGAATAAGTGAGACCTTGACTTTGCCGAAAACCAAAGAAGTTCCAAGCAGAAAGGATGAGATTGAGATCTGAATTTACTGTTTGAACAACCACAGAATAATGTTTGTGAGACCCCTCAAAGAGCACACCATTCCGGAATTTCCAAAGATTCCATAAGATAATGGATGGGAGAAGAATGAGGACTGCAGATTTTGCCTTACACCAATTTATCATACATCTTTGTTGGACTGTATTACCACCAATAGAGATACCATGCAGAGTAAAAGCTTTCCAAACAAAGCTAGCAGCTTCACTGTGAAGAAAAAGATGCTTGAAAGTCTCAACACAACTGTGTGCACAGCAAACACACCGAGAGGCTAAGTGAAAGCCTTTTTTTAGAAGCCCTTCATCAATAGGCAGCCGGCCCAGAAATAAACGCCATAAGAACAGGCTGATACGGGCTGGGAGAAATTTGTGCCAAACAAATTTGGAAGACATAAGAGAGGCACTAGAAGGAGAGATAAGGTTCTTCGCCGGTGAGAGTAAACTGCTCCGTAAGGGAAGATCCATTTGGTTCGAAGTAGAAATAGATTGGTTGGTAATGATCTGAAGAGCAGAATGAGGAAGTATTGAACTGGCAATGGGGAGTAAACAACCTTCAGAATAAAAAAGATCCTTGACAAATTCGAGAGAACAATCTGGAGGTTTGGAAAGGTTTATATCCGGAAGCCAATGGTCTTGCCAAATAGAAATCCATCCATTACCCACAACCCAACCGATGCAAGGATCAGCCAAAGGTTTAATCCGTTGTAGTCGTTGCCATATATGAGAACAACGATGAGAACTGGAAGAGCTTTGAGAACAGTAACGAGCACGAAGGAAATCTGTCCATAGGTTTTTAACAGTCCGAAACCTCCACCAAAGCTTCACTGAGAAAGCATTAACCAAGGAGAACAAAGAAGTGATATCAGCTCCTCCCGAATGCTTAGGCAGACAGCAAGTTTTCCAGGAAATCCAATGGGATTTAGAGTGACCATCTACACTTCCCCAGAAGAAATTAGCAAAAAACTGTTCAATTCTTCTAATAACAGACACCGGAGGCTCGAGAGAGGCAAAAAGGAAAGCCGTAATCGATTGAAGCACATGGTTGATGAGAGTAACCTTACCAGCTTGGTTAAGAAATGAACCAATCCAGGAGTCAACTTTACGCTGCATCTTGATGGCTATAGAATCGAAAAGATTCTTGTTACGACGGCCAATGTATAGCGGGCAACCCAAATAAGTAAGAGGAAGCGATCCCAAGTTAAAACCTGAGAGGGCCACAAGTCTAGATCGACGGGAGTTAAAGAGAAACGGGTGCACAAAAATTTTGCTCTTATCACAATTAATGCGCTGGCCAGAGAGATCTGAGTAATTCGCGAAAAGTTCCATGTGCTTCCGAATAGATCTATGACTCCCATTACAGAAAATGATAAAGTCGTCCGCAAAAGAGAGATGAGAAACAATGGGGCAGCCGCTCAAAGAAGAAAATTTGATACCCGGATTAGCAGCATGCAACTGATTGAGGCCTCGACTAATCACTTCCGAAGTAATAATAAAGAGGCTTGGGGAAAGTGGGTCTCCCTGCCTAAGACCACATTTGGAAGGAAAAGACCCCATTGCCTCACCATTAATGAGAACCGAGAACCAATTAGCTGAAATCAATCTCCAAACAAGATCAATGAAAATCTCACTAAAACCAAATTGGCGAAGGACTTGAATTAGGAATCCCCAAGAAACATTGTCAAAGGCCTTGGCCATATCCAATTTCATAATCACATTGGAACCAGCAACTTTTTTCCCAAGAAAAGACATCAGTTCTTGCGCAAGTAACACATTGTCTTGTATGACTCGGCCTTTAGTGAAAGCTCCTTGATTAGGACTGATAATGGAGGGCATAATCTTAGCAAGACGGGTCGCCAGGATTTTAGAGATAATTTTGTTACTAAAGTTGCAAAGACTGATGGGCCGAAGATCTTTAAAAGAAGTAGGAACATCAACCTTCGGAATAGTAGCAATGAGAGTGCTAGTCCCAGATCGAGGGAGAGGAAAACCAGCGAAGAATTCCTGAATGGCTGCATGGAGATCCAACTTGATGATGTCCCAAGAAGCAGTGAAAAAATGTCCGGTAAATCCGTCCGGACCGGCAGCACTATCACCATTAAAACTAGAAATTGTAGACCAAAGTTCGTCAATAGAAGGAGGAGAAATAAGAGACAAATTCCATTCATTTGTGACCAGTCGAGGGATCATATCAAGAGTTCTCGGCATAGCTGGGGAAGCTGATTGAAGAAGAGAACTAAAATAATGAACATCACCGTCTTTAATAGCAGCTTCATTGTCAAGGAGAATACCATCTAAAGTAGAAATCGAATGAATGTGAAGCTTCCGCTGAGCTTGACGAACAGAAGAGTGGAATAATTTTGAATTTCCATCGCCCTCTTTGAACCATTTAATTTTAGATTTTTGGCGCCAATACCCTTTTTCCCAAGAAAGAGCCAACTTAAGATTAGCCTGAGCCCGCATCATATTGGAGCGATTTTCACTAGAATTATTAAGCTCATAATAAAGCTCATGTTCAAGAGCAGTATCTTCAGCCTCTTTAACTACAGAAAAAATATTCCCGAATACGTCTTTGTTCCATATACGTGAAGCTTGCTTAGTACGTTTCAGTTTAGAAGAGAACGAAACCATGGGGCGAGCAGAAATATCAGAAGTCCAAGCTGTTTTGACTACATCAAGAAAAGTGGAATGACTAGTCCATATGTTGAGGAACCTGAAAACAGATGGTTTGGAATTTCCAGCAGAAGAAAACCAAAGTAATAGAGGACTGTGGTGTGAACAAGTACGGTTAAGGTGCTCAACCGTAGGAGAGATAAAAGAATCCAGCCACCAAGAATTACAGAGAACCCTGTCTATCCGTTCATGAATAATTGCATTACCCTCTCTCTTATTCCACCACATAAACGGAGAACCCGAATAACCAAGGTCAATGAGACCAGCAGAAGAGAGGCAAGCATGAAATTCCAAGGAGTTAGTTTGGTCCCAAGCTCTACCACCAGATTTTTCATTAGGATGAAGAATAACATTGAAATCCCCTCCGACAATCCAAGGAGAACCAGCAAACTGAGAGCTTAGATCAATTAAGTCATTCCAAATAATTTGAAGTTCATTGGAGGTGCACTTAGCATAAACCCCGGTAAAGAAGACTGGAGAAGACCAAGAGTAGTGCTTAAGCTGGACCGAAAGCTGTTGGACTGAATCATGAACTAAAGAACAAGAAAAAGAAGATTTAATGAAAATCCAAATAGAACTAGAAGAATTTGAAAAATAATACCGAAATCGAAGACGACGCGCAACGAGTTCAATACGGTCCATGCTAATCATCGGCTCAAAAACAGCAACAATAGAAACTTTATGGGAACGAACTAGATGCTTGATACGAGCAATAGTAGCATCGTTTCCAATACCCCGAGCATTCCAGAAAATGGCCTTGCTATCCATGGGAAACTGAGGGGGTAGAGTTCGTGTTTTTGGCTTTTGATCTGGTGACTCGATCAGAATGAGGAACTGAAGCTTTAGCATTAGCGAGCGGTCACCCCCGTTTCCAGATTTAAAGCATCAAGGCCGGATTGAACAAATTCACCTTCTTCATCAATAACTTCAAGAACTGCAAATTTATTGGGGGAAGTGATAGGAACATGCTGCTTGGGATCAACAGAAGTAGCCACCTCATTTGGACCCGTGTCTGGACTTGACACCGAAGGGCTATCAGAATGAACCAAACCATTTGAAGTGTTATGGGCAGCGCCATTAGGGTTGGGCAATTGAGGATCCTTGTCCACGACAGGACTAACAGCCGGATTCTTAGAGACATCAGGAGGATCATCAGCATGCTTTTTTCTAACATATTTTCTCTTGAAAGCTATGCTTCCATTTGAATCTTTGTTACACTCTTCTTCTTCCGTTTCATTTTTCGTCGACACAAATTTTTTTTTTTCGACGACGGAAAGAAGAAGTCTTCCGAAAAATAGCCTAACTGAAAGAAGTAGTCCTCCCAAAAATCAATTTCCCCACCCACATCCTACTCTCTCAAAGGGTAGGCTAAAAGTGTATAGGCTTTTAGGGTTAAGTTAATGTGGGTAATAGAAACGATGGCGAATGGGGGTTTAAATAGTGTGCTTAGCACACTCCATTCTTTTTCATTAGGCTCAACGGGGTCACTAGGGATATTTTTAGTATAGGTCAGGGAATATTTAGGCTCTAACGATCCAAAGATGGCCTAAGTCATTTCTTAATGCCAAATGCTCATGTAGTTTTTAAAGCAAGTAAGACACAAAAAATATCATATCAACTATGGGAATTGTGGGGTTGAATGTTTAGCATCACTGGATTTCACATAAGCATTCGCTAAGATAGATGGTAGGGACAATTGAGACTAACATGCAGACATGGTTCGAAAGTGTGCTTGAGATATATAAATGAGAAAAATCCAAGGGATCTAACTATCATGCAATTGACCCTAAGTCACAATTTAATGCAACAATTATGTTCGAATGGCTATGTATCATATTCTTGTGCATATCTTGTTGTAATGAAGTAAGTGCTATAAACTTTATAAAGCTAAGTAATCCATAATTATGACTGGTGTGGGTGCATGAAGAATTTGGAGAAAAGTAAAAGTTTCGCAAAATTAAGTAAATTCCAGAGGGATCTACGGACTAGCTATGAGGTTCATTGCATTAATTCCTCATGGACTACGACTAGCATTACCACACCTAAACTTGAGGATGAAAATTTTGAAATATTTTATTTATTATTATTTTTTTGATTTTGATTTTTAATTTTAATTTTTTTTATAAAGAAAATTGGAGATGATGACGATGACTCAATTGATGATGGGTCCCCACAAGAGGAACCCACGAGCATCTAATGTGAGTGTATTCTGGTCAAGGTAACACCTCCGAAAATAAGAAAAAATTAAAAACAGGAAAATAGGGTGAAGATTTAAATGGTCATCAAGAAAAGAAATTTTTCTTCACCCTAGAAACATAGCCCAACTCCATTCCTCCTTAGGCTAGGACCTGCTAAGACTCTAGGCTTAGAATCCCCCCCAAACTTAATTTCTATTTTGTCCTCAAAATTGAGGAATATATGAGTGGATTGATGGGGTAGGACAAATATCAAAAGGACATAGCAGGTCCACCTAACGAAAGAGGATGGAACTTGGGCCTCGACTCATGGTGAGTCAGGCGAAAATAACGAATGAGGACGAAACTCGGGGATCGTGCCAGGAGGCAACCCATAATAGGCGGAGACATTTTGTCCCACCGTGTTAAACCAACCAAACAGCCGCTCTTGGTCAGCACGAATTTGCGCCAACTGTTGAGTTGCCATCTAGCCTTCTAGGGCAACCTTTTCTAGCCTATTGGAGATCCATACGAGTGGGTCCTCCTCCTCCTCTTCGGGTTCCTCCTCTTGAGGAACCCTCACTCTCCGGTGGTGCTCAAACAAAATGGCCCTAGTAATATGAATCTCGGGCCTGCCCCTACACAACTCGGTGATCAAATGCGGGAGCCGAACCCCGCATTCGTAGCACCTCTAATAAGGGTCTTGATTTGGCCGTTGATCAAAGCGGCCAACATCAACAGAACCCGACATAATGGTGTAGGTCAAGACAGCCTCTCCCCAAGTCAGGTATGTTGGTGGCTGGAGGCACGAGACGCATCAAACAAATTTGAACACGGCTTGGCCGTGTTCGACTCCTCCATGGTGCGTGGACCAAAGGGTGGATTACGGTTGTAGGTCCACTCAACACCGAGGAGGCGATGGTCGCATTGACCACCTCGATGGGATAGGAGGGTGGAGGTGTGTGCTAAAGTTATCGGCACCAACCGCAAAGTTGGAGGTGCCGAAATATTCGTTAATGCTTTGGGACGAAAAACCTACTACCACGCCCCTAACACTAACGGTGTCTAATACACCCCCATCTATGCCAATGTTGCCATTGGTATAGAACTCTCGGACAATAGGCACGAGGCCTATTTCTTGGAGAGTCGATCAAACACCCACCTGTCGTAAAATTTGGGAGGCCAAATTCTTGACCTTTTTGAATCCCTCTCGAACCAAGGACTGGAGAGTTTGGCCGCATATCTTTCGGAGGCCTCGTAGGACACAAATCGGGTGATGTCAAAATTTTGTTCCTCCTCCACAACTCGGCGGGAGGACGAAGCACCGGTATTTCTATGTTTTCTAACATTTTGTTTGAGAGAATTAAATTTAAATATTTAACAAAATTAAAATTTTAAGATTTTAAAATTAAAATTATTCCTAAAGCATGTAAAATTTTATCTATGTGAAAATTATCTAACACTCTAGCATGCAAAGATTTGACGTAAAAATTAAAAAGAGGGGTAAGGATTACTTGTTTGCAGCTTAAATGGAGAGAGTAGCTGGAGTGTTGAGCTTAATCGGTGTCGGCAACAATGGAGTTTGCTTCTCTTCCTTCAAAACCTCTTCAACTTTAATGGAGTGCAATGGTGAATGTGGGGGAGGTAGAAGATGAAGAAAGATGAAAGTGGGAGAAGATCCTTGGGAGTAGAGCCTGAATCTGGATCGATTTGCAAGAGTTTCGCCGAAATTTTGAAGATTTTGAAGAGAGAGAGAGTTGTATTCGCTGCTTTGTCAAGAGGGAGAGTTTCGGTGATTCGCACGCATTTGAAAACCCGCACCGCCTTAAGATCTATATAGGGGACCTTGCAGGGAAACAGAAGGTTCCGCACCACATGACCTCGCGAGGCCTCGGCAAATAAACCGCTTTCGATTCCGCTATTTCCCCATGTCTGAAAGTACGATGCACGATCTTTGCATTTACGGAGGAACTTGCGTCGCAGTCTCCCCAACACCTTGCGCAAGAGGTGTCCGTAACTGCTCAACTTGTTTTCTTTTAATTTTTCACAGCCTTCTCCGTTAACTCCGCTATGTTTTGTAACTTTCCTCAGATTGCAAAAACTTAACAAAAATTCTAGACAAAAAATTGTTAGTAACATATAAATACAACACTAAGATGCTTTTCTCCCCCAAACTTGAATTTTGGCATATTTAACTTAAAAGTTAAATGTTCAAAACTTAAATTTAACGGAGAATAGCGTAATTAAACTAACTATAAAAGAAATAACATTCAAAATAGTGGGTTGCCTCCCACTTAGCGCCTTTGTTTAACGTCTTTGGCTCGACCAAACTGCAAGCCTAATCTCTGGTGGTTCATTGTCACCAAACGAATTAACCGAATTGTTCGCTCAACCGACATCGCTCTATGGCTTGAGCTGTGTCCATTAACTTTAAAAATTTCATTATTTTTGGGATTTTGAATATCAACAAATCCATGAGGATAGATTCGCAGACGATTATGTGTTAATTCCACCATTTAGATTTTAACTTCCCTGGGAATAGCCTTAATCTAGAATTAAAAAGTAACACTTTCATCCCCGATGAAACATTTGTTGGCTAACCCCATGTCATGATATTTCTGGTCTTTTCTTTATATGTCTTCGCATTCTCGATACAATTCAACCTATGTTCTTCTAACTCATTTAATTGAAACAATCTTTCCTCTCCAACCAAGGTTAAATCTATATCTTTAATGTACCCCAATAGGCTTTATGCTCATTTCAACCGGTAAATGGCATGCTTTGCCATATACCATTCTATATGGACTTATTCCTATGGGTTTTAAAAGGCTCGGTATGCCCATAAAGCATCCTTAAGTTTAGATTCCCATCTTTACGATTAGGCCTAGCCTTTTCTAATACTGCTTTTATTTGTCTATTGCTAACTTCTACTTGGCCGATGTTTGAGGATGATAAGGTGTAGCTAACTTGTGAGTTACACCATGCTTTCTAAGAACATTATTCAACAACTTATTGGTAAAATGAGTTCCTTGGTCACTTATTATGGCCTTAGGTAATCATATATCTAGCAAACAAATCTTCTATTTAATTTAACCACTTTTTTGCCATCATTAGTCTTGGTTGCTACTGCTTCAATCCATTTAGATACATAATCAACCGCTACTAAAATATACTCACAATTATTTGATCGAAAAGGACCCATGAAATCAATACCCCACATCAAAGATTTCAACAACCAAATTAATATGCAAGGGCATTTCTCGCTTTCTTCCTATTCCACTGTTCTTTGACACTTATCACATGTTCTATAAAACAATTCACAATCTCTAAAAACAAGAGGCCAATATAAACCGATTGCAAAATTTTTTCTAGCAGCTTTTGTTTCCACTAAATGACCTCCACAAGAGTATCCATGGCGTAATTCCATAATACCTTGTTGGTCTTTTTCGAATACATCTTCTTATTAAAGAATCAACAAATTTTGTATAAATGAGGTGCTTCCCAAAATAATTTTTCTTCGCAAAAATTTCTTCTTTCATAATGATCAAAATCCGATTAATGATATCGTACACATAGTAATTGACAAAATCAGCATACCAAGGGTCCGAATCTTTAATGGCTAAAAGTTTCTCATTAGGAAAATCATCATTTATGGGAAGGATCATCAAGAAATTGACGCTCAAGCAAGGGTGAAAATTTAATCTAGATAAATGGTCGCTACTTACATTTTCTTCCCCTTTTATCTTTGATTGTAATGTCAAATTCTTGTAACAATAACATCCATCTAATTAATCTTGGTTTAGCATCTTTCTGCTTAATATATTTTAATGCGTAATGATCGAAAAGATTATCACCTTTGATCCTAAAGATATGATCTAAATTTTTCTAAAGCATATACTATCGCTAAAAACTCTTTTCTCAGAGTTGTGTAATTCAATGTGCATCATTTAGAGTTCTACTAGCATAGTGGATCACATGAGGTTTTCTATCTACCCTTTGTCCTAACATCCAATTGCAAAATCTGATGCATCACACATGATTTCAAAAGAAGTGACCAATCGTATTTGGATAAAATAGGGCAGTAGTTAATTTTTCTTTCAATAAATTAAAAGCTTCTAAACATTCTTTATCAAAAATAAATCAGTATCTTTGCTAGCAAATTACATAGAGGTTTGTAGATTTTGGAAAAATCTTTTATAAATCTTCGATAAAACCAAGATGCCCTAAAAGCTTCTAACACCTTTAATTGAAGTGAGGGGTAGTTGTGAAATAACTTCAATTTTAGCTTTATCAACTTCAATGCCTTTATTTGAAACAACATGCCCTAAGACAATTCCATGTTTGACCATGAAGTGACTTTTCTCCCAACTTAAAGTTAAATTTGTTTCACAACATCTTTTCAGACTGAGTCAGAATATCAAGAGTTTCCAAAATCAAAATCATCCATGAAAACTTCAACACATCTTTCAACTAAATCAAAAATAGAAATCATGCATCTTGAAAAGTAGTGCATTACACAATCCAAAAGGCATTCTCCTAAAAGCAAAAGTACCAAAGGCATGTAAAAGTTGTTTTCTTGGTCTTCGGTGCAACAGGATCCTTGTAAACTGAAAACCATCAAGAAAGCAATAATATTCATGACCGGCTAGTCTTTCAAGGATTTGATCAATAAATGGCAAAGGAAAGTGGTCTTTCCTAGTTGCCGCATTAAGTTTCGCAAATCAATGCACATTCTATAACCAGCTATAGTTCTCAGGACTAATTGCCTTTTCTCATTTTTAACAACAGTAATTCCCGACTTTTTAGGAACTACTTGACAGACTAACCCATTTACTATCCGATATAGGGTAAATTATACCCGCATCTAGGAGCTTAAGAACTTTTCTTACCGGCTTCTTCCATGTGGGTTAAGTCTTCTTTGTCCTCTCTCTTGAAGGTTTACTACCTTCTTCTAGATGTATTTTATGCATGCACATAGAGGGACTAATGCCTTTTAAGTCGGCTAAGGACCATCCTAAAGCTCTATGTGTCCATAAAACTTTTAATAAACTAGCTCTTGCTCTTCTCGTTAAGTCGGCGCTATAATAATAGTAAAGTGTTACCTTCCCCTAAAAATGCATATTTTAAATGGGGTGGTAATGGCTTTAATTCTTCAACTTTGGGAGAATTAATGGATGGCATAAATTCGAATTTTCTCGCTTAATTGTTTCTTTTATTCTAGCCTCCTCATTCTTTACTTTTATTATCTTTAATTTCTTCCTCAATCTTCTATCTCAATTTCTTCAAAGAGAGATTTAATCTCTACTTCATCTTCCTTTATTTCATTACTTTCTTCTTCTACTTTTTCGCTTTTATCGAACTATTTTTGATTCTTTTCTATTTCTTCTTTATCTTTCTTTTTACTAGCTTCTAACTTTTCTCTCTTGTCTTTTCTTCCTCTTCTATTTCTCTTCAATCTCATCAATGTCAATTTTTATGGGAAAGATAGACTATCATCATAAACTATAAATCTATCTCTCTCATAGTCTTCTCTTCTTCAAAAGTTTCGATTGATAACTTTTCAATCTCATCTATTGAAAAATGCACTTATGTCACTAGGTCTATTCATACATCAAACACAGAATTTCAAAAGCCACCTAGATCGACATTGTGAGTTTACCATTCTTTCACATTAATCATTGTATTGGCAAGTGGGCCATAAAGGTCTCCTAACAATATTGGGACTTCATTATTAGTGCATATCTTCCTTTCCATCTCTAGAACCACAAAGTCAATCGGAATGATTAGTTTATCAACCTCGAACTAGGATGTCTTCCACTATACCCTGATATTTAACTGAACGATCGCCTAATTGTAATTGCATAGTAGTGGTTTTAGTTCTCCTAACCCTAACTCGCTTATAGACCGCAAAAGGCATCAAATTAATACTTGCTCCTAAATCTAGCATTTTTCATCTTTTTGAGTTTCCCAAGCTGAAACCTTGATATTAAAGCTACCGTGGTCTTTCAACTTGGGGGTAATTCTAAGAAAACGTAACTTACTTAAAACAACCCCTTGTTCCTTATTTGGAACTTACTTTCTTCTACTCTTTATTACTTGATTCATTATTCTTTATTACTATCACTATTCTTTCAATTTCCTTCGTAATTTCTATTGTATCAGTACTTTAGAAGAAGGATTCTGTGGATCACTTACCTCTTTTCACCTATTACCTTACCACTTCACAGACGGTGATTGACTGGCTTGCTCGCTTGACTAGGAACTTCTTCTCTTTTATCACCTAATTTTCAATGTGTTTCTTTAGATTTTCAATTCTCTTCAAGCATGTATTTCATCAATGCTAGCTTTCTTGTTTGGGAACTTCTTCAACTCAACTCGATTTTGATTTGGCAACCGAGGAGGTTGTGGTGGTTGAGGTTGGAATTGTTGAGGTTGCAAAGGCTTATTTCCTCCCCAAGAAAAGTTAGATGATTCCTCCAACCAGATTATATGTGTTTGAATAGGATCATTCCTTGGCCTGAGGGTACATATTCATAGCATTAGCTCTCTCGTAATACATAGCACTTGATGGACAAAATTAGTAGCATGAGAATATAATCCACATAAAGCACATGCTTCTTGAATTTGCCAATTTTCAAATTGAGCTTGTGTATTTGAATTATCTTGCAATTGATATAGGCTTCTATTTTTACCTCTAGCACTTTTCTCGTTGGGAATTAATACTTAACATCTCAAATACTTTTCTAGTGCTTCCGTGTCATTCTATTAATAGAACCACCACTGCACTATCAACCATAGTTTGTAAGCCTCGGCGAAGACCATGATAAAATTGAAGCACTAACACATGTTGAGCCAAATTATGATGAGGACACATAATGAG
>CM028378.1:77762752-77826512 GCA_013146195.2 Codonopsis lanceolata | reverse complement strand
CCATTAATTTTTTAAATACACTAATACTAAATATCACCTAATAATTTAAAAATAATGATTAAATTATGATGTTAAATTTTCAAAGTAAAACTAGAAATTTAATATCATCTAAGATTCAAAATATTACAAAAATAGTCAACAATTCAATTATCCATAGGTCCATTGACAATTACTAATTTATACAAATAATTTAATAATTTGAAATTGATATTTATTATTATTTAAAAAAAACCCAAAATGACATTATTTAGGGCCAATATTTTTAAAAAATTAAAAAAAATATATGAAAAATCAGCAGTTGGCCGTCTAGCCGATTTTTTCGCCAATTTTCCAAATTTTTAGGCGCGGGGTGGTGCCTAGGGCCTAGGCGGATTTTTAGAAGATTGTTTAACTGCTTACTCTTAGACGAGTAAAGTCTAAGTTTGAAGATATTTGACAGATGTGTTTTATACGCATCGATTGGGTATTTATATGACTTAAAATATGTTATTCCATGAGTTTTATGCTACTAATATGGGTTTTTAGTTTTATTTTATGTTTCAGAATTAGATTGAGATAGGAGGCCTTTTTCAATCAATTGAAGTCTTAAAGGACCAAAGTGTAAATTCCATAATAAGTTCAAAGATGAAGGCTAAAAAGCAGAAGGTGCTCGCCTTCCCCCGTTCGTATGATAGGCGATCTCTCACCTTCCAGTGTTAAGTATCCTGAGGAAATTCAAGAAGGCGGTCACATCATGCTTAGACAAGGCGACCGCCTTGTCCCGTTTTTCAGCAAAGGCCAATTTTGTAATTGTTTTGATTTAAAAACCTAGTATAAATACAACCCTAATAGTTTAGGTTTAGGGATCTGAATTTCTACCTCCCTTTGGTGTGGAATAATGCTCTTCTTAGTTTTATTTCAGTTTTTAGAAGATTGATTCATGTTTTCATCTATCCTTCTTGTTAGGTCATCAATCCTGATGAGCTAAACTCATCAATCTAGAAATTAGAGGTAACTTGTATCGAAACTTATGTTCTAATTATAATTTTATTCAATCAATATCTTGTTTATTATAAAGCATATATTGTGTCTTCTCTTGAAACTCACACGAAAGATTGATCTTTGGATGTTTAGATGTTTGGGTATGAATAGCTACACGATCGAATGCATATGTCATATGAAGACTAACCTTTGTGATAATTAGATTTCATTGATTTCCTGATCGGACTAAGGTGAGATATAGGTTCTTTGTTTTCTTGAACTTCAGGTATATCCTCGATTGATTATGTGGACGGATCAAGAAAGAATAATCAATTTAGTGACACTAAGATTTACAAACCATGAACCTAACGTATCATTCTTTTCCTTCGTGAACGAACCCTTGATTATTGATTGATACCATATCCAAAGAAGATAAGAATAGATACTAGTGAATCCTAATTCCTAGACTTTCCTAGAAATTAATCTTCGATATTTGCTGCTCTTCAACTTCAAGTTTCTTGATTTCTGTAATTACTTGCTAAATTAATTACATTACCAGTTATTTTAATTTAATTTAGAATAATCAAAGAAACCCCCTAGTTTAATAATTTTTTTTACCAATTTTGTTCTCAAAATTATTACTTATCTTTATGGTTTGCCTCGTGTTATTTGCATAATTATACACTAATTGACTTGTGCACTTGCGAGGTAAATTAAATCTACATCAAAAACCTCAACAATAACACTTAACTAACGGTTACAAAATTATAAGAGTCATTCTGTAATTAAGGAAAACAACTAACTCAGTCCAAAAGCCTTAGGGGGAGACTGTAAATTGCAATCATCTTTTTCACCGAAACAGCTCCATGTTTCAATTTCTTTTCTTCTTCTTACACACACACACACACACACACACACACACACACACATATATATATATATATATATATATATACCTACTTATACATATATAACTATATGCATACTCCTTACTAAACAAAAATTCCCATACTAAACCATTTTGAAGAGACCCACGGCTTCGGTTTTCAAAAAAAAAAAAACTCACCAAAGAAATACGTGAAGACCCACTTCACGGTTTTGGTTTCAAAATTTAATTACAGGCTATATCAAAAGTGATCATGCCACAAGAAGGGGGAGCCGAAAGTCTCGTCATGCGTGAGTGGTCTGTCGTAGTTTGATAGTCAAGATATCTAGCTCTCATCTAGAATTCTCGGTGTTCGATTCCCAACAATGGAACCATTTCATCACGCTACAAAGTAGGGTGATTGTGCTGGCAGTCCATGTAATGGACCAGAGCTAATGTACGAAGGATGAGTAGGATATCTGGGCTTATGTTTTTTTGGGAATGTGACTAGAGTGACTTTGGTTGCCTTGAGAATCGAATGGTTTCATGGGTTGCTTGCTGTGACAGTGGCCTGCAGTAAGATGAGAACCGTTAGGAAACTGGGAGGTTATCCCAGCTAAACCCCTCTGGTGTGAGATTCGTTAACAAGGAATAATATATGTGCCAGAGCCTAGGCGTTCCCTCAAGCTTCCGGTGAAATCGCTTCAAAATGGAAACCCACCTTTATATTTGATTTCAATATCACTTGAGAATTTAGATCCCTTCTCCTATAATCTTACATACCGAACGATTTTCTTGACGGCGTGCAACCAATATTTGCAGCCGCTCACTTCGTTCTCACTGCTATGCCGTCACCCCCCCTATCTCTCTCAACTCTACTAAAATATATCCCTAATAACATGTAGCTTAACTTATAGTCTTAATTACACAGCTTAGTTGATTCGTATTTGAACTCCCAGTGGGAGAAGACTTCCTCCCGAAATCAGTCAAGGAGATAGACTCATTCCCATAGACAAGCTCGATAGAAGCCATCCCGTTCAAAATCTATTAATTATTACTAAAATAGAAAATGCTGCTGCCATGTGGCGGCTTTCTGTTAAATGCTTAAAATTTTTAAAGAATTTCATGCTTCTATGTGTCACACTCTTATGAATTGTAATTTTTTTCTACCAAAATAGATTACTGATAAAAGTTTTACAGATGAAAAGTTACTGATAAAAAATTTACAAATAAAAAGTTACGGTTAGTTTAGGATAAATTTTATCACATTTGATTTTATCTCGTTGGTTAGGATAAGTGTTTTTGCGGATAGAATTTATCACATTTAATTTCAAAGTTTTACTGATAAATTTTTTATCACATTTGATTTTATACGGTTAGTTTAGGATAAATTGTATCACATTCGTAGTTATCAAGCAGTTAAGTTGATTTTATAAGGTTAGTTAGGATAAGTTTTTTTGTCGATAGATATTATCATATTTGATTTCAAAGTTTTACAGATAAAAAGTTACTAATAAAAGTTCTAATCGCATTTGATTTCATACGCTTAATTTAGGATAAATTGTATCATATTTGTAGTTATCAAGTAGTTAACTCTTTTTTTTTCTCTCTTCTTTTTATCATACATAGTCTCTCTTTCTTTTTTCTCCATATGGATTCTCTTTTTTTGTTTCATGCAAACGTGGGGCTTCCTAATCATTTGAGTTAATCTGCTGAAGCGGCAAGGAACAAGACTGTGTAGGTAATTTTGCTTCTTGGATTCTTTCTTTGATCCCCTTCTTAATAAATTTTATGTTCTTAATCTGCTAAATTTTTCACACACATGAATTCTTACTCTGATACCATTACGAAAAGGTTTTTCCCTATTACATACTCACCTCCAGTTTCCATCTAATACACACTCAATTATTTTTACTCCTTACTTCAAATTTCAAGTGCCGCCGTGATTATGGTGCTACACATGTTATAATGCATGGATTTATGGTCATAGTCTTCGGATCGATTGTCTTTTCTTCAGTGAAACTTTGGTGGTCCTAACACCTAAAATTGGGCTACTAGAACTTTGTGATGAAGTAGAGCAAACTCTCATTGGAATTGGATGGTGTAGTGATTTTTCAAATTGAGTAGTGATATGTTCATATTTCAGCATAATTGACATTGAATTTATTCACTTGCATCATATTTTAGTGATTATTATAATGAATTTGGATTTTACTAAGTTAATTCACTTATATGTATAAAATATAGTTAAATGAATCGAAATATTCTCTATCTCACATGTAGGTGGAAATACTTGACAAAATTATTGCATCTCACGTTTCAAAACTAACCATTATTGTGAAGTAAAAGCCTCCAGAAGAAGATAAAGTTGTTGCTATAAAAAATAATAAAATATTGTTTCTACATGTCAAAAAAAAATTATTCTTAAATAACAATATTTGATTATTGATTTTTCTTATAAAAGTTACTTTTAAATTTTTTTTCCACAGTTGAACGATCATATTATTTTAATTAATTATCGAGAGGTGTTAATTTTAAATTGGTTACTTTGTAAGTCTCTGCCTTTGAGTTTCTTTTGTTGAACATATTTAAAAAGACTTTGGGCTGGAGTACTCCACATGTCACCATAACAATAAACATTTGAGACTATTTTTGATACATGAGATGTTTCTAATGTTCATTTTTTTTTATGATCAATATTGTTAAGCATAATCTTATTTTCATTTTGTATGTATTAAACTCATCTATGTGTTTGTATATAATATTCAAGAATTCTATATTTTAACCAGGTTAATCGACATTTACAATATTATACTCCCTCTGTTTCGGGTAAAGAGTCCCTATTTGAGAGTCAAACTTTTTAATAAAGTGATACTTTCAGTAACAAATTAGTAATAGAATGACACTTTTATGCATTAATTTTTGAAAGTAGACTCTTTAAGTGAAACATTAAAAAATGGAATAGTTGACTCTTTACCCGAAACAGAGGGAGTATCTCTAAGTCCACTTTAAGTAAGTTTTACTTAACCAACTACAACTGAATTAACTCAATTTACTTCAAGATAAAATAAAATAATGAAATTAATAGTTCATTTAATTTTTTCTTCCATTATTGGATGATCATATTGTTTTAATTAATTATCGAGAGGTGTTAATTTTAAATTGATTATTTTGTAAGTTTCTACCTTTGAGTTTCCTTTGTTTAATATATTCCGAAAGGCTTTGGACTGGAGTACCATATATGTCACCACTCACCAGAACCAGAAACATTTATGACTATTTTTGATGCATGAGATGTCTCTAACATTTTTTTCTTATATCGATGTTATTTTTTTATTATCGATGTTGTTAAGCTCAATCTTATTTTCATTTTGTATGTATTAAACTCATCTATGTGTTTACAATATTATATCTCTTAGTCCACTTTTAGTAAGTTTTATAACTATAAACAAAGCAAAGATTAATGTACCACTTCCTCCGTTTTCAAATTATCATCCACCTTTTCTTTTTCGTACGTTCTTAAATAATTGTCTTCTTTTAAAAATTTTCCTTTTAGGAAAATACTTTTACCACTCTACCCTTGTTTTTTCTACATATTTTAATTATGACATCATACTCAAGGACATTAAAAGAAACCACATACTTCAACAATATTTATAATACAGTCAATTACTTTTTTCTTAAACGGTGTGTCGGGTCAAAGTACATAATATTTTGAAAATGGAGGGAGTATTATGTTACATGTAACGATCATGTTGTCAGGCCTCTTGAATCTTTTGTATCTTAAACTTTTGATAAATAAATTTGTTTTCAATTAAGAATCTTTAAACATTGATCACAAAAGAAAGCTAATTATTTTTAGGAATTATAAAGAAAATATTCAATTTCCTACCATTTCATTTTTTTTATTTTAAATTTAAGATAGAAAGTATTCAGTTTTTAAGTATTTTTAAATTACTAACTATTCTGATAAATTTAAGAAACTATTAATTTCATTATATTACTTTATCTTGAAGTAAACTGGGTTGATCCAGTTGTAATTGGTTAAGTAAATTTGAAATTCATATTACATGCCCGTCTTTGCAATCATTTCATAAGATGATAAATTTATTTAATTAAACTTTTTTTAGTATTGTATTAAATATTTATATTATAACGAGTTTGAAAAATTCTTTTATTATAAACAACTTTTTTAAAAAAAATTTAAAATCATGCATCGCACGGGTATAACATAGTTATCTTTTTTTTTTTTTTTTTTTGAAGAAGCAGGGGCGGCACCCTGCGAGATTTTATTGCAAAAAAGAGAGAAAAACAAAACTTGAGGGAGACAACCAGCCTTGCCCTTATAGATAGGAGGACGGAGGAGCCTCACTTCGAACAGGAAATACAAAACTATCTATATAGAAAAAAAACTACTTTTTCCTATACGTGTAAAAACCAAACATATCCATTTTCACAGCCTTCTTGACTGACAGAGGAAGAGACAAGAAACTGGAGTATATCATCTGAGCACCATGAGAGTGAGCTTCCGCCGCAAGCCGATCCGCTACTTGATTTTGTTCTCTGAAGACATGAGCTAATTGAAAATCCTTACTTAAAGCCTTACACTCCCTTAACACATACATGTACTGCCACGAGGCTGAGTGATTACGAACTAAAACATTGACTGTGCATAAAGAATCAGATTCAACCATAACCTTGGAGAGACCCATATCACGGCAAAGGAGCAGACCATCTCGCAAAGCTAATAATTCTGCATTCATATTAGATCCTTGCTGATAATGAAAGGAAAAGGCACTAACAAAAGCTCCATTTTCATCACGAATAATACCTCCACACGTACAAACCCCATTAATAGAAGAACCATCTGTATTAAGCTTGACAAATCCATTTGTAGGAGGGAACTATTTCAACCATTTACCTCTACGTAAGGCCAGACATAAAATAGGAAGATGAATGCTTTGCATGGCAATAATAGCATTGGCTTTACAAACCGCTTTGGGATTAAAAACAAACATCATATCCCTCAGATCATTTAAAGTGTTTTGGTAAATACGCTCAAACGACATAGCTACGCCTTCAAAAACAGTTGTACAACGATCCTTCCAAATTTCCCAGCAAGTAGCCATTACGATACCAAGTTGACAAGCCCTGTGACGACCCGACCCGGACCCCAATGCGAGATCCCGAGTCGCGCCGTCCAAATAGACAAGATACACAAGCATGCACAAGTAGGATTATAAAATTCATGTGGCGCAACATCGCATACGAATAACAACTCGGCTACACTTGGCCGGAAAAACAACCTAAAAATAAACAAGTTATCGGCGACGTTACAGCCGGAACCCAACAACTACTCCTACAATATTAACACATGCTTATAATAACCTCAACGGCCACAACATGCCGGAGACAACAACAACAATAATAATTAAACAAGCTTTAGCGGAAGAAAACTGTAGCGAACCATACACATATAAACAGGCTCGACATATAAGTCGGCATACCAAAAGATTACAAGTGTCAAATAGTTAAGTTTACTACAACAACAAAAACCCCAAGCCAAGTCTATATGACTTGCTTCCCAACGTCCTTTCCAAAATAAAAGTCTAAACAACAAGTCCAAAAGATCAACCTTGAGGTTACAAACAACCAAACGTGAATAAGGCGAGTCTATCTCGGAACGTCTCCACGGCTCGTATCTAAGGAAACAAAACAAACAAATAGGGTAAGTCGAAAGACTTAGTAAGTTACTACAATGCATGTTCATGTTATAGCATGACATTTATCTCAATTATGGAACATGATCATCATATAGCACTTAGCACATTAATCACATAAGTGCGGGAAAATAAATCATACAAGTAGGATATGATATAGTCACGACCGCTTCGTAGCTCCTGCAATAAACTTTATTATACTTTATCGTGCAACATCGATGCTCTGTGATTGCATCGACTTTCATCAAGTACCACTCGATCTAGATAGCAAGCCAATGCGGCACTTATTGATACGGCAAGGCTACTTCCCCATTGCGCCAACAATGGAGGTGTGTGTGAGGTCCAGTGCGGCGATCCATAGCGAGCACGAATCCCATAATTCGTGAAGGCGATGCATCATCCCACCCTGACTTAATAAACAAGCCAAATAATGCCAGTTGGACTCAATGTGATGCACAAGTAGATATTTACTTGACTTAAACCAATCAAGGATCGAATTCGACAAGAGCGAACTCGACCAACCAAGTAGGGTATTAATCTCTACCATAAAATCATATCAAGGCAATTAATTGCTCAAAACCAATCTTTCATAACGTCTTATTGCAAACAATTAAACCAAGTTCATGTTTGAGTAAACCAATCAAACGGTGTTCAAACTTTGTAGGGATTGAAACTAGAGTTCAACATGTTCAAATATTCCCTAGAGTCGACTCCGTTGAGTCTTTTCTCTAAATTCCCAATTTTGGAGAAATGGAAGCTATGTGCTTCATAACCCAACCTAGGTCATTTCTAGGTTCAACAAGGTTGTAAACTCACCAAGGCATTATAATGTGATCCATGTTCATTATAGAGTCCAATATTGAGGATAGTACACATAACAACTTCACAACATTTCATGAAGGCATAAACTAGGGCATTCACATATATCAACACTTCCATCACAAATGTAATACATGTTTCTAACATGTTCAAAACCTTAAATAGACAAGATGGAAGAGTATTATAAACATTCATAGGTAAGAAATCAACCTAATCATGCTCCTATCAAGCTCATAATTTTCAAAATACAAGAAGATAGCATAGGAAGCATAAAAGTGTCCTCATTGACCTCAATCACCATAGGCTTTGTTTCCTTAGGATCAATGAGAACTAAAAGAAGAAGAAGAAGAAAGTAACTTACTTGTTCTACACCAAAGAAAGCAAATGAGAAAATCGTTCGGATGGAAATGCTCTACTCTTTGAGCTCTACACCTTTGATGAAGGAGTCTTGGGCAAATGGAGATTGGATGAGGGAAGATGGAGATGAGAGCTTCAAGAAGCCATGGGAGAACTCTCAAGAACACTCTCTCACGTTTTTGGAAGAGCTCTCAGCAAATGAGAAGGCAAGAAGCTGATTTGTGGCTTATAAGGGGTCAAAGGTTGAGTGGGACAAGTGTCAAGCCAATGTGGTCCCTTTCAAATCTGATTTGGTGGCTTAATGACCCACTAATGAACTCTTAATCCATCATTACAACTAGTTAGGGATGTTAGGACTTAAGTGGGAAGGGTTAGGGAGGTTTAGGATAGGTTTAGATAGGGGGTTAAGGTGTACAAGTCGTTCAATATCAAAACAGGGGAAAAAATCCCGTAACAGCTCTCAGAAGATGAGGCGGGCGCCTCACAAGAAGCCAGGCGGGCGCCTGGGAAGCTGAGGCTGAAAGCTGAAATTGAAATGCTCCCAGAAGTTGAGGCGGGCGCCTCACTAAAGTCCAGGCGGGCGCCTGGGAAGCTGAGGCTGGACAGTCAATCTTGTAAAATCGACCATAAATCGCTCACAACTCCAAATGAGGTGATTTTTGATTTTTCTGAAACTAGACTCATTAAATTATATTTTAGAATTTTAAATTACTCCATTTGGACTTATATTCATCAAGATATGGTTACAACAAAAATCAAGTACAGAAGTTGTTTTTCTGAAAACTGAATTCTGGCACAGCCGTAAGTCAAGACCTAATTGAGGTACTTAGACACCTTGGAAAATTACCAAATTTTACAGAGAGTATCCTAACGTATGAAGGTAAAACATACTAAATTTTTAGAAAATTCTATTCAGTGGATTAGTACCAGAATTTTCCCGAAGTTTGCCCAAAACATGACTGGTCTGTGAAGGAATAAATTGGTCATCTCATAACCAAAGGTAACAAGTCTATGAACAATGATTGCACAAGAATGATAATTACTAGTACACTTGGTCTATAACTCAAATGAACTTCTCACAAGTTGAAAACACAAAGAATACAAGCAACGAAGGAAGAATCGCTAAGGCCAAAACAAGGCAATCGAACCGGCGATTCAACAAACAAGCTTACATGATTCTAAACATGTTAAGAGCTTCATGAATGACTTATGAATGTTTCTAAATCATATATGGACTAAGTAAACATGCTCACAATCAACAAGAAAACATGAAGGCAAGCATACAATGCACATGCAAGAATACGGGGTGTTACACTCTCCCCTCCTTAAGGAATTTAGTCCCTAAATTCTTACCAAGTTCATCAAATAAATGTGGATGCTTCTCGCGCATCTACGCTTCCGTTTCCCAAGTCGCTTCTTCAATGTTGTGATTTCTCCAAAGAACTTTGACTAAGGGAATTCTCTTGGTTCGTAGCACTTGCTCCTTGGTATCCAAAATCTTCACGGGCTTTTCAACGTAAGACATATCCGGCTCAAACGTTATCTCCTCATACTCAAGTACATGGGACTCATCTTTCAAATACTTTCGCAACATGGAAACATGGAAGACATTATGAGTTTCCGAAAGTGAAGGTGGCAATGCAATTCGATACGCCAAAGACCCAACTCTCTCAAGAACCTCGAATGGGCCAATGTACCTCGGTGTAAGCTTCCCTTTCTTGCCGAATCTCTTAGTACCTCTCCTCGGTGTTACCTTCAAGAACACGTAGTCTCCCACTTGGAACTCAAGATCTCGTCTTCGATTGTCCGCGTAACTCTTTTGTCGACTTTGAGCGGTGCGCAATCGATCTCTAATCAACTTCACGCTCTCAACCGACTGTTGCACTAACTCGGAACCCCAAAGTTTCGCCTTTCCAACTTCGTCCCAACAAATTGGTGATCTACACTTACGCCCATACAATGCTTCATAAGGCGCCATCTTGATACTCGACTGGTAGCTGTTATTATACGCAAACTCGGCTAAAGGTAAATGAGAATCCCAGCTTCCCTTGAAATCCATGGCACAAGCTCGCAGCATATCCTCCAAAATCTGAATTAATCGCTCGGATGGCCATCCGTTTGTGGATGAAAAGTCAGATCAAGTCCAATCTGGTCCCCAAAGCTTCCTGCAACGACTTCCAAAATCTAGATGTGAACCTCGGATCTCTATCGGACACAATGCTAACAGGTACGCCATGAAGTCTCACAATCTCCTGAATATACAAAGCTGCCAACTGAGTCAGCGAATAAGTGATAGCTATCGGAATAAAGTGTGCAGACTTAGTCAATCTGTCGACTATAACCCAAACTGCATTAAACCCTCTCGCGTCTTGTGATAACCCCAATCACAAAATCCATGGTAATGAACTCCCATTTCCATTCAGGGAATCTCAGTGGTTGTAGAAATCCCAGAGCCTCGATGCTTTCGGCCTTAACTCGCCGACAAGTCAAACACTTTGACACATACTCTGCAATTTCTCTCTTCATGCCCTTCCACCAAAATTGTCTTTTCAAGTCTAAGTACATCTTCGTGCTCCCCGGGTGAATGGTATACTTCGTTTTATGAGCCTCATCAAGAACCAACCTCTTCAATTCAGTATTACAAGGAACACAAATCCTACCTCGAAATGTCAAAGTGCCCTCACTATTAACCACGAAATCAGGCGATACATTCTCAGCCAACCCATCAATAATTTTCTTCAACTCCGGATCATTCCCTTGCTCTTCTCTAATTTTCCCAAATAAAATTGGCGTAGCACGAATATTTGCGAAAATTACACCTCTATCATAAACACTAGGACCCCAATCTCGCAAATCCTCCAACATCTTCCATTCTCTAACCATCATACAAGACATGTGAACCTTCCTACTCAAGGCATCCGCTACCACATTTGCCTTCCCCGGATGATATAAAATAGTGCAATCATGATCTTTTAATTTTTCCATCCATCTTCTTTGCCTCATATTCAACTCCTTTTGAGAAAATAAATACTTCAAACTTTTATGATCGGTGAAAATCTCAAACTTAGCCCCATACAAGTAGTGTTTCCACTTATGCAACGCGAAAATAATCGCAGCCAACTCCAAATCGTGTGTCGGGTAATTCTGCTCGTGAATAGACAACTTCCTCGATGCATAGGCGATCACTCTTCCATTTTGCATCAAAACACAACCCAAACCTTCCTTAGAAGCATCGCTATAGATCACAAAATTATCTTCCCCACTAGGCAAAGCCAAAATAGGTGCCGTCGTCAACCGCTTCTTAAGCTCTTGGAAACTAGACTCACATTTCTCGCTCCAAACAAACGGCACATTCTTTTGCGTCAATCTCGTCATAGGAGTCACAATCCGAGAAAAACCCTCAATAAACCTCCGGTAATAACCCGCTAAACCCAAGAAACTCCGAACCTCGGTAACTGAACTAGGTCTCTTCCAATTCGTCACCGCTTCAACCTTAGAAGGATCAACGGCTATCCCGGCGCTAGAAACTATATGCCCCAAAAAAGATACCTCCTCGAGCCAAAAGGCACATTTGCTAAACTTGGCGTAAAGCTGTTTCTCTCGAAGAATGGATAAGACAATCCTCAAGTGTTTCTCATGCTCCTCCCGAGATTTCGAATACACTAAAATATCGTCAATAAAGACTACAACAAAACAATCAAGATAACTGTGAAAGACACGGTTCATCAAGTCCATGAACACCGCTGGTGCATTTGTCAACCCAAACGGCATCACTACAAATTCAAAATGCCCATATCTAGTGCGAAAAGCCGTCTTCGGAATGTCTTCCTCTCTAACCTTCAATTGGTAGTAACCCCATCTCAAATCAAGCTTAGAATAAACAATAGACCCTTGCAATTGGTCAAAGAGGTCATCAATGTGGGGTAGAGGATACTTATTCTTAATGGTCACCTTATTCAATTCTCGGTAGTCTATGCATAACCGCAAACTCCCATCTTTCTTCCTCACAAATAAGACCGGTGCGCCCCAAGGCGACACACTTGGTTTAACAAAACCAATCTCTAGGAGTTCTTGCAACTGAGTTTTCAACTCCCTAAGCATGGGCGCCATCCTATACGGTGCCTTAGAAATCGGTGAAGTCCCCGGAATAAGCTCAATGCAAAATTCTAGTTCTCTATCGGGTGGCATAGCATGGTCGGTAGAAAACACATCGGGAAATTCACATACTACCGGAACCTCTTCTAAGTTCGGCGAAGACTTCTTCTTATCAACTACGCATGCAAGATAACCCGTACACCCTTGAGATAGTAATTTCCTAGCCCTTAGAGCAGAAATGAAATGCAAGTCACTCGATGCATGATCACCCACAAAAGTAAACTCAGGCACACCCGGCATATAAAAAGTAACCCGCTTCCTATGGCAGTCAACTATAGCATGATAAGCACATAACCAGTCCATGCCAAGAATCACATCAAAATCACGTATAGGTAGAACTACCAAGTCCGCATGCAAAGTGTGGTCACCCACCAAAACATCACAAGATTTAAACACTTCAGACGCTAGCATATATTCCCCGAAAGGGTAGACACTTCAAGCAAATATGACAAAGATTGAGGCAATACGCAAAGATTCTCAACAAAGTGCGAAGCAACATAAGAATGCGAAGACCCTGGATCTATGAGAACTCGAGCCTTATGATCGAATATAGAAAGAGTACCTCCTATCACGGCCGTAGACCCCTGAACCTCGCGCTGATCAAGCGCAAACACACGGCCTTGAACCTTGGGTTTACCGTCCCCATCTCTTTTAGCCCTGCATCGTTGTCCACGCACCCGATCGACTAGCCTTAAACTTCTGGACAATCCTTCTTCATGTGAGTTCCATCTCCGCAATAGAAACACTTCCCATTTTTCCCCCAGACCTATCATTGTGTGCCTGCACCTTTGGCGTAGCGAACAAATCATAGCCTCACTACGCGACCCTTGCTGCCCCTTAGATGAAGAAGTATTGTTACCTTGCTTCCCAGACTGTGGCCTACCTTGGCCTCCACTTCTCCTATCACGGTTCCCTTGATATCCCCTTCTATTACCCGAACTATTTCCCTG
The DNA here is from genome assembly GCA_013146195.2 of Codonopsis lanceolata. Lineage (NCBI taxonomy): Eukaryota > Viridiplantae > Streptophyta > Magnoliopsida > Asterales > Campanulaceae > Codonopsis > Codonopsis lanceolata. The sequence continues at coordinate 77,812,686 of CM028378.1, read as the reverse complement.
ATTATTGTTCTGGGTAGACTGCCGTGCATTACTAGCATTATTCTTGACCCGGTGTTCCTCAATGTCTTGCTCCACCTCATACGCTCGATCAACTGCACTCCGGTAATCGGTGAGCTTAAGCGCTAGAATCTGTTTTCTAAACTCAGTTCTTAACCCCTTTACAAACTTGTGTGTTCTCCGTGCCTCCGTGGGAATCAGATACGTACAATATCGGCTCAATTCTGTGAATTTCGCGGAATACTCCGCTGATGTCATGCTACCTTGCTCAAGGTCATAGAACTCCTTCTCTCTTTGGTTGCGAACCACATCCGGCACATATTCATTCTTAAACTCTCTTTGGAAATTGGCCCAAGTAATGGGAACTTGTTGCATCTCCCAACTTTCTTTCAACACAGTCCACCAATGTTCGGCGGCTCCCTTAAACTTAAAGGTTGCTAGCATAACTCTTTCTTCGTCGGTACACCCCAAAACAAGAATATCGTCCGCATAGAGGAGATGAGACACCATAACTCCGCCACGTCCATGATTAAATGGAGTTGATAAACCAGACTGCATGGTCCTGTTAATGTTAATAGAGAGAATTTCCTACGCTAAGATAAAAAGGAGCGGAGAAAGCGGGTCACCCTGACGAACACCACGAGTAGAAGGAAAAAACCCATGAGACTCCCCATTGAAACCCGAGCCAATTTGATCGAACAGCTTCAGACAAGCCTGGATGTGTTTACTTGGGAACCAGAGGATATGAGGGGTGTCAGTGAGGAGGTGGCTGTGCACTGCCTAAGTATGGATCTAGCATACATGCCCATTCAACAGCAGCCTAGACAGTTTCTCCTCGGAAAAGACAAAGCAATCAAGGAGAAGATGAAAAAGTTTTTGGTTTATGCCCTAGAGGCAAATCTATTTTTCCATATATCATTATTTATTGAGGTATTTATGTATTATGTATTATTTGTTTATCTATAGTAATGCATCATGAAGCCCTTAGAATAAATATGTTATTCTTAAATATCACTGATCAAGCATTATTATTAATAAAAGCAATAATAATACACAGAGACTAACATGTGTTTAGACTCATATAGTTGATATCAGTCTACACATGGGTGTGTGTTAGGTGTAACGACATACTGAATTGACCCGCATAAGAATGCTACGTGGATCGTTACGTGAGTGTTATAAGCGATTCTCATAGTGACAAATGAGTTCGTTGTCCTTTGACTTGAAGTCGTTATATACCCTAGATGAGGAGTTTTATATTTTGATACAGATAAATGTCATTCTGTAACAAGGTGATTATAAAGTCGAATATTGGATATACCACGAATCATGCTGAGGGATATGAACAATGTAGATAGAATTTGTCCCTCCTACATTAACAGGAGTATAATATTTATGGGCCCCTTGATAAGTGAAACTTAAGTAAATGCATGACCGTGCTAAAATAAATCAATATGAGATATTGAGTTTATTTGTTTATTATGATCAGTGACCCCTTGTTTCTTGTCTAGCGAGCATAGTTACTTAGAGTGAGGAACATATATTGGCTAGTTTCACCACTTGACCGCTAAAAGACTTTGTCACTTTGTTTATTTGGCGAAAGATGTCTTAGAGGCTAATAGACAATGAATGAAGATGAATTTTTCTGTAATGGGGCGTATAGTGTCAGGCGCATGTCGAGTGGACGTGTCGTATGTAACCGTCGCTCACCCAAGTGAGCTTCCACGAATACACTTTTCTCGAGGCGACATTTAATATGACGCCTTGTTTCCCACGTTGCATTCCCAGGCAATCATTTCCCTTTATATCCCCCCATTTTACCTCTCCAAACCATCTATAAAACTCCAGAGCTCTTATAACCTTCTGCTCTTTTACAAGCTTTCCTATTCTCAAGCCTTCATATTCTCTAGCTTCCCTTTGTGTTCTTCTTGAAATCGTCGTAGCCGTTTTTGGATTCATTGCAACAACGACTCAGTTGCATCTGCTTGAATCAATAACCCTTACACTCAATAGGTAATTAATGTCTTGATTTAACCATTGTTTGAACTTGATTTCCTCCTTTTTGTTCTCTCCGCTAAAACCCTATATCTGCGGTTCGATGATGTTTGTTGGGAGTATGATGATGAACTAGTTACGATCTGGAATCTACCCATGATGAGCACTCGGGAATTTGATTTCCATTATTTCTATCCGCATTTATGTTATGTTGATTTTCACGGTCCCTGACCTATTTTGGGTTTTGGGTTCTTTAGCTTTGACAGCCCTTTAATGGGTTTCGCACCAACACAAGCACACACATAAGCATGATTTGAGGAATACCAAGCTAGTGCCCTATTCACCGGTTCAAGCTATAGAACCCCAATAAAGGGTTTTGCCTACTCATTTATGCTTGTTTTTTCGGGTAGGAATTAATGTGTCCCTTCCTCGATTCCTGTAGGATGTCTTCCCACAAAGAAAGTAGATCTAAGATTGAAGGATGTAGCTTAATAAATCCGCCCCACGTTCCGGACGTGGCCTTGATTATATCCGTCTTTTTCGCTTGCGCAGTTAAGGCCTTCGCCTTGCCATTCATGGCCAAACCTATATAAAGCCCTCTGACAGAAGAGAGAAGGTATGTTCACATAGACATAGGCAAAAACTCTGCCAAAATACTTATGCATTTGCTGGTTATCTAACTTTCATGCCGGAGTGCTTTTGCAGGGAAAGCCCCTACCCAGTTCACGTTTGATCTTGACTTTCTCGACATGTTTGGGCCACACAGATTTAAAGCCCATATATCCTATTTATTAAGCCAAGTGTATCGAGAATAATTTGGATACATCATCTCTTCTAATATTTGCTATAATGCTCTTTAAAAAATTCTCTCTCTAAAATTCTCTCTCTAGCTCACGTTTTCTCTAACCCTAATTAGGGTTTAGTCCCTATGCCGCCGGATGGCTTAGAGGCCCAGCCTTCGGTTGTCCCTGCTATACCCACGTCGCAGCCATCTCCTACACCTCCAGCCACTACGGTGACTAAAACTTACGTGTCTATGGTTGCTCAACCGAAGGGTCTTGTGGGTAATAATGCCCCAATCTTGCATGCGATACCCTTGGCTCCCAGACAAACAACAATCTTTCACGGCGAACATGGATGCTTGTTCACACCCCTAGAATTGGAGGCTACGGAGAAGCAGTTTGCAAACACGTTTGTTCTTAAATTCTCGGCTGGTAGGTCCTCAGTTTATGCTATTCAGGTGGAAATAACACGTTCATGGAATCTTAAGGAGTCTTTTGTGGTAGGGCTTTTGGACCCCAGACATGTCATGGTCAGATTATCCTCGGCAGAAGATCTTGTTCTTGCCCTCTCCAAGGAATCTCACATGATCCAATCTAGTATGTATCGATCTTTTTGTTGGTCATCGGATTTTGCTTTTAGGAAGGATAGCACAAAGGTTGCTGTATGGGTTCGGCTGCACCAGTTACCCTTAACGTATTTTAATCCCTCTATCTTACAGTGTATTGGGAATTCGCTGGGTCGATTCTTAAGGGATGATGAGAAAACCCTAGCCCTATCCCGACCAGCTTTTGCCCATATATGCGTTGAAATTGATATGGCGGAGACATTGCCTTCACGTTTTTGGATTGGCACTGGTAAAGATCATGGGTTCTGGCAGCTCGAATTTGAGGGTAACATCCTCTACTGTGTTGGATATGGTCTGTTGGGACATACAAAAGATCGTTATCGTAAAGGACAGAAGCGTATGCATGTTCACAATGCTAATGTTGTTGGTTCAGAACATGCAAAAACTACTAATCAAGATGTACAAAACTTTGATAGAACTGGTTTAAGCGAGCAAGTTACCTTGGAACCCAAGGGCAAAGAAAAAGTGAATGTTCCTCAAGAAGCTGTTATTCCCCCTCCCGTAATGCGCTGGGAGCCAGTTAAAATTTTGAAGAACCCGGAGACAGCCTCGGTTTCAAAAACAAAAAATTCCCAAGGTTGTATGATGGAAGATGACCTTATAAATATCACGACTGACGATGCAAGTCCAAGGAAATCTATTGGTAGGAATACGATGAAGGAGAGTGTTAAGCTCACTAACACCTTGCTACTCTTGTTGATCTTACGGAGGATGATAGGCACGTTTGTGATGATCAGGACATGCAGCATATGGTAGATGGGGTTCAGGTTGCTGTCCCGTTTGAGGAGAATAATCCTCTTAATGGAACGGATGCTAATATAGAAGTTGGTAAGGTGAGCTTTAATATGAACGGTGGTTTACATAAAGCCTCTTCCTTTTCGGACTTTGGTGCTTTGGGAAATGAAAGGGGACTGGATTCCTAGAAATCTTTGGACCATGTTGGACATAAAGTTCATGTCAAGCATACTAGGTCTACTTCGCTTGATGATCTCAGGGATTTTCCTCATTCTGCTTCATCTGTTAAAGCTTTCCAACAACATTTGCTGGGACCAAGCTAAAGCTAAGAAGAAGCCAAAATCTAAAGTAAATTAGACTAAGAAGCGACAAACTAGGGCTACCGTGAATGGCCATGTACCCTCTAATTAATTTGGTGTTATGTCGATTATCATATGGAATGCACATGGGGTTGGCAATAAGAAAACTATTTCTTACATGCAAAAATTGATCTCTCAGCACAAACCTTTTTTGGTAGTTCTTCTCGAGCCCAAGATTGACGGTGCTCGTCTTGGAAAAATTGTTAGGAAGCTTCGTTTGAATAAAAGCATGCATAATGAGCCTACTAATACCCATATTTGGCTTATTTGGGATAACACTATTCAAGTTGATTATTTTAGTGCAAATTCTTAACAAGTTACAGTTCGGATTACGGGAACCAATAATCTTTCTATCGTGGCTACTTTTGTTTATGCGAAATGTACTAAGGGGAACATCAAATGTTATGGCATGATTTGGTGGACATATCTAACAGTATCAGTACTCCTTGGTTCATAGGAGGTGATTTCAACACTATCTCTTCTTCGTCAGAAAAGTTAGGGGGTAATGGTTTCGATTTTGGTAGTATGGAGGACTTCAATAACTTCATGCTTGCGACAAGTGTGATGGATGTTGGTTACGAAGGGTCTATTTATACTTGGTGTAATGATCATCATGGTAATGGTAGAATTTGGGAACGTCTGGATCGTGTGCTAACTAATGGTCTTTACAAAGCCTCCTTCCCCTCTTTACGGGTTACTCATCTGAGCAGGATAGAGTCGGACCACTCTCCTTTTCTTCTTGACTTTCAGATTTCCACAAAACCTAAAGGTCTCTTTCGGTTCCAACGTATGTGGATTGATCATCCTGATTTCTTAACTTTTGTTAAGTCGATTTGGAAAAGGGACTGTTCTAGAACCACTATGGAAATTCTTCATCAGAAATGGTAATGCTTCGTAAAGCTCTTAAGGATTGGAATTGGTCGGTATTTGGGCACGTGTAGAAGAAAATTACAGCCTCTCAAGATGCTATTTTACGTCTTGACTTTCAGCTTCAGCAAGGGTGGGATGACTTAACGGCTGATTTACTCGATCGTACTCGAAGGGATCTTGAGCAGTTAATCAAATGGGACGATGAATTGGTTCAGCAGAAAGCTCGCATTAGATTGCTCAATGACGGGAGCGGAGTACAGCATTTTTCCATACCACTCTTTGTGATCGAGCAGCATGGAATACTGTTCGAATCAAATTGCGTGATGGGTCCTGGTGCTCGGACGGTCCTTCTTTGGGTAATATGGCTATAAGCCACTACTCCACTTTGTTTTCCACTTCTAATCCTAGCCTGGATGTGGACCTTTTTTCTTCTGTTCATAAAAAGGTTGGGGAGGCTGATAAAAACCTTATGGCGTCGACCTTTAGCTTCCGAAATATGGGAGGCTGTGAAAGGTTTAAATGCTGATAGTGCTCCCGGTCCTGATGGCTTCACGGGACATTTCTTTCAGGCGTGCTGGGATATAATAAAAGAGGACGTTGTTGCTACGGTTTAGGATTTCTTTCATGGCACCATTCTTCACCGTGGTATTTCTTCCACTATTCTGGTCCTTATCCCTAAAATTGCAAATCCTAGTAATTTTAGTGATCTTCGCCCTATCAGTTTGTGCAATTTTACGTGCAAGATCATCTCCAAGATTATGGCCAGTAGGATGGTGGGAATTTTTCCTAAGCTCATTTCTTTGGAACAATTTGGCTTAGTCAAGGGTCATGCTATTCAGGAGAACATAGCTTTGGCTCACGAACTCATCAACAGGATTAACAGTAAAGTTTTCGGAGGTAATGTAGCTTTTAAACTTGACATGTCGAAGGCGTATGATAGAATGGAGTGGCCTTTTATTTTAAAAGCTCTTCGGGCCTTTGGTTTTAATTCTCAGGTGTGCACTTTAATTGAGCACCTTCTAAATAATATTTGGTATATTGTGCGGATCAATGGTTCCAACTACGGATTTTTCAATTCGTCGCGTGGTGTTCGTCAAAGGGACCCTTTATCTCCTTTGTTGTTTATTCTTGCCTAAGAAATTCTCTCGCTTGCTATTAACACTACAACAAAAAGGGTCTATTAGAACCCACCCCCAATTGAGTCCTTAAACACAACTTTATAGGACGCCTTACTTAATAGGACGCAAACTTAGTCATCCTATCTAAAGGGGTAGCAAAAAGTTAATAGGACTCTTAGGGGCGACTTAATAAAATAAATGTGTTAAGACGCCTTTAATCGTCCCATAAAGAACGTCCTAATATATCTCTAAACTGATGACGTATGATGTCCTAATATAGTAGAACAATAGGACAAGGAGAAGCGTCCTAATATATTGTGTTGATAGGACGAAGTTTGTCGTCCTCATATATTATCTTGATAGGACGAAGTTTCAGGCGTCCTAATAGTCACCTTGATAGGCGTTTCAACAATAAATTGATAGGACAACCATGCCCCTACAAATTTTAGTAACGTGGCGTCATAAGAAGCATTTTCACCTTTAATTTTAGGAAATTAATTTTTTTAAGTATTTTACGAGATAATGCTTTTAAGAATCATTTTACCACCGTAATAGATATTAACATTCACATACCACTAAAAAAAATAAAACCATTAAAAAGAACCAAGACATTTAAATTTAACTCTTTAATATTAATACATAATTATGCCATACAAATTTATTTTAAACCAATGTATCCCTAACACAATCTTATCCACAAACTCATATCCTAGCAACTCTAAGAGTAATTGGAAAAACTTGTGTGCTGGAAACACCTCGATCATCTCTGAGCTTGTTTGAGCCCAAAGCTCCAATTGGAGAAGTAGCTGGCACGTTGCTACTGGATCAACACCCCCATTTTTCCTTCAGATCCAAGGGGTTCAAAGACATGAACACCATCTAACAGGCCAAGTGCAAATTGGAATTACTGCATAGGAACCAAACCAAAATTGTTGGAATATTGAACAATGACTATAAATTTGTAAACATGCACCTGAAACTAAGCCACATACCTGATTACATTAGGAGAGAGATAAACAAAAAAAGTTCAAAAGGATGGAAACCAAATTAGAGAGAGAAATGACCATCAAAAGTATTTGCAATATTCTTGAATCAAAAAACTATAGTGATATAAAATATGCTAACATGCGCATTTGCTCTAATCCTAATGAAACTAGCACATTCTGGCTGAAAAAAGTAATAAACATCTCTTAGAATGCATCCTATGTACTCAATAACACCTCTGTTTCTATCTTCTAGTTACTGGAGAAGTGTAAAGGCAATCTCATTCACAAAAGTCAACAGCACAGCTGCAACAGAATCACAAGCCTATGCCCCTAGTTTCAATGACTTGAAGTTTATATACCAAGAGCGTGAAATCAGTATTGTTTTAACTCGACAGTCATTAAAGAACAAGAATTATGAAATTAGTTAGGCATTGTTTTACTATAAAAGTAAGGAAAAGAGTCTTACATACTTCTTTTCCATTTCAGTCGAGGGAAGGTATAATTGTGGGTTGAGGATATGCTCTTTGGCTATAGAACAAAGATGGAACAACACCCTGACAAATACAAACAGGATGAAGCAAAACACAAGATGTTAGTGGCAAGCACAAACTAAAGCCAAATTAAATAAAATTGTATAAACTAAAACATTTTTTAAAAAAAAAAGAAGAAGAAACAAACTGACTAAAACATAGAGATATATAGATATATCATAAAACTAGCCTTTTCTTTGGCTTTCCATGCTTGAGAAATTCTTGTTTGCAATATTCTGAACATAAATTTTTATCTCCATGGTAGACAAAGGTGGCAATAGGTTCTCTTTGTCATCGATGACATCTTTACGACCATTGGGAACTGATGTTGTAACATGTGTGCCAAAGTTCTCAATAAAGCTATCCTCCAAAAGGAAAAGAAAAAATACAATGAGAGAAAATGAAACTGTAGAACAAAGCTTTAATAAAAAAATGTTTTAGTAATAAATAATTATGAGATACATACCTTGCTAAGGCAGCATTTAAGCTACCAAGAGGAAATGTATGAGTGAAAGATGACAGATTTGGTAGAGCATGTAAATTTGAAGTTGGAGACATCTTTTTTTTCATCTAACACCTTCCTCTTTCTATCAAAAGATCATAATTTCCAATGGCGAGGCAAGAGTGGGAAGTAGACGATGTGTAGAAGTACTTTCAAAATCTCATCTAGTCAATTTACATCATATTTCGTACTTTGAAATATTTGCTTTTCTCATCCTTAATCAAAGAAATAAAAAAATTAACTAACTAAAAGATGAACCATTTCTGAAATTTCTACTACCCTAAACCAGTTTCAACTTTCAAACAATTCATGCCTATAACCACTCAGATCAAAGAAAATATAATAAATTAAAATTTCGATGGGTGAATATAAATTAAAAGACATGCAATTGAAAGAACTTGAGCAATACTTGTATAATCTAGGCACAAACAGAAGTTTTGTAAAGAAGCCATGCTCTCTCACAATATACAAACATAAGAGTCTACCATTCTGACAAAATACAATCAAATCCTAATTATAGTGCTGCTGCGATACTAATTTCTTAAGTTATAGACCATACTTCTAATTTAGTGCTAATAGTAATTAGGGTTAAAACAGTTGTATATTTATATAAGAAAACATTAAAGACAATCTATATTCACAAAAATTAGAATTTAAAATGATAAAGAGAGCCTTATAAGGTACCTCATGATAATTCCGAACACTCGAATCATCATGTCCAGTTGTCTACTGTGAGTTCTTGATGTCCATTGAAACATTGGGCACTACCAATTTCTCATACAATCATAGATCCCTAGTGTGCTCTTCATCAACTTCAATAACCCTAAACTCTGATACTCCTTTACAATATAGAAGCCTCGTATCAAAATTGACATCGAATCCACTATACATCGATACCGAGCTAAATGACGTCTCTGAATTCTCTCCTAAATATGTATGACGACCGTGAAGCAATGACCTAAAGAGAGAGAGAGAGAGAGAGAGAGAGAGAGAGAGAGAGTGGTGATTTGGGGATTGTGGGTAATTGATTTAGGGATATGTTAGGGGGGAGGCGTGATTTTGGCGGTACATTTCACATTTGGGGATTTTAGGAATGGGATGGTGGAGGGAGTTTTAATTTTTGGGGAAAATTTTAAGATTTATCAAATTAGGCCCAATATATTTGATTGAATTAAATTTATATTTAAATATATATAATTTTCAGTAAAAAATTATGTCATTATTTAATATTACAACCAATTTTCAAATAATTTACGAATACGCATGATTTTGACTTTTGGGTATAAATATTATTTTAACATAATATACTTGCATATTTCGTTGTTATTTTTAATAATTATTTTATTGTTGTCACCAATTCTGCTGGCACCACCACCGCCAAAACCAACACTACCACCATCCTAACAACCACTAAAGCATTTCCACCCTCGCTACATCATCGCATCACCACCACCTCATGTGAATCACAACTACCATTAATGACCCCCCCCCAACATGAATAGGAAAACAACGATCATACTACAACCGCAGCTAATCCAAACAATTACCTACATGTCAAATGACTGAAATTACCACCATAGCACATCCTTCCATTAATATACAACCACCAACGTCGCCTACATGTCTAAACGGCCTTTAGTACCAAAAGATATCTCTCATATCTCTAATTTAGATAGTTACGTCCATCAGACTCTAATTTAGAGACCAATTTTTTTTTTCTAAATGTCCCTCTCTAAAATTCAAATTTTTATTACTAGTGAAAGGGTTGTTGCATGATTGTAATGCCCCGATGGAGAAGAGGGATTTGTGGCAGTGGAAGGATGTAGCGACTATCATGGTAACAGTGGCATGGTAGTGGGGTAGCGGGGGAAGTTTAATTATGTCGGTTTAGGGATGGTGGTGGTAGGAGAGGAAGAGGTCATAGTGGTTTGGTGGTGGAGCCTTGATTGTGGAGTGGAGGAGTGCAAGAGGTGATAGTTTTCGTGGGGAAGGGAGGCATATTAAATGTGTTAGAGCCATAGTTTTGAAGCGGTAACATCTAGGTGATAGTGATGGTAGTAGAGTGGTGATGCAGCTTAGACTAGGTAATATTATATGACTAAGGGTTATGTGTTTTATTTAGTTTTTTTTAGGATCTGTAATACAATATAGCTCATAGTCGCACATGTGCAGTTGACTAAAGCTATTTAGGGGCAGAGATTGATTCATTTACTGAGATCATACGGTCATTATCACTCCCCGAGTTCACATGTGTGAACGGCGGTTGAGCAACTACCCCCTCTCTCTCTCTCCAACTCCCCTCACTATTCACGGTTGGTGGCCGCTAATCCTTCCTCCACCAAACCCACGTCCCTTTTCTTTTGGATAGTTTAATTAATTAATCAATTTTATGCAAAAAAAATCGTAAGTTTTGTAGTTTGAAATATTTGTTTTTTTTTCTTTTTAACTGTTATCGTAATTAACTTAATCAATTTTTTTTGAAACTGATTCCCAATTTTATTTACGTCTAAGTTTTGAATATTTCTATTTTAATTTTTTTCTTTTTAATTGTTATCTTAATTAACTTAATAAATATAATTTTTTTTCCTGCTCGCAATTTCGTATGCAAATAAATTTTAAAAAAATCGTAAGTTTTGTAATTTGAAATATTTGTTTTTTTTTCTTTTAATTGTTATCATAATTAACTTAAACAAATTATAAGTAAATATTAATTCATTTTCACATTATCTGCTTCATTTATTGATAAATTCACAAACTGACGTCGTGTCATCGGCAAGTGCAAGAGTACTAGTGCCTATTTAAAAGGCATCATAATAACCCTTACGATATTAGGGGTCCATGAGTTAGGTGCCCTATTAAGCATTTTGGTAATAGGACCATGTAGAAAGGCATCTTATTAATCACATCTCTAATAGGTCCCGATGAGCTAGGCATCTTTTTATACCTTTTTATGGGATGCTAGTGTAAGGCGTACTATTAGGCGTTATGAAAACAGGACACTAAGTGTAACGCCTCGTACTCTTGCATGTGCATTGTATGCTTGTCTTCTTGATTTCTTGTTGATTGTGAGCATGTTTACTTAGTATAGATATGTCTTAGAAACATTCATAAGTCATTCTTGAAGTTCTTAACATGTTTAGAATCGCGTATGCTTGTTTGTTGAATCGCCGGTTCGATCGTTTTGATTTTGGCCTTAGCGATTCCCCTCGTTGCTCGTTTTGCTTCTAATTCGTCGTGTGAAGTGTTCGTCGAGTTCTTGGCTTTATATTTAGGTCTTAACCATGTTTAAACAAGTCTTTTTCATGTCCAAGTTATCCTAGTTTGATTGGAGTTTGAATCGTTAACCATTCGTCGCGTGATTTGAGCCTTGTTCTACCTTGTTCCGGTTGTTGTTCGGGTGCGTTTCCGACTCGTTTTGAGTTGGGTTAGACCTTAGAATGGTTGCCCATAAGTTTGGGACCATTTAGGACAAGTTTAGACCAAGTTTTGGAGGCTCAGAAGCCGAGGCGCCTGCCTGGCACCTTGTGAGGCGCCTGCCTCAAGTGCTGGGAGCAATTGCTTATTGATCTGAATTGGGAGGCAGCCTCAGAGGTTGAGGCGCCCGCCTGGGAGAGGCTGAGGCGCCCGCCTCAACATCTGGTATGCAATTACGGGATTTTCCCCTGTTTTGAGTTTTGACGTGTAATACCTATCCTACCCTCATTAAACCCCCTCTAAACCCTTCCTAACCACCCATAATTAACCCTAATCATGTTCTAACACTAATTGGGAGTTAATTTAGGTTGGATTAGTGTTTGTTTACCCCTAATCTCTACTAATTGCACTTGAGAAATGTCTTTTGTGCCCTTCTCATTTTGGAAGTATAAATACCCAAGCCTTGGCAAATTTTCAATAAATCCTCTCATTTATTCACCTTCTTCTTACAAATTAGAGAGAGAGTGAGTTGGGGGCTTGAGTTTTGAGCCCTAGCTTCTTCTTCTTCCTCCGATCTACGAAGATCCCACCGTTTGATTGCCGCCAAACTTCGGATTCTTGACGTGTGCGACGAGAGGAACAACTTCACCGTTTAGATTTTGATTCTCTTGAGTTTTCACTCAAGCTAGGTAAGTTACTCTTCTTCTTCTAGTTCTCATTGACCCTAAGGAAACAAAGTTTATGGTGATTGAGGTCAATGAGGACACAGAATTGCTTCTTATGCCTTCCTTAAAAGTATGAACTTGCTAGGAGCATGTTTAGGGATGATTTCTTGCCTTTGGAAGTTATATTACTCTTTCATCATGTTTAATTGAGGTCTTGAACATGTTAGAAACATGTATTATGTTTGTTGATGGAAGTGTTGTTATATGGGAATGCCCTAAATTATGCCTATGTGATATGTGTGAAAATTGTTATGTGTTATATCCTTAATATTGGACTATATAAGGAACATGAATCACATTGAAATGTTTTGGGTGAATTTACATCCTTGTTGAACTTAGAAGTGACCTAGGTTGGGTTATGAAGCACATAGCTTCAATTTCCCCAAAATTGGGAATTTAGAGCAAAGACTCAACGGAGTCGACTCTAGGGAAGAATTGAACATGTTGAACTCTAGTTTCAATCCCTACGAAGTTTGAACACCGTTTGATGTGGTTTACTCAAATATGAGCTTGGTTTAGTTGTTTGCAACCAGTTGTTATGAAGTATTGGTTTTGAGCAATAAATTGCCTTCACATGATTTATGGTAGAGATTCATAACCTACTTTGTCGGATGAATTCGCTCTTGTCGAATTCGGTCCTTAATTAGTTTAAGTCAAGTAAATATCTACTTGTGCATCACATTGAGTCCAGCTGGCATTATTTGGTTTGTTTATTAAGTCAGGGTGGGACGATGCATCGCCTTCACGAATTATGGGATTCGTGCTCGCCATGGATCGCCGCACTGGACTTCACACACGCCTCCCGGTGGGCGCAGTGGGAAGTAGCCCCTTTGCCGTATCAATATGTGCCGCATTGGCTTGCTAATGAAATCGAGTAGGTTCTCGGTATGAGTCGATGAATTCACATAACATCGATGGCACGAACCAGTAACAGAATGTATTGCAGGAGCTACGAAGCGGCCGTGACTATATCATATCCTACTTGTATGATTTATTTAACGCACTTACAAGAATAATGTGCTAAGTGTTATATGATGATCATGTACCCTAATTGTGATAAATGTCATGCTATAACATGAACATGTATATTTTAGTAACTTACTAAGTCTTTCGACTTACCCTATTTGTTTGCTTTGTTTTCCTTAGATCAAAGCCGAGGAGACGTCCCACGCTAGACTCGCCATTCTCACGCTTGGTTGCTTGCGAGCTAGAGGTTGTTCTTTTGGGTTTAGTAGTTACTCTTTTGTTTGGCAAGGACGTTGGGAAGCAAGTCATCTAGACTTGACTTGGGTTTTATTGTTGTTGTAGACTTGATACTTAATATCTTTTGTATGCCGACTTGTATGTCGTGCCTGTTTATATGTTGATGGTTCATCACAGTTCTTCCGCTAAAGCTGGTTTAAAGTATTATTGTTGTTGTTGTCTCCGGCATGTTATGGCCGTTGAGGTTTTATAAGCATGTGTTAATTGTAGGAGTAGTTGTTGGGTTCCGGCTGTAACGTCGCCGATGACTTGTTTATTTTAAATTGTTTTTCCGGCCAAGTGTAGCCGAGTTGTTATTCGTATGCAATGTTGCGCCACATGAATTTCGTAAATCTACTTGTGCATGCTTGTGTTATTGTCTATTTGGACGGCACGATTCGGGATCTTGCATTGGGGTCCGGGTCGGGTCGTCACACTAAGAGTTAGATGTCCTATTAGCTACACCATAATAAGACACTAATAGTTAGGCGTCCTATTAGACACACCATAATAGGACACTAGAGTTAGACGTTTTATTAGCCCTACCAAAATAGGACATTAAGAGTTAAGCGTCTTATTAGATCGTACCATATTAGGACACGAGACTCGTGTGTCCTATTAGATGCACCATAATAGGACACTAAGGTCGGACGTCCTATTAGGCGTACCATAATAGGACACTAAGAATCTAACGTCGTATTAGGTTGTACCATAATAGGACCAAATGAGTTAGGCACCCTATTGAGGTTTTAATAGGACGACTATTTGCAAGCGTCCTATGTGAAGGGTCCTAAAAGGTCCTTTTTGTTGTAGTGTAAAAGTGGTTTTGATAAGGGGCTTCTTGTGCCATTTAGACATGGTCGTGGGAATATGGTGATTTCTCATCTCCTTTATGCTGATGACATGATTCTTTTTAGCTATGCGGGCAAGAAGACTATTCTCTCCCTCAAGAATATCTTGTCTCAATATGAACGATCTTCAGGTCAACTCATTAATTTACAAAATAGTGGTTTCTACACCTCATCTCACTACTCTCATCACAAAGCTCAATGTATTGCCAATTGGTCTGGCTGTGTGCAACGTGTTTTCCTGATGACTTATCTGGGTCTCCCTCTATTTCAAGGTCGAGTCAAAAGATAGTATTTTGAAAATCTGGAAAACCGTATTAGAAGGAAAATTGATGGTTATAAGTCCCATCTTCTTTCCTTCGGTGACAAAATTATTTTGATCAAGTCGGTTTTAAGCAGTATTCCCATTTATGCGTTAGTGGCTCTCAAGGTTTCAACGAGTGTCCTCCATCGCATTGAGAAGGCTATGGCTAATTTTTTTATTGGGCAATGGGTACAGTAACAGAATACATTGGGTCTCGTGGTCCATGATCTGTAGACCGGTGGTTGAGGGTGGCTTGGGTATTCGCTCCTTGGTGCAGGTTCAAAATTCGCTCCATGCTAAATTGGCCTGGAGTGCCCTTCAAGGAAACAGTTTATGGGCTCAGTTCATAGCAGCTAAGTACAAGTGTGACAATGGTTTTGTGGTTCCAAAAGCAGCGTCTCACGTCTGGCGGGCTATTCACGCTCATATTGAGGTTCTTTTGCAGCACAGTAGATGGATTCTTGGAAAAGGTAATGTATCTTTTTGGAATGATAATTGGGTCGGAGTTAGGTTGGAGGGACCTCGCCTTATTGATATTATTCTCACGGTTAAGAACGCCTTTGATCATCTCTCCACAATGCTGCCCAGTATTCCAGCACATCACCATGCCACTATTAAGAATATTCATCTAGCAGATAATGCTCGTGATCAGTTAATGTTCTACATGGCCTCCTCTGGCCATTTTGACATGAAGGCCTATTGGAACTTATGTTGCACTCATCATCCTATTCTCTTTTGGGCTAAAAGGATCTGGCAACCTTGGATTCCCACAAAGATAAGTGCTTTTGGTTGGAAACTCTTTTATGATGCTCTTCTGGTGGATTTGCGTCTTCACTCAAGGCAAGTTCCTTTAGTTTCTCGTTGTGTTTGTTGCCGTAACAATTCAGATCGGGAGTCTATTTCTCGCCTGGTTTAGAATCTGGATCGAAGGTGTCTCAGTCCGTAATCAAGTTGTGGCAGTTCAAGTGGGCATTCTTCTGTACGGGTGTTGGGTTATATGGAAGGCTAGATGTCTTTCTATCTTTGATAATGTTCCTATGTCTGGAGAGTCTCTTTGCAGACGAGTTTTGATTGGGTTAAAGGATGTTCTTTGGCTCTTCAATCTGAAATCCTACAGTTCGGGCATGGGCATCCTCAGTTTATAGGCTATGAGCCTACCGATTAAGAAGGTTAATATGCTTAAGGGGATTTGGATTCGTTAGCATCCTCCTGATCCTAATTATGTTAAGCTTAATATTGATGGGTCCTCCATTAACGGTATTGCTACTGATAGGGGTGTTATTCGAGATTCTGATGGTTTTTTCATCTCCGGTTATTCTCGGTATTATGGTCCAGGAACCAATACTAGTGCAGAATTTCAGGCTCTTAAGGGATCTCACGGCTGTCCTTGGCTTTTTATTTATGATCTCAGAAGATGTCTAGATCTTTTGGGTAACAACAAGCTTCTTCACATTTATCGCGAGGGGAATTCCGTGGCTGATCGCTTTGCAACCGTTGCTCATAGTACTAAAAGTGATAAGGACTTTAATTCGGTTACTCAACTTCCGGGGGAGGTCCATCATGCACTTCAACAGGATGCCGTTGGTTTATTTTCTTTCCGTAGGCATTAGTTTCTTATTGTAGTTATTTTCTTTTTCGATGTTAGGTTCCTTTGTCCCCCCTAGTTTTTGGTAAGACTGGTTGTCCCCCTCAAATTTGTATTTCTTTTTTTCAATAAAGTTCTGCAAGGTGCCGTCCCTGTTTCAAAAAAAAATAAAAATTGATATATATATATATATATATATATATATATATATATATATACATATATATATATATATATATTAATACTACAATAATAATTGCTATCTAATGGCTAAATTTCCGATTATGGGTCAAGCCAAAATTTAAATAGTGAACTAAAAATCTAAAATTCATCAATCTCAACGGCCCAATTTAAAATTTTGGGTAAAGTTTTGATTGGTCTCTTTTACAAAGTTTCTAATTTTTCCAGTATCTCGTTCTTTATTTTTCAACCATAAAATGTAATTTTTCAAAATATTATTCCAAAAATATCATTGTCTCCTTTAACAGCTTCAGTAGACACATTGGATTTGAAAATCACCCTTGTTGCACAATGAAACATGGATTAAATTATTTTTCAGTACGACGAAAACGAGGGAAGAAGGAAAAGAAGACTTATGATAGAGGAGATGGAGGATATTGTCTGATTCATCATTTTGTATCACATTACAAAAATAGATTAGATAATATTTTATACATTACGGTACAAAAATTAATTCATCATAGTATAAAATTGGATTAGATAATTAAAACTTATGTATCACAGTACAAAAACTATTTCATCACGATGAAAAAATTAATACAATTAAATTAATATATTACGATGCAAAATTTTATAAATAACCTCCATAATGTACCTTCGGTTTATAAAAAGTATCGTAGTTATTTTAACCTAAAAAATAACTCTTTGATTGAAAAAAAAAATCACAAAACAAAAGGGAATATAAACTTTAAAAAGTAAACCAACCCACAATTTCTCCTAAAAAATTTTAACATCAAAAATACGTCTAATTTGATTAAATTATTCATAATAAAAATAATATTAATTAATTAAATTTAATATTATTAACTAAAATTATCGGAGTATTACTGAGGGTTCGAAACGAGGTTCACACGGTTAGTGCACTCTAAATCCTATTGTAATCTTTCAAGGAAGAATCTAACAGGGTAAATAAGCACACAAACAAGGTTATATATAACAAAGACAAAGGATCTGAAGATTATTTAGCAATAATTAATGAGTAATAATTTAGGAAGGTCATATTCTACTCATATTGTCATAAACATAATAAAATTTGTAAAAACATTAAAAACAGTCATCCAAATTACACATATTGTTCCATGCTAGTACTATTTACAGTAGCTGTTTAATTTCCTTTCTGGGAATTGGCTTTTACGTACGCGATGGCGGTGGCGATGGTGGTGGCGAAGTGTCGGCGGCAAACCTCCGGCCAACGTCACGGTCGTTGAGCCTGTTTTTGCTCTTGTTCTTGTCGTAAAACATGTAAAAACCGACCGCACCGGCTAAGAGGACAGCACCGATTGCCATGGTGGTTGGGCTCATCAGTAAATTACGTCGTCCGGTCGTCGACGACCACTTCTTTTTAAGGTCGTCCTCATTTCCGGCTGCCATATCTCTCTCTCTCTAGATTTCTCTGTAGAGCCTTAATTGTTATGAGAACTGTGGAGAGGTCGGTAATGGGTTACCAAGTTTAGTAGTGTGAGAAAATGAGCCTGATGACGTGGTTACATCACGTGGCAGTCGCTTGTTTAGGTTATGACACGTGTAGTTGCTTTGTTGTATTTACTCCCGGACCAAGTATATAGAAATTTTAAGGAATATTTACAAGCCGGTACATTTTTTAAAACATGTTTTCAAATCAATCCAGCCATTTTTTAAACATATCTTTTAGGTACATTTTTAGGGTAAAAATACATCACTACCCCCAATTATCATCTTCCCCCAATTAACACCATTCCGTCTTCACTTCGATCTGATGAATAGCTGTGAGGCTCCTCGGGAACAAGCCTCACCCAATGGAGAGTACGACGACGATGCTTTACGCCGTCAAATCTGTTTACTTCACCGGAGCTCACTTCCCGGTCACTCCGGCGACTTCGAGTGTTGGATTTCCATCATCGACAATCCACAGCCACTGCAGGTACGTCGATGATGAGGATGACGATTAGTTTATCATGAATCGAAAAAGAAAAGCTTAGGATCGTGAGGCTCGTCTTGGGTAAGATCGCCGTTTTCAGCAATTGAGAACATTGAAATTTGAAACGCCTCCGTCGAGGTCGCGGTCCGTGTTTACAGCTCCGGTGAACGTGGATGAGGATGTGATAGTGATGGACGACGAGATTGGAAATCGGGGACGAAAGCAATCTAAGCTCTAAGGACGTATTTGTAGATGCAGATGAGAAATCCTTGTTAGTTAGAATAAAGCATGCTGGATCCCTTAGGACTGCCATGGAAATTGACCGTCTGTATGACAGGATAAAGCCTGCTGAAACGATATGGTGTGTACAATCTTTTGTGAATAATCTACACCCCCACTGGTATTGCAATCGTGGCTGGCAGAAGATGAAAATGAAATGGTTGATTTTTGGCATCAGGTTGATTTTGGCATTAGGTTGATTTTTGGCATCAGGTTGATTTCTGATGCGTGGCATTAGGTTGATTTCTGATGCCTGACATCAGGTTGATTTTTGACATCAGGTTGATTTCTGATGCCAAGGATTGGCATCAGAGTTTTCATTAATGGCATTTTTGTCATTTGGCAAGCAATTTGTAGTTTTATGAAGTGTACAAAAAATTAGTGGTCCTAAATGAAAACATGTTTTCAAAATTGTACCCACTTGAAATTCCCCCAAATTTTAAGCAAAGGATCATGGGCCTCGGTTTTTTGGGTAAAATTCTTTTTTTCAAAGTTTTTAACGTAAAAATCAATTATTTTTTTCAAATACAAAAAACTATTTTTCGAAATATTATTTTAAAAATGTCATTATCTTTTTCAATATCTCTGACAAATATATTATATTTAAAAATCATCATTGTTACGTAACAAAAAGGGGATCGACCTACCGGATCAGGTCGAAGGGGTAACGCTCCCGAAAAGTAAACAGATTTTTTTTTATTTTAAACTATAAGACTATAATAGATCTGTGCTGAGTTGAGATTTTTCATGTAGAGACGAAGATGGAGGACGAGGAAGAAGAAAGCTTACAACGGAGAAGATAGAAGAAGAAGGTGGAGGACATGGTCTGATTCTTTATAATCTTATATTGCGGTGTAAAAACATCAGATTAATGTATCGCGTTGCAAACATTGATGTATCCCGGCTCAAACATTGATACATCACGGTACAAAAAGAAACTAAGTAATTAAACTGATGAATCCTGGTTCAAACATTGATATATCGCGGTACAAAAATAGACTGGGCCATTAAACTGATGAATCGTGATGCAAAATTAATGCAATAAAATTAATTCATCGTGGTTCAATACTCAATACACTCAATTAAACTGATGAATCGTGATTCAAACATTGATGTATCGCGGTGTAAAAATAGACTATGCAATTAAATTGATGGATTGCGGTGCAAAAATTAATGCAATAAAATTGATGCATCGTGGTTCAATAATCAATGCACCGCGATTTATTTTCGTAGCGTGCATCATGCTCATTAAAGGTATCATAGTCTTTTTGCCCCAAAAAGTATCATTTTCCAGTTTAAAAAAACACGGTACTGAAGCGAATAAAAACTTTGGAAAGTGGACATTTTTAAATCACGATACATCATTTTTTGAATCGCGATACATAAACTTTTGAATCGTAGTACATAATTTTTTTAATCGTGATGCATTTTTGTAGCGGGCCTCATGCTCATTAAGGGTATCGCAGTCATTTCGCCCCAAAAAGTGTCCTTTTCGATTGAAAAAAAAAACTTTAGAAAGTAGATCGGCCCATAATTTACCTTTCATTTAGGGAGAAATTTGGGCCGGTACCTTTCGAGGAAATTATAACGTTTCCAGTCCACTTTCTTTTTATTCAACCGGTAAAGTACACTTTTGAGGGTAAAATGTCAAAGATACCCTTAATGAATAAAAGACATGCAGACAAAGCCCTTGCAAAAATTTGGGCATCGCAATGGAAAATTCTCACCCAAATTGGGCATCGCAATGTAAAATTTGGGTATGCAAATACAATCTTTTGACATCGCATGTTTCTCTCCCCTCAATGACTCCAATTAAATCTATTTATCTCCTCATTAATATTCCCCTACCCCTTCTCACTCCCCTCTATCACCCCACTTTGAATCCCCCCAAAATCCATCATTTCCCATATTCAACTCTCTCTCATCTCATTCATTTCTTTCTCTCACGTAATCAATTCTTCAATGTTAAGATCCACTATTAGACAATCCAACCTATCCAATTAGCCCAATTATTCTCCATGTAGCTCCGAATTGTATGGAATTGCATTGGGGATTCCCATTCCTTGTGCAACAATACATAGCTTTGTTAAAAAAAACATGCTCCCCTTAGGTGTTGTTCATTTGTTTTAGACGTCAATTGCATGTTTGCGTGTGTGTGTTTAATGACTAGTCATTTATTTTACTTTTGTTTTCTTTGATTGCGGGTTCACATGTTGGTCAGATACTTAATAATTTGATCACCATGACCTGATTCCTTTTGTGGTGTAACTATATATAGATACTTTGCTGTGTAGTGGGCTGTAACAACGAGTGTCAATTATTGCCTAGCTTAGTTATTGCTATTTATGGTGGCATTCTTCTCAAGCCCTTCGCATCCACCCCAGCTACACAAAACCCCTGCTTAAATTTGGGCATCGTTACCTCGGATGTGGGCATCATTGTGGATTGCGTACAGCTTGACTTCTTTCTTGCACATAGGCAAGCAAGGATTATAGTTTGTCTCCGACAAAGAAGTTTCAGCCCAAGAAGAATAAGTAATAAAGGAAAGAATAGAAATAAAAATCCATGCAGGTAAGAGGAAAGAAGGTAAGCATAAAGAGATGATGTAACACCCCGGATTCTTGCATGTGCATTGTGTGCTTGCCTTCATGTTTTCTTGTTGATTGTGAGCATGTTTACTTAGTCTATATATGATTTAGAAACATTCATAAGTCATTCATGAAGCTCTTAACATGTTTAGAATCATGTATGCTTGCTTGTTGAATCGCCGGTTCGATTGCCTTGTTTTGGCCTTAGCGATTTTTTCCCTCGTTGCTCGTATTGCTTGTATTTCGTCGTGCGAAATGTTCGTTGAGTTCTCGGCCTTTTATTCAGGTCGTAACCATGTTTAAACAAGCCTTTTCCATGTCCAAGTTATCCTAGTATGATTGGTGTTTGATTCGTTAACCATTCGTCGCATGATTCGAGCCTTGTTCTACCTTGTTCCGAATGTTGTTCGGGTGTGTTTCCGACTTGTTTTGAGTTGGGTTAGACCTTAGAATGGTTTCCCATAAGTTTGGAACCATTTAGGACATGTTTAGACCAAGTTTAAGGGCTAGACGATGCGCTCGCATCGAATTTTGATCACTAGCCCGCCTCAAGAGCTGAGAGCATTGCAAAATGGCCTTGATCTGGAGATAGGCTCAGAAGCCCAGGCGCCCACTTGGCCTAGAGTGAGGCGCCCGCCTCAACATCAGGGTTCACCTACGGGATTTTTCCCCTGTTTTTCTGTTGTACGACTTTTACACCCAAACCTCTATCCAAACCTTTTCTAAACCCCACTTAAACCCCCTAACCCTCCTTACTTATACCCTAACATCTCTAATAAGTTTTAAGGGTGGATTAAGAGACCTTTAGTGATTAATTAAGCTACCAAAATCAGATATTTATCAACCACATCATGTTGACACTTGTCCCACTCAGATTTTCAACCAATATAAGCCACATTTCAGCCTTGAGACTCCTCATTTGCTAAAGGCTCTTCTAAAAACGTGAGAGAGAGAGAGTTCTTGAGAGTTTCCATGGCTTCTTGAAGCTTTCCTCTTGGTCTTCCCTCATCCCTTCTTCCATTGCTCAAGCCACCACCATAGAAGAGTAGAGCTTGAAGAGTAGAACATTTCTGTAAAACCCTAAAATGTTGCTTGATTGTGTCATGCATGGATTCATACATTGATAATCATCATAAACATGTTCATTTAGCTCCCGTATATGTTTAGAGTCAATAGCATGATCGTTGACGTCGTTTGAGATGCATGTATGCACTTTTCTTTCGCGAGATGCTTTGAATCTCGGGTTTATGTTTTATGTTGTAACTTCATGGATAATTGTTAGAGGGCATTTAAAACATCATTTTCAGGCCTTGGATGTTTGTTAGATGCTAGTTGCATCGACGGTTTGGTTGCTAGTTGGATTCTAGCGAAAACCCTTTTCAGTTTCACTTTTCCGGTCGTCGTTCGGGCGAGTTCTGCCTGAGTTCTTGGCCCTGTTTTGATGAGGTTTGAGACTTGATTCCTTTGGTTATAAATTGGAGGATATTAAGGGTGAATTGTAGACCAATTTTGGCTTGGAAGGACTCGAGAATGCACGCGGGAGAGGCCGGGATCGAGCAAGGATTGAACAAAACCCTAAATGCTGAAATTGCCTTGGATGAGGTCGCATCCTCCTAACCCTAGCGACCGGTCGATTTCGAATGTCGGATTTTGCCTCTTTTTCTGATCTGTCCGAAAGTTTGACCATTTAGACCTAATCTAAACCCATCCTAACCCTACTTATTTATCCTAATACTAATCCTAAACACCTATTAGAGTATTAGGGGCTAATTAGTGGTTTAATTAGAGGATTTAATCCCCATATAAAACCCAAAGAATCTGCCGCATTCTTCATAGTTCGGCCAAGCAGAAGTCGACTTCCTCTTTCTCTCTTCTTGCGAATTTCTGGGAGCACTCAAAGGGCTTGAGAGAGAGAGCTTGAGGAGGAGATTCGTGGGTCTTGAAGGGCTGATCTTGGAGGCCATTAATGGAGTCTTCATCTTCCCCATTCCACCTTCAAGGTTGAAGAAAGAGTTGAGGAGAAACACCATTGTTAGGGCACAAATTCTCAGCTTGTTAGGGCTAAGTTTTGGTAAGTTTCTACCTTTCTTCTCCTTCTTTTTAGGCTCCATTGACCCTAGGGAATCAACCATGTGTGCTATTTGGGTCAATGGAAGCCATTGTTAGGGTTTATAGAAGATGCATGAACCCTAGGATTTCAAATTCATGATAGAACTTGATTGGCCTATGTGAGACCATGATTATGTGAAATTCATGTTCTAACTAGCTTGATTGGCCTATTGAACTTGAAATTCATGATTATGTTGATTGTTCATGTGGATTGATGTTGGTTTGGTTGAGATTCTTGGAGGGTGCCTTGCCCTAATTTTGTTTTAGCTTGCAAATTGATGATGTGAGCTTGATTAATGTGTTTTATATGCTTAATAGAGTATATTAAACTTTGCTATATGAATTGATTATGGGTATTGAGCTTGAATGACAAAGATGCTTGGAAGGGGATTTTCCCCAAATTGTGTTTCGGCTTGTCAAACATGATTGTAAGCCTAGTTTTTGAATTACACATGTTTAAGAGATTATATTAAACCATGTTGTAAATTTTAATCATGTTTTGAAGGTTATGATTGGTATGATGACTTAGATGAAATTATGCTCAAGATGATTAATTTGTTCTAAGTTGCTTTGTTAAATAATTTGTTGGGTTTATATGAGTATATTGAACATTGGGATTATGGTTTCGGGCGATAGTTATGAATATAGGGGGATGATGAAGCCTAAGCTTCTATTCCTTGAATTTTCGGAAAACTTAGATTGAACTCAACGGAGTTAACCTTTGGGTTAGTATGAATCCTAGGAACTATAATTTTAAGTCCTACGGAATTTTGGGTAGAATTCATGGAGGTCGAGCCTCCAAGAAGTTTTGAAGTGTGTGAAGCACACTTGATTATGAGAGCTTATATGATTCTCGGTTGTGATGTTTATGCTAGTTGTGGATGAATTGCATGACTAGTTTGATAGTAGAGTGTTTACCTACTTGTTTTGAGCATATGAGTATATATTACTTGTGCTTGGGTTTTGAGTCCAGCTGGCGTCGGTTTGTTGAGTTTTGGTGGGACGATACATCGTCTTCACGAATTGTGAGGTTCGTGATCGCGATGGATCGCCGTGCCGGGTTTGCACACACCCCTCCATCGATGGCCACGGTGGGGAAGTAGTTTATCTTAGTTGTAGTAATACACATGACTTTGATAACTATGGAACTCGGCGGAGGCGTCTCGGGGGCGTCGATATCTACGAGAGAGGATATCGAGGGCACATAAGGGTTTTGCACGTGTTTTTGCAGGAGCGACACGCGCGGAGGAATTTGGGTAATGGTATCATATCCCTTATACATGAATTGTTTCACAAGTGCTTAAGTGAATAACGTGCTTGGTGAATTGGATATGATATGATGTTTGTTTTGGTTTCTTACATGTTATACTTAATAGATAACATATTGATTAATGTTGTTAAGCATGTATGCTATCACATGAGTATTATTGGAATGTGGTTTTATGCCAAAGGTATAGATTATTATTGTTAAGTTTATATGCCTTGACATGAATATTATGGGAAGGCTATGTTATAACAATAACATGAATTACCGTTGTTATGTTAATATGCTTTATCATGAATATTATTCGGATATGGCATTATGTTAAAAGAGGAATTATTGTTGTTAAGTTTATATGCCTTGACATGTAAATCATCGGAAGGCTATGTTATATCAATAACAAGAATTATGATCGTTAAGCATATAAATGCCTTGACATGGATTTTAGTGAGATGTTATACTACAATGATAACATGTTTTATTAATGTTGAGCATGGATGCCATAACATGATTTTATATAAAGTTATTTCATGACGATAGCATGATGTAATTTATGATTGAGTATTATGCCATGATAGGAAGTTACGGTTAGTAACTTACTAAGTCTTTGTGACTTACTTTTATTTGTTGGTTGTTTTCCTAGATCCGAGCCGAGCGCGGATCCAAGTAAATCAAGAAGATTGCGTTGACGAAGTATTATTTTGCAAGGTTGCTACTTAGATAGTTTATTTGTTTTTGGTGAGGTCGTTGGGAAAGATGAAGTTATGTAAACTTCATGTTGGGGTAGCAACCTAAATGTGAATTGTGTTATTTGTAATTATGTTGTTTAGCTTATTTTTTTGGTAGCCGACAAGTAGAAGTCGTCTTTGGATGTTTATTTATGGTTATATCTCCATATGTTTTCTCGGTTGTTAGTACTTATAAATGTTAGTACTCATGTTGTTGGTAGCCGACTGGTTTTGGTCGCGCTTGGTTAATTGGTGATTATGTTAGCATGTTAAATTGCTAGTTAAATATTATGTTTGTACTCAGGCATGTTTTTAGCCGTTGAGTTGTTAGACTAGAGTCTTAGACTTAGTGTAATGTTGGGTTCCGGCCGTAGCTTCGCCGATGACTTGGTTTATTTTATGCTCTATACTGAATTGCATAACAGGGAGTTTGTTCTACGTGCCCAATGTTGCGGCACGCGAGTCGAATTTTTGGACCGAGAGATTTACTATCTCTTTGGTTGCTTTAGTTTGAGCTTGTTAGCTCGGGCGCCACTGTTATGTTATATTTTGCTTCCGCGTATGTTTTGAGTTGTCGGTGTATCGCCGTTATGGCCCTACCCATTATTTGCTACTTGTTTGTTGTTATTTGCTTTCTGGCGGCACGACCTTGGGATTTCGTATTGAGATCCGGGTCGGGTCGTCACAATTTCCAACCGATCAATCTCTCCATTTGCTTTCTTGGGTGTAGTATACAAGTAAGTTACTTCTCTTCTTCTCTTTAGTTCTCATTGACCCTAAGGAAACAAAGTTTATGATGATTGAGGTCAATGAGGACACATATATGCTTCCCATGCTCTCTTCTTGTGTTTTGAAAGCATGAACTTGCTAGGAGCATGTTTAGGAGGATTTTATGCTTAGTAAAGTTTATAATACTCTTTCATCTTGTCTATTCAAGGTTTTGAACATGTTAGAAACATGTATTACATGTGTTTCTTGAACAAGTGCTATATGAGAATGCCCTAATTTGAGCCTACATTGTATGTTGTTAAGTTGTTATGTGTTCTATCCTCAAAATTGAACTCTATGATGTATATGAATCACATTGCAATGCCTTGGTGAATTTATAACCTAGATGAGCTTAGAAATGGCCTTGGTTGAGTTATGAAGCACATAGCTTCAATTACCCGGAAATTGGGAATTTAGAGTAAAGACTCAACGGAGTCGACTCTAGGGAAGATTTGAACATGTTGAACCCTAATTTCAATCCCTACAAAGTTTGGACACCGTTAGATTGGGTTTACTCAAATATGAGCTTGGTTTAGTTGTTTACAACAAGTTGTTATGAAAGATTGGTTTTGAGCAATTAATTGCCTTGACATGTTTTATGGTAGAGATTAATACCCTACTTGGTCGGTCGAGTTCGCTCTTGTCGAATTCGATCCTTAATTGGTTTAAGTCAAGTAAATATCTACTTGTGCATCACATTGAGTCCAGTTGGCATTATTTGGTTTGTTTATTAAGTCAGGGTGGGACGATGCATCGCCTTCACGAATTGTGAGATTCGTGCTCGCTATGGATCGCCGCACCTGGGACCTCACACACACCTCCATTGTTGGCCGCAATGGGGAAGTAGCCCCTTTGCCGTATCAATACGTGCCGCATTGGCTTGCTATCTAGATCGAGTAGGTTCTCGATAAAAGTCGATGTAATCACTGAGCATCGATGTGGCACGATCCAGTATAATAAAGTTTATTGCAGGAGCTACGAAGCGGCCGTGACTATATCATATCCTACTTGTATGATTTACTTTACGCACTTATGTGAACAATGTGCTAAGTGCTATATGATGATCATGTACCATAATTGTGATAATGTCATGCTATAACATGAACATGCATTTTTAGTAACTTACTAAGTCTTTCGACTTACCCTATTTGTTTGCTTTATTTTCCTTAGATCCGAGCCGAGGAGACGGTTCACGCTAGATTCACCTTTCCGCGTTTGGTTGCTTGTGAGCTCAAGTTTGCTCTTTTGGGACTTTTAGAAGTTAGACTTTTATTTTGGCAAGGACGTTGGGAAGCAAGTCACTTAGACTTGTCTTGGGATTTTGTTGTTGTAGTACACTTAATGACTTGATACTTAATATCTTTTGTATGCCGACTTATATGTCGTGCTTGTTTATATGTTAATGGTTCACTACAGTTTCTTCCGCTAAAGCTCTTTTAAAGTGTTATTGTTGTTGTTGTCTCCGGCATGTAGTGGCCGTTGAGGTTTTTATAAGCATGTGTTAATATTGTAGGAGTAGTTGTTGGGTTCCGGCTGTAACGTCACCGAAGACTTGTCTATTTTAAAGTTATTTTCCGGCCAAGTGTAGCCGAGTTGTTAATTGTATGCGATGTTGCGCCACATGAATTTTATTATCCTACTTGTGCATGCTTGTATTATTGCCTATTTGGACGGCACGGCTCGGGATCTCGCATTGGGTCCAGTGGCCGTCACATGGTATCGAGCTATAGTTAGGCTTCGGCCGAGGATAGGTTCCATGGCCTAGGTGGGTTGGTTATTTGTGTGTTGATTCTAACGCCGAGTGAATTCTTGTAGGGGTTCGATGGATAATCCTAGGGATGGCAATGGCCGTGGTAGGTAGGCCTGGAGAGGTCGAGGCGGCAGACTGGCATGCCGCCGCCCCGCGAATCCGGTGGGTCCGGATATGGCGATTACACCGTAGGTTACACCGTAGGCTTTCCGCAAAAGGGGCCGGGATGGCTTTCGGCAAAAGGCCAGGAGGTCAAGCCGAGGGAAAGACCACCAGAGGAAGGGGGTTGTACCACCACCGGAGACCGAGGAATGACACCACTCTTTTAGAGAGATTCCTTAGGCGAAGCCTAGTGCATTTCGGGGCAGAAACCTAGGGAGGCTGAGTTGTGGATGGAAGAGATGATTAAGGTGCTATCTATGTTGGGGTGTACCGATGAGGAGAGATTCGTGCTAGCGACATTTAAGTTTAAGGGAGCTGCCGAACATTGGTGGAATGTGTTGAAGGAAAGTTGGGAGATTCAAACAAGTTCCTATCACTTGGGCTAATTTTCAAAGGGAGTTTAAGAATGAGTATGTACGGATGTAGTTCGCAACAAAAGGGAGAAGGAATTTCTATGATCTTGAGGGTAGCATGAGCGTGGCGGAGTATTCCGAAAGTTCACGAGTTGAGCCGTTATTATACGTATCGATTCCTCTTGAAGCACGGAGGACACATAAGTTTGTTAAGGGGTTGAGAACTGAATTTAGGAAGCAAATTCTAGCACTTAAGCTCACTGATTATTGGAGTGCAGTTGATCGAGCTTATGAGGTGGAGCGAGGATATTGAGGAGCACCGGGTCAAGAATAATTCGGGTAATGCACGCACGAATACTCGAGAACACTAATCGGGGAAATAATTCGGGTAACAAAGGGGATACCAAGGAAGCAGAGATAGGAGGTGGAGGCCAAGGTAGGCCCGAGGCAGGAAGGAGGGCAAGCAACACTTCTTCTACTCGAGGCGGCAAGGATCACGTAATGAGACTATGATTTGTTCGTTGTCGGAGTGCGGACAGGATTGATAGGTGTTGGGGGAAAAGCTGGGAAGTGTTACTATTGTGGTGATGGAACTCACATGAAGAAAGATTGTCCAAAGTTTAAGGCCAATCGGTCGGGTGCGCGCATCGGCGATGCAGGGGCTAAGAGAGATGGGGATGGTAAACCTAAGGTGCGAGGCGGTGTTTGCCGTGTGTTTTGATCGTCGAGGTTCGAGGTTCTGGCGGTGATAGGAGGTACTCTTTCTATATTTGATCATAAGGCTCGAGTTCTCATAGATCCGGGGTCTTCACATTCTTATGTTGCCGCACTTTGTTGAGAATCTATGTGTCTTGCCTCAACCTTTGCCATATTTGCTTGAAGTGTCTACCCGCTCGGGGAATATATGCTCGCATCGAAGTGTTTAAATCTTGTGATGTATTGGTGGGTGACCACACTTTGCATCCGGACTTGGTAGTTCTACCTATACGTGATTTTGATGTGATTCTTGGCATGGGTGGTTATGTGCTTATCATGCTATAGTTGATGCCATAAGAAGCGGGTTACTTTTTATATGTCGGGTGTGCTGAATTTACATTTGTGGGTGATCATGCATCAGTGACTTGCATTTTATTTCTGCTCTAAGGGCTAGAAAATTATTGTCTCAAGGGTGTGCGGGTTATCTTGCATGCGTTGTTGATAAGAAGAAGTCTTCGCCGAAATTAGAAGAGGTTCGGTAGTATGTGAGTTTCCGATGTATTTTCTACCGACCATGCTATGCCACCCGATAGAGAGCTAGAATTTTGTATTGAGCTTATTCAGGGACTTCACCGATTTCTAAGGCACCGTATAGGATGGCGCCGCGGAGCTTAAGGAGTTGAAAATTCGGTTGCAAGAACTCTAGAGATTGGCTTTATTAAACCGAGTGTGTCGCCTTGGGGCGCACCGGTCTTATTGTGAGGAAGAAAGATGGGAGTTTGCGGTTATGCATAGATTATCGGGGAATTGAATAAGGTGACCATTAAGAATAAATATCCACTACCCCACATTGATGATCTTTTGACCAATTGCAAGGGTCTATTGTGTATTCTAAGCTTGATTTGAGATGGGGTTACTACCAATTGAAGGTTAGAGAGGAAGACATTCCAAAGGCGGCTTTTCGTACTAGATATGGGCACTTTGAATTTGTAGTGATGCCGTTTGGGTTGACGAATGCACCAGCGGTGTTTATGGACTTGATGAACCGTGTCTTTCATAGCTATCTTGATTGTTTCGTGGTAGTCTTTATTGATGATATCTTAGTGTATTCGAAATCTCGGGAGGAGCATGAGAAACACTTGAGGATTGTCTTGTCTATTCTTCGGGAGAAACAGCTTTATGCAAAGTTTAGCAAATGTGCTTTTTGGCTTGAAGAAGTATCATTTTTGGGGCATATAGTTTCTAGCGCCGGGATAGCCGTTGATCCTTCTAAGGTTGAAGCGGTGATGAATTGGAAGAGACCTAGTTCAGTTACCGAGGTTCGGAGTTTCTTGGGTCTAGCGGGTTATTACCGGAGATTTATTGAGGGATTTTCTCGGATTGTGACTCCTATGACTAGATTGACACAAAAGAATATGCCATTTGTTTGGGCGAGAAATGTGAGGCTAGTTTCAAGAGCTTAAGAAGCGGTTGGCGTCGGCACCTATTTTGGCTTTGCCTAGTGGAGGAGATAATTTTGTGATCTATAGCGATGCTTCTAAGGAAGGTTTGGGTTGTGTGCTGATGCAAAATGGTAGAGTTATCGCCTATGCGTCGAGGAAGTTGTCTATTCATGAGCAGAATTACCCGACACACGATTTAGAGTTGGCTGCGATTATTTTCGCGTTGCATAAATGGAAGCATTACTTATATGGGGCTAAGTTTGAGATCTTTACCGACCACAAAAGTTTGAAGTATTTGTTTTCTCAAAAGGAGTTGAACATGAGGCAAAGAAGATGGATGGAGAAATTAAAGGATCATGATTGTACTATTTTGTATCATCCGGGAAGGCAAATGTAGTAGCGGATGCCTTGAGTAGGAAAGTTCACATGTCTTGTATGATGGTTAGAGAATGGAAGATGTTGGAAGATTTGCGAGATTGGGGTCCTAGTGTTTATGATAGAGGTGTGATTTTCGCAAATGTTCGTGCTACGCCAGTTTTATTTGGGAAAATTAGAGAAGCGCAAGGGAATGATCCGGAGTTGAAGAAAATTATTGATGGGTTGGCTGAGAATGTATCGCCTGATTTTGTGATTAATAGTGAGGGTACTTTGACATTTCGAGGTAGAATTTGTGTCCCTTCTAATAATGAATTGAAGAGGTTAGTTCTTGATGAGGCTCATAAAGCGAGGTATACCATTCACCAGGGAGCACGAAGATGTATTTAGATTTGAAAAGACAATTTTGGTGGAAAGGCATGAAGAGGGAATTGCGGGTATGTGTCAAAGTGTTTGACTTGTCAACGGGTTAAAATTTGAACATCAAGGCTGCGGGATTTCTACAACCACTTGAGATTCTGAATGGAAATGGGAGTTTATTACTATGGATTTTGTGAGGGGTTACAGCGCGCGAGGATTTAATGGTTTGGGTTATAGTTGACAGATTGACTAAGTGCGCACACTTTATTCGATCGCGATCACTTATTCATTGACTCGGTTGGCGACCTTGTACATTCGAGGAGATTGTGAGACTTCATGGCGTACTGTGAGTATTGTGTCAGATAGAGATCCGAGGTTTACATCTAGATTTTGGAGGTCGTTGCGGGAGGCTTTGGGAGCAGATTTGAAATTCGATCAGCTTTTCATCCACAAGCGGATGGTCGGTCCGAGCGATTGATTCAGATTTTGGAGGATATCTTTCGAGCTTGTGCGAGTGGATTTTCAAGGAAGTTGGGATTCTCACTTACCTTTAGCCGAGTTTGCGTATAATAACAGCTATCAGTCGAGTATCAAGATGGCGCCGTATGAAGCATTGTATGGGCGTAAGTGTAGATCACCAATTTGTTGGGACGAAGTTGGAGAGGCGAAACTTTGGGGTTCGAGTTAGTGCAACGATCGGTTGAGGCGTGAAGTTGATTAGAGATAGATTGCGCACCGCTCAAAGTCGACAAAGAGTTCAGCGGATAATCGTAGGCGGGATCTTGAGTTCCAAGTGGGAGACTACGTGTTCTTGAAGGTGTCACCAAGAAGAGTGCGAAGAGATTCGGCAAGAAAGGGAAGCTTACAGAGGTACATTGGCCCATTCGAGATTCTTGAGAAAGTTGGGTCTTTAAACTTATCGAGTTGCATTACCACCTTCACTTTCGGAGACTCATAATGTCTTCCATGTTTCCATGTTGCGAAAGTATTTGAAAGATGAGTCCCATGTACTTGAGTATGAGGAGATAACATTTGAGCCGGATATGTCTTATGTTGAAAAGCAGTGAAGATTTTGGATACCAAAGAGCAAGTGCTACGAACCAAAGAATTCCCTTAGTCAAAGTCCTTTGGAGAAATCACAACATTGAGGAAGCGACTTGGGAAGCGAGCGGAGATCGCGAGAAGCATCCACATTTGTTTGATGAACTTGGTAAGAATTTAGGGACTAAATTCCTAAAGGAGGGGAGAGTGTAACACCCCGGATTCTTGCATGTGCATTGTGTGCTTGCCTTCATGTTTTCTTGTTGATTGTGAGCATGTTTACTTAGTCTATATATGATTTAGAAACATTCATAAGTCATTCATGAAGCTCTTAACATGTTTAGAATCATGTATGCTTGCTTGTTGAATCGCCGGTTCGATTGCTTTGTTTTGGCCTTAGCGATTTTCCCTCGTTGCTCGTATTGCTTGTATTTCGTCGTGCGAAGTGTTCGTTGAGTTCTTGGCCTTGTATTCAGGTCATAACCATGTTTAAACAAGCCTTTTCCATGTCCAAGTTATCCTAGTATGATTGGTGTTTGATTGGTGTTTGATTGGTGTTTGATTAGTTAACCATTAAGTCGCATGATTCGAGCCTTGTTCTACCTTGTTCCGGATGTTGTTCGGGTGTGTTTCCGACTTGTTTTGAGTTGGGTTAGACCTTAGAATGGTTGCCCATAAGTTTGGGACCATTTAGGACATGTTTAGACCAAGTTCAAGGGCTAGACGATGCGCTCGCATCAATTTTGATCACTAGCCCGCCTCGGAGGCAATCTTGAGAGCATTGCAAAATGGCCTTGATAGCAGCTTAGAAGCCCGGCGCCCGCCTGGCTAGAGTGGGCGCCCGCCTCAACATCGGGAAGTTCACCTACGGGATTTTTCCTGTTTTCTTTGTTGTGCGACTTTTACACCCAAACCCCTATCAAACCTTTTCTAAACCCACTTAAACCCCCTAACCCTCCTTACTTATACCCTAACATCTCTAACAAGTTTTAAGGGTGGATTAAGAGACCTTTAGTGATCAATTAACCACCAAAATCAGATATTTATCAACCACATCATGTTGACACTTGTCCCTCACATTTTCAACCAATATAAGCCACATTTCAGCCTTGAGACTCCTCATTTCTTTGAAGGCTCTTCCAAAAACGTGAGAGAGAGAGAGTTTCCATGGCTTCTTGAAGCTTTCCTCTTGGTCTTCCCTCATCCCTTCTTCCATTGCTCAAGCCACCACCATAGAAGAGTAGAGCTTGAAGAGTAGATCATTTCCAACCGATCAATCTTTCCATTTGCTTTCTTGGGTGTAGAATACAAGTAAGTTACTTCTCTTCTTCTTCTCTTTTTAGTTCTCATTGACCCTAAGGAAACAAAGTTTATGATGATTGAGGTCAATGAGGACACATATGCTTCCTATGCTCTCTTCTTGTGTTTTGAAAGTATGAACTTGCTAGGAGCATGTATAGGAGGATTTTATGCTTAGTAAAGTTTATAATACTCTTTCATCTTGTCTATTTAAGGTTTTGAACATGTTAGAAACATGTATTACATGTGTTGCTTGAACAAGTGCTATATGAGAATGCCTAATTTGAGCCTACATTGTATGTTGTTAAGTTGTTATGTGTTCTATCCTCAAAATTGAACTCTATGATGTATATGAATCACATTGCAATGCCTTGGTGAATTTATAACCTAGATGAACTTAGAAATGGCCTAGGTTGAGTTATGAAGCACATAGCTTCAATTACTCCAAAGTGAGAATTTAGAGTAAAGACTCAGCAGTTCGACTCTAGGGAAGATTTGAACATGTTGAACTCTAATTTCAATCCCTACGAAGTTTGGACACCGTTTGATTGAGTTTACTCAAATATGAACTTGATTTAATTGTTTGCAACAAGTTGATATGTATGATGGGTTTTGAGCAATTAATTGCCTTGACATGATTTATGGTAGAGATTAATAACCTACTTTGTCGGATGAGTTCGCTCTTGTGGATCGATCCTTAATGGTTTAAGTCAAGTAAATATCTACTTGTGCATCACATTGAGTCCAGTGGCTATTTGGTTTGTTTATTACGTCGGGTGAGGCGATGCATCGCCTTCACGAATTGTGAGATTAGGTGCTCGCTATGAATGCGCCCTTTGGACCTCACACACCTCCGTGTTGACGCGGTGGGGGAAGTAGCCCTTGGCTGTATCAATCGTGCGCATTGGCTTGCTATCTAGATCGAGTAGGTTCTCGATAAAGTCGATGTAATCACGAGCATCGATGTGGCACGATCGGTATAATAAAGTTTATTGCGGGGAGCTACTGAGCGGCCGTGACTATATCATATCCTACTTGTATGATTTATTTTACGCACTTATGTGAACAATGTGCTAAGTGCTATATGATGATCATGTACCATAATTGTGATAAATGTCATGCTATAACATGAACATGCATTTTTAGTAACTTACTAAGTCTTTCGACTTACCTATTTGTTTGCTTTGTTTTCCTTAGATCCGAGCGAGGCGGTTCACTAGATTCGCCATTCGCGTTTGGTTGCTTGTGAGCTCAAGTTTGCTCTTTTGGGACTTTTAGAGTTAGACTTTTATTTTGGCAAGGGCGTTGGGAAGCAAGTCACTTAGACTTGTCTTGGGGATTTTGTTGTTGTAGTACTTAATGACTTGATACTTAATATCTTTTGTATGCCGACTTATATGTCGAGCTTGTTTATATGTTAATGGTTCACTACGGTTTCTTCCGCTAAAGCTCTTTTAAATATTATTGTTGTTGTTGTCTGGCCGTTGAGGTTTTTATAAGCATGTGTTAATATTGTAGGAGTAGTTGTTGGGTTCCGGTTTGTATGTCACCGAAGACTTGTATTTTAAAGTTATTTTCGGCCAAGTGTAGCCGAGTTGTTAATTGTATGCGATGTTGCGCCACATGAATTTTATTATCCTACTTATGCATGCTTGTATTATTGCCTATTGGACGGCACGGCTCGGGATCTCGCATTGGGGTCGGGTCGGTATCACTGAGATATTTCTAAGAATCCTTGTAAGTAAAAAATCAATAAATGGATTCGGGATGTAGAAAGGTAGAGCTAGTAGCTCACAAAAGCTCATTATCTCTATCCATAACTTCGAGAATTGATATGTTAAGAAGTGATGCTAAAATCATAAGAGCAAAAGTTAGATGAAAGGTTTGAAACCTTGGACTTAGTGGAAAAGGTAAGTGTTTTGTACATATTGGAATAAATGGTGGCGGCGATGGCCGGGAGAGGAAGAAGAAGATGGAATAGCGTGGGTATTTTAGGAAGAAAAAAACAAAAAGTACTTTTGCGGTTTTTTAAAAAAGTACTAGAGATTTTAATTTTACAAAATGGGACCGGCCCGACAATTATTCCTTTCATTTTATAACTAGGATTAATTGCGGTCGGTCCCCTTTGTGAAAATTATAACGCATATTACAACTTTAAAAAAAGCTCTAAATCTATTTTAAGTTAATTTCTTCCTAAAGTAATCACATACACCGTCTCTCTCTCTTCTCCAAAAGTAGCATCGACGTCCCTATTCCTTATTATTTCTTATGGTATCACCTTTTTGGGGCGGGGTATGAGCTCGATCAATACGTTCTACTTCTCCTTTTATTATGATACATATTCGGTCAACCATTATAATAAGTAAATAACAATCAATTAGTGATACATATTATAATAATGGCAACATTGATCAATCATTAATTCAAACCAATGAGGCATTAGTTAACCCATTGATTATAGTCTTTGATATAGGAGAAATTATAAGTATTTTCTTCTTGTATTTAAACAATGGTTTTGAGGAAAAAACCAACACACGAAATACCTTTTTACACCTTGAGCCTTTTTGATCAATCGGGGTTGTTGCTTTATTTCGTCTCTCTTTACATTGCGACTCAGCTTCAACTATACGTCTTCGACGGCGTCAAAGACTCATACACTATTAAATCTTTTTTTTTTTGGAAGCGGTGGCACAGGGAGAATATATAAATAAAAGCAGAATACAAAGCCGGAGGACAACCGGCCTTACCTAAACAAGGGGGGGGACAAAGGCAAACCTCAAAGGATATACATAGCAAAAAACAAGACAAAAAAAAACTTAGCCTCTCTGGTTGTGAAACCATAAGAATCCATCATAAAGGACTTTTTCACTACAGAAGGAAGATCAAGAAAGGGAAAACACCTTTCTACTACCAATCACATGAGCCTCATTGCTAACCGATCAAACCTTGTGATTCGCTTTCCTGTAAACATGATTTAATTGAAAGAGGCATAATTGCTTACATTCCGAAGGGTATACGTATATTGCCAAGGGGCCAATGATTGTTTGCAAGCACATCAATAGCAACACGAGTCCGATTCAACAATCACATGAGTTAAACCCAAACTGGATAGAACCAAACCATCATAAAAGCCAATCTCTGCCTTCATATTGGTTCCAAGGCTGAAAATGAGACGAGGCACTAACAAAATCTCCCTTGTGATCCCTTATGATACCACCACCAGTACATTGACTATTAAGAAGAACCATACGTATTAAGCTTTACAAAACCAAAATCGAGAAGTGCCGGTGCTTGCATAAGCCTTTCGAAGAGGAGAGGTCGATAAGTGAAGACCAATACTGCAAAAGCATTAGAAGCCGGGGACCACAAGGCGCCTTAGGCTTATATACATAACACATATCCCGAAGATTATGAAGAATTTTGTAAAAATCGCATCACACTCATAGGAACATTATCAAACAAAGAAGCACAACGTGCCTTCAGTTCCCAACAGGAGAACAAACAAATCCCGAGTTGACAATCCCCAAGGCGACTACGAAGACCCCACGGACCAAGTTTCAAATAAATGGGAAATATTATGGTAAATAGAAACTTTATGAAAAACCTTAGCAAACCTCGACCAAAGATTCGCAGCTACCTCAGAAAAGATGAATAGATGCGATAAAGACTCCTCTTGGTTTGTTGCTGACGGCATAAGCATTTTGAAACCAAGCGAACCTTCTTTGCACGAGATTCACATCTCTGGAAGCGCATTATGGAACAACCGCAAGCAAGGCACTAATTTTCACGAATCCATGGGCGCCACACCTTGAGCCCATGGCGGCCTTGGATTTTTCGGCGATGATCTTTGCGGTATTCTTTTAGAAGCAAACAGCCATCGGGTGTGAGAAGCGACGGGTCTATCGAGTTCTTCAATTAAATGAAGTCGCCGAACATCATGAAAGGCGGAAATAAGAAACACAGATCCTCGAAAGCAGCATAGCCGCCCGATTGTGAATTTCGATCCAAGGTAGCGGACCACCAACCAGCATACCACACCAATTATCATCCCAAAATGATACATCTCCCCGACCAACAATCCAACGGCGCAATCTAGAATATTATCCATATGCTTCATGATAAACGCCAAGGCAAAGACCAAGAAAGATTTCGAACCGAAATTTGAGCAACCCCATATTTATATTAAATAGCTTGGTAGAGGCGCCCATGCATTGCATTCGAGGCATGTTTCACATAAAGAAATCCATAACTTGCAAGAGAGAGCGAATGCCAGCCGCCTTCAATTAAAGGGCGACAAACCATATGCCACTCCATCCATTCGGTGTTCCCCTTTGGCACTCAAAGGAATTCGGCGATGGCTTTCTCTATACGAGCAGAACCAATTTTGGCATGGTCGAAGCCAACGAGAAAATATGAATCTTTGCAGAGCACTGACTTGACCAAAGTAATTTTGCCACCAAAGATGAATTCTAGACCGGCCACCATTTATCTTTGCAAGCACCGAGGCGTGAGGTTCTCAAAATAGCAACTCTTCATTCGGCCTTAAACAATGGAATTCCAAGATAACACATAGGCCAAAATTTTTTAGAACAACGGACCAACAAATCGGCGAACCACTCTATTACTACACTTTTTACTAACATAAAATCCACTTTTCCGGACATTAATCACTGACACGAGGAGCTCTCATATTTAGAAAAAACTTTCATAAACCCAACACGAGCGTTTAGAAGCATTGCGAGAAGACCAAACATATCATCCGCGTATAAAAGATGAGACACCAAGACTCCTCCCGACCATGATGATAAGGTAAGACCATACCCATTTGAATCGCGCGGTTGATATTGAGCGATAAAACCTCCCGAGCCAATATAAAAAGAAGCGGGGAAAGGGTCGCCTTGCCACACTCCTCTAGGCGATTGGAAAAACCACGGGACTCCCCATTAACCCGACCAGAATACCAAATGTTAGCTAAAATTCAATATACCATATCACAATTCGCCGAATTAAACCCCATAGCTTTCAAAGCCCGAATAAGAAAGTCCCACTCCAATCTATTGTATGCTTTGGACATATCAAATTTAAAAACCGCATTATCCCTCGAACCTTCGTATGTCGATGACAAGCTCGTGAGCTAAGAGAATATTCTCTTGAATATTTTGGTTTCTAACAAAACCAGATTGCTCCATGGACACCGGCTTAGGCGACAAATTCGCTAAGCGAAGCAAAAATCAGAGATTATTTTACAAACAAAGTTGCAAAACTAATCGGACGAAGGTCTCCACACCTCGGTTTTGTCAACTTTGGGAAGCAAAACAAGAGAGGTAGGTGATGCCCCTATGAAGAGAAGCGCTAAAAAGCCCCTTACGGCCCCAATAACATCCCCCTTCACTATCTCCCAACATCCTTGAAAAAACCAACCAGTATAACCATAGGCCCGGAGCATTTGTTCGGGTTCAAAGATTTAACGGCATCCCAAATTTCATTCTCTGTGGGAACACTTTGTAGTATTAAATTATCCACATCATTTAAGGCCGAAGGAAAATCCCAAAACAACTCCGAATCTATGACATGTGGCTTAGAAGAAAACATCTCACTAAAATGAGTCGTTGCCATGTGCCCAACGATTTTAGTATCATCACAAAGAGTGTCGTCATCCATACGAAGGCTGACCCGATTCCGGCGATATCTATCCCGAATACTAGCATGAAAAAATGCACTGTTTCTGTCACCATCCAGTAACCAACATTGCCGTGCTTTCTTTCGAAGCATTTCTGCATCCCAACGAACGAGCTAGTCATAGGCGCCCCTAGCGTCATCAGCAGAGCGATCGATATCACCCATTGCCTTGCAGCTCATGTTCAAGATCAATGATAATGTCCGATTGAGCAGGATAATTTCGCGAACGTGACCGAAAACATTCCAGGTTCAGTTCTTAGAGTTGGGCCGGCAATTGTAACTTACGAACAATGTCAAAAGAGCCCCATCCACTACTTGAGACCATTGCGATTGAACAAAATTCAAGAAGTCCGGGTGGTACAACCACATGCGTTGAAAACGGAAACCCCCTCTATAAGAAACCTCCTTCAGAAAACCAACAAGCAAAGGGACATGATCAGAAGCCGTAGAAGTCAAGTGTTGTACCCGAAGATCAGGAAAAGCCGCTTTATAACTCCCATTAATTAAAACCCTATCCAACCGCTTCCAAATCCGTCGACCAATCACATGATTGTTGCACCAAGTAAAACGACTTCCCTCGAAACCAGCATCATCCAAACCCGCTTGTAACATAAAGTTATTAAAGTCATCCATGCAATGAATGTCACACGGCCCTCCACCCAACTTTTCGGAGGTATGAGAAATGGCATTAAAATCACCTCCTACAATCCACGGGGAATGAAACTGACTAGAAAAGGAAACAAGGTCTGCCCATAAATCTCTCCTATCCTCCCGAGTACATTTCGCATAAACAAACGAAGCATTAATACTATAACCACCAACACCATTGATCCTAACTAAAATAGCTTGATCAGTAGTAGCTAATAAGGAAACATCCATACGATTATCCCAAAGTAACCAGATATGTGTATTAACAGGGTTAGCATGGAGAGTATGTGCGAAACCCAATCGACGACCCAATCTAGCAAGACGATCACCAGAGCTTTTAGATTCAAGAATAACACACAAACTAGGGTTATGTTGGCGTTTAAATAAATAAAACTGATCCATAGTCTTGTTATTGTGCACCCCGCGCACATTCCATATGATTATCGACATAAAGAAATATTAAGAGAGCATTGCCTGGGCTCTAGTAGTTGCAGCCCTAGTCATCCGAACCGATTTGTGTCTGATTTGTTTAGCCCTTTGTTTAGCCTTTTCAAACGTAACCCACAAAATCTGGTTTAAGAGAGATAGCACCTAAATCAAAATCTGTCAAGAAATGTTCTGCTTGAATTTCATGTTGAACATCATCACCATCCCCTTCTACAGACCTGAGTTTAGGACGTGCACCACACGGAACAGATAACAACTCGGACCATAATTATGCTAATTCGGCTGCAGCCCAAGTTTTAACATCAATCTTATCCTTGTCAATAGAAGTACTAGTAGTCACCTGCCACGTCTTGTTCACTTCCGAAATCTCACCATCATCTTGCTCATCCAAATTTGTTAAGACATCAAAAGCATTAAATGTTTGGACTTCAGCCACAGTGGATGATGCGATGGAATTCTTACCAATTTTTGGCATAGACCTGCGTTCCTTGACAACCATCTTATCCTGACTATCCACCACATCAATAAATTCTACTTCTTTTGGACACCCATTATTATCCTTTGCTGTAGACGTGGAACCCCCTTTGTCACCAACTTGGGCAATTTTTGGAACCCACTTTTCATTGTGAAGAGTATTAGTCCTTCCAGCCTTACCCTTGGACACGACAACGGGATTATCCTCAACACCGCCAACAGACCCCGTAGGCTGTCGGACTTTATCATCACCAGCCACATTAAAGGGAAGATTATTAATGGCTTGACTAGCAGCCTTGTTCTCGTCCACAACCTTTCCTCTTTGAGCCGCCTTGTTTTGGTCACGTAAAATATCAACCCTAGCAGTAGTAACATCCTGCTTATCTCCTTTCTCATTAAATGCACCCCGACGATGTCCTTTCCGGCATAAATCTTTCGCGTGACCTATCAAACCGCAACCAAAACAATAATTGATATTGCCTTCAAAATCCAAGGCCTGCCAAAAGCTGTCTTCTTTACCAATTCCTATCCAAATTCGAGTGGGTAATTTAACTGCCACATCCACTTCAACGCAGATCCGTGCAAACATGGGACGTGATAACGCAAGAGTTTTTTCATCCGCCCTGAGAAAGTGTCCAAAAGAATTCCCGATACTTTGGAGGAAAGACGGATTAAAAAAATTCAAAGGGAGACGAGGCAGCTTGACCCAAACTGCCACACGCGAGCAATCTTTTTTGAAGGCGAAATTCGAGGACCACCGAAACGATCTAAACATGGAAGTCTGAATCATGTTTGACTCCCTAGACAAAGCCTTAATTAAATCCTCATTCGAAGATAGGTGCACCATAACATGACGAGGGTCTAGTAGGCCTACGACAAAAGGTCCCGTAAGATACCAATTCTTTGTGATTTCTTCCTGAATCGCGAAAGTAGAAGGCCTTCCTGCCGAAAATTTTAGAATCAACGTATTGGTAAGCTGCCGTTCGGATAACTCAACCTCAAGAGAGGTAAAACACAAGCCGACTCATTATCCATCGAGGCATGCCGGGCGCTGGCTAAAGGGATCTCAAGAACGGGAGGGAGTTAGGGTTTCAACTGTGGGTTACCGCGAGGTCCTGCACGCCGGGCGTAAGTTTTGACCGGGGGAGGAACCACCATTGAAGGAACGATAGGATGAGAGGCCAACTCCGGATCGGAGTTGCCAGGAGGAACCAAAGGCGAGCCGCCGGCCGCCATGAGCAAAGACGCATGCACTCCACAAGAGAAACGTGAGAGAGAAACCCTAGAGAGAGAAAAACATGGCCTTTTTTTTTTACATTACCGCATGTACTTTAGATGTCGTTAGGCACAAATTTGAATCGATTTTGAACACCAATGCATCGATTTTCAACCCCATAGCATCGCTATGTTACACAATTATTTGCAATGCACTACATGCCTAATGTGCATTGCGATGCACCGCATGCCTGATGTCGTTAGGCATAAATTTACATCGATTTTGAACCCTGTTGCATCGCTATGTTACACAATTATTTGCAATGCACCACATGCATTATGTGCGTTGCGATGCACCGACTTTGGTTTTGTGATGCACTATGTGCCTTATTTTGCATTGTGATGTCCAAATTTGGACATACTTCAATTATGTATTGTGATGCCCAAATTTGGACA
This sequence comes from Codonopsis lanceolata, assembly GCA_013146195.2. NCBI lineage: Eukaryota > Viridiplantae > Streptophyta > Magnoliopsida > Asterales > Campanulaceae > Codonopsis > Codonopsis lanceolata. Next base: position 77,769,801 of record CM028378.1, on the reverse strand, counting down.
TACTTCAATTGTGTATTGTGATGCCCAATTTTGACATTGCGATGCCTAAATTTAGACAGACTTCAATTGTGCATTGTGATGCCCAAATTTGGGTGGGAATTTTTGCTATGCGATGCCCAAATTTAGACAGACTTCAATTGTGCATTGTGATGGCCAATTTTTGTATTGCGATGCCCAAATTTAGGTAGGGGCTTTGTCCGCACCCTTTTTGTATATTAAGGGCATCTCCGTTATTTTCCCCCCAAAAGTGTATTTTAGCGGTTTAAAAAAATATCCTGGACTTTTCCGGTTAACATTTCATCACAGAGGACAGGCTCAAATTTCTCCCTTATAACTAATTATAAACAGCTGGCCGGTCTACTTCCAAAATATATAATCCTTATTACCTTCTTTTTTTTCAAGCGCATAAGTCAACTTTCATAAATTAGTTCCAAGAATACCCAATTTTCATCTTTCTCTTCTTGAGACCAACCACACCGTCTCCCTCTTCGCCTTCCTCAGTTGGTTTGCATTAGTTGAGAGAGGAACATTGAAGCGAAAAAGCTGACGAAGAAGAAGAATATGCACATCTTGTTTATGATATCATTTTGATGTGTTCGGCCCAAAAACCGGTCACGGGAAAAGCATGTGAGACACCACGTGCCGATCACAAGCTAACTAAGCACATGTGTGGCGACCCCGATCCTGGGATCAAATGAGACTGGGTCTACCAGGTGTTCCAAAAATTTAATCCAAAATAACTCAAATCAGAACACGTAACTCGCAGCAAAAGAAAAAAATAAATAGTATTTCTAAAAAAAACCAATATTTTATACAAACATATTTTTATTACAATTTTAATGATGTCCAAAAGTAATACATAAATAATTTCTTTCAAAACTGAGCTCTCCGATAACCCCGAGCACACAACTGCTATCTGAATCTCGATCAAATCTTAACTCACAACCAGAAACTGTAGAGGGTGAGCTTGTGAGCCTAGTAAGAAAGGGGATACACAACACAACATAATAGAACAAGACATGTGTTGGAATACGCATGCTGAAACTTGACTTATTCATTTGCATATTCCAAAACACTTTGATTTGTTTGTTTCCATTACTGCATGTTCTAACAAGTGACTAAAATGGTTGCATACCGGTTAGTGTGGGAATTTGTTGAACATTGCATAGGTTTTAGACTATGTGAGTCCGAGTCTTAGTCCTACTCTTACGTGAGACCTCAGCAGACCAATAGACCAGCACCAACAGACTTGCTACAGATGATAGCTTCTTCAAAAATATATATCATACCAGCAGACTTGCTACGAGTTGATAGTTCCTCCCTCAACTATGTCAACCAGCAGACTTATCTACTAGTAGATAAAATCATTAAAGGAACATCAAACCAACAGACCTTCGACCCTTTTAGGCTACATGTGCAAACTACAGTGGAATCACTGCAGATGTTCGGAAACAACAGAAAGTTCAAGCTTCTCCAAAAGTCAACTTGTGGAAAAGTCTTGATAGCTCTTAGACCTGCAAGATCTAGTTGGATTTTATTCAACATATATTCCTCTCTAAAGTTGGTTTTCAAGTTCAAATGTATCTACTTTATTGGAAAACCAAATGTTAGTGTACTATTCCATCAGACATGCACAACAATGGCACATCTAGTTAGTTTGACTTTTGGATAACCTTTTCAGAGAGATATCTTCCAGAATATCTTTATCCTACTGCCTATAAGATTACCTCTTATCTGATGAACCACTCCAACGACTAAAGATCATTCGAAGACAGTCTCAACTGATCTATTATTATCTTTCTATAAAAGAAACCTCTTCTCCCTTCTTCAACGGTGAGAATAAGAGATAACAAGATCATCGATCGAGCTATCTCAAAGATCATCGTGGAAAACTTAAACCTTTGCAAAACACATTCTGTGGATTGCAAGGATGAAAAGTAAGAAGCAAGGAATAATGATCTAAAAAGCTACAACGATACAAAATAGTGTCTTGATCAAGAAACCACTTTCTTGATTTGTGCTCTTTGATCTCCTTCAAAGAACCTAGTCTATACAACACTTCAGAAATCCAATCCTTAGGTAGAGATCAAGCACTCCAGATTATGTTGAAGACAAATCTCCAAAGATGTCCAAGGAAGATGAAGGCCTGCCCATCTGCATTGCATTCATATCAATAGACTTGTATTCCATATATTGCAAGGGTTGTTGGTTGTGTAACAATAGGTTATCATAGAGAGTTGATTGCTTTGCACTCAGTTGCTAAAATAATCTTTATTTGAGCAACCCATAAAATTGTCTTCTCATGTCGCATCTCCTTAACTCCACCTGCTCCAGACTTGTTCATGAAACTCTGGGAAAAGGAGTTCTTGAATGGGGAATGGAATCCTGGGGAAGAAAGTAGATAGCTAGGTTAGAGAGTCTAAGTTGATGTATTAGGCATGTTTACCTTTGAGTAAACCTCTACTGAATTTGCAAATTACATATTTTCTTCAAACTCAGCTCTGATCTCTCTTTCCAGATCTTAAAAGATTTTGATTTAATAAAGCTATCTATTATGAAACTCATATGACATGCATCTGAAGAAGAGTTAAGTATGTTGTTGTTCTGAACATATATTCGTGTACGGCTGCTTAAACCTTCTAAAGATAATTTTGCTTAGCCAAAACCTTTCCACTACCAAAACCTCTTTTTAAGCTAAGAGTTTATCTACAAGATGTTAATAGAGTTCATTATTCTGCTATGAACAAGTCTACTGCACAGTACTACCAGCAGACTTGTCTCATCTCCAGATTGTCTTAACACTTAAAGGCATTTCATCCATATTCTTTTATGAATGTTGAGATAATTTTAAAGTGGCAACATAAGCTATTCACCCCCTCCCCCTCTAGCATATTTGAGCACATCCACAGGACCAACAACATGTGATTCAAATACCAAGTCCATGAAGATAAAATTATGGACCAAAGAATATTACCCAAAAACCGATACCAAGTGTTATTCAAATAACAATTGATCACAAGTTACAATTTAGTATACTAATCAGTTTATATCATGGTGAGATTATTCATAACAAGCACAACACACACGATGTAACAGCCCGACCCGAACTCCAATGCGAAATCCCAAGGTCGTGCCGTTAAGACAGACTAAAAGACGGACAAGCACCTGCTAAGCATAATGGTACGAGTCAAAAGATGAGCCATCGAACTCTAATAGGAAGGTAAAGCCATAACGGCAATACGGAACAACAAAAAACTAAAATCTGCGGAAGCAAATCATAAGTGGAACCCAAGCCTTTAATCCTAAACAAAGGAACGCAAGGCTGAGAGATAACTATCTCTTGACAAATCTACGACTCGCGTGACGCAACATTGCGCACGGGCAACAAACCATCGGCAAACCTAAGGCCGGCGAATCAACAGAATACCAACCTGATAAACAACCACTCAACGGCTACAACATGCCGGAGGGACAAATCAACTAAACGAAAAAGATATTTAAATACTAACAACTAAACCCAAGTCTCTCGACTAATGTCGTCGGAGATGACAATACCGACAATACTAGAATGAGTGAGCTAAAGCATGCTCGAAATAACAAAGGGAATAACTCTTAAGAGATACAACAGCTCGACCAAACAAGTCGGCTCCCAAAATAATACGATAACAAAATACTAATATACTCTACCCAAGTAAAGTCTACATAACTTTACATTCGTGTCTCACAAATACATAATAACAATAATAATAATAAATCCAAGCTTAAAGCCCGGAAGACCACCTTCTAGAAATCACTATCCGAAGCCGCCACGCGTACTAACGGGATCACTGCACAACTAAGGAAAACAAACACACGGAGTGAGTCATAATGACCCAGTAAGTTACTTAATGCAATAGTATGGCATAGCATGGCATAATGCACAAGCATATATAAAAATCATGGTATCATACTAGTATACCAACAATAAACATGTACTTAGTTATCAAAGCACATAAGCTCACATAAGCCATATAGCATATTATCTTTCACATAATTGCTCATACGTAAACACGTATAACTGAACTGGCCTAGCCCTCAATATTCAAACCATGGGTCCAACCCTCAAATGATCATAACTGGTTTCAATCCTCAAATGATCACAACTCATCGCTTTCTTAATGAGTACCTCGTTACATTCATCCAACCCTGGGATGAGAAATGGGAGCTCAATATCAGGCTAGGTGGCGCTAATACGAGACCACATCCCACTATTGGCCATATAGTGAGGAGAAAGGGTACCAATGCGGCGATTCATAGCGAATGTTTCCAAAGGCTATGAATCGTCCCATTGCCGACAAAACGACCAAGACGCCAGCTGGACTCAAATCAAGATGCTCAAGTAGATATTTACTTGGATAAACCAATAAGGACCAAGTCCATCACAAAAGGACTCATCAAATCAAGTAGGTCATAATGCTCTACAAAACCCAATAAACAATGCACATAAATGTACACCCTTAACATGTTCAACTAACTTGTAAGTTTAGTTCAAGAACCACATATTGAGGTATTCACAATCCTCAAGTCATCACCAATTCAAGAATAGCTTATAGCTCAATAAATCACAAAGTGAGGTCTACTATAGTCCTCAACACAAGATTAAATCAAAGACTATTACTTAGTCTAAGAACAACCACAATCAAGACTTAGCATTTAGTTTATACATAAAAGCATACCGGACTCAACAATAGTTCCAACTGTCGTATATAACCGACTTCCTCAATGCTATACTCAAGAACATCAAGACTACCCCGTAGTCCCTCCCTCGCAAGTGCATTCATGTGCACGCGACCAAATCCCCTAAAGGAAAACTCGTTCAAATGATCATTTCTTAAAGGCATACGAGATCATAGGTTGATCTCTAATACTCCGTGCTCCAACGAGCACGCTCTAAACATACTCCCAATAGGTCTCTATAACATGAGTGTCTCGATTGGACATCGAATAAGATACTCGAGTACGCACAAACATAACTAAGCAAGACCCGAACATCGTAGGGTTTCAACCCAAAGCTCATTATTATATTATTGACCTTACAACGACTCCGTTGAGTCTTAATTCTACATTTCATTCTTTATGTGTTTCATAAACCCACAATTAAACATTTCATTCATATATACTACAAAATCTCAAAATTCATTCGGGCTTGATTCCCAAGCCTAACAACCCAAGAACTCATTATAATCATAGTCAACCTAACCCAATTGTCGTAGGATTCCAACCCGAGTTCATTAACACACTATTGAACTTATTTCGACTCCGTTGAGTCTAAATACTAAGTTTCATTATTTACACCCTTCATCAATTTCAACATTAACACCCACTTCAATTAACAATAATTTCTTCAATAATTCGGGCTTGATTCTCAAGCCCTAAAATTCACAACAAAACCCAACATAAATCATAACCCATTTCATAAATCACTTAATTTCAATTAAATGATCATACTCATAATGTTTAGTGAGTTCACATATCCAAAGCCCCAAACTTAGGCATACTTTCATAATAAACCCAAATGAAATGTAAACATGATTTCTAGCATGCTCACAATCCTAGAAATACAAGATGAAGAGTAACAATATACTTCAACAATCATGGAAGTCATCCTACATATGCTTTTAACAAGTTCACATGCTCAAATCACAAGTTAAAATCACACAAAGCAAGTATGTGTACTCATTGACCTCAACTAGCATAGAGTTTGTTTTCCTTAGGGTCAATGAGTACAAAATCAAAAGAAGAAGGAGTAACTTACCTTCAAACCCCAATCAAGAAAGAAAAGCAAGAAAGTAATCGTTGAGTAATCTACTGCCGAGCTCTTCAATTCTATGGCTAGGGCTTGAGCAATGAAGAAGAGGAACCATGGAAGGTCAAGAAGGACCTCAAGAACTCATGGAGGAACTAGGAGAGAAGCCATCCTGTTTTTGGAGAGAGGGTGAGAAATGAGGGTCAACTCTTCAGATTGTGGCTTATATTTGCTTAAAAACTGAGTGGGACAAGTGTCACCACATTGTGGTCACTTAAAATCTGATTTTTGGGCTTGTTTAATCCACTTAATCACTCACTAATCCACTCTTAAAACATATTAATGATGTTAGGACATAAGTAAGGAGGGTTAGGGAGGTTTAGGTGGGGTTTAGAAAAGGTTTGAATAGGTGTTTAGGAGCAAAATTGTGAAAAGCAAAAAAAAAAGAGAAAATTCGTGAGGTGCAACCAGCACTTGAGGCGGGCGCACATTTTATGGCGAGGCGCCTGGACTCTGTGAGCTATGTTCATTTTGCAAATGTTTCTCAAGATTGTCCCGCGAATGGTGATCGACAAAAGTGCCAAGATGGTCCAGCCCCTTGAACTTGGTCTAAACATGTCCTAAATGGTCCCAAACTCATGGGCAACCATTCTAAGGTCTAACCCAACTCAAACAAGTCGGAAACACCGAACAACTCAAACAACTCGAGCGAAACCGAAGAGGTGCAACAACGGCAACCCGAATGACGATGAACTAGCATTGAACGAAAGCAATGAAAGGAGACTTTTAAGGCAAGTCTAAGGGCTAATGAAGAAGCTTAAATACTTCTAGGAAGTTGAACAACAACTAGGGAAATAAGAGTCCCAAAGGAGAGACGACACGACTCGATTCCCGAACTACGCGATAGAGACGAGCACTATCTCCAAAGCTTCCAAATCATCGTAGACTTAAGGAACACCTCCAACTTGAAGTCTAATACATCTAAACATGTTAATAAACCATCATATAAGGGTCTAGGACCAAACCGAGGTCACGAACACAAAACGCAAGCAAACCCTCAATCGCCGCATTCGACTATCGCCGAGTCACGACTTGTGACTTTAGCAAGTCAACAACTATATGACATCTCTTAATAATGTTTTGGTCTTAATGTGGTCTCTCATACATATCTAGACTCTCTCTCAACAAAACCAAACATACGGTTGACAAAGGAAGAAAAGTAAGTAAAACACGCAAACCGAAGCTAACTAAGGAGCGGGTGTTA
>CM028378.1:77715129-77762652 GCA_013146195.2 Codonopsis lanceolata | reverse complement strand
TTGCTCTAGAGTCTCCACCTACTGACTCGGATAGTGAAGTTAAATACTCTCCTTTTCAAGCTAACATAGAACAATCTCGAAGAGCCTTCAAAGAAGACAATTCCTTAGCCTCAAGACTGATAGTGAAGTTGAATTCAATAGAATTTAGAGAAAGGCCTATGTTAAGCCAGCTAAAAAGTCATGAGAAGCTGGGAACTGAGAAATCCATGCTGGAAGCCGAGTTAAAAACTCTCCATGGAGTCCAGCAGGAAAGTATCAAGTTAAAAGAAGAGAACAAGTTTCTCAATGAAAAGGTTGCTTGCCTTATTGATCATGCCAAAGAGTTATCTGCTGAGAAAGAAGAGTTGCAAAAAACCATTAACTCATGGAATAACTCAACGGCAGTCTTTGATCAAATTCTTGGAGATCAGAAGCCCTCAACAGATAAATCTGGGCTAGGATTCTCTAATAACATTTCTGGTGCAACCTCTGAACAAGAAAATGAACATTTTACAGTGAATAGTAATATTCCTGTACAATATCAGAAACCTAACAAGGGTAAAGAAGGAATTGGCTACACTGCTACTCCTTATAAATACCCTAAGGTTCAAATTATCAAAAACAGTGAAGCTTTGAAAGCAAAACAATCATCTGCTGAAGATAAATCTGCTAAAGGTGGTGCAGACTTACACCAGCTCCACGGCAGACTTACGTAAAAGCAAGGCTGTTGTTTCGAGGACCTACGAAAAGTCTGCTCAAACCTATCAGATTCATCAACAGCACTACAGATGGTGCTGCTGCTACACAGAATGTTGATACCAAGCTTAAAGGCAAAATGCATGAGGTATCAAAGTCTACTACCAGCAAACATTCTTCTGCTAAAGCAAAGACTGCTGTATACAGACTCAAGAAGCCTCATACAGATGCTCTAAGCACTTGTTAACAAATGCTAAATCAAAAGGCTTTCTTTGTTATGAAAAATGTTCAAAAACTTCCAACATCCGAGCATGATCATGTAGACAAGTTTACGTAATTTCCATCCTTGTACATTTTGCAAGTGTTTTGGCCACTTGGTCCATGAATGTCTGCTGAAATCCATCATGAAGCCTGCTGGATCCCCTATTCCAAAAATCGAGCAAGTATGGGTTCCAAAATACGCTAACCATTTGGACCCATAAGAAAAATAAAAGGGGACCATGATTTTCTTACCTTTACATCTCGGTGTGCTTCATGGCTAGCTCAAATTCGAGAGAAAGAAAAGATGTATGGTATCTAGACAGCGGCTCGAGACACATGGCCAGGAGAATCTGCCTTCTCTCTAACATTTACGAGCGGAAGGCCCTCCGGTCATCTTCGGAGACAATGCTAAAGGAAGAACAATTGGCTATGGATCCATCATTCGAGAAATCTTTCCATTGGAAAAGTCTCTCTAGTAGAAGGCTTGAAACATAATCTCTGAGTATTTCTCAATTACGCGACAAAGGGCTTATCTGTCAATTCTCCTCAAGCAGATGTGATATCAAGGATCGATCTCTTGCTCAACCTTAGTTCTTGGACATAGACAAGGGAATGTCTATGTGATAGATTTGAATGCTTATGGTAAAGCCGCTAATCTATGTCTTGTGGCAAACTACGCTCAAGACAAAATGTGGCATAAAAGACTCGATCATTTGAACTTCAAGTATCGGCCAAGCTATCCAAAGAAGGTCTAGTTAAAGGATTACCAAAGGTCTCTGCGATCATGATCGTGCATGTAAAGCCTGTCAACTGGGAAAGCTTTCAAAAACATCCTTCAAAAGCAAACCAGGACTCTCAACGACGAGACCTCTTCAACTACTTCACATGGATCTCTTCGGACCAGTCACTACCATTAGCTATGGTGGTCATAGATACACGCTAGTAGTAGTGGATGATTATACAAGATACACTTGGGCGAGATGATGTCTTCCAAAGACCACACTTATGATCTTCTTACGGCTTTATTCGAAGACTACAAGCGCAAAAACTTCGATGAAATCGGTGGCGTTCGATCGGACAATGATGCGAGTTCACCAACAATGGAATAGCAAAGTATCTTTGTGATGATCACGGCATTGGTCACAATTTCTGCGATAAGGACACCGCGCGAATGGTGTTGCGAGAAAGGAAAAAGCAGAACACTTATCGAAGCTGCTAAAACTATGCTTCGAAGCAAAGTTGCCCAAACATACAGGCGAAGCCGTCAACGACGCTTCACTCGGAAACAGATCGTTGATCAACAAATTTCACGGTAAAACACCCTATGAACTTTGGAGAGGTAAAACCCCAAACATTGGATTTTTAAAATCTTCGGTACGCAAATGTTTTGTAGTCTACAATGGTAATGACTACAGAGGCAAATTTGATCATAAAGCCGATGAAGGTGTATTTCTGGGTTATGTTTTATACTCCAAAGCTTACAGGGTTTTCAACAAAAGATCATTAAAAATAGTTGAATATGTTCATGTCTCATTTGATGAATTTGATTTATTAGAGCCACACGTGGCTCCAAATGTTCTTGATGACTTTGTTAATGTTGAGGCAGTACCTCCCAACCATCAACCTCTCATATACCTAATCCTTCACGGCAACTCAATCAAATATTCACGACCATCATTTATTATCAAAAGGGTCACCGAAGACTTCAACCTGCTCAAGAAGAACTCAATTCGAGAACCCTTTGTTTCGAACACGAAAATCCTATTCCTCAACTCACCTATGAACCAAATTCTGAACAAAACACTCATCAAGACACATCTGATCTTCCTTCTAGCCCTCCTTCTGAACCTTGTCATGAAGAAACAGCAGCAAATCATCACATTCCTGCTGTCACAAGAACATGTAAAGACCATCCAATCTCTCAAATCATTGGTGACATTCATGTTGGAGTACGAACCAGAAGATCCTCTAAGAATGAATGTATGTTACGTCGCATTCATTTCGGAAGAAGAGCCAAAGAAGATCGAAGAAGCTCTTCAAGATCCAAGTTGGTGGAAGCCATGCAAGAAGAACTTGACAATTTGAGCGATGCCAAGTATGGAAGCTAGTCCCAAAGCCTGCGATCATCTTGTCATTGGCACAAAATGGGTGTTCAGAAACAAGAAGGATGAGGATGGGAACATAGTTAGAAACAAAGCAAGACTTGTTGCACAAGGATATCGTCAAGAAGAAGGAATTGACTATGATGAAACGTTTGCTCCAGTAGCAAGATTGGAAGCTATCAGAATCTTCTTAGCCTATGCTACATACAAGGACTTTGTGCTGTATCAAATGGATGTCAAGAGCGCATTTCTAAATGGTGATCTTCAAGAAACGGTCTACGTTGCTCAACCTCCAGGCTTTGTGGAGAAAGGAAAAGAAACTCATGTCTACAAGCTTAAGAAGGCTCTCTATGGTCTTAAGCAAGCTCCTCGGGCACAGTATGAAACTCTATCCAAATTCTTGGTGGAACAAGGATTCGTGCGAGGAAAGATAGACACCACTCTCTTCATTCTCAAGCACAAAGGACATTCTCTGCTGGTACAAATTTACGTTGATGATATTATCTTCGGATCTACCAATGAGAAGCTGTGCAAGCGTTTTGAAACGCTCATGACTGGCAAATTCCAAATGAGTATGATGGGAGAACTCACATTCTTCTTGGGTCTTCAAATTCAACAATCCAACAAAGGAATATTCATCAGTCAATCCAAGTATGCTAAAGATCTTGTCAAAAAGTTTGGATTGGAAACAAACACCTTTGATACACCAATGGTCGCTAAATGTAAACTTACAAAAGACTTACAAGGAAAGAAAGTTGATATCACCCACTATAGGGGGATAATCGGATCTCTGCTTTACCTCACCGCCGCTAGACGACATAGTGTATCTTTGTTGGGGTATGTGCCAGATTTCAAGCAGACCCTCGTGAGTCACATCTTCTTGCAGCCAAAAGAATCATTAAGTATGTGTAAGATACCACCAACTTAGGTATCTGGTATCCAAGGGAATCTTCTTTCAACTTGGTTGGTTACTCAGATGCCGACTATGCTGGTTGCCAAATTGATAGAAAAAGCACCAGTGGAACTTGTCAATTTCTAGGAGACAGACTTGTCTCCTGGGCTAGCAAGAAACAAGCATCTGTTTCCAACTCCACCAGAGCGAGTACATAGGCTGGCGGTAGTTCTGTCAACTACTATGGATCAAACAACAGTTGGTAGACTACGACATCAAAGTATCAGACTGCCCAATCATGTGTGATAACACCTCAGCAATCTCTATCACATACAATCCCGTGATGCACTCCAAGACAAAGCATATCGATGTTCGATATCACTTTCTAAGGGACAATGTAGAAAAGAGAAACATTAGCATGAAGTATATTTCAACTGACCATCAATCGGACATCTTCACCAAAGCTCTAGAAGCAGACATGTTTGCTTATCTAAGGGGAGAGCTTGGTATGCTTGACCCAACTGCTTAAATTTAATTTTAATTTAAAATTAATTTTTATTTTGAAATTTCAAAATTAATTTTTAAGCAGACTTGAAAATTTCTTTTAAGCAGACTTGAAAATTTCTCTTAAGCAGACTTATTACTTTTAAAAATAAAATCAAGAATTTATAAAGTCTCTGGGAGAAAAATGTAAGCTTTCTAAACTTTAAGTTTTAGAGGGACGTTTATGAAAATTGTGAGGGACTGATTTCAAATTTGGTTGAGTTAATTTATGAAAAGGTACTTTTCTCTTTCCTAAAAGTCGTCATTCATTAAGTCTTGTCATCTAAAAGGCGTCTGACTTAATGACATTTCACAAGTCTCTATGACTGACGGCACGTCCTTTCACTTATAAACCCTCAACCGCCAAAAATTTCATTTCACAAAACTGTCTCTTGCTATTCTCTCTCTCTAAAACTTTCTTCTCTCTAAGAATTTCTGCTTCCTTCGCCCTGTTCGCTAGTCGATTCTGCAGATTCGTTTCCTTTTCATCTTCCTCTTCTGCAAATCTTCGACAATGGTAAGAAATTTCTAACCCTAGCTCAGTAATCACAGTGTAAGCACAAATTTACGCACTTTCATCTGTGATTACACCATTATTGACTGTTCATGTGACTCTTTGCTCCTTAACTCTTAGAACTTCAAATTTTACTGTTCATTACTGGTAGTATCTACATATTACTGTTCATATACTGTCGATTTGAGCAATATTCTGCCTGTATATGACATTCATGAGTTGTCTAGAAATTTTTAGGGCTTAATGCTACACTTTGTTCATATTTCGAGTTCTTAAAGTTTTTGCCCTAATATTTGAAATTTTTTTTAGGCTGGAACTTCTTCTTCATCTGTTGTTCCTGAACAGGCTCAGAATCCAACTGTTGAGATTCCAACACTGCCCCTTACTATGTACCATCCGGGGATGTGCATCGACGAACCGTCTGTTCGTGCTTACGCCTCTGGAGTGAAGATAGTGGATGACCTGAACCAGTCAGACATTTTGCCTTTGTTCATGCTAGAGGATGAAGATTTCAACTATCTTCTAGTGGAAGAATTTTTCCAGAAAGCTACAATCAATGAATCAAGGTCTTCCATCACTACTGTTGTTAGGACCGTCACAGTCACTCTTACTGCTTCCAGGATTGCCAAAATTATTGGCGTGGAATTCGATGGCCCTACCTCTCTGACTGATGCTGAAAAGGCTACTGCTTGGTCTTATATGCGTGGGGAGAACACTCCGAAGGAGGCTGCTGCTAAAATGAAGAGGACTTTATTTGAAGATGACGTTTACTTCATCAGTCATCTTTTCGACAAGAGTCTGATTTTCAAGAACGGCACCCACGATATTATGACTTCAGACCAGCTAGAGTACACGTCTGCAGTCATCCTGAACCTTCGACTCAACTGGGCACAAATCTTATTTGAGATGATTTGCAATGTTGTTGATGCTGTCAAGAAATCTCTCAAGCAGAAGCGACCATTTGTTCGTCTTCTCAACACTCTTCTTCGGTTAAACACGCAATTTCATACTCGCATCTTTCCCTTTGAAAAGAAGAAAGTTCAGAAATCTATCCAATTCACCAGCACCTTCATCATTAACACCCTCAAGCTGAAGAACGAGAAGAGAGTTCAGCAAGGTCTTCACCCTCTGGTCATCGTCCACACTTTGAACCCGCCTCCACTAAAGATCATTAAGATCAATCCGGAAACAACAGTGGATGCCTTAATGGCCAAGCAGCTGAGCAAGAAGCTCTCTAAGGAAGCTGCTGCTGAAGGCTGCTCTAGCAAAGCTTCAGACCCTGCTCCCTCAACGACCTCGCACAAGAAGAAGATCTCTGCTGTTGAGGAGGAGCCGGTCCCCAAAAAGAGGAAAGCTGCTTCCTCTTCAAGTACTGCTGCTGCTCATCCTACTGGCCCCCAAGCTAAAAGGAAAAAGAAGACTGCTGCTCCATCCGCTCCCACTCCCGTGCCAGTAGAGGCTGCTGAACCGGACCCTGCTCCTCTCCGCTCTCGCAAGCGTAAGTCAAAACGCTCTGAGCCTTCTGAACCCTTTGTTCCCTTCATTCCTCCTTCCTCACCTATCTCTTCTTCTTCCCCTTCCCTTTCTTCTTCAACAGCCCCTGCTGCTGTTAGGGAGGAGCCAGCCATTGCGCCTGCTGCTACCACTCCTTCCTCTCCTACTCCCTCTTCAACCCCTGCTGTTGTTGAGGAGGAGCCTTCTTCCCCTGCTCCGAAAAAGAAGAAACGCAGACTTCGTAAGAAGTCTGTGGCTCCGACACCATCTTCTCCACCCTCTCAACCCATAGACACTATCCCTTCTCCGCCATCTTCTCCCGAACCTATCCCAACCATTCATCCAGAATCCTCTCAAGCTATCGTACCTGTTCTCACACACTTTTCTCCCTCTACCTCTTCTCCTTCCTTCTCTATGCCCGAACACTTCTCTCCTCTTGCCCCTCACATCTCCACTCTTCTCTACCAAACCGCCTTTCTGCCAGAAATCTTTCCTCCTATCTCTCAATACATCACTCCATTCTCCATCTCTTCTGACCTATACCAAATTCTTTTTCCTTCCATCTCTTCTGCCACCCATTCCTTTCTATTTGATTTCTCTTCTATTTCAGACCTTCTCTATCCTTCTACTTCCCCTCCTAACTTCATTCTTCTACCCGACTATCCTTTTCCCTCCTACCTCTTAGAAGCCACTTCTTCCTCTTCTACTTCTTCTTTCTCTGTCAGTAGTCTGGCCACTGACATTGAAATTGATTCCAAACCTTCTTCCCCTCCACCTGCAAACTCTGCTGATAACCACCCTGCTTCTTCATCTTCTTCTCCTCACCCTGCTCCTAACCCTTCTTAGACCCATATCTCCATAAATCTCAACCCTTTCTCCCTTCCAAATAACTATACTGATCCTGCCCTTCTGGATCTTCTTCGAGCAAACAACGACCAACTCGCTCAGCTCAACAGCACGGTCTCATCTATGGCCCAACAGATCGACGTACTCAGCTATGGCCTCAATGCTACTCATGCCACCATCTTTGACATAGGCAAGATTGTTGATCAACTGGTGAACGACACTGCTCAAGCCTTCACTACTCACCGGTTCTTAGTTCAAGATCAACAGGCTGCTCTGATAGGGATGCTGCACTCTCAGCAGATCAGCATTCGTGCCCTCTTCGATGAGCTCAAGACCGGAATGGCACGAGCAATTATTCGTAGACGGGAGGTTGCTGATTTCACTGATCTTCGCCTGGTCGAGCAAGCTGATGCAAGGGCTGCTGCTGCTGAACAGCGTAGGGTTGGTGCCATCAGGGAGGAGAGAGCTACTCACTTTTTGAATCAAGCCCGATTGAAGAACGAACCGACTCGAGAACGCCCGAATGACGTAATCGAGTCTGGGTTGGAGACTACTTAGAACGACGACGCACTCAGCCCAATCTATTATGAATCTGTGGTATTTAGTTCTGTATCTCTGTTTTTAATCTATGCTGTTTTGACAAAACTTCTGCTATTTAAACAGCTTGTTTAATCACAGATGACTTAGTTTCTTTCAAGTTTAAATTGCTCTATCTTGATATTATCTGCTCTATTTAAACTTCGTGTTTAAATCCTTACATGTTGCATGTGTGCTTATCTCATAGATTTAAACCCTGCTCTACTTAGTACTTGATTTCAATGCTTTACTCTTGTAAGTACTTAGTCTAGTAGCTATCTCTCTACTAAGGCTTCTGCTCTGAGAGACATGTCTGCTCTTAATAAAAATCTTTAAGACATGTTATTATCTCAGTGCATGATTCAAAGTCTGCTAGTAGCTGAGATGATGACATCAACCAAATAGGAGGAGATTGTTGATTCCTAATTCTAGATTTGGTTGAGTCATCCTCTGATTCTAGTGTACAGTGGCTAAAAGGTCTGCGTACCGATTAGTGTGGCAACTGTCTTAGAATCAATTTGTTTATAACTGTTTAAGTGTTAGTCTAGGCGCGGTTTCGCAAAGCTTCTACAGCAGCCTTGAAGGAACAGCAGACTTTGAAGTCTGCTCAAAGACCGGAAAATCAAATTTGGCCAAATCACAAAATATGACACGTGTGCACCTCTTTAGATATTTTCGAAAATATCTAGTCATTATGTCTTCATCAGATTTCACTTTCAAGAAGTCAACTCTGCATGCTGACAACCTGCCCAAATCAAGCTTTCGAAACCGAAGACTGAAGACATTACCCGTTTTGGCTAAGAAGACTTTCCAAGCGGCAGAGCCTGCAATCTGAAACTTTACTCAAATTGGGAATGTCCTCTCTGCACACTGCATCTCTGATGACTGTGGCTATTACATCTTCGAAAGCGCCGAATTGCATTCAATGCAAAAGAACGTTGGACACAGTTCACTCTGTCTCAGTCCAACGGTCCAAAGATCTCTTCCTAGTATTTATTCAAGTCTTGAAGATCTGAAGAACAACTCTTGCGCATTAAACTCTCAAGCTTCATCTTCAACATTCAAGCATTCAAGAGATCAAAAGGACAAGGACTAACACTTCACCAAACTCTCTGAAGCTGCAGATCTGTCATCTTAAATTTGTTTCAGCTTCATTTAGTTTGTCTTTAAACTGTTCTTTAATTATGCACGTGAAGAGAACAATTAATCATTGATTGTCTCTCTCACCTTTATACACTTGGTTAAAAACTTATTTTGTACACGATCCATTAGAGATCTTACTCATAAAACCTAGTGGATAAACAAGTGCACTTTTAAAATCCAAAGCTAACCACTTTGGTAGTGGATGTAGTACTATTCACAGTAAGAACCACTTCAAATTCATGTGTGCTGTTCGAACTGTTCTTATTACTCTTATTAGATGCTTGTGCTTAATTGTTCCAGATTCTGCACTACCTAAACAAACTCTTGATAGTTCAGAATCTACTTTGTTTCCGCTGCCAAAACACTTCTATTTAAACTTCTCAAGAAATCATTAAGAAGTGTTTACGAAAGATTTAAAAAAAAAACATAACTAGGCTATTCAACCCCCCATTCTAGCCTAGATTGAGCCTATTTTGGGACCAACAAATATAATTATCATAGGATCTCACCACGATCATCGTAAGGTTCAATTGTTCCTTAACTCGACTTCGTTGAGTCTTTACTACAATTCCAACCAAATAGAGTTTGAACACTATATGTGTTCCAAGACTCTTTTCTATGTTTTCGTTTGAGGCATAGCAAGGTTCTCGTTCCATTTAGGAATCTTAGTTCAAAGTCCCAAGTCAATTATATAAGGGAAGCCTAAGTTGATTATTGTGAAATCAAGCTTAGTTCAATTTGATTCATAATTCCACTTAATAGTAGAATCCAAGTTCATCACAATTCATTAACTGTAGAACAGATCAGGCACGAAGGCAAATACATTCAATATGCTCATAAGTCATATCATAGAAACACGTAGAAGAATCAATTCTTGACAAGGTAGGGAATCATGCATTTAGTCATAATATAAAATATACACATTATTCCATATTCACTTATGAAATTCAGCAGAGTCACAACTTAACCATCAGTCCATTATGTACTATCCAAGACTACTCCGTTAATCTAGGATCATAAAGTCATATACTAAACTCTTCCTAGAGTAGTAACTCATTCAATAACGCAAAAGTCGATAGTAGTCAAAGACTTAAGCAACACTAGAGCGGTAATAACCCGTAAGGTCAAACCATATCGATGAGTCTTAGATAACAACATGGTCATCCTAGCGACTTATACAAGTAGACTCCATTTATAGAGTACTAAAGATAGTCCCAATCCAAATCCTCTCAATTATGCATTTCTTTCATACAATCATATAAACCGCATAAGAACTCGATTGAGTCTTATAAGCACACATATCAAACATGCATTTCAATTCATCCCAAAGTCACGTAAACTGATACATTAGTCTAACGAACTACAAACGTCGTAGGGATCGAATGTGGAGTCGGTATTGTTCAATAACTCCCTAATCTCAACTCCGGTGAGTCATTTCTAAAATTCAACCAAGTGGAGCATTGATACTATATGCTTTACATTGCTCTTTTCTATGTTCTCCGTTCATTTAGAACTTAATAACTAAGCCGTTCATGACCTTAGACTAGCCATAAACCAAATCCCGAGTTTCAAACCCTAGAATTGCCGATTTTGCTAAACCTACAATTGAAACATATTCTTTCACAAGAGTTGATCCTAGACACATATGTATCCGGAACAACATTCATTCTTTGCACAAAGTCAAAATCATAACTTCATATAGAAATCATAAAATCCTACACACATTTCATAGGTTGAATTGGAGGATTTTACTTCACTAGAATTCATCCTAAGCATGATTAGAACAACATTAATGAAGGGGGCATGTCATAATATTTGACATGAAATTTCTGGAAATTGCAAACGTACCTTAAGCCTATGAATAATGGTTAGAAGGAAGAATAAACCAAGAATTGTTGAAGAGGAGGGCATGGCCTTCGATTCGGCAGTCTCGAATCGCCGATCGGATCACCGGAACTCCGGCAAATGGTCACTCAAGTTGGGCTTCTTCCCAAGGACGAAAATGGAGTTTAAGTTCAGCAACCATGGAGCTTGGTGGTCACCAATGGCTGAAAATAGGCTTATATATCTCAACTAAACCATAATCTAAGTGAAAGGGGTTATATGGCCTTCTAGCCATTGATAGCACAACATCCAAGGGTTTAGGAGGCTTGGACTAGGGTCAACTATGAGTGCTTGAGTCACTAAAGACGGCCAAGGGGCACGGGCTTGGTGGTCATAAGCCAAAACTTGTCAAAAATCCCGTAAGTGTGAATTCAGGGACCAATTTCCAGATTGTTGTTACTGGACAGTCGATCTTTTAAAATCGACCATAAATTGCTCACAACTCCAAATGAGGTGATTTTTTTTTTTGAAATTTGACTCATTAAAATATATTTTAGAATTTTAAATTACTCAATTTGGACTTATATTCATCAAAATAAAGTTACAACAAAATCAAGTACTGAAGCTGATTTCCTGAAAATAGAATTCTGGCACAGCCGTAAGTCAAGACCTAAATGAGGTACTTAGACACCTTGGAAATTTACCAAATTTTACAGGGAGTATCCTAACATATTAAGGTAAAACATAATAAATATTTAGAAAATTATCTTTAGTATATTGGTACCAGAAGTTTCCCGAAGTTCGCCCAAAAACAGGACTGAATCTGTGAAGTAATATGTTGGTCATCTTATTTCCAAATGCAACAAATCTATGAACATTGATTGTGTAAGCATGATAAATACTAGTACACTTGGTCTAGAACTTAAATGAACTTCTCGCAAGTTGAAAGCACAACCAATACAAGCAACGAAGGCAAACACGAGAAACCCTAAGACTCAAATGATGCAACTATGCTTCCAAACTTTCAACCAAGCATACTATGATCAAGTTGAACATTATAAATCTTATATGCAAGGTACTAAGACTCCAATGAGACTTATTTAGGTGCTAACATGCTAAGATAAACACTCGGAACATCAACAACAAAGCATGCAACGCATGGAAGGAAATCACTCTTCTATGATCCTAACCAACTTAATGCAAGCACGAAATGAATGAAACGAAGTCTCTAGCATGTTAAGACATACAATAAACATGCTATAATGATGTTATACATGTAAAGGGATTTAGGTTCTCACACTACGCGAGAAAACTCTCAACCGAGTCAAGTAACGAACAGCGTCGGTATACGACTTGTAACTTTAACTAGTTACAGTGTATGGAACATATGGAATTAAGGTATTGGATTCTAGATAGCCTACCTACACAAATCAAAGTTCTTTCCTCAAGTTTAGTAAGTGAGGTCACGGTTAACGGCAAGCAAAATGAGAAAGTCAAAAACACAAAGGTTCGGGGTCTTACACTATCCTCGGGCATGGAGATGGTTGCCGAGGAAGGTTGAGCAGGCAACATAGGACTAGCAGCTGGCAGTGGTGAGGCTGGGGTATGGACGAGCTAAGATCAACCACATTCTGATTAGTGCGAGGAGAACTGGCGGGGAGGAACTAGAGCGAGCAGCCAACGGTATGTATGAGTGGTCGAGCAGTTCATGAGGAGGTAACCAAGAGACACTAGTATAGGTATCTGTGCGAGCAAGGCTGGTGGCCGGGGTGGACATTGGAAAGGTAGACTCTCTTTTTTTTTAGTTAAAGCAGGGCGGCACCTGCGGGAGATTTATTAAAAAGAAGAAAAGGTACAAACTTGAGGGGGACAACCAACCTTGCCTTTATAATAGGGAGGACAGAGGAGCCTAACCTCGAAAAAGAAATACAAATATCGAAAAGAAATACCGAAATCAACATCTATGATAATTTTGATAACCATAGGAGTCCAACATTAGAGCCTTTTTTTTTTTTTTGAAAGGTAAACTTGACAAATCGAACATGACGCGATATGTACAGCTTGGTGGTGCTCGGATCATAACAGAGATAGGCACTCTGAGTGAGCGAGTAACTAAGGAAGACACATGGAGTGGAGTGAGCAGCGAGTTTGTGAGCGGAGTAAAGGCAGAGCCAAGGGTAGCAGAGACAACCAAAGGCACGAAGTTTTGAGTAGTTGGGCAGAGAGCCAAAAAGTTTATGGTAGGGAGGCTGGTGAGCAAGGGTGGGTGTTGGTAGCCGATTTATAAGATTGGTCGTAGTTTGAAAGGCAAACGACCAGAAAGGCAGTGGAATAGAAGCACGAGAGAGAAGGGAGAGACTAGTCTCGACAATGTGGCAATGGCGACGTTCCGAGAACCCATTGTGTTTCGGGGTGTGAGGGGGTGAGGTGAGGTGCGAGATGCCATGGGCGGATAGGTAGGCAGCCAAGCCAGAATCCCGGGCAAGCCCCATGTACTCGCCTCCATTGTCCGAGTAAAGGGTGACAATGGTTGGGAAAGATGGTGACAACCTCATATTTGAGTCTGAGCAGGTAAAGCCAAATGTAATGGGTATAGTGATCAATAAAGATCACATAGTATTTGAACCCATCAATAGAGGGAAGGGGGGGAGGTGCAAACATCAGTATAAATAGTTGGAAGAGGGAGAGTAGACACAATAGTATTTTGATGAAAAGGAAGTTTATGACTTTTATTAGAAAGGCAATCATTACAATGAATATGAAGGCTAGTAGTGTCTAATGCTAAACCTAGGCTAGAGAGTATCTGACTTTGGGATAGGGCCAGATGAATGGCCAAGGCGATGATGCCAATCTTGGTGGGAGACTTTGGAGCTGACACAAGCAGAGGGGCGAGAAGAGGGAGCTATGGTCAGCCATTCGTACACACCATCCTTAGACTGTCCAGTCAGCAGTATTCTCCCTGTTAGTAGATCCTTCACATGAAAAGAAGATGGTAAGAGCTCAATAGACATGTTATTTGATATGCAAAATTGAGATATGGATATGAGATTGCATTTCATGCTAGGAACAAACAGGACATTTTGTAAAGTAAAGGTGTGTGCAAGGGTGGAAAGGATAGAAGAACCCGTTTTGGAGATATGTAAGCCTGTACCATCACCAATGACCATGTCATCCATGCCTGGATAGTTGGATTAAAGATAGAGGTTTCCAAGATCATTGGTAGCATGGTGAGAAGCACCACTGTCAAGAAGCTAGCTCGGAGTCCCTGTGTCCGTTGAGGTCGCTAGATTGGCCCGAGGTGTCCAGCCACTTGCCGAGGAGGAAGTGGTAGTTCGGGTGTTGGTGGCAACCAGTTGGTAAGTTGGGCAGCGAGCAACTGTGTGACCTTGTTGACGGCAGCCTTGACACTTACCAAGATAGGGACGTTGTTGCCGAGGAACTGGTGCCAGGGCCTGATGTGAGGGATGCCGAGGTTGAGAGGAAAAGTGCCAAGCATGCGAGTTGTTGTTCCTCGAAGTGGCAGGATTGGCAGTAACCGGATGGGAGAAGGAGGCGGGCTGAGATTGTTTCAGGGGCAGCTCGCGGTTGATGAGTTTTTCATGAAGCGCATCAACGGAGATAGGGGTGTCGCGTCCTTCAACCACATCCACTATGTGACGGTAGTCATCATCCAACCCACCGAGGAGGATCTCAAGGAGGTCCTCGTGGTCAAGTGGTTTGCCCAGAGCCGCTAGTTCATCATGACGACTTTTGACAGACTGCATGTAGTCGGAAATCGACTGAGTTCCCTTGGTTGCTCGCTTGAGGTAATCTTTGATCTGTTTGATGTGGCCGCGAGTTGGACGAGCATACGTGTGAGCCAGGATGTCCCAGGCTTCTCGAGCAGTGGTGGCCTGTTGGATCATAGGGACCAGGGGAGCAGACAAGAAGCCAACAAGATCCCCAAACAGGAGTTTGTCTTGGAGAATCCAGGGCTGGTAGTGAGGGTTTGGGGTAGGGACGTCCTTGGATGATTGGGCATCCTTGGTGAGGACTGTGAGAGGAGGGCAAGGGTGTGATCCATCTACAAACTTGTATAGATCATAGCCAATGAGGGTGGCCTCAACTTGGAGTTTCCAAGCGATGTAGTTAGTGGAGGTGAGTTTGGTGATGTTGTGGTGGGAGATGTTGATGAAGTCGAAGGTTCGAGTGGGATCAAGGGGGTTTTTAATGGTGAGGGAGTGATTTCTGTTAGCCATGGTGGTTAGGGCGGTGGCTAGAGTAAGAAGGGGAAGATTTTAGGAGCAAAGCTCTGATACCATGTGGAAACTGATAAAGTTTAGGAATAATGGCATGATACAAGAAACCTATAAGAAAAGAACTCTACAAGGTAATTACGACTAATTACTAATTACAAATCAAAAAGAATAATAAAAAGATATTATTTTCAAATAGATACTTTAGCTTGTCTCGGCTTATGATATTCAGTCAAAGTCATGGAATTTTTACAAATGGGGTGATATGTCAACTATTCTTAAATAGAATTCTTAAGTTTAACATATCCACTAATTTCCAGATTATATCCATCATATATAATTAAGATGCTATTTATACATGGAGTGTAAAGTATACAAGCCATAGGCCGTATCATCCAGGTACCTGAACTCTATTTTTGGATCCTTTTGAGCCACGTTGAAATATATTAAGCTTCGTGGTTTTCCCATATCCGACTTGTAGAAAAGTACCCGACATTCAACACTCATACCCAAGTTCTTGCAACTTATACACCAGTTGAGTACAAAACCTTACCTACCTATTCCTGCATGTCTGAAGCATCCAAAACATGATAATGTCTGGAAAATAGTCTAATATCGCCACATGTTAACAAATCTAGGCTACTCAAAAAGATGGAAAAAATTATAGCCGGCATGCAGGGAGAAAATGCAATAATCATGTATGTGTGTGCATGCACCATGCCCCATAGTTATTAAAGGCGAGCACCTCCCTTGCCTCTCAGGCGAGAGGGGTGCTCAGGCAACCCTTAGGCGCACGGAGAAGCTCAGGCAACGTGAAGTTACAAAGCGAGAAGAGGCTGACGCCTCTTTTACTTAGCCGAGAGGTGACAGGCAAGAAAAATCAACGCCCAATAGATTTTGGCCTAGGTCTGATAATGAACCATTTTCACGGTCCTTCTTTTGGCCCACGTCGAACTCTTGTTTCGCTATATTTGCCCAATCAAAAGATACAAGCATGGCCCTCACCAAAAGACAATCAGATTTGAGGCTTCGTCGTCGGCAGAAGTTTCAAGAATAGTGACGATGAGCCCCTAGCACCAATGCCAGAATTTTGACCTGACTTGGTCATCAATGTAGAAACTAACAAAAGTTTAGGAATAACGGCATAACATTTCCATTGATTGAATCACCTATTAATAGGGAGAATTACAATTAGGGTTACACTTGGAGTAGGGTACAAGAAACCTATACAAGGAAGGTAACATAATAAGGAAAGAACTCTACAAGGAAATTACTACTAATTACTAATTACAAATAAACAAGAATAATAAAAAGATATTATTCTCTAATATGCCCCTGCAAGATGGACGACCGAGAGGAGAGTCCAATCTTGTGAAGTAATTGATGAAATCGCTGGCGAGCAAGAGGCTTGATCAGGGCATCGGCCAGCTGATCAACCGAGGAGACATGGCAAACTCGCAAAAGTCCATCCTGAACATGTTGTCGGATGAAATGAAAATCTAGGGCCACATGCTTAATGCGAGTATGAAGACCGGGTTTGAACAGAGACTTGTGGCGCCCACATTATCACAGTAAAAGACTGGTTGAGTCAAGGAGGTTAGCCCAAGTTCGCCAAGAAGAGACTCAATCCACCTGACTTCAGCAGTAGTGGCAGCCACTGCCCGGTATTCAGCTTCAGTCGAGGAGCGAGCAATAGTGCGTTGTTTCTTGGAGCTCCAAGAGATCAGGTTGCTCCTGAGATAGGCAATGTAGGCACTGGTGGATGTGTAGTCATCTTTGTTGTCGGCCCAGTCAGCATTAGTGAAGGCATGGAGAGTAGGGTGAGACTAGCGATGAAGAAGGATGCCCGCATTAATAGAGCCACAAAGATACCGAAGAACTCGTTTGATAGTATTCCAGTGCTCAGTGGTCGGCCCATGCATGAACTGAGAGAGTTTGTTAACAGTGAAGGCAACATCAGGCCGAGTGAGAGATATATATTGAAGACTGCCGACCATTCCTCGAAACTCTGTCGGATTCGTAAAAGCAGTGCCCATATGAAGAGTCATGGTCGGCGAGGTAGCAAGGGGCATAGCTACTGGGCGGGCATCGGTCATGCCGGTGCGAGCAAGGAGATCAGCAATGTACGCACGCTGGGACAGCAGAAGACCATTTGGTTTCTTAACAACTTCGACCCCAAGGAAATAGTGAAGGTCACCAAGGTCTTTGAGGGAGAAGCGATTAGCGAGCAGGGAGATGAAAGTCTGAACTGTAGTGGGTTGATTCCCAGTGATGATGATGTCATCCACATAGACAAGGAGATAGATGATGTTGCCTGCAGTACGAAGAATGAACAGAGATGCGTCGACTACCGAGTTTTTGAAGCCGGAGGCAAGGAGAAACTGATGCAGCTCATTGTACCATCCTCGAGGAGCCTGCTTGAGACCATAAATAGCCTTGCAAAGCTGACACACATATTGAGGTTTGTCCTTGTCTATAAAACTAAGTGGTTGGGCCATGAATATCTTTTGAGACAGATTTCCCTTAAGAAAGGAATTGTTGACATCCAATTGGCGAAGATCCCAGCCTTGACAAACGGCCAGCGAGAGAACTAGACGCACAGTGGTCGGTTTGACCAACGGACTCAAAGTCTCGTGATAATCCACCCCTGGTCGCTGGTGAAACCCCTTGGCCACAAGGCGAGCTTTGTAGCGGTCAATGGAGCCATCTGCGTGTCATTTGATTCGAAAAATCCATTTACAGCCAACAATATTACGAGCACTTTCTAAGGGAACCAGATTACAAGTACCATTGCGAGCTAAAGCATCATACTCTTCAGACATGGCCCGACTCCACTGGACATCCTTTAGAGCTTGAGTGACACATGTCGATTCACTGTCCGCTGATAGTTGAGCCGAAAGACTCATTTTGGTCTTTGGTTTGAAGATGTTTTTCTTGGAGCGAGTAACTATGGAGGAGGTGCCAACGGGTACAGGAACTGGGTCAGCGGGCATGGGAACCAATGCAGCGAGCACAATACTGGCAAGTACTGTGTGATTCTCAAACATGGTACAGGTTATCGAGGAGGGCTAAGCTGCAGATATAGTGTAATCCGTGGGTAGGGAGCTAGTTGCTGAGGGGGGTGGAGTAGCGGCCACATGACATGATGGAGCAGCCACAGTGGTGTCCTCGGCTATGGTAGTCGGTGGGGGAGGGTGGTGTATGGGCGAGTTGAGATTAACCAAACTCTGATTAGTGGCATGAGCCATAGACGGGGAGGTACCGGAGCGGGCATCAGACTATGTGTATGAAGTAGAAAGTAGCTCGTGGGGAAGGAACCAAGGGTCACAGGTGTAGATAGCTGGGCGAACAGAATGGTTGGCCGAGGTGGACATGGGAAAGGCAAACTTAACAAAACGAACATGACGTTAAACGAAGAGCTTGGTGGTTCTCGGATCGTAACACAGATAGGCACTCTGAGTGAGTGAGTAGCCGAGGAAGACACATGGGGTGGAATGAGCAGCCAGTTTATGGGCGGAGTAGGGGCGAAGCCAAGGGTAGCAAAGGCAACCAAAGGCACGGAGTTTGAAGTAGTTGGGCGGAGAGCCAAACAGTTTGTGGTTGGGAGATAGGTGATCTAGGGTAGGTGTTGGTAGACGATTTATGAGGTAAGTCGCTGTTTGGATGGCAAACGACCAGAAGGACAACGAAAGAGATGCATGAGAGAGGAGAGAGAGATCGGTCTCAACAATGTGTCGATGACAACTGATCGATGTATTTTATACGTCGATTTTATATACTTCTGTGACTTGAATTAGGCCATTTCATGAGTCTTTTGAGTACTAATATATGTTTTTGGTGAGTTTTATAAGTTTCAGGATTGTTCGTGAAAATACGCGAAACTCCAGGGTTTTAAGTGCAAATTACAAAGAAAGAAAAATTGAAGAAAAATGAAAGCTGCACATTCTGGACACCTTGCGGACGCAAGGTGCCTCAGACCTTGCGACCGCAAGGTAGGCGATATAGCCCCAAAGTCGGCAATTGAAGAGTCCAAGAAGCACACACACTGGAGACCTTGCGGACGCAAGGTATCCACAAAGGTAGGCAGAATGCTCAAATTTCGGGTTTTCACACAGTCATTCGATTCAACCACAACTCCCAAGTATATATAGAAGTCAGATGCCGAGCTTAAGCATAGGGAGGACGGCTGGAAGCTCTCTTTACATAGATTTTAGGTAGTTTTAGATTGTATAACATAATTAGGTTTTGTAATTTCAAGTATTGAAGATCAAATCATGTCTTCCATCATCTCCATGTGCTGTTCATCGTCTATGATGAACTAAATCATCCCTAATCTAGGAGGTGGGAGGTAACTTGTATCGAATTTATGTTTTGATTCTTATATATATGTCTATTCAATGCTTGTTGATTGTGTTGTTTATCAACCCCTTTATTATTTTGCTTTGAACAAATGAATGTAATCGCAAATAATAAAGGCTTAGAGGTGCGGATAACTGCATGACCGAGTGCATATGTCGTACACTGGCTCACCAACACAATAAATTGGACCTATCGAAGCACGAGAGTGATAAGTTAGGACCAGGTTCTTACATGATCTAGGTGACAGATAGATCATAAATCTAGGTGACAGCTAGATTACAGTTCCTGTGCTTAGGATATGGAATGGGTGAATTTTGCGGGGATGGAGGCTGAACCAATTGTTCAACAGACCATATCTATCTTTAGTGAACGAACCCAAGATATTGAATGACATTATGATGAATTAAACATAAAGGAGATATAAGTGAAACCCAGAATCCTAGATTTCCACTCACCATAAGATCTTCATAACTGTTATTACTGTCTAATTAGTTAACATCTATAACTAGTAAATTAGAGTAGAATTAAACATAAAAAACCCCCTTAGGTTAATAATTTGCTATCTATAACTACACTGTTCGTGATCACTTGTCTCTGTGGGTTCGACCCTTGCTTCCGAGTCTATTCTATAATAGTCTTGTACACTTGCAAGGAAATAGATAAATAAAACAATCGATCAACAACGTTCCGAGAACCCATTGTGTTCCGGGGTGTGAGGAGGTGTGATGAGATGAGAGATGCCATGAGCAAACAAGAAAGTGGCCATGCCAGTGTCGTGGGCAAGTCCCATGTATTCGCCACCATTGTCCGAGTAAAGAGTGACAATGGTTCTTTTAAAATAATTTTCGACCAGGGCTTTGAAGCGAGGAAAGATGGTGGCGACCTCAGATTTTCGTCTGAGTGGGTAGAGCCATATGTAGTGAGTGTTGTGATCAACAAATATGACATAGTATTTAAAACCATCAGCAGACGGAATGGGAGAAGTCAAGACATCAGAGTAAATAACTTCGAGCGGGGAAGAAGACACTAAAGTAGATTGCGAAAAAGGAATTTTGTGACTTTTATTGCATAAACAATCATTACAATGCTTTTGTTTGATACAAGGAGTGTCTAACGCAACGCCTAAACTAGATAGAATCTAACGCTGGATGGGTTCAGAGGGATGGCCAAGTCGATGATGCCAGTCATGATGAGAGACTTTAGAACCTACATAAGCAGAAGGGCGAGCATGAGGAGCTGTGGTCGGCCATTCATACACACCATCTTTAGATTGCCCGATTAGTAGAATGCTCCCAGTCCGTAGATCCTTCACATGAAAAGAAGTTGGTAAGAACTCAATAGAAGTATGATTAGAGAAACAAAATTGAGATATGTAAATAAGGTTCTTTTTCATGTCAGGAACAAAGGGAATATTATACAAGGCAAAAGTGTGTGATCATGTATGAAGGGAAGAGAAACCAGTTTTGGAGATAGGAAGCCCGGTACCATCACCAATAACCATGTCATCTGTGCCCGTGTAGGAGGTGTGAAGGTGAAGATTACCAAGGTCGCTGGTAACATGATGAGAAGCACCACTATTAAGCAGCCAGCCCGGAGTCCCTGTGTTCGTAGAAGTTACTAGATTGGCCCGAGGTGTCTAGCCACTTGCTGAGGAGGAAGTGGTAGCTTGGGTGTTGGTGGCAACCAGCTGGTAGATCGGACAGCGAGCAATAGTGTGACCTTATTGACGGCAACCTTGACACTTACCAAGATATAGACGTTGTTGCCGAGGAGCTTATGCCGGAGCCTGTTGTGAAGGATGCCGAGGTTGAGAGGAAGCCTGGCGAGTATGCGAAGAAGAGTTCTAAGCATGCGAGTTGTTGTTCCTCGGAGTAGAAGCATTGGTAGTGACTGGATGGGAGAAGGACGCGGGCTGAGATTGCTTCAGGAGCAGCTCGCGGTTGATGAGTTTTTCATGAAGCTCATCGAATGAGATAGGGGTATCACGTCCTTCAACTACATCAACTATGCGATAGTAGTCATCATCCAACCCACCGAGGAGGATCTCAATGAGGTCCTCGTGGTCAAGCGATTTGCCCAGAGCCGCGAGTTCCTCAGCCCGACTTTTGACAGACTGCATGTAGTCGGAGATCGACTGAGTTCCCTTGGTTGCTCGCTTGAAGTAATATTTGATATGTTTGATGTGACCGCGAGTTGGGCGAGCATAGGTATGAGCCAAGATGTCCCAGGCCTCACGAGCAATGGCGGCGTATTGGATCAAAGGAACCAGGGGATCAGAGAGGAAGCCAACAAGAGCCCCAAACAAGAGTTTGTCTTAGCGAATCCATGGCTGGTAGTGAGGGTTTGGGGTGGGGACGTCCTTGGATGATTGGGCATCCTTGGTAAAGACTGTGGGAGGCGGGCATGGGTGTGATCCGTCTACAAACTTGTAGAGATCATAGCCAATGAGGGTGGCCTCAACTTGGAGTTTCCAAGCTATGTAATTAGTGGAGGTGAGATTGGTGATGTTGTGGTGGGAGATGTTGATAAGGTCAAAGGTTTGAGTGGGATAAAGAGGGTTTTTAACGGTGAGAGAGTGATTTCCGTTAGCCATTGTAGAAGGTGGTTAGGGCGGCGGCTAGAGGAAGAGGAAAAAGGTTTTAGGAGCAGAGCTCTGATACCATGTAGAAACTAACAAAAGTTTAGGAATAATGACATAGCCTTTCCATTGATTGAATCACCTATTTATAGGGAGAATTACAATTAGGGTTACAATTGGAGTAGGGTACAAGGAAGGTAACATAATAAGGAAAGAACTCTATAAGGAAATTACCACTAATTACTAATTATAAATAAACAAGAATAATAAAAAGATATTATTCTCTAATAATCAACGCCCATACAGCTTAGTCCTAGGTTAGTTTCCAGATTAAGGAGTTTCCATCTCGTTTTTGGATGAATGGTGGTATTCTTTGGAATTTCAGAAAAATGATTTGGGGCTAAAAATTGGATCTTTTCCTTTCATTGAAGTGGGCTGAAGTTGTTTGCAAATTATATTATAATTTGTAAATTAAATCTTGTCAAGAAGATAAAAGTTGCAAATAATATTTCATGCATTACTGTCACTGAGGAAATATTTTTGAAATTTATTATGATTTATTGATATATATATATATATATATATAATTATTATTAATTTAGTTTTCCTTAATTGTCGCCTTATCACATTTTACTAGCCTGCCTCTCAAATTCAAACAGGGGGATTTACAGATATGGCCAAGTCAAAGATGACTTGGTCATATATAGCCTAACTTAAAAATTTTCTTTTATGGCCACTTTCACCAATGAATCTAAAATACCCTTGGTCGCCTAGTTGACCACATCGGTCATCTAGTCGACCATCTTTGACTTGGTGTACTCTAGTCGTCTAGTCGACTACGTCTGGTTCACTGATAAACCAATTGGTTTACTCGTGGTCGACCACGCCTAATTCACTGATAAAGAGAGAGAAGACGATGGAGGCGGACGATGATGAAGGAGGCAGAGGATGAGGACGACGACATTGGATGGAGGCGGAGGACGATGAAGGATGAAGCGGCAGTGGATGGAGGCGGATGTATGAAGGATGAAGCTATTAATGATGTAGACCTTCATTAAATGTGGTAACATCATGTCTAGTCTTGCCGAATCTTTGTTAGGAATTTTGAACTAAAAGGACATTATTTTAATGCCATACCATCTTTTCATGGGATGCCTAATGAAGATCCTGTCAGTTTCTTAAGAGAATATGAATACATGATGAGTACTTTTCCTTTAGGAGGGTTAACTGAAGATCAAATTAAAATGAAATACTTTCCCAGTGCATTAAAAGAATTGGCAAAGAGATGGTTCATGAACCTAACACCGAACAGTGTTTTTACTTGGGCACAATTATATGATTTGTTTATGAGCAAATTTTACAAACATGCATCTCTTACAGAGTATAGAAAACAAATCATGTCATTCCAAAATGAACCAGGTGAAACATTCCATGAGTCATGGGATAGATTTAAAAATCTGCTTATTATGTGTCCTCATCATAATTTGGCTCAACATGTGTTAGTGCTTCAATTCTATCATGGTCTTTCGCCAGTTTACAAACTATGGTTGATAGTGCGGTGGTGGTTCCATTAATAGAATGACACCAGAAGCATTAGAAGAATTATTTGAGATGCTAAGTATTAATTCCCAACAGAAAAGTGCTAGAGGTAAAAATAGGAGCCTATATCAATTGCAAGATAATTCAAATACACAAGCTCAATTTGAAAATTGGCAAACTCAAGAAGCATGTGCTCTATGTGGATTATATTCTCATGCTACTAATTTTTGTCCGTCAAGTGCTATGTATTCTGAACAGGCTAATGCTATGAATATGTATCCTCAAAGGCCAAGGAATGATCCATATTCAATACATATAATCTGGTTGGAGGAATCATCCTAACTTTTCTTGGGGAGGAAATAAGCCTTTGCAACCTCAACAATTCCAACCTCAACCACCACAACCTCCACAAATACCAAATCAAAATCAGTTGAGAATTGAAGAAGTTCCCAAGCAAGAAGTAGCTAGTAAAGGTCAAGCAGCTTTGATGAAGTACATGCTTGAAGAAATTGAAAATCAAGAAGAAACATATCGAAAATTCGAAGCAAATAAAAGAGAAGAAGGAAGTTCCCTAGTCAAGCGAGCAAGCTAAGTCAATCACCGTCCTGCGAAGTGGTAAGGTGATAGGTGAAGAGGTAAGTGATTTTGATCCTCCTTCTAAAATGCATGCTCCAGTAGAAAATTCTGAAAAAGTAATAGAAAAAGAAATTGAGAAAGATAGTGTTAGTGATAAAGTGATTGATGATTTAAGTAATCAAGAGGTAGAAAAAGAAAAAGAAGTAGAAGTAGAGTTAGAAGTTCCAAATAAGGAACAAGAAAAAGAAAAAGAAATTCAAAATAAAGACAATACAGTTGAAATAGATAAAGAATTAGATCAAGAAGAAGAGGAACTTTATGTGGCTCCACCACCTTATGTTCCTCCAATTTCGTTTCCAAGAAGACTTATGAAAAACCGAATGGACAAACAATTCACGGAAATTTATAATATGTTATCCAAAGTAAATGTTAATTTACCTTTGCTTAATGTTATTAAAAATATTCCAGCTTATGCAAAGTTTTTCAAAGATCTTCACTCTAAGAAACACAAGTTTGAAAACAATGAAAAAATTGTTGTTTCTGAAAACGTCAGTTCTGTTTTACAACCCGAATTACCACCTAAGTTGAAAGACCCAGGCAGCTTTAATATCCAAGTTTCCTTGGGAGACTCTAAAAAGATGAAAGCAATGCTAGATTTAGGAGCAAGTATTAACTTGATGCCTTTCTCAGTCTATAAACAATTAGGTTTAGGAGAACTAAAACCCACTAATATGCAATTACAGTTAGCTGATCGTTCAGTTAAATATCCCTTGGGTATAGTGGAAGATATCCTAGTTCAGGTTGATAAATTAATCATACCAGTAGACTTTGTGGTTCTAGAGATGGAAAGGAAAATATGCACTAATAATGAAGTCCCAATATTGTTAGGCAGACCATTTATGGCAACTGCTAATACAATGATAAATGTGAAAAATGGTAAACTCACAATGTCAGTCCTAGGTGAAACAGTTGAAATTTCTGTGTTTGATGCTATGAATAGACCTAGTGACATGAGTGCTTGTTTTTCAATAGACGAGATTGAGAAATTATCAACTGAAACTTTTGAAGAAGAGCAAGATTATGAGAGAGATAGATTCGTTGTTTATGATGACAGCCCTATTCCTCCCATAAAAATTGACATTGAGGAAATTGAAAGAGAAATAGAAGAAGAAGAAAGATTAGAGAAAGAAAAGCTAGGAGCTAGTAAAAAGAAAGATGAAAAAGAAAGAAAAGCAGAATCAGAAAATAATTCTGATGAGTCAAAGAAAATAGTTGAAGAAAGTTATGAAATCAAAGATGATGAAGTAGAGATTCTGAAATCTCTCTTTGAAGAAATTGAGATTGAAGATGTTAAGAAAGAAAAACAAGAAGAGAATAATGAGGCTAAAATAAAAGAAACAATTAAAGCAGAAAATTCTGAATTTATGCCTTCCATTAATTCTCCCAAAGTCGAAGAATTAAAGCCATTACCATCCCACTTAAAATATGCATTTTTAGGGGAAGGTAACACTTTGCCTGTTATTATAGCAGCCGACTTATCAGAAAAACAAGAAGAAAGTTTGTTAAAAGTTTTATGGACACATAGAGAAGCTTTAGGATGGTCCTTAGCTGACTTAAAAGGAATTAGTCCCTCTATGTGCACGCATAAAATTCATTTAGAAGAAGGTAGTAAACCTTCTAGAGAAAGACAAAGAAGACTTAACCCTCACATGGAAGAAGCTGTTAGGAAAGAAGTTCTTAAGCTCTTAGATGCGGGTATAATTTACCCTATATCAGATAGTAAATGGGTTAGTCCTGTCCAAGTAGTTCCTAAAAAGTCAGGAATTACTGTTGTCAAAAATGATAAAGATGAATTAGTCCCTACAAGGACTATTACTGGTTATAGAATGTGCATCGATTTGCGTAAATTAAATGCGGCAACAAGGAAAGACCACTTTCCTTTGCCATTTATTGACCAAATTCTTGAAAGATTAGCAGGCCATGAATACTATTGTTTTCTTGATGGTTTTTCTGGGTATAATCAGATCCCTGTTGCACCTGAAGACCAAGAGAAAACAACATTTACATGTCCCTTTGGTACTTTTGCCTTTAGGAGAATGCCTTTTGGGTTGTGTAATGCACCAGCTACTTTTCAAAGATGCATGATTTCTATATTTTCAGACTTAGTTGAAAGATGCGTAGAAGTTTTCATGGATGATTTTTCAGTTTTCGGAAATTCTTTTGATCACTGTTTAGAAAACCTTACATCGTCCCGAAAAGATCTCGCGAAACTAATTTAACTTTAAGTTGGGAGAAAAGTCACTTCATGGTAAAACATGGAATTGTCTTAGGGCATGTTGTTTCAAATAAAGGAATTGAAGTTGACAAAGCTAAAATTGAAGTTATTTCACAACTACCCCTCCCACTTCGCTTAAAGGAGTTCGAAGTTTTCGGGTCATCTTGGTTTTTATCGTAGATTTATAAAAGATTTCCAAAATCTGTAAACCTCTATGTAATTTGTTAGCAAAAGATACAGAGTTTATTTTTGATAAAGAATGTTTGGAAGCTTTTAATCTATTAAAAGAAAAGTTGACTACTGCCCCAATTTTATCCGGCCCTGACGAAAATCATGTGTGATGCATCGATTTTGCAATTGGAGCCGTGTTAGGACAAAGGGTAGATAGAAAGCCTCATGTGATCCATTATGCTAGTAGAACTCTAAACGATGCTCAATTGAATTATACCACTCTTGAAAAAGGAATTTTTAGCAGTAGTATATGCTTTAGAAAAATTTAGATCATATTTGCTAGGATCAAAGGTGATAATCTTTTCTGATCATTCTGCATTAAAATATCTCTTAAGCAAGAAGGATGCTAAACCAAGATTAATTAGATGGATGTTATTGTTACAAGAATTTGACATAACTATCAAGGATAAAAGAGGAACCGAGAATGTTGTGGCCGACCACTTGTCTAGGTTAGAATTTTCACCCTTGCTGGAACGTCAATTTCTTGATGATCATGTCCCCATTAATGATAATTTTCCTGATGAACAACTCCTAGCCATTAAAGATTCGACCCTTGGTATCTGATTTTGTCAACTACTATGTGTCGATATAATTAATCCGATTTTGATCATTACGAAAAGAAGAAATTTTTGGCGGAAACGAAAAATTATTTTTGGGAAGCTCCTCATTTATACAAGATTTGTTCTGATTCTTTAATAAGAAGATGTATTCCAGAAAAAGACCAACAAGGTATCATGGAATTTTGCCATGGATATTCTTGTGGTGGTCATTTTAGTGGTAATAAAACCGCTCGAAAATTTTTGCAATCAGGTCTGTATTGGCCTACTGTTTTTAGAGATTGTGAACTGTTTTACAGAACATGCGATAAATGTCAAAGAACAGGTGGTATAGGAAAGAGAAACGAGATGCCCTTACATGTTAATTTAGTAGTTGAAATCTTTGATGTTTGGGGTATTGATTTTATGGGTCCCTTTCCTGTGTCCAATAATTGTGAATATATTTTGGTAGCAGTTGATTATGTCTCTAAATGGATAGAAGCAGTAGCAACTAAAACTAATGATGGTAAAACAGTAGTCAAATTTGTTGAAGATTTATTTGCCAGATATGGAGTCCCTAAGGCCATAATAAGTGACCAGGGAACTCATTTTACCAATAAGTTGTTAAATAGTGTTCTTAGAAAGCATGGTGTAACTCACAAGTTAGCTACACCTTATCATCCACAGACATCTGGACAAGTAGAAGTAAGCAATAGGCAGATAAAAGCAGTGTTAGAAAAAACTGTTAGGCCTAATCGTAAAGATTGGGAATCTAAACTCAAGGATGCTTTATGGGCATACCGAACTGCTTTTAAGACACCCATAGGAATGAGTCCATATAAAATGGTATATGGCAAAGCTTGCCATTTACCAGTGGAAATTGAGCATAAAGCCTATTGGGCAATTAAAGAATTGAATTTAGATTTGACATTAGCTGGAGAAGAAAGATTGTTCCAGTTAAATGAATTAGAAGAACATAGACTTAATTCGTACCAGAATGCAAAAACTTACAAAGAAAAGACCAAAAATATCATGACATGGGATTAGCCAACAAAATGCTTCATCCGTATGAAAGTATTATTGTTTAACTCTAGGTTAAGGTTATTCCTGTGTAAGTTAAAATCCAAATGGTGCGGTCCTTTTAGAATAGTACGAATTTATCCTCATGGGGCTGTTGATATACAAAACCCCAAAAATAATGAAGTGTTTAAAGTGAATGGACACCGACTCAAGCCGTATTTTGAGCCAATGTCAGTTGAACGAACAATTGAATTAATCCGTTTGTCTGACAATGAACCACCAAGAGACTAGGCTTGCAGTTTGGTCGAGCCAAAGACATTAAACAAAGGCGCTAAGTGGGAGGCAACCCACTAATTTGAAAGTTAGTTGTTATATAGTTAATTTAAATATGTTTTTCTCCGTAAATTTTATTTTTGGACATTTAATTTTTAATTAAATATGTAAAAATTCAAGTTTGGGGGAGAAAAACATCTTAGTGTTGTATTTATATGTTGCTAATAATTTTTAGTTTAGAATTTTGGTTTAGATTTTTCATACGGGGAAATTATCAAAGACATAACGGAAGTTAACGAAGGACTAAGCGCAAGCTGTTGAAAAGTTGGAAAGAAAAACAAAGTGGAAGTTTCATCCACCTTGGACGCAAGGTGTGTGAAGGACTTGCGGCCGCAAGGTCCCGATGCTGAATCTCGGGCAGTGAAGTGTCAGACATGGGGAATGAATGAAGGAATCCCAACCGCTTTGACTGTCCACCTTGCGGACGCAAGGTGTGGCAGACCTTGCGACCGCAAGGTCCCCTTATTTAAGGCCGCCGGGTTTCATTTGCAGAAAACACAGAAATTTTCACTCCCTCTCTTCATCAGCGGCAGCCAAAGGCTTCAAATTCTCCAAGAATTCCGGCAGATCTTCAAAAATTCCGGCATTGATCTCAAGATACTCTCTCTCTCTCTCCCTCAAACCCTTCATCTCCCTTACCCATCTTCCATTACACTCCATTCCAAGTTGAAGATTTTGAAGGAGAAAGAAGAGAACCACCATTATTGCTGTCAAATATCATCTCCACTCCGGCTGCATTCACTCAGATCAGGCTGCAAACTAGTATTCCTAACACCCTCTTTAATTTTGTACGTAAAATATTTGCATGCTAGGGTGCTAGTTAATTTTTAACGTAGATATATTTTTGCATGCTTTAGATTAAATTTTAGTTTTAAAATTTTTAAAACGAATTTTAATTGTTAAATTTTTAGTTTTTAAATTTTTTTCAAACAAAATGTTTAGAAAACGTAGAAATATCGGCTCTTCATCCTCCGGCCCAGCTCAGGAGGAAGAACAAAATTTTGACATCACCCGCTTCGTGTCCTACGAAGCATCAGAGAGGTACACCAACAAACTCTCCAAGTCCTTGGTGCCCGAAAGGGGATTTAAGGCTGAAGATTTTGGTATCCGTCCCGCTCTGATGGCTCGTAGGTGGGGGCTTTTGTTAGATTCTCCGCCTAAGGACGCTGTAGTCCCTATTGTCCGAGAATTCTACGCCAATGGCGACATTGGCATGGATGGCGTGTGTGCTAGACACCGTTAGTGTTAGGGCACAATAGTTGAATTTTTCCGCCCAAAGCATTAACACCCACTTACGGCACCTCCAACTTTGCGGTTGGTGCCGATGATTATAGCACACACCTCCAGCCCCGTATCCCTGTCGAGGTGGTGAATGCTGTCATTGCTCTCCCTGGTGTGGAGTGGTCCTATAACCGTAACCCACCCTATGGACCTCGCACCATGAGAGAGTCCTTCCTTCAAGACACGGCCAAGCCCGTATAAATTTGTTTGTGGCCGTCTCATGCCCTCAAGTCACCAAAACACGGTGAATTGGGAGAGGGCTGTCTTGACCTACACCATCATGACTAATGGGTCTATTGATGTTGGCCGTTTGATCAACGGCCAAATCAAGACCCTTATTAGAGGTAGGACGAATGCGGGGTTCGCGTTCCCGCATTTGATTACTGACTTGTGTAGGGGGGCAAACGTGAGAATGCCCAAACACGCTGAGAGGCTGAAGGCTGGTCCGGTCATTACTAGGGCCATTTTGTTTGAACATCACCAGCAGCCGAGAGTGAGGGTTCCTCAAGAGGAGGAACCCGAAGAGGAAGACGAGGATCCGCTCGTTGGGATCTCCAACAGATTGGAGGAAGCTGTCCTCCAAACTGATATGGTGAGTCAGCAGTTGGCCCAAATGCGTGCCGACCAGCTGAAATTTTTCGGTTGGGCCAACGGCGTGGGGCACTGTCCAACTATTATGGGCCGCCACCGGGCAC
Source organism: Codonopsis lanceolata (assembly GCA_013146195.2). Taxonomy (NCBI): domain Eukaryota; kingdom Viridiplantae; phylum Streptophyta; class Magnoliopsida; order Asterales; family Campanulaceae; genus Codonopsis; species Codonopsis lanceolata. The sequence goes on along the minus strand of CM028378.1, from coordinate 77,732,124 downwards.
GATCCCCGAAGTTTCGCATCCTCATTCGTTATCTCCGCCCGACTCACCTTGAGTCGAGGCCCAAGTTCCTCGTTCGTTAGGTGGACCCGCTATGTCCTTTTGATATTTGTCCTACCCCATCAATCCTCTCATATGTTCCTCTATTTTGAGGACAAAATAGAACTTAAGTTTGGGGGGGATTGAAAATTTTAGGTCTTAGCAGGTCCTAGCCTAACGAGGAATGGAGTTGGGCTATGTCGTTAGGGTGAAAGAGAATTTCTTTCTTAGATGACCATTTAACTCTTCACCCTATTTTTCCTGTTTTTATTTTTTCTGATTTTCGGAGGTGTTGCCTTGACCAGAATACACTTACATTAGATACTCGTGGGTTCCTCTTATGGGGACCCATCATCAATTGTGTCATCGTCATCACCTCCAATTTTCGCAATTTCTTAGAAAAATATATAAAAAAAAAATTCAAAATATTCATCCTCGAGTTTAGGTGTGGTAATGCTAGTCGTAGTCCATGAGGAGATTAGTGCAATGAACCGCATAGTTAGTCCGTAGATCCCCCTGGAATTTACTTAATTTTGCGAAACTTTTACTTTTCTCCAAATTCTTCATGCACTCACACCAGTCATAACTTTGGATTGATTAGAATAGTTTTATAAAGTTTATAACACCGATTTATCTTCAACAAGATATGCACAAGAATATGATGCATAGCCATTCGAACATGATTGTTGCATTAAATTGTAACTTAGGGTCAATTGCATGATAAATAGATCCCTTGGATTTTTCTCATTTATATATCTCAAGCACACTTTCGAACCGTGTTTGCATGTTAGTCTCAATTGTCCCTACCATCTGTCTTAGCGAATGCTTATGTGAAATCCAGTGATGCTAAACACTCAACCCCAATTCCCATAGTTGATATGATATTTTGTGTTATTGTACTTGCTTTAAATACTCTGTGAGCATTTGGCATTAAGAAATGATTTAGGCCATCTTTGGATCGTTAGAGCCTAAATATTCCCTGACCTATACTAAATATATCCCTAGTGTCCCCTTTGAGCCTAATGAAAAAGAATGGAGTGTGCTAAGCACACTATTTAAACCCCCATTCACCATCGTTTCTTTACCCACATTAACTTAACCCTAAAAGCCTATACACTTTTAGCCTACCCTTTGAGAGAGTAGGATTGGGTGGGAAATGGTTTCTAGGAGGACCACTTCTTTTCAGTTAGGCTATTTTTTAGAAGGCTTCTTCTTTCCGTCGTCGAAAAAAAAAAAAAAATATCATGTGTCGACGAAAAATGAAATGGAAGAAGAAGTATGTAAACAAAAGATTCAAATGGAAGCATAGCTTTCAAGAGAAAATATGTTAGAAAAATTCTGCTGATTAGAATTGATATTTTTAGAAGAATTTCTTTGCCCAAAACAAGTTTGGGGGGGGGGGAGAAAGAAGAAAAGTGAAAAGTAACACAAAGCACCCCTCCACTTGTGGTCTTTGCAGGTCCCAGCCTAAATAGGGAAAACTTCCTTTTGCTTGGAAGTATGAGGGATAAAGGGTAGTCTTACTCTCTCACTTTGAACTCCAATTCCTTTCCATCATATCCCCCAACACCTTGGCCTTACATTACAAGCTTATAAAGTCCTAATGATCTTCTTGCCAATGCTTATGTTGTTTTTATTGTCAAGTGAGTAACATAAAATTGATCACACACTTCATAATTACTATTGTTCACCTTAGAGCTCACTGTGTTAGCATAATCTTAGCTATTACAAGTCATTGGGATAGGAGAGCATTGTATGTCATACATAGAAGTGCATGGGATGGATGTATAAATATTTTGAATCTTTGGGACCTTTCTGTCTGTAACTGACCGGGGTTGGATGGTAGATCTCATACTTCTTAATGCATGATTTTCTATTAAACTCTGAGTTTCATATGAATGTGGTGTTTAGCTCAATAAAACTGTTTTAGTTAAGATATTCTTTAAGACTGGTGATCACACACACACGGAGAAATTAAAAGAAGTAGCAGTCTTAAGAAAAGACTAGTTCGTTTTATTTGACTAAGTCTGCATATATGTGGTGAGCACCAAGCGAGATTACATGCATACCATACACTTATAACTTGAGGATGAAACCAAAAAGATTTTATGTTTTATTTATGTTTTATTTTAGTTTTATATTTATCTGTTTTTGTATTTATCTGCATAGTCGAGTCACTCGAAAGAGTCTCCTTGAGTTTGTGGGTTTATAGAGGAGTGTAAATAGTGTCACCCTCATAAAAAGATTTTAATTTTTGTTATTTATATGCTTTTGTATTTATAAGTTTATTTGTTTACTCGTGGACGAGCAAAGTTCAAGTTTGGGGGTATTTGATCGATGTATTTTATATGTCGATTTTATATACTTCTGTGACTTGAATTAGGCAATTTCATGAGTCTTTTGAGTACTAATATATGTTTTTAGTGAGTTTTGTAAGTTTCAGGATTGTTCGTGAAAATACGCGAAACTCCAGGGTTTTAAGTGCAAATTACAAAGAAAGAAAAATTGAAGAAAAATGAAAGCTGCACATTCTGGACACCTTGCGGACGCAAGGTGCCTCAGACCTTGCGACCGCAAGGTAGGCAGTATAGCCCCCGAAGTCAGCAATTGAAGAGTCCAAGAAGCACACACACTGGAGACCTTGCGGACGCAAGGTATCCAGCACCTTGCGACCGCAAGGTAGGCAGAATGCTCAAATTTCGGGTTTTCACACAGTCATTCGATTCAACCACAACTCCCAAGTATATATAGAAGTCAGATGCCGAGCTTAAGCATAGGGAGGACGGCTGGAAGCTCTCTTTACATAGATTTTAGGTAGTTTTAGATTGTATAACATAATTAGGTTTTGTAATTTCAAGTATTGAAGATCAAATCATGTCTTCCATCATCTCCATGTCTTTGTTCATCGTCTATGATGAACTAAATCATCCCTAATCTAGGAGGTGGGAGGTAACTTGTATCGAATTTATGTTTTGATTCTTATATATATGTCTATTCAATGCTTGTTGATTGTGTTGTTTATCAACCCCTTTATTATTTTGCTTTGAACAAATGAATGTAATCGCAAATAATAAAGGCTTAGAGGTGCGGATAACTGCATGACCAAGTGCATATGTCGTACAATGGCTCACCAACACAATAAATTGGACCTATCGAAGCACGAGTGATAAGTTAGGACCAGGTTCTTACATGATCTAGGTGACAGATAGATCATAAATCTAGGTGACGACTAGATTACGGTTCTGTGCTTAGGATATGGAATGGGTGAATTTTATGGGATGGAGGCTGAACCAATTGTTCAACGAGACCATATCTATTTTTAGTGAACGAACCCAAGACATTGAATGACATTATTATGAATTGAACATAAAGGAGATATAAGTGAAACCCAGAATCCTAGATTTCCACTCACCATAAGATCTTCATAACTGTTAGTACTGTCTAATTAATTAACATCTATAACTAGTAAATTAGAGTAGAATTAAACATAAAAAAAACCCCCTTAGGTTAATAATTTGCTATCTATAACTACAATTGCTCGTGATCACTTGTCTCGTGGGTTCGACCCTTGCTTCCGAGTCTATTCTATAATAGTCTTGTACACTTGCAAGGAAATAGATAAATAAAACAATCGATCAACAACGCTTCCGAGAACCCATTGTGTTCGGGGTGTGAGGAGGTGTGATGAGATGAGAGATGCCATGAGCAACAAGAAAGTGGCCATGCCGTTGTCGTGGGCAAGTCCCATGTATTCGCCACCATTGTCCGAGTAAAGAGTGACAATGGTTCTTTTAAAATAATTTTCGACCAGGGCTTTGAAGCGAGGAAAGATGGTGGCGACCTCTTTTCGGATTGCCCTGAGTGGGTAGAGCCATATGTAGTGAGTGTTGTGATCAACAAATATGACATAGTATTTAAAACCATCAGCAGACGGAATGGGAGAAGTCAAGACATCAGAGTAAATAACTTCGAGCGGGGAAGAAGACACTAAAGTAGATTGCGAAAAAGGAATTTTGTGACTTTTATTGCATAAACAATCATTACAACGCTTTTGTTTGATACAAGGAGTGTCTAACGCAACGCCTAAACTAGATAGAATCTAACGCTGGATGGGTTCAGAGGGATGGCCAAGTCGATGATGCCAGTCATGATGAGAGACTTTAGAACCTACATAAGCAGAAGGGCGAGCAGGAGGAGCTGTGGTCGGCCATTCATACACACCATCTTTAGATTGCCCGATTAGTAGAATGCTCCCAAATCCGTAGATCCTTCACATGAAAAGAAGTTGGTAAGAACTCAATAGAAGTATGATTAGAGAAACAAAATTGAGATATGTAAATAAGGTTCTTTTTCATGTCAGGAACAAAGGGAATATTATACAAGGCAAAAGTGTGTGATCATGTATGAAGGGAAGAGAAACCAGTTTTGGAGATAGGAAGCCCGGTACCATCACCAATAACCATGTCATCTGTGCCCGTGTAGGAGGTGTGAAGGTGAAGATTACCAAGGTCGCTGGTAACATGATGAGAAGCACCACTATTAAGCAGCCAGCCCGGAGTCCCTGTGTTCGTAGAAGTTACTAGATTGGCCCGAGGTGTCTAGCCACTTGCTGAGGAGGAAGTGGTAGCTTGGGTGTTGGTGGCAACCAGCTGGTAGATCGGACAGCGAGCAATAGTGTGACCTTATTGACGGCAGCCTTGACACTTACCAAGATATAGACGTTGTTGCCGAGGAGCTTATGCCGGAGCCTGTTGTGAAGGATGCCGAGGTTGAGAGGAAGCCTGGCGAGTATGCGAAGAAGAGTTCTAAGCATGCGAGTTGTTGTTCCTCGGAGTAGAAGCATTGGTAGTGACTGGATGGGAGAAGGACGCGGGCTGAGATTGCTTCAGGAGCAGCTCGCGGTTGATGAGTTTTTCATGAAGCTCATCGAATGAGATAGGGGTATCACGTCCTTCAACTACATCAACTATGCGATAGTAGTCATCATCCAACCCACCGAGGAGGATCTCAATGAGGTCCTCGTGGTCAAGCGATTTGCCCAGAGCCGCGAAGTTCATCAGCCCGACTTTTGACAGACTGCATGTAGTCGGAGATCGACTGAGTTCCCTTGGTTGCTCGCTTGAAGTAATATTTGATATGTTTGATGTGACCGCGAGTTGGGCGAGCATAGGTATGAGCCAAGATGTCCCAGGCCTCACGAGCAATGGCGGCGTATTGGATCAAAGGAACCAGGGGATCAGACAGGAAGCCAACAAGAGCCCCAAACAAGAGTTTGTCTTAGCGAATCCATGGCTGGTAGTGAGGGTTTGGGGTGGGGACGTCCTTGGATGATTGGGCATCCTTGGTAAAGACAGTGGGAGGCGGGCATGGGTGTGATCCGTCTACAAACTTGTAGAGATCATAGCCAATGAGGGTGGCCTCAACTTGGAGTTTCCAAGCTATGTAATTAGTGGAGGTGAGATTGGTGATGTTGTGGTGGGAGATGTTGATAAGGTCAAAGGTTTGAGTGGGATAAAGAGGGTTTTTAACGGTGAGAGAGTGATTTCCGTTAGCCATTGTAGAAGGTGGTTAGGGCGGCGGCTAGAGGAAGAGGAAAAAGGTTTTAGGAGCAGAGCTCTGATACCATGTAGAAACTAACAAAAGTTTAGGAATAATGACATAGCCTTTCCATTGATTGAATCACCTATTTATAGGGAGAATTACAATTAGGGTTACAATTGGAGTAGGGTACAAGGAAGGTAACATAATAAGGAAAGAACTCTATAAGGAAATTACCACTAATTACTAATTATAAATAAACAAGAATAATAAAAAGATATTATTCTCTAATAATCAACGCCCATACAGCTTAGTCCTAGGTTAGTTTCCAGATTAAGGAGTTTCCATCTCGTTTTTGGATGAATGGTGGTATTCTTTGGAATTTCAGAAAAATGATTTGGGGCTAAAAATTGGATCTTTTCCTTTCATTGAAGTGGGCTGAAGTTGTTTGCAAATTATATTATAATTTGTAAATTAAATCTTGTCAAGAAGATAAAAGTTGCAAATAATATTTCATGCATTACTGTCACTGAGGAAATATTTTTGAAATTTATTATGATTTATTGATATATATATATATATATATATATATATATATATATATATATATATATATAAAATTATTATTAATTTAGTTTTCCTTAATTGTCGCCTTATCACATTTTACTAGCCTGCCTCTCAAATTCAAACAGGGGGATTTACAGATATGGCCAAGTCAAAGATGACTTGGTCATATATAGCCTAACTTAAAAAATTTTCTTTTATGGCCACTTTCACCAATGAACTGTCTAAAATACCCTTGGTCGTCTAGTTGACCACATCGGTCATCTAGTCGACCATCTTTGACTTGGTGTACTCTAGTCGTCTAGTCGACTACGTCTGGTTCACTGATAAACCAATTGGTTTACTCGTGGTCGACCACGCCTAATTCACTGATAAAGAGAGAGAAGACGATGGAGGCGGACGATGATGAAGGAGGCAGAGGATGAGGACGACGACATTGGATGGAGGCGGAGGACGATGAAGGATGAAGGCGGCAACAGTGGATGGAGGCAGATGACGATGAAGGATGAAGGAGGCTGCAGTGGATAGAGGCGGAGGACGATGAATGATGAAGGATGAAGGAGGTGGCAGTGGATGGAGGCGGAGGATGATGAAGGATGAAGGAGCGGTAGTGGATGGAGGAGGAGGACGATGAAAGATGAAGGAGCGGCAGGAGGTGAGAAAGCAGAGAGAGGGAGATGACGGTAGTGTTTGATCCAAATGAAAGTCAAGAAAGGCTTTTAGGGTTTGGAAGGTATTAGGGGTATTTGGGGGAGATGTCAAACTTTTTGGTCAAGAGGCCATATAAGATAAACACTTGGGTCAAATGGCTCTACTTGATTAATGCCATTATTGAAACTGTACCTCTCACCTTTCACCTTCAATAACTATGTTTTGCACTCCCAAGCACATGTTGTCATGCCTTGATCATGTTTGCATCCTATCATGAAACATAATAAAAGAATAAGTTTCTTCAGATAACACCTTGTCTATTCATTATCTTGTTCTTTTTTCAAAGAACAAAGGCCTTACTAACCCACTAAACCCCAACCCAGAAGGTCTGAGTCTATGACAAACAAGAAGGCAAAAAAGAGCTCCCACCAGTTGACCTAACTCTCACTACGCGAGACCCACCTCTACCTGTGCAACAAACTCAATAATGATAGATGCCTCTACATTTGTTGCCGGCACATTCATTCCATAATCTCCACTAAAGTAGGTTGGACCAAACATGTTGTCAAAGATGAACATCGACATATTCAAAGTTGTCAAAGGTAATCTTGTACGTAGTTAGGTCAATGGCTGATAAAGTTTATACATTTTTTTTGTAAAATAGCATGGTAAGTTCAAAGAAAGTGTTAGGAGGTAAAACAAAAACTGATCATTCGGACCAATTGCAATCAATTTTTCAATCTAACACCACATGCCCAAAATACAAAACACCCATTTAAAATATCCTTGGGTCCCCGAGTCAGATGTCCATCCTAATTCTTACAAAATCTAAATTAGGCACAAGGTACAGGAATCATAACGCCGTTCATTTTGGTGCCAACGATCAAGTCAACCCTATAATCTGATTCCGCAACATATATGCAAGAATCACACTAAACCCATCCCTGTGTAATTTTTGTAAATTTCCTTCATTTACAATTTCATCATGTTCCGTTTAAGTACACCCATCTTCATTTTTCATTTCTCCTAAGGAACTACAACCTTCCTGAACATCATAAAACTCGTCATAATTTTGTCACAACCATGTAAACCCCAATCTCAATTATCATATTCTGCTCCCGATCAAACATTTCATAGCAACATGGGCGTTGGAACATCAATAGGCATTGGTAAAACGCGCACTCACAAAACACATAAATATGGACAGAGAGAAGAAGGAAAGTTAACCAAAATTTTATCCGCGAGGTAAGCGAGATCGGAGAAAGCAGAATCGCTATCGCTGCTGTAACGCGAACAATCAGCTCCAAGGCTACCACCATTCTCCAAGAAATCACTCACCATAGCCCCCAAATCATTCTCGCTTTCATGACTCCAACCTCCACGCGAAAGCCTACCTAACCGAGCCACCCAATTCGCCCCTCCACTGGAGTTTGATTCGTCAAAGTTGTTTTATCCCTTTGAATTGGTGGGAAGCTTCTATGGGCTCTAGAGTCTAAAAAATGGGGGGAGCTTAAGGCAGATCTATATAAGACATGTAAGACAGATAAACTCTTAAAAAAAACATAAAAATAGAAGACGGAAGAGATGATTGAATACTTAGAAACTTAGAAGATATAGTTCTATCTTTTCTTCCTCTGATTACAAATGGAGGCTGATGGCCCTTTATATAGGACTCTAGAGTGCTTAATAATTATACATTGACGTAAGCAATGATGTCTATAAAGTAATAATTATACAATGACGTAACCAATGACGTCTAGAAAGCAATAATTATACAAAGACGCAAGCAATGACGTCTACCAACGGGAATCCCGATGAGATGGGTCATCTTCATATGGATCAGGGTAAGATCCGTCACTGTTATCATCAAAACTCGAGTTCTCATTATCCACGGATTCAGATGTTTCAAAAGTTGGTATAATGTGAGACATGCCCCATTAGTCGAGTGCATCATTCCACTTGGATGAAATAGGGTGGTCATATGTCCAGGCTTGCACTCCTAACATGATATGAGAGGGGATGGTTTGGGGATTAATCATGTTGGCTCGGGCGAGAGCATTTTTTGTGTTCATGAAAAGTTTGAAGTTCAGCATTGCGCAAGTGGATCCTGCTATATTAATATCAGAGCAATCAAAGATGAATGTCATGAAAGCATGATAGACAAATGAATGTCCTTAATTTCTGATGGTTGGGGGGCGAGGTATGAGCATGGTCTCCGAAACATTATGATCACATATGGTCTGCAACAGGGAGATAGCTGTTGTGTCCATTGGTGAGCTGGAAGAAACCACTGGAATAGTTTGAACAGGTTGTGGGACTGGGTTGGGATATTGTCAAGTTGACACTAGAAGAGGTATGTGAGGAGTTTAATAGAATTAAACGAGATTCCTATGGTAGATGTTTCAAACAAATACCAAAGAAACAAAGTGCTTCTTTACGGAATCAAAACAGGTTATGGATATGGAAGATACTAAGGAAAGGATAGTTTGAATGGAACTTGAGTCCTTTCATGAAAAGACTATGGCAGTAGAGAAGAATGGTAAGGAAATTTTGGTAATTTGGAGTGGCCCTCTGCTTGAGTGTTACGTCTGCAATAGCTTCTGTTATTTCACCAGGGAAAGAAAGGACAGGGATCAGTTCTGGTGTTTCAGGGTTGGAGGAGGAAGAAGGGGCTTCATTGATGGGGAACACTGTTGGGATGATATTGAAGCTATGTTCAAGGTTGGTTTCTTTGGAAATTCTACATATATTTTAATACTCTTTTGGCCTTAAGAGAAAGTCTGCAAGGACATTTGTTGTTCATTTGATATGCTTGACAGTGAATTTCCACTGAGAGCAATGTGGGGCTGGGGTTGGTATTTACTATTAGATATCTTCATCCCTAGAAAATCAAAGGATGAAATGCCAACTTCCATTTTCTTTTCTGAGAGCATGATACCGTATTGAGTTACTAGGGCATGGAACTGGGAGAGTAAGGCAACATGGGATTCTTCATTAGGGGAGAATAGGAGTATGTCATCGATGTAAACCAGTGTATTGGAAAAAATTGGTTCAAAAATGGTTACCATTGCCTTTTGAAAGGCGGATGGGGCATTTTTTAAGCCGAATGGCATGACATTCTACAGGTATTGATGGTCAGAGATGTAGAACACAGTTTTTGGCCTATCTTCAGGTGAAATACCCAGTTGCCAAACACCTGACTTGAGATCGAACTTTGAGCAAACTTTTGCATCGGATAAGGATTAGAAAAAGGACTTTTTCTGTGGTAGAGGAAATTTATCATCTGCCAATAAGTGATTGAGTGGCTGGTGATCGATGTATTTTATACGTCGATTTTATATGCTTCTGTGACCTGAATTAGGCTATTTCATGAGTCTTTTGAGTATTAATATATGTTTTTGGTGAGTTTTGTAAGTTTCAGGATTGTTCGTGAAAATACGCGCGAAACTCGTGGTTTTAAGTGCAAATTACAAAGAAAGAAAAATTGAAGAAAATTAAGTGCTGTCAATGGACACCTTGCGGACGCAAGGTGCCTCAGCCAGGTAGGCGATATCGGTCCTGAAGCCGGCAATTGAAGAGCCAAGAAGCACACAGGAGACCTTGCGGACGCAAGTATTCATCACCTGCGACGCAAGGTAGGCGTAATGCAGTCGGGTTTTCACACAGTCATTCGATTCGATCACAACTCCCAAGTATATATAGAAGTCAGATGCCGAGCCTAAAGGAGAGGAGGACGGCTGGAAGCTCTCTTTACATAGATTTTAGGTAGTTTTAGATTGTATAACATTATTAGGTTCTGTAATTTCAAGTATTGAAGATCAAATCATGTCTTCCATCATCTCCATGTCTTTGTTCATCGTCTATGATGAACTAAATCATCCCTAATCTAGGAGGTGGGAGGTAACTTGTATCGAATTTATGTTTTGATTTGTTAATATATGTCTATTCAATGCTTGTTGATTGTGTTGTTTATCAACCCCTCTATTATTTCGCTTTGAACAAATGAATGTAATCGCAAATAATAAAGGCTTAGAGGTGCGGATACCTGCATGACCAAGTGCATATGTCGTACACTGGCTCACCAACACAATAAATTGGACCTATCGAAGCACGAGAGTGATAAGTTAGGACCAGGTTCTTACATGATCTAGGTGACAGATAGATCATAAATCTAGGTGACAGCTAGATTACAGTTCCTGTGCTTAGGATATGGAATGGGTGAATTTTGCGGGGAGGGAGGCTGAACCAATTGTTCAACAGACCATATCTATTTTTAGTGAACGAACCCAAGACATTGAATGACATTATTATGAATTGAACATAAAGGAGATATAAGTGAAACCCAGAATCCTAGATTTCCACTCACCATAAGATCTTCATATCGTTATTCTTGTCTAATTAGTTAACATCTATAACTAGTAATTTAGAGTAGAATTAAACATAAAAACCCCTTTAGGTTAATAATTTGCTATCTATAACCGCCTTGTTCGTGATCACTTGTCTCGTGGGTTCGACCCTTGCTTCCGAGTCTATTCTATAATAGTCTTGTACACTTGCAAGGAAATAGATAAAATAAAACATCGATCAAGTTTTTGGCGCCGTTCTTACAAGCTAGTTCACGTAGTTAGTTTGTAGGTAGCGTAGTTTTTAATTTAATTTAGTTTTTAGTTTAATTTTCTGTTTTTATAAAAAATAAAAATACAAAAAGATTTTATTTTATTTTGCCTTAATAGTTAGTTGTTTTTAAATTGCTTTTAATTTATTTTTATGCAAGGTCGTAGATCTTTAAATCTGAATTGGTAGACTTAGATCAAGAGATAAATATTGTTAAAAGATACCAAAGATATTTTGAAAATCTAGCTTTCGAGCATGATAATCAAGACAATCTGAATCGAGAGGATCCTCTGGTTGATCCTACAATGGAAGATAATAACAATAATCGTAATCACGAAAACCTAGTTGACCCGTCAATAGGAATCAAAGACAAGAAGAGCACGCAAGAAGAAATATGGAAGTAGTGGTAAATCAAAGAACTATTAATGATTTTAGTAGACCTTCATTAAATGTGGTAACATCATGTTTAGTCTTGCCGATCTTTGTTAGGAATTTTGAACTAAAGGACATTATTTTAATGCCATACCATCTTTTCATGGGATGCCTAATGAAGATCTGTCGGTTTCTTAAGAGAATATGAATACATGATGAGTACTTTTCCTTTAGGAGGGTTAACTGAAGATCAAATTAAAATGAAATACTTTCCCAGTGCATTAAAAGAATTGGCAAAGAGATGGTTTATGAACCTAACACCAAACAGTGTTTTTACTTGGGCACAATTATATGATTTGTTTATGAGCAAATTTTACAAACATGCATCTCTTACGAGTATAGAAAACAAATCATGTCATTCCAAAATGAACCGGGTGAAACATTCCATGAGTCATGGGATAGATTTAAAAATACGCTTATTATGTGTCCTCATCATAATTTGGCTCAACATGTGTTAGTGCTTCAATTCTATCATGGTCTTTCGCCGGGTTTACAAACTATGGTTGATAGTGCGGTGGTGGTTCTATTAATAGAATGACACCGGAAGCACTAGAAGAATTATTTGAGATGCTAAGTATTAATTCCCAACGAGAAAAGTGCTAGAGGTAAAAATAGGAGCCTATATCAATTGCAAGATAATTCAAATACACAAGCTCAATTTGAAAATTGGCAAATTCAAGAAGCATGTGCTCTATGTGGATTATATTCTCATGCTACTAATTTTTGTCCGTCAAGTGCTATGTATTACGAGCAGGCTAATGCTATGAATATGTACCCTCAAAGGCCAAGGAATGATCCATATTCAATACATATAATCTGGTTGGAGGAATCATCCTAACTTTTCTTGGGGAGGAAATAAGCCTTTGCAACCTCAACAATTCCAACCTCAACCACCACAACCTCCACGGTTGCAAAATCAAAATCAAAATCGGTTGAGAATTGAAGAAGTTCCCAAGCAAGAAGTAGCAAGTAAAGGTCAAGCAGCTTTGATGAAGTACATGCTTGAAGAAATTGAAAATCTGAAGAAACATATTGAAAATTCGAAGCAAATAAAAGAGAAGAAGGGAAGTTCCTAGTCAAGCGAGCAAGCTAAGTCAATCACCGTCTGCTTGAAGTGGTAAGGTGATAGGTGAAGAGGTAAGTGATTACGATCCTCCTTCTAATATGCATGCTGAAAATTCGAAAAAGTAAAAAAAGAAATTGAGAAAAGATAGTGTTAGTGATAAAGTGATTGATGATTTAAGTAATCAAGAGGTAGAAAAAGAAGTAAAGTAGAGTTAGAAGTTCCAAATAAGGAACAAGAAAAAGAAAGAAATTCAAAATAAAGACAATACAATTGAAGTAGATAAAGAGTTAGATCAAGAAGAAGAGGAACCTTATGTGGCTCCACCACCTTATGTTCCTCCAATTCCGTTCAAGAAGACTTATGAAAAACCGAATGGACAAACAATTCACGGAAATTTATAATATGTTATCCAAAGTAAATGTAAATTTACCTTTGCTTAATGTTATTAAAAATATTCCAGCATATGCAAAGTTTTTCAAAGATCTTCACTCTAAGAAACACAAGTTTGAAAACAACGAAAAGATTGTTGTTTCTGAAAACGTCAGTTCTGTTTTACAACCCGAATTACCACCTAAGTTGAAAGACCCATGCAGCTTTAATATTCAAGTTTCCTTGGGAGACTCTAAAAGATGAAAGCAATGCTAGATTTAGGAGCAAGTATTAACTTGATGCCTTTTCGGTCTATAAACAATTAGGTCTAGGAGAACTAAAACCCACTAATATGCAATTACAATTAGGCGATCGCTCGAGTTAAATATCCCTTGGGTATAGTGGAAGATATCCTAGTTCGAGTTGATAAATTAATCATACCGATAGACTTTGTGGTTCTTGAGATGGAAAGGAAGATATGCACTAATAATGAAGTCCCAATATTGTTAGCGGACCATTTATGGCAGCCGCTAATACAATGATAAATGTGAAAAATGGTAAACTCACAATGTCGGTCCTAGGTGAAACATTGAAATTTACGTGTTTGATGCTATGAATAGACCTAGTGACATGAGTGCTTGTTTTCAATTGATGAGATTGAGAAATTATCAACCGAAACTTTTGAAGAAGAGCAAGATTATGAGAGAGATAGATTTATTGTCTATGATGATAGCCCTATTCCTCCCATAAAAATTGACATTGAGGAAATTGAAAGAGAAATAGAGGAAGAAGAAAGATTAGAAAAAGAAAAGCTAGAAGCTAGTAAAAAGAAAGATGAAAAAGAAATAAAGGTAGAATCAGAAAATAATTCCGATGAGTCAAAGAAAGAGTTGAAGAAAGTTATGAAATTAAAGAAGATGAAGTAGAGATTCTAAAATCTCTCTTTGAGAAAATTGAGATTGAAGATATTAAGGAAGAAAAACAAGAAGAGAATAATGAGGCTAAAATAAAAGAAACAATTAAAGCGAAAATTCTCGAATTTATGCCTTCCATTAATTCTCCCAAAGTCGAAGAATTAAAGCCATTACCATCCCACTTAAAATATGCATTTTAGGGAAGGTAACACTTTACTGTTATTATAGCAAATTTAACCGACTTATCGGAAAAACAAGAAGAAAGTTTGTTAAAAGTTTTATGGACACATAGAAAGCTCTAGGATGGTCTTTAGCGACTTAAAAGGAATTAGTCCCTCTATGTGTACGCATAAAATTCATTTAGAAGAAGGTAGTAAACCTTCTAGAGAAAGACAGAGAAGACTCAACCCACACATGGAAGAAGCTGTTAGGAAAGAAGTTCTTAAGCTTTTAGACGCGGGTATAATTTACCCTATATCAGATAGTAAATGGGTTAGTCCTGTCCAAGTAGTTCCTAAAAAGTCAGGAATTACTGTTGTCAAAAATGATAAAGATGAATTAGTCCCTACAAGGACTATACTGGTTATAGAATGTGTATCGATTTGCGTAAATTAAATGCGGCAACAAGGAAAAGACCACTTTCCTTTGCCATTTATTGACCAAATTCTTGAAAGATTAGCGGTCATGAATACTATTGTTTTCTTGATGGTTTTTCCGGGTATAATCGGATCCCTGTTGCACCTGAAGACCAAGAGAAACAACATTTACATGTCCCTTTGGTACTTTTGCCTTTAGGAGAATGCCTTTTGGGTTGTGTAATGCACCGGCTACTTTTCAAAGATGCATGATTTCTATATTTTCGGACTTAGTTGAAAGATGCGTAGAAGTTTTCATGGATGATTTTTCGGTTTTCGGAAATTCTTTTGATCATTGTTTAGAAAACCTTACATCGGCCCTCACGAAAAGATGTTTCGAAACTAATTTAACTTTAAGTTGGGAGAAAAGTCACTTCATGGTAAAACATGGAATTGTCTTAGGGCATGTTGTTTCAAATAAAGGAATTGAAGTTGACAAAGCTAAAATTGAAGTTATTTCACAACTACCCCTCCCACTTCGAGTTAAAAGGAGTTCGAAGTTTTCTGGTCATCTTGGTTTTTATCGTAGATTTATAAAAGACTTTTCCAAAATCGAAACCTCTATGTAATTTGTTAGCAAAAGATACAGAAGTTTATTTTTGATAAAGAATGTTTAGAAGCTTTTAATTTATTAAAAGAAAAGTTAACTATCGCCTCAATTTTATCCGGCCCGATTGGTCACTTCCTTTTGAAATCATGTGTGATGCATCGATTTTGCAATTGGAGCCGTGTTAGGACAAAGGGTAGATAGAAAGCCTCATGTGATCCATTATGCTAGTAGAACTCTAAATGATGCTCAATTGAATTATACCACTCACGAAAAGGAATTTTTAGCAAGTATATGCTTTAGAAAAATTTAGATCATATTTGCTAGGATCAAAGGTGATAATCTTTTCTCGATCATTCTGCATTGAAATATCTCTTAAGTAAGAAGGATGCTAAACCAAGATTAATTAGATGGATGTTATTGTTAAGAATTTGACATAACTATCAAGGATAAAAGAGGAACCGAGAATGTTGTGGCCGACCACTTGTCTAGGTTAGAATTTTCACCCTTTGCCGAACGTCAATTTCTTGATGATCCTGTCCCCATAAATGATAATTTTCCCGATGAACAACTCTAGCCATTAAAGATTCTCGACCCTTGGTATGCCGATTTTGTCAACTACTATGTGTCCGATATCATTAATCCGGATTTTGATCATTACGAAAAGAAGAAATTTTTGGCGGAAACTAAAATTATTTTTGGGAAGCTCCTCATTTATACAAGATTTGCTCCGATTCTTTAATAAGAAGATGTATTCCGAAAAAGACCAACAAGGTATCATGGAATTTTGCCATGGATATTCTTGTGGTGGTCATTTTAGTGGTAATAAAACCGCCGAAAAATTTTGCAATCGAGTTTGTATTGGCCTACTGCTTTTAGAGATTGTGAACTGTTTTACACATGTGACAAATGTCAAAGAACAGTGGTATAGGAAAGAGAAACGAGATGCCCTTACATGTTTATTTAGTAGTTGAAATCTTTGATGTTTGGGGTATTGATTTTATGGGTCCCTTTCCGTGTCCAATAATTGTGAATATATTTTGGTAGCGATTGATTATGTCTCTAAATGGATAGAAGCGTAGCAACCAAAACTAATGATGGAAAACAAGTAGTCAAATTTGTTGAAGATTTATTTGTTAGATATGGAGTCCCTAAGGCCATAATAAGTGACCAGGAACTCATTTTACCAATAAGTTGTTAAACAAGTTCTTAGAAAGCATGGTGTAACTCACAAGTTAGCTACACCTTATCATCCAAACATTCCGGACAAGTAGAAGTAAGCAATAGGCAAATAAAAGCGTTGTTAGAAAAGACCGTTAGGCCTAATCGTAAAGATTGGGAATCTAAACTCAAGGATGCTTTATGGGCATACCGAATCGCTTTTAAGACACCCATAGGAATGAGTCCATATAGATGGTATATGGCAAAGCTTGCCATTTACCGGTTGAGATTGAGCACAAAGCCTATTGGGCAATTAAAGAATTGAATTTAGATTTGACATTAGTGGAGAAGAAAGATTGTTTCAGGTTAAATGAATTAGAAGAACATAGACTCAATTCGTACGAGAATGCAAAAACTTATAAAGAAAAGACCAAAAAGTATCATGACATGGGATTAGCCAACAAAATT
>CM028378.1:77653707-77715029 GCA_013146195.2 Codonopsis lanceolata | reverse complement strand
AATCTTTACGATTAGGCCTAACGTCTTTTCTAACAACCGCTTTTTATACGTCTGTTGCTTACTTCTACTTGTCCAGTAAGTTCGTGGATGATAAGGTGTAGCTAACTTGTGAGTTACACCATGCTTTCTAAGAACACTGTTTAACAACTTATTGGTAAAATGAGTTCCTTGGTCACTTATTATGGCCTTAGGACTCCATATCTAGCAAATAAATCTTCAACAAATTTGACTACTGTTTTTCCATCATTAGTTTTAGTTGCTACTGCTTCTATCCATTTAGAGACATAATCAACTGCTACCAAAATGTATTCACAATTATTGGACACAGGAAAGGGACCCATAAAATCAATACCCCAAACATCAAAGATTTCAACTACTAAATAAACATGTAAGGGCATCTCGTTTCTCTTTCCTATACCACCTGTTCTTTGACATTTGTCGCATGTTTTGTAAAACAGTTCACAATCTCTAAAAACAGTAGGCCAATACAAACCTGATTGCAAAATTTTTCGAGCGGTTTTATTACCACTAAAATGACCACCACAAGAATATTCATGGCAAAATTCCATGATACCTTGTTGGTCTTTTTCTGGTATACATCTTCTTATTAAAGAATCAGAGCAAATCTTGTATAAGTGAGGGGCTTCCCAAAAATAATTTTTCGTTTCCGCCAAAAATTTCTTCTTTTCGTAATGATCAAAATCCGGATTAATTATATCAGACACATAGTAGTTGACAAAGTCAGCATACCAAGGGTCAGAATCTTTAATGGCTAGGAGTTGTTCATCAGGAAAATTATCATTAATGGGGACAGGATCATCAAGAAATTGGCTCAAAGAGGGTGAAAATTCTAACCTAGACAAGTGGTCGGCCACAACATTCTCGGTTCCTCTTTTATCCTTGATAGTTATGTCAAATTCTTGTAACAATAACATCCATCTAATTAATCTGGGTTTAGCATCCTTCTTGCTTAAGAGATATTTTAATGCAGAATGATCAGAAAAGATTATCACCTTTGATCCTAGCAAATATGATCTAAATTTTTCTAAAGCATATACTACTGCTAAAAATTCCTTTTCAGTAGTGGTATAGTTCAATTGAGCATCATTCAGAGTTCTACTAGCATAATGGATCACATGAGGCTTTCTATCTACCCTTTGTCCTAACACGGCTCCAATTGCAAAATCTGATGCATCACACATGATTTCGAACGGAAGTGACCAATCAGGGCCGGATAAGATTGGGGCAGTAGTCAACTTTTCTTTTAATAAATTAAAAGCTTCCAAACATTCTTTATCAAAAATAAACTCTGTGTCTTTGGCTAACAAATTACATAGAGGTTTACAGATTTTGGAAAAGTCTTTTATAAATCTACGATAAAAACCAGCATGACCTAGAAAACTTCGAACTCCTTTAACTGAAGTGGGAGGGGGTAGTTGCGAAATAACTTCAATTTTAGCTTTGTCAACTTCAATTCCTTTATTTGAAACAACATGCCCTAAGACAATTCCATGTTTTACCATGAAGTGACTTTTCTCCCAACTTAACGTTAAATTAGTTTCGCAGCATCTTTTCAGGACAGATGTAAGGTTTTCTAAACAGTGATCAAAAGAATTTCCGAAAACTGAAAAATCATCCATGAAAACTTCTACGCATCTTTCAACTAAGTCTGAAAATATAGAAATCATGCATCTTTGAAAAGTAGCTGGTGCATTACACAACCCAAAAGGCATTCTCCTAAAGGCAAAAGTACCAAAGGGACATGTAAATGTTGTTTTCTCTTGGTCTTCAGGTGCAACAGGGATCTGATTATACCCAGAAAAACCATCAAGAAAACAATAGTATTCATGGCCTGCTAATCTTTCAAGAATTTGGTCAATAAATGGCAAAGGAAAGTGGTCTTTCCTTGTTGCCGCATTTAATTTACGCAAATCGATACACATTCTATAACCAGTAATAGTCCTTGTAGGGACTAATTCATCTTTATCATTTTTGACAACAGTAATTCCTGACTTTTTAGGAACTACTTGGACAGGACTAACCCATTTACTATCTGATATAGGGTAAATTATACCCGCATCTAAGAGCTTAAGAACTTCTTTCCTAACAGCTTCTTCCATGTGTGGGTTAAGTCTTCTCTGTCTTTCTCTAGAAGGTTTACTACCTTCCTCTAAATGAATTTTATGCATACATAGAGGACTAATTCCTTTTAAGTCGCTAAAGACCATCCTAGAGCTTCTCTATGTGTCCATAAAACTTTTAACAAACTTTCTTCTTGTTTTTCTGATAAGTCGGCTGCTATAATAACAGGCAAAGTGTTACCTTCCCCTAAAAATGCATATTTTAAGTGGGATGGTAATGGCTTTAATTGACTTTGGGAGAATTAATAGAAGGCATAAATTCAAGAATTTTCTGCTTTAATTGTTTCTTTTATTTTAGCCTCATTATTCTCTTCTTGTTTTTCTTCCTTAATTTCTCTTTCAATTTCCTCAATGTCAATTTTTATGGGAGGAATAGGGCTATCATCATAGACAATAAATCTGTCTCTCTCATAATCTTGCTCTTCTTCAAAAGTTTCAGTGGATAATTTCTCAATCTCATCAATTGAAAAACAAGCACTCATGTCACTAGGTCTATTCATAGCATCAAACACAGAAATTTCAACTGTTTCACCTAGGACTGACATTGTGAGTTTACCATTTTTCACATTTATCATTGTATTAGCAGTTGCCATAAATGGTCGCTAACAATATTGGGACTTCATTATTAGTGCATATCTTCCTTTCCATCTCAAGAACCACAAAGTCTCTGGTATGATTAATTTATCAACCTGAACTAGGATATCTTCCACTATACCCAAGGGATATTTAACTGAGCGATCAGCTAATTGTAATTGCATATTAGTGGGTTTTAGTTCTCCTAGACCTAATTGTTTATAGACCGAGAAAGGCATCAAGTTAATACTTGCTCCTAAATCTAGCATTGCTTTCATCTTTTTAGAGTCTCCCAAGGAAACTTGAATATTAAAGCTGCCTGGGTCCTTCAACTTAGGTGGTAATTCGGGTTGTAAAACAGAACTGACGTTTTCAGAAACAACAATCTTTTCGTTGTTTTCAAACTTGTGTTTCTTAGAGTGAAGATCTTTGAAAAACTTTGCGTATGCTGGAATATTTTTAATAACATTAAGCAAAGGTAAATTTACATTTACTTTGGATAACATATTATAAATTTCCGTGAATTGTTTGTCCATTCGGTTTTCATAAGTCTTCTTGGAAACGGAATTGGAGGAACATAAGGTGGTGGAGCCACATAAGGTTCCTCTTCTTCTTGATCTAATTCTTTATCTACTTCAACTGTGTTGTCTTTATTTTGAATTTCTTTTTCTTTTTCTTGTTCCTTATTTGGAACTTCTAACTCTACTTCTTTTTCTTTTTCTACCTCTTGATTACTTAAATCATCAATCACTTTATCACTAACACTATCTTTTCAATTTCTTTCTATTACTTTTTTAAATTTTCTCTTTAGCATGCATATTAGAAGGAGGATCGAGAATCACTTACCTCTTCACCTATCACCTTACCACTTCAAGGGGCGGTGATTGACTTAGCTTGCTCAGTTTGACTAGGGAACTTCCCTTCTTCTCTTTTATTTGCTTCTGAATTTTCGATATATTTCTTCAGATTTTCGATTTCTTCAAGCATGTACTTCATCAAGATGCTGACCTTTACTTTACTTCTTGCTTGGGAACTTCTTCAATTCTCAATTGATTTTGATTTTGATTTTGCAACTGTGGAGGTTGTGGTGGCTTAGGTTGGAATTGTTGAGGTTGCAAAGGCTTATTTCCTCCCCAAGAAAAGTTAGGATGATTCCTCCAACCAGGATTATATGTATTGGAATATGGATCATTCCTTGGCCTTTGAGGTACATATTCATAGCATTAGCCTGTTCAGAATACATAGCACTTGACGGACAAAATTATTAGTAGCATGAGAATATAATCCACAGAGCACATGCTTCTTGAATTTGCCAATTTTCAAATTGAGCTTGTGTATTTGAATTATCTTGCAATTGATATAGGCTCCTATTTTTACCTCTAGCACTTTTCTGTTGGGAATTAATACTTAGCATCTCAAATAATTCTTCTAATGCTTCTGGTGTCATTCTATTAATAGAACCACCAGCTGCACTATCAACCATAGTTTGTAAACCTTGCGAAAGACCATGATAGAATTGAAGCACTAACACATGTTGAGCCAAATTATGATGAGGACACATAATAAGCGATTTTTAAATCTATCCCATGACTCATGGAATGTTTCACAGGTTCATTTTGGAATGACATGATTTGTTTTCTATACTCTGTAAGAGATGCATGTTTGTAAAATTTGCTCATAAACAAATCATATAATTGTGCCCAAGTAAAAACACTGTTCGGTGTTAGGTTCATAAACCATCTCTTTGCCAATTCTTTTAATGCACTGGGAAAGTATTTCATTTTAATTTGATCTTCAGTTAACCCTCCTAAAGGAAAAGTACTCATCATGTATTCATATTCTCTTAAGAAACTGACAGGATCTTCATTAGGCATCCCATGAAAAGATGGTATGGCATTAAAATAATGTCCTTTTAGTTCGAAATTCCTAACAGCATCTGGCAATACTAAACATGATGTTACCACATTTAATGAAGGTCTACTAAAATCATTAATAGTTCTTTGATTTACAACTACTTCCATATTTCTTCTTGCAGGCTCTTCTTGTCTTTGATTCCTATTGACTGGGTCAACTAGGTTTCGAGATTACGATTATTGTTATTATCTTCCATTGTAGGATCAACGGAGGATCCTCTGATTCAGATTATCTTGATTATCAGGCTCGAAAACTAGATTTTCAAAATATCTTTGGTATCTTTTAACAATATTTATCTCTTGATCTAAGTCTACCAATTCAGGATTTAAAGATCTACGACCTTGCATAAAAATTTAAAAGCAATTTAAAAACAACTAACTATTAAGGCAAAATAAAATAAAATCTTTTTGTTTTTTATTTTTTATAAAAAAAATTAAACTAAAAACTAAATTAAATTAAAAACTACGCTACCTACAAACTAACTACGTGAACTAGCTTGTCCCCGGCAACGGCGCCAAAAACTTGATCGATGTTTTATTTTTATCTATTTCCTTGCAAGTGTACAAGACTATTATAGAATAGACTCGGAAGCAAGGGTCGAACCCACAGAGACAAGTGATCACGAACAGTGCGGTTATAGATAGCAAATTATTAACCTAAGGGGGTTTTTATGTTTAATTCTACTCTAATTTACTAGTTATAGATGTTAACTAATTAGACAGTAATAACAGATATGAAGATCTTATGGTGAGTGGAAATCTAGGATTCTGGGTTTCACTTATATCTCCTTTATGTTCAATTCATAATAATGTCATTCAATGTCTTGTCTTGGTTCGTTCACTAAAAATAGATATGAGTGCGTTGAACAATTGGTTCAGCCTCCTCCCCGCAATTCACCCATTCCATATCCTAAGCACAGGAACTGTAATCTAGCTGTCACCTAGATTTATGATCTATCTGTCACCTAGATCATGTAAGAACCTGGTCCTAACTTATCACTCTCGTGCTTCGATAGGTCCAATTTATTGTGTTGGTGAGCCAATGTACGACATATGCACTTGGTCATGCAGGTATCCGCACCTCTAAGCCTTTATTATTTGCGATTACATTCATTTGTTCAAAGCGAAATAATAAAGGGATTGATAAACAACACAATCAACAAGCATTGAATAGACATAAATATAAGAATCAAAACATAAATTCGATACAAGTTACCTCCCACCTCCTAGATTAGGGATGATTTAGTTCATCATAGACGATGAACAGCACATGAAGATGATGGAAGACATGATTTGATCTTCAATACTTGAAATTACAAAACCTAATTATGTTATACAATCTAAAACTACCTAAAATCTATGTAGAGAGAGCTTCCAGCCGTCCTCCTTATGCTTAGGCTCGGCATCTGACTTCTATATATACTTGGGAGTTGTGATTGAATCGAATGACTGTGTGAAAACCCGAATTTCGCGCATTCTGCCTACCTTGCGGTCGCAAGGTGCTGGATACCTTGCGTCCGCAAGGTCTCCAGTGTGTGTGCTTCTTGGCTCTTCGATTGCGGCGGGGACGTCTTGCCTACCTTGCGGTCGCAAGGTCGAGGCACCTTGCGTCCATAAGGTGTCCAGATAACAGACTTAATTTTCTTCAATTTTCTTTCTTTGTAATTTGCACTTACAACCCTGGAGTTTCGCGTATTTTCACGAACAATCCTGAAACTTACAAAACTCACCAAAACATATATTAGTACTCAAAAGACTCATGAAATAGCCTAATTCAAGTCACGAGAAGCATATAAAATCGGCGTATAAAATACATCGATCAGTCACCTCCCACTATGACTTCCGAACGGTGATGTTAAATATTCTCCTTTTCAAGCTAACATTGAACAAGCCGAAGAACCTTCAAAGAAGAAATCACTCAGGGATGCTGAGACATGCTAGAGAATTCAATGAATTGAGAAAGGCATATGTTAAGTTAGCTAAAAGTCATGAGAAGGCTGGGAGCGAGAAATCTATCTTGGGCAGAGTTAAAAACTCTTCATGGAATCCGGCGAGGGAAAGTATCAAGTTAAAAGAAGAGAGAACACCGATGAAAAGGTTGCTTGCATTGATCATGCCAAAGAGTTATCTGGCGAGAAAGAAGAGTTGCAAAAAACCATTAACTCATGTAATAACTCAACGGCGATCTTTGATCAAATTCTTGGAGATCGAAGCCCTTAGAGATAAATGCAGGCTAGGATTCTCTGAGAATACTTCGGCGCAACCTCGAGACAAGAAAATGACATTTTACGGTGAATAGTAATATTCTGCGATATCGAAACCTAACAAGGGTAAAGAAGGAATTGGTTATCTTTGCTACTCCTTATAAATACCACAGGGTTCAAATTATCAAAAAGCGATGAAGCTTTGAAAGCAAAGGAATCATCTGGCGGAGATAAATGCGTTAAAGGAGATGACTTACATCGGCCCTCCACGGCGCTCTTGTGAAAGCAAAGGCTGGCGTTTCGGGGGTCTATGAAAGAAAGTGCGCTCCAGCCTTATCGGATTCATCAGCGGCACTACGAGATGGTGCTGCTGGCGCAAAAGATGTTGACATCAAGCGTAAAGGCAAAATGCATGAAGGTATCAATGCGCTACCGTGACATTCTTCTACGAAGTTAAGACCCATTGTATCTGAGACTTAAGAAGCCTCATCTGAGCCTATGCTGTTGTTAACAAAACTATTAACTCAGGCTCTTCATTAAGAACAATGTTCAAAAATCTTCCAAGACCCGGCATGATCATGTAGATTTACGTAATTTTCATCATTGCACGTTTTGTAAGTGTCTTGGCCACTTGGTCCATGAATGTCTGAAATCCATCATGAAGCTTTTTGGATCCCTATTCCAAAATCGGGCAAGTATGGGTTCCAAAAACATTAACCATTTGGACCCATAAAAAGAAAATAAAAGGGACCATGATTTTCTTACCTCACATCTCGGGTGTGCTTCATGGCTAATTCGGTTCGAGAAAAGAAAGATGTGTGGTATCTAGATAGCGGTTGCTCAAGGCACATGGCAGGAGAATCATGCCTTCTCTCTAATATCTCGAGGCGAGAGGCCCTCGGTCATCTTCGGGAACAATGCTAAAGGAAGAACAATTGGCTATGGATCCATCATTAGAAATCTCTCCATTGGAAAAGTCTCTTGTAGAAGGCTTGAAACATAATCTCACAGTATTTCTCAATTTTGTGACAAAGGGCTTATATGTCAATTCTCCTCAAGCAGATGTGATATCAAGGATCCGATCTCTTGCTCAACCGTGGTTCTTGGTCATAGACAAGGGAATGTCTATGTAATAGATTTGAATGCCTACGGTAAGGCTACTAATCTATGTCTCGTAGCAAACTACTGCTTTCAAGACAAAAGGCATGGCATGGCAAAAGACTTCAGTCATTTGAACTTCAAATATCTAGCCAAGCTATCCAAAGAAGGTCTAGTCAAAGGATTGCCAAAGGTCTCTGCGACCATGATGATCGTTCGTGCAAAGCATGCCAAGCTGGAAAGCTCTCAAAAACATCATTCAAAAGCAAACCCGGGACTCTCAAGCGACAAGACCTCTACAAGCTATTTACATGGATCTCTTCGGACCGATCACTACTATTAGTTATGGTGGTTTTGATATCTCTAGTAGTAGTGGATGACATACAAGATACACTTGGGCAGAGATGATGTCTTCTAAGATCACACATACGATCTTCTTACGGCACTATTCGAGGAAGATTGCAACGCAAAAAACTTCGATGAAATCGGTGATGTTCGATCGAGACAATGGCAGCGAGTTCACCAATAATGGAATAGCAAAATCTTTGTGATGATCGGTATTGGGCACAACTTCTCTGCTGTAAGAACACCACGGCAAAGCGGCGTTCTTTGAAAGGAAGAAAACGAGAACACTTATTGAAGCTGCTAAAACTATGCTTCTTTGAAGCAAAGTTGCCCAAACATACAGGCGGAAGCCGTCAATACGACTGCTTCACTCAAAGCAGATCATTGATCAACAAATTTCACGGTAAAACACCATGAACTTTGGAGAGGTAAAACCCCAAACATTGGATTTTTAAAATCTTAAATTTGTAAATGCTTTGTAGTCTACATGGTAATGATTATAGAGGCAAATTTGATCATAAAGCCGATGAAGGTGTATTTTGGGTTATGCCTTACACTCCAAGCTTACGAGGGGTTTTTCAACAAGCGTTCATTAAAAATAGTTGAATACGTTCATGTTTCATTTGATGAATTTGATTTATTAGAGCCACATGTGGCTCCAAATATTCTTGATGACTTTGTTAATGTTGAGGCAGTACATTCCAACCATCGACCTCTAGTATACCTAATCCTTCACCGGCAACTCAATCAAACATTCGACCATCACTTCTTGACAAGCGGGTCACGAGGAAGACTTCAACCTGCTCAAGAAAATCCGAATCAAGAACCTTTTGTTTCTCAACACGAAAATTCTATTCCTCAACTCACATGAGCCAAATTAGAACACAACTCTCATCGAGACACGGTGATCTTCCTATAGCCCTCATGAACCTTGTCATGAAGAAGCAGAGCAGCAACTCATCATATTCTTCTTTGGCATCACAAGAACATGCAAGACCATCCAATCTCTCAAATCATTGGTGACATTCATGTTAGATGCGGACGAGAAGATCTTCAAAATGAATGTATGTTACGTCTTTGCATTTGTATCGAGAAGAAAGAGCCAAAGAAGGTCGAAGAAGCTCTTGAAGATCCAAGTTGGGTTTGGAAGCCATGCAAGAAGAACTTCAACAATTTGAGCGATGTCAAGTATGGAAGCTAGTTCCAAAGCTTCTTGATCACCTTGTCATTGGCACAAAATGGGTGTTCGAAACAAAAAGGATGAGGATGGGAACATAGTAAGGAACAAAGCAAGACTTGTTGCACAAGGATATCGCCCGAAGAAGGAATCGACTATGATGAAACATTCGCTCTGTAGCAAGATTGGAAGCTATCGAGAATTTTCTTAGCCTATGCTACATACAAAGACTTTGTCTTTGTACCAAATGGATGTCAAGCGCGTTTCTTAATGGTGATCTTCAAGAAGCAGTCTACGTTGCTCAACCTCCGGGCTTTGTAGAAAAAGGAAAAGAAACTCATGTTTACAAGCTTAAGAAGGCTCTCATGGTCTAAAGCAAGCTCCTCGAGCTTTGGTATGAAACCCTCTCTAAATTCTGGTTGAACAAGGATTCGTGCGAGGAAAGATCGACACCACTCTCTTTATTCTCAAGCACAAAGGACATTCTCTGCTGAGTGCAAATTTACGTTGATGATATCATTTTGGATCCACAAATGAGAAGGCGTGTAAGCGATTTGAAAGCGCTTATGAGCAAGTTTCAAATGAGTATGATGGGAGAACTCACATTCTTCTTGGGTCTTCAAATTCAACGGTCCAACAAAGGGATATTCATTAGTCAATCCAAGTATGCTAAAGATCTTGTCAAAAAATTTGGATTGGAAGCGACAAACTTTTGATACTCAATGGCTGCTAGCAAACTTCTGACTTCAAGAGAAGAAAGTTGATATCTCTCAGGATAATTGGATCTAGCTCTACCTCAGAATAGTATATCTTTGTTGGGGTGTGTGCTAATTTCAAGCAGACCCTCGTGAGTCAAAAGAATTCAAATCACCACCAACTTGGTATATTGGTATCAAATATAGCCAAATGTTGGATACTAGCCTGGAACTTGCAACTTCTTGTCAATTTGTCTAGCAAGAAACAAGCATCGTCTCATGAGCCGAGAGTACATAGGCTGGCGGTAGGCTGGCTGTGTCAGCACTATGCTTAGTAGACTACGACATCAAAGTAGCGAGGCCCAATCATGTGTGATAACACCTCGGCAATCTCTATCACATACAATCGAGTGATGCATTCCAAGACAAAGCATATTGATGTTCGATATCACTTTCTAAGGGACAATGTAGAAAAGAGAAATATTAGCATGAAGTATATTTCAAGCCGACCATCAACTAGCGCAGACATCTTCACCAAAGCTCTAGAAGCGGAAGGTTTGCTTATCTAAGGGAAGCTTGGTATGCTTGACTTGACCCAACTGCTTAATTTTATATAAAATTAATTTTTTTCATTATAATTTGAAACATTTCCAAAATAATGTTTCTTAATTTTTTTAAGCGAGAAAATTTATTTTAAGCGAACTTGAAAATTTATTTTAAGAAGCGGACTTATTACTTTCAAATATTTTAAATCAAGAATTTCTAAAGTCACTAAAAAGAAAAATGAGTTTTCTAAACTATAATTTTGAGAGGAGGCTTATGCAAATTATGAGGGACCGATTTGAAATTGGTTGAGTGAATATTTGAAAAGGCCCTTTTCTCTTTCTAAAAGCCGTCATTCATTAAGTCTTGTCATCAAAAGGCGTCGACTTAATGAGGTTTCACAAGTCTCTATGATGATGGCACGCCCTTTATAAACCCTCAACCGCCAAAAGTTCTTTTTACCAAAACTCTTTCTATTCTCTCTCTCTCTCTAAGATTTCTTCTCTCAAAATATTTTACGCTTCCTTTCGCCTGTTCGATAGTTGATTACGCAGATTCGCGTCATTTACTTCTTCTTCTTCGCAAATCTTGAAAATGGTAAGAAATTTCGAACCTAACTTCATAATCTCGATGCGAGTTAAGTATGCTATCTCATCTATAGTTACGCCATTATTATTTGTTCATGTAGCTTTAGCTTCATAAGCTGTTAGATCTTCAAATTCTTCTTTGTTCATTTCGATAATACCCTCTTATAAATGTTCTTGAGCTGTCGATTTCGGTTTTGAGTTATATTTTGACCATATATAGCATTCCATGAGTTGTCGAGATTTTTTAGGGCTTAAAGCTTCGCTTTTGAAATCTCAAGTTCTTGCCCTAATTTCTTGTTGTAATTTCTTACTCGCCATTCTACACAAACCTCTAACATCGACTCACGACATTCCAAAATTGCCCCCAACCATGACTATCATCAGGGATGTGTATTGCGACGAACATACACATTCGTGCTTATCTTCTTTGATGCCGGGGTCAAGATAGTAGGCGACTGAACGGTCGGCATTACGCCTGTTCATGTTGGAGGATGGAGACTTCGGTTATCTGGCGGCCGAGAATTTTATCGAGAGGCTACGATCAACTCAAGGTTATCCATCGCGGTTGTGGTCGAGCGTACCATCACTATCACTTTGCCTCGAGAATCGCCAAGATTATTGGCGTGGAGATTCGATGGTCAACTTCACTCACGATCTTTGAAAAGACCACTTTGCTGGTCATATATGCGTGGTGAGAACACACCAGAGAGGCTGCTGCGAAGATGAAGGCGGACTTTGTTTGAGGATGATGTCTACTTCATCGCCCACTTATTTGACAAGAGTCTAATCTTCAAAAAACGGCACCACGATATAATGACCTCAGGCCGGAGTACACCTCTGCTTGTCATTCTCAACATCGACTCAAGCGGGCTCGAGATCCTCTTTGAGCTGGCGTGTGATCGGTGAAGCGGTAAAGGCTTCGAAGCGGCCTTTCGTCAGAACTTATCAACGCTCTTCTTCGATCAAACACAAAACTTCACACTCATATGTTCAATTTTGAGAAGAAGAAGGTTCGAATCGATCGGTTTACGGCACCTTCATCATCAATTATCAAAAGTGAAGAATGAGAAGAGAATCGGCGGGGTCTTCACCCTTTAGTCATTATCCATGCTCGAATCCCCGCCTCTCAAAGTCATCGGGATCAATCACGAGACAACGATGATTCATTCATGGCCAGCCAAGCGGTGAGCAAGAAGCTCTCTAAAGAAGGCTGCTGGCTAAGGCCATGCTCTTGATCGTCTGCTTCCCCGCTCCCCCTTCAAAGAAAAGAACCTCATCTGGCCGCGAGGAGCCGGTTCCCAAAAGAGGAAAGTTGCTTCTTCCTCAAGCACCTGCTTGCTCATCCTCGGCTGGTCCTCCATCTAGAAAGAAAAAAGAGGCCGCCGCTTCCATCCGCTCCTACTTCAATACCTCGTCGAAGCTGAACTGACGAAGAGGTCTGCCCTTCGTCCCCGCAAACGAAAAACCAAACGCACCGAGCCTTCTGAACCATTCATTCCCTTCATCCCACCTTCCTCTCCAATATCTTCTTCCTCCCCTCCACTCACTTCTTCAACAGCCCCTGCTGCTGTTGGGGAGGAGCCTGCTGCCACCCCTTCTTCACCCATTCCCTCTTCAACCCCTGCTGTTGTTGAGGAGGAGCATTCTTCCCCTGCTCCCAAGCCAAAGAAACGCAGACTTCGTAAGAAGTCTGTGGCTCTATCACCCACTCTACCTCAAGACCCTATCCCTTCTCCACCCCTTTTACCTGAACCCATCTCCACCATTATTCCAGACACCTCCTTAGCCATTATACCCGTTCTTTCAAACTCTGCTCCATCTACCTCCTCTCCTTCCTTCTCTATGCCTGACCACTTCTCTCCTCTTGCCCCTCACATCTCTACTCTTCTTTACCAAACCGCATTTCTACCCGAAATCTTCCCCCCTATCTCTCAGTATCTTACCCCCATCTCCATCTCTTCTGATCTCTACCAAATTCTCTTTCCTTCCATCTCCTCTGCAACTCACTCTTTTCTCTTTGACTTCTCCTCCATCTCAGACCTTCTCTATCCTTCTCCTTCCTCTCCTAACTTCATTCTTCTACCCGACTATCCCTTCCCTTCTTCCCTCTTAGAAGTATCCTCTTCTTCTTCTGCTTCTCACTTCTCTGTCAGCAGCTTAGCCACTGACATTGAGGTTGATTCCAAACCCTCTTCTCCTCCAAATCCTGCTTCATCCTCCTCTTCTCAAACCGCCGCTCCACAACCTTCGACCCATATTTGATTAACCTTAACCCTTCTCTTCCTACCACCCGCTGCGATCTGCCATTCTCGGAGCTTCTTCGAGCAAACAACGACCAACGGCGGCTCACTCAGCGGGGGGTTTCTTCTATGGCCCAGATTGATGTGCTCAACTACGGCCTCAATGCTACTCATGCCACCATCTTTGACATAGGCAAGATTGTTGATCAACTAGTGAACGACACTGCTCAGGCCTTCACAACTCACGGTTCCTAGTTCAAGATCAACAAGCGCTCGATCGGATCTTTGCACTCTCAACAAATCGGCATTCGTGGCTGTTCAATGAGCTCAAAAGCAGGATGGCTAGGGCGATTCTTAGCCGAAGGGAGGTTGCTGACTTCACCAATCTTCGCCTCGTCGAAGAAGCCGATGCTCGCGCTGCTGCTGCTGAACAGCGTAGGGTTGGTGCCATCAGGGAGGAGAGAGCTACTCACTTCTTGAATCAAGCCACGATTGAGGCAGCAGAACGTCGACTCAGAGAACGTCGAATAATGAGAATCGGGGGTTGGAGACTACTTAGAACGAAGACACACTTCAACCTATTTTGATTACATTGGTATTTTGTTACGTATACGTTGTTAAACCATCTTTGTTTTACCAAAACCTGGCTGTTTAAACAGCTTGTTTAATCACAGATGTCTCAAGTTTCTTTCAAAGTTTAAATTGCTTCCTTCTGATATATCTGCTCAATTTAAACTTCGCGTTTAAATCTTTATATCTCGCATGCATACTTATAGATTTAAACCTTGCTCTTCTTAAGTACTTTGTCTTAATGTTTTTATACGTAAGTACTTAGTCTAGCTATCTCTCTACTAAGACTTACGCTCGAGAGGTATGTCGCTCTTAATAAAAATTTCCTTAAGACATACTATTATCTCGGTGCATGATTCAAAGTCTGCTCGAGATGATGACATCAACCAAATAGGAGGAGATTGTTGTTTCCTATGATTAGATTTGGTTGAGTCATCTTACGATTCTTTTGGTAGGCTAAAAGGTGCAGCGTGCCGATTAGTGTGGCAACTGCGTCTTAGAATCACTTTGTTTAGAATAGTTTCTAAGTGTTAGTTCTTAGGCGCCCAACCGCAAGCTTCTTGAAGGAACAGCGGACTTTGAAGTGCTCAAATAGCGGAAAATCAAAATTGGCCAAAATCAAGGAACAATGACACGTGTACACTGTTTAGATATTTTCGAAAATATCTAGTCATTATGTCTTCACGATTATTTTTCTAGAAGTCAACTCTGCATGGTGACAAGCTGTCAGTATCTGAAATCGAAGGCGAAGACATTACCGTTTTGGCTAAGAAGACTTTCCAAGCCGCAAAGCCGCTCGAAACATTACTCGTTTAGTAATGTCTTCTCTGCTTTGCATCTCGATGGTGAGGCATTTCTTCCCCAAAGCGCCGAATTGCATTTAATGCAAAGGCGTTGGGCGAATTATCTCGATTTTAAACCAACGGTCAAAAGGTCTCTTCTGGTATATATTCAAGTGTTGAAGATGCGAAGAAACAACTCTTGCGCATTAACTCTCAAGCTTCATCTTCATCACTCAAGCATTCAAGAGATCAAAGGACAAGGGCTAACACTTCACCAAACTTTCAAGGCTGCGGATCGCCATCTTAATTTCTTTCTCGGCTTCATTACGTTTGTCTTTAAACTGTTCTTAACGTGTGGAGAACAATCGTTCATTGATTGTCTCTCTCACCTTTATACACTTGGTTAAAAACTCATTTTGTACACGATCCATTAGAGATCTAAATCATAAACCTAGTGGATAAACAAGTGCACTTTTAAAATCAAAGCTAACCACTTTGGTAGTGGATGTAGTACTATTCACATGCGAACCACTTCAAATTCTGTGTGCGTTCAAACTCTTCTTATCTTTCACTTTAGCTTTATGTTTAACTATTCCTGCGTTGCCTTAACACCCTTGATAATCTCGAGAATCGATTTGTTCATTGCTTAAGCACTTCTATTCAAACCTTTTATAAATCTTTAAGAAGTGCTCTTAAAAGAAAAGTTTCATAAAAACATAACTAGGCTATTCAACCCCCCTTCTAGCCTAGATTGAGCCTATTTTGGGACCAACAGCCACCTTTTTAACTTTTACCTGAATGAGATGTGTCCCACCTTCGAGGAATTTTGTGCTATGGTGGGGATGCCTGCCACTGGGCCCATTGTTGTGCCTTCTGCGTGAAGGCGTCCTTTCATGGCAATATAGGAGTTGTTTGGCACGACTTGCGAGGCTACTTCGGGGTTTTACAACGGAGTCAACTTTAATTTGGTGTGCTTATCCGAGTACAAGGAAGATGACCTAATTTACTTGCGGCCATTTGTTTTTTTCTTTACCTCATGGGACGGTACCTTCTGGTGGGCCGACCCAGATTTATAGATGTGCGGATCGTGAACCTGTTGCTGCAGGCTTGGGACCGCCGAGTAAATATCATCCCGGTGATTTTGGATGAAACCTTATTTGGCCTTGATGCTTTTGCGTCTGGTGATGAGATGTTTCCCTTCGGTAGCCCTCTTTTGATTCACATGTGGCTGGAGGAGCATTTTAATTGGGTAATGGGCTGAATGCCGATGGGAGGCATGTATGATCCCGAGAGTTATGGCTCTCGCGGTCATTACCACCAGACCAATTTTTCGGAGCATGACTGGATTGAGTACTTTTTGCGCATCGACTCCATGGAGATCATATGGGTTATCAGCCATTGGCGGATCCGCAGCTTCTTTATGTTTACCGAGTCCACGCCCAGGTTATTTTGCTGGGTCTTAAGTAGACTACTTTCTATCTAGCGTACAGGGTCCCTCACCAGTTTGGCAGGGAGCAAGTTATCCCAAATGTGAGCCGTCCTCTGACTGAGGAGCTGCAGATAAATATGGATGTGGGCAACCTCATCCGTGACATGTGGCAGCTTGACTTTGATTCGCGGGAGGCAGCTTACGCCTTTTCTGAGTATATGCTTTTGTCCCATGAATATCTATCATGGGTGCTGGTAGTGCTTCTTGAGGGTATTCGCGTTACTCGGCATGTCTTGAGGCGGATCTTTGGTGGCGAGTAGCGATGCTAGATGCTCGCCTGATTGAGATAGGCGAGGATTTGGAAAGCTCGGGATTGGTAATCCCTCAAGTTCCGCATGAGGATTTCAGGCGGGTACATGGCCTTGGTGCCCGGATGGCTCCTGATCCAAATGAAGCGGAATGTGCCTCCCCGATTGAGCAATGGAAGTCGGTGGAGCAATCCCCGGTAGACAGATGAGGCTGTTCCTCCTCAGGCTGGCAGACGAAGTACTTCCCACAGAAGTGATGGCGCTGGCCCAAGTCATCCGGCTGTCCAAGACAACGGCGATGCTGATGATGAAGAAGATGAGGACACTTCTAGTGGTTCTCACACTAGTGAGACTCGAGCCTCTTCTGCACCTCGCAGAAGTATGTGGTCACGGCTAGGCAGACGTCGCAGGCGCTGATAGACCGTTCCGAGGCTAAGCTGTAATAAAAAGGATAGTTTGGGGGGGGGGAGAAGGGATATAGGTAGCATATAGTATGTATATAGACAAATGTACAGAAATAAATGCTAATCTTAAATGTCTTAGACACTTATTCCTAGGTTGCACCTTATGCATTGTATTATGTTATATTTTGATGTTTTATGCAAGCTCTGTCATGATTTTTCACTTTAGTCAGTCAAGACTCTACATATGCTGAAGACTTTGGCAGGATGGAGGCCGAATCTTTGAGGATTTGAAACCCATTCCTCCTTTTCTCCTGTTTTTTTTTCTTTTTTCCTTCTTCTTTTTTTTTTGCTCTAACTTTTGCCTAGGCTGCCCTTTCGGGTTTTCAAGCTAGCGAGCCCTTATTTCTCCTTTTGTTGTTTTTTTTTGTGCTCTAACTTTTTCCTAGGCTGCCCTTTCGGATTTTCAACCTAGCGAGCTAGAGAGAGAAGCAATTTATAGGATAATTTTTCGGCTCACGCATAGTACCTTTTAAGCTTATCGAGGTTGAAGGGCTGAACAAGGTCTTCCCCATCTTGATTTGTGAGGAGTACTGCACCTCCTAATTGGATCTGTTTGACAATGTATGGTCCCATCCATGGAGACTTCCATTTTCCCCTAGTATCGACATAACTTGTAATACCCCGATTTTCGGTTAATTTGAATTACGTGCAATGCTCGTATTTCTTCCTTGGTTGATTGCTTGTTTGGTTTGTGGAAGAGTCTAGATGTGTATGAGAGATCACATTAAGACCAAAATACTATTAAGAGATGCCATATAGCTGTTGACTTGCTAAAGTCACAGGTCGTAACTCGACGATAGTCGAAATGCGACGTGATTGAGAGTTTGCTTGTGTTTCGTGTTCCTGACCTTGATTTGCTCCTAGATCTTTACATGATGATTGATTAACAATTTTAGATGTGTTAGAATTCTAGTTGGATGCATTCCATAAGTCTAGCGATGTTTTGACTCTTCGAGGATAGCAATCGTTGTGAGACCCCGAATCCTTATGTACTTGATCGGATGAATTTACATTCATAATAACCATGTTTACAAGTTTACATGTTGCCACGACGTTCATAGTAGTTGTCGTCGTAAGTTTGATTCCCCGATTCACGATTTTAGTTATCATGTTGTCGTATTACTCGGTTAGTATTATTTTGATCCTAGGTTTGGCCCTGGATGACTAGGGGGACCTTGGGGATTAACTTGGTATTATTTTAGTTTGGTCGTGTTTAAGTTTGAACACGCTCGTGTTTCATTTCCAGTGTTGACTGAATCAGTTATTCTCGGTATTTCCATAAATTTGAGTTTTGTCTTGTTTATTGGATTTACTTGGATACCCTTAATGAATTTCACTAAACCTGACTTGAGACCTTAATTAGACCTTAATTAGAGTGGATTAAGCCTAAGTTAAAATTTTAGCACTAAGTCCTCAATTAGGGACTTAATCTCACTTAAAAATTGACCTATAAGAGCTTGACACTTGTTTTCCACTCACTCTCTCACCTCTTAGTGTACCATGGCTGTAGAAATCCACTCATTACACCTCCTAACATCAGATTTTTGTGTTCAACAATGGTGGAGCTTGAGTGTGGGTGATTGGAGGTGAGATTAGTGTGTCTTTCTTGATTTCCCGGAGATCCGGTCACCCGATTTTGGATTCGAGACCATCCAATCGTAGCTATCGACGAGGAGACTACTAATCCTTACTTTGTTTTCCTTTTTCTCGGCCTTTTCTAGGCTTAAGGTATGCTACCAATCCCTGAAAATTTGAATGTTCAATATAATGACATACTCCCTTCATAATAGTTGTAGTATACATGCTTAGGAAGACTTCTTGTAAAGTAGAAATCTTCATTTCAACAAGTTATAAATCTGGAAATTTTGGGGCTGCTTTGTTAAGTTATTAATTTAGGTTTGGATAAAGCATGAATGTGGTTCTAATTGTGCTTAGGAGTAATTCTTGTAAAAGAATTCATTACAATTGTTAACTTTAAAGATTTTTTCATGTTAGGGTTAAATTCTGGAAATTTTGGGGCTGCCCTCTACACTTAATAAATTGGATTTATGTATGGCATTAAAAGTGTTCTAAACATGACTTGGAACAACTAATGTTCATGGACTTGTTGGAATTGGAAACTTCAATGAGATGACTAGTTTAGGATTTCACCAATTAGGAAGAAACCTCACAGGTTCAGTCCTAATTTTGGTCTGTTTTCCGAAAACTACTGGTACTAATCTAATCCATGGAATTGTCTAAAAATATTATATGTTGGTCATGTGTATGTTAAGTGATTCTCTGTAAATTTTCATAAATTTTGGAGTTCGGGAAGTATTTTTAATGAATCATGAACCATGGCTGCGACAGTGAGTCTGAACAAGGGGAACTGGTTATTAACATGATCTTCATGTGATCATATATTGATGAATACAAATCCAATTGGAGTGTTTTAAAATGGAAAAATATAGTTTCAAGAGTATAGTTTCAGAATAGGAAATAATCCCATAATTTGGAGTTGTGAGCAATTCATGGTTGAATTTACAAGTTGACTAAGCAGAATGAGTCACAACAGAGAACCAGATTTTTAACATGAACTTGAGGTGACTGTATCCTAAAGAATAAAAGTCTAAATGGGGTTATTTAAAGTTCTAAATTATAGTTTCAAGAATCTAGTTTCTGAATATATAAAATTCATGAAATTTGGAGTCGTGAGGAAATAATGGTCGAATTTATAAATTGACTGGGCAGAATAATCATAACAGAAAAACAGATTATTAGCTTGATCTTGATATGCTCATAGATTGATGAATAAGTCCGAATGAAGTGATTTAAAAGGCGAAGTTATATTTTAAAGAGCCTAGTTTCTGAATAAGTAATATTTAGGACATTTGGAGTTGATAATAATTTTTAATGCAATTAGCAAGATTGCTGCGCTGAGTGATTTGTAATATTTGAACTTGTTAAGGATAGTTTTGTTTAATTCATGGACTACTATGGATTTTGGACTGTGGGTCCCAATGGCCACAATAATAAGCTAGAAGGGGGGTTGAATAGCTTATTATACACTTAAAACTTTTAAGTAAATTCTTTTGAAAGTTACTTGCAATCTATCGAAGAGAATCAAGTAGCGGAAGACCTTCAAAGAAGTTGTACCAGGTCTGCCGATAAGTACTACCGGTAGACCTTTGACAGTTTACTTAAGTTCTGCTGTAAATGGATAATATAAACAAAGATGATAATCAGTTCAAGTATCAGACAAACAGTAAGGAATAACACAA
The DNA here is from genome assembly GCA_013146195.2 of Codonopsis lanceolata. Lineage (NCBI taxonomy): Eukaryota > Viridiplantae > Streptophyta > Magnoliopsida > Asterales > Campanulaceae > Codonopsis > Codonopsis lanceolata. Next base: position 77,694,700 of record CM028378.1, on the reverse strand, counting down.
GTGTTTTGGGATGGTTCACACTATAATGAGTGCTACGTCCACCACCAAGGCAGTCAACCTTGGATTTAAATTGTGCACTATGTTTTCCACTTAGATCAATTACAAAGAATATCCCTAATGGATCGTGTACAAAATATTGACTTGTGTTTGGGGTCTAGGGAATTAAATATCTGTAAATACAAGATATTTAATTCGTGCAGAAGTATAGTTAATGAATGTAAACTACAAGAAGATAAAACAATAAGTGTTGATAAGCAACTTCTTGTTGTTGACGAGGACTTCTAGATCTATTGAGGATCTCTTGATTGCACTGAGCTGAAGGACTTGGAGTTATGAAGTTTCAGAGCAATTCTTTAAGTGTTCGATTGATTCTGTACCGTTTTTGTTCCAGTCTTCAATGGCAGTATTTATAGCAGGTGCACTTCAAAAGATCCGTTGGAGGAGACGAAGACTTCAACAGCTCTTTTCATTAATGCATTAAATGCATGAGGCTGTCAGTCAAGGATTTTCGTCTTCACATATATCTAGAGCAGGTAATGATTTCGAGATCTTCAAAAGGTGGGCGATTTAGATGTCGTCGATCGAGAGTTGTATCGTAGTAGAGACCGCTTTCTCGCTTTCATTCGTGACGAAAAGTCTTCCTGCTTTTCGGAAAAGGTTGCTTTCGGCGGCTTGATATGTCAAGGAATGTCTTGGATTAATTCAATTAACACTTTAGGATAAGTTTGAATTAATCCAATTAATCTTTGCTGGATAGGACACGTCATAGAAGATTAGGTGGACACATAGTCTACCGTTTGTGGCCTTCAAGCAGGTCTTCCGATTAAGCATATGGAGAGGTCTTCCGCTGAACCTGAAAAGTCCTATAAAAAACTATACAAGGCAAAGTTCTATACACAGTTGCCACGCTAATCGATACCCGATTAGCCACTGAAGTATAAAACTAATGTAATGTACTGAACATATATAAATCTAACATAAGAATCAACATGGACAATGGGATGAATTATCATTCTAGGATGCGTTTATTAATTATAATCTAAATGATTTAATGACCCTAGACTAACATAGTAGTCTTGGACAATATGTGATTTAGTATTTGTTAAGTTAAGAACTTAACTTGTATTTATGCTAGAAATAAACATCTATGCTTATTAGATATTATGACTTATGAAAGCATAATTGTGATACTTGTTAAAGATTGATTCTCCATATTTGATGAATATGACTTATAAAGCATATAGTGTTTCTTGCCTTCATGCATGTTCTACTATTGTGTTGTTAACTTGCAATGAAATTTGGATTCCACTAATAGGTGGGATTATGAACTTGAATTGAACTAGGGCTTGATTTGATATTAATCAACTTAGGCTTCTATCTTCTACTTGACTTATTGATATGTGAACTAGGGTTCCTAAATGGAATGAGAACCTAGCTATGCCTTAAACAAGAACATAGAAGGGCTACAAATGCATATAACATTTATACCCTATTTGGATGAAATGTAGTAAGGACTCAACGGAGTAGAGTTAAGGAACAATTGAACCTTACGAGGATCGTGATGAGATCCTATGATAATTATATTCCATTTGACTATATTACTAGCTTTTGGAACTTGGATTGAATTGAGTGGACAACTTGACACTTCTGATTTAGAGACTCAAATGAGCTCCTATTGTGGTTTTGTGATTATTGTAACAATGTGCATAATCGTATGAGTTTAGTAGATCTGTATATCTACTTGAGAATTTGCAAGTAAACATCTACTTGTGCATTGCATATAAGTCCAGCTAGCATTACTTGAGTTTTTACGTTGATGGTGGGACGATGCATTGTCTTCACGAATTATGGGATTCGTGGTTGCAATGTATCGCCGTATCGGATTCGGTTCACACGCCCTCCACTGCTTGCTACAGTGGGGAAGTAGCCCCCTTTGTCGTAACCAAAAGAGCGCATTGGCTAGTGCTATTTTTCCCGAGTAGAGAGCTCGGACCCGAGAAGAGAGCTCGGTACTTTGATACCCGATCACGGGTGTCACTGGCACGATATGATTAATAGTTGTGATTGCAGGAGCGATACAACGACATTGATTCGGTACTTTCTCTATCCTTTATGTGGCTTACTATGGGCACTTATGTGATAACAAAATGTTAGTTGAACATGAGATCTTATTGACCATGTTTGTATTGGCTGATGTTATATGAAAGACTTGATGTGTATATATATAGATATGCACACTTATACATGATGATTATATGAGAGATTTGATATATGTATATATATATATATATATAGATACATACTTATATAGGTGTATATATATTAATATGCACCCTTACATGTGACGATTCTATTAACAACTTGATTAGTATATATAAAGCTATATATACTTGCATATGATGTTTTATGGGAACTACCTTCTAATTCATTTAATTTGTGTTTGAACAAGGAATTACACACTGGTTCATTTGGATGGTTTAGTAAGTAAGAAGAAATGGTTATCTTGTGGAGTATCAAAACGATACGACGCCTCTTCACGGGTTTTCTGTCATTTGTAAAATGACACCTTGATTATTTTTATGTTACATAATTATATGTTACATATCTCTTGTAGTAGCGTATTGGGTCATTATGACTCATTCCATACTTTGTTTTCTAGTTGCAGTAAATTGGTAGCCGCGTTGAGGTCGAGTAGATCGTGACTGTAGCAGAGCACAGCTGATCGATAGATCGAGATTAGATCGTGTGATTCATGCTAGTAGCAGCAAACATCCCCGAGTAGTAGCTTGTGGAGTCCTATTTCTTTTTAGCATCGTCACCCATATTATGTAGTTTGCTATTCTTGTGAGATCGATTTTGTAAAGTTATCTAGACTTTACGGTTTGGTAGATACTTGGGTATTTGTATTGGTTATTTCTTGGGCCGACGTGTTGTGTCATGCCTTGTTCGTGGTTTTAGTATTTATTTCAGTTGTCTCCTGGGCACGTAGTAGCTTTGGGGCTTTTCTTTATTCTAAATTGTTATAGTTGTTGGTTAACCCGGTATGCTTTAGCCGTGGGTAATTTTTATATCAGGTTGGTTCTTTGTTGAAACGCCGGCCTGGAGTGCCGATGGTTTGTTCAGCGTCTGCAATGTTGCGGCACGCGAGTTTTGTTTTCCCCCTTTGAGAGATAAGTCTCTCTTGGTTTCTTTGGCTTTGGTTTCGAGCTTCATAGCTCGAGACTTCATTTCCTTATTGCTACCGCTAATTCGATTTTTGAAATCCCGTATTTTAGTACGACTTTATGTTCATGTTTAGAGCATGTTATCTCGACTGTTTTGACTCGCTCTACTGTTTAACAAGTTCTTGTCTTCTTCTTATGTTAGTTCAGCGGCACGACCTTGGGATTTCGTGTTGAAATCTGGGTCGGGTTGTGACAATCGTCGTTATCGCGTAGTGCGAGATTGAGCAGTGTGATCGTCTCGTCTTTCGGGAGTTCTTTTCTCCTATTTGTTGTTTAACATCTGAGAAGCATTCAAGCCTATTGATCGATCATGTCTTATTTTAAATTTATTCCTTGCAAGTGGACAAGACTATTGTAGAATTGAATAGCTTGGGAAGCAAAATGGTCGAACCACAGAGACAAGAAGATCACAAATAGTAAGACTATCGGTAGCAATTATTTAAACTAATGGGGTTTTTATACTGATTTTATCTAAATTAATTATTATACTAAAGCAGTAAAGTTAACTAAATTAGCAACAATTACAATAGGGAAGATCTGATGATGGAGGGAAATCTAGGATTAGGGTTTCACTTGTATCTGCTCTATGACTTATTTGGATAAAGTATCATTCAATTTCTTGGGTTCGTTCACGAAGGATAGATATAGCCTGTCGAATTACCGTTCAGTCTCCATCTCCAAATAATTCGTCCATTCTATATCATATGCACAAGAACATATGGATCCTAACTGTCTCTTAGGTCATATATGGAACCTGACCCTAACTTATCACTCTTGTGCATCAATAGGTTCAATTTATCATGATGGTTAGCCAGTGTACGACATATGCATATTGGTCATGCAGTTATCTGCACCTCTAGGCCTTTACCACTTGCGATTACATTCATTTATCAACACCATGATTAACAAGAATTGAATGAATACATGGATCGATCTTCAAAACTGTAATTACAACAACTAAACTACGTTATACAATCTAAATCCTACCTAAAACTGTTTAAAACTACTTCTTGGATGTCCTTTGGCTTTGGCTACCTTTATTTATACCAAGGAGTTGTAGGGGAATAGGAGGTTCAATCCAACTCGAAAACCTCAAAAGGCCGGTTCTAGGTACCTTGCGATCGCAAGGTCATTACCCCTTGCGTCCGCAAAGGTCTTGATTTCGGGAGCCCACTTACTTCCTACCTTGCGAAGGCAAGGTCTAAACACCTTTGGGCCGCAAGGTCACCAGAAAGTTCTTCTGTTGTTTTTCTTCAATTTTACACTTTGGCCCCTACCTCGAAATCTTCACTAAAAGCCTCATAATTCATATAATTCCACCTAAAACCTAAAACTCATAAAACAACTCAAAAACACATATCAGTAGCCAAAAGCCTCGTGGAATTGCTCAATTTATGTCATAAAAGTACATGACATCGACGTATAAAATACATATATCAAATACCCCCAAACTTAAACTTTGTTCGTCCACGAGTAAACAATACTTATAAATACAAACGTAAACAAAAATAACGAAAATCTTTTTAGAGGGTGACACTATTTACACTCCTCTAGAAACCCACAAACTCAAGGAGACTCTTACGAGTGACTCGACTATGCAGATAAATACAAAAACTAATAACTACAAAAGCATGTAAAAGTTATACTAGAAACAATAAAACAAAAAACTTTTTGGATTCAACCTCAAGTCATAATAGCATGGCATAACAAAGTAGTCTCAGTCAGATGCTCACCACATATGTGCAGACTAATCACATAAAACAGACTGACTTATACTCAAACTGCTACTAGTCTTAATTTCTCCGTGTGTGTGTGATCACCAGTCATAGAGAATATCTTAACTAAAACAGTTTTATTAAGCTAAGCACCACACTCATTTAAAAATTATAGTTCAATTAAAACCAATGCAACGTAGAGTATGATCCACTACTAGAAAAACGCCAATTACTGACGGAAATTTCCGTCAGTAAATTAACATTTCCGTCGGTAATCTGGCTTTCTCAACGGAACCGTTCCGTTAGTATTCCGTCGGTAAATTTGGTCGGTGATCACAAACGGAATTCATTCCGTCAGTAATCACTGACGGAATTTCGTTTCCGTTAGTAATTACTAACGGAATGAGTTTCCGTCGGTTTTTGCTAACAGAAATTTCCGTCAGTAAATGTTAGTTCCGTCAGTAATACCGACGAACATTTCCGTTAGCAATTTTCCTCTCCGTTAGTGATTTCCGACGGATTACTCCGTCAGTAATTTATATTTCCGTCAGTAATACCGACGAATATTTCCGTTAGCAATTTTCATATTCGTTAGTGATTCCCAACAGCTTGCTCCGTCGATAATATATTTTTCCGTCAGTAATACCGACGAGCGTATCCGTTAGCACTTTCCATTTCCGTTAGCAATTCCTGACGGATTACTCCGTCGGTAATATATATTTCCGTCAGTAATACCGACGAACATATCCGTTAGCATTTTCCATTTCCGTCAGTAATTTCCGACGGAATATACCGTCAGTAGTCCCAACGGAATATTCCGTTAATGATTTCCAATGGAATATTCCGTCAGTAATTGCAAAAATACTAACGGAATGTCCGTTTGTAATGCTAAAAAAATGCTTAAAATTTTAATTTTACGAACATAATTTCTGTCAGTAAAATTAAAAAGAAAAATAATAATTTTTATATAAATTAAATTTTTTTAGGTACCTGATTTATCATAAATATATACAATAGGCTCATGACAAAAATTAATTGCACTACAAAACTAAAACATTAAATAGAACAAAATGTTATTACATCAAATTCGTTTCCCAAATCTATTGTTAATTACGATTGTATTGAATATTCATCACAAAGAAATTATGTAAAGGAATTAGGGGACTGGGTACGAGGAGTGGACGAAGATCCATGCATAAAAGTGGCCATCTAGGCGCGCATCTCTGCTATTTTCCGTGCTTGCTCAGCCATTTGTTCATCTCATCGAGCCATAGCTTCATCCTGCTGCGCCACCCTAGCTTCCAATGCATCCATCTTGTCTTGCGAAGCTTCGTCCAACAGAGCATTTGATCCTCCCGTTGACGACAAACTCGGAGAAGAGACTATGGATGAAAGCAGAGTGGCACCATAGTCCCCCAATCCGTAAAGTCTATTCCCCCTTTTTTTCGTCCTTGTGACGCAACTCTCTGCCATAATTCTATTTTCGACGAAGCGGGAACGGGAGTTCCCTCTGAAATCTCCGTGCGGCCCTGGGTGGCCTCTTCATTTTCAATCATCTTAAAGGCATTCTGTCATTGAAAAAATACAATAATAATTAATAAAACATGAAACATAATAGATATATGATCCAATTTGATATACATTAAGAATTTTGATACTTACATATGTAGACTCGGCAGTTTGATCAACCCACTGACGAGGTTGACCAGGAGCACCCTGAGTGGTGTGCGTGCTAACAAATACGTCAAGAAAATCAACGTCGGGACTGTAGACACCCCAATTTCATACCCCTGGTATGTGACTGACATAAAATATCAAGAACTGTTAAAACTTAACAAATGTCAAGTTACAGGAGTCAAAAATGCGAAAGGAAAAGCAGGATGTGCGAAACAGTGAACTGCAGGGGGTGAAAGTGCAAAAAACGAAACTTGAATAGTTGTGCTGGTGCCGCACCAAGGCCCCTTGGTGCCGCACCAAGGGTTTCCTTGGTGGCACCAAGCACTTCACTGTAGCTGCCTCTCAGATGGAAAATGTACAAGCTTTGATGCATAAGGTACAACTGGAAACAAGGCAGCGACCAGCCAGACACAACTTTGAAAATTCTTCTTAACATGTTTCAACGACAAGGTATTGACCGGTTGAAATATGGTGGCAGAAAAACATCCAAATCTTCATACCGTATTTGATAACGGTTTCGGACCGGAAGAATACGGCTTTTAAAACACAAAAATCTTTTTCCGTTGTGTTCTCGATCGAAGAAGAACATGACATCCTCATTTGGTTGTAGTTTAGGTTTTTGGCCTGAACTACGTTTGGTCTGATTTCCTTTAATAGGGAATACGTAGGCAGCCTACATTAGTAGGTCCGACCATCAGAGCACTTTAAATACATATTTGCTTAAAACTATGATAACTTTTATAACCGACTAAAAATGTCTAGGTTATGGAGTTTGGATAACATGTTAACGCATGCATTATAATCGCGCTACCAATTGCATTCTCCGTTCTTAAATGAACGAAATTGGAGAGTCTATTGTTTATCAACGATGTTCGCCTACTCATTAAGCCTTGGGTTACCCGTAGACTCCATCGTTGAGGGCTCAGACACCCCAATTTCGCACCCGTATGTGATCGACATAAAATATCAAGAAGCTGTTAAAACTTAACAAATGTCAAGTTACAGGAGTCAAAAATGCGAAAAGAAAAGCAGGATGCGCGAAACAATGAATTGCAGGGGGTGAAAGTGCAAAAAACGAAACTTGAATAGTTGTGCTAGTGCCGCACCAAGGTCCCTTGGTGCCGCACGAAGGGTCTCCTTGGTGGCACCAAGCACTTCACCTGTAGCCTCTCGATGGAAAATGTACAAGCTTTGATGCACAAGGTACAACCGGGCGATGCAGAGTGAACAAATCGAGAAATTCCAAATGAGTCCCCTCTCACTATAAATAGAAGCCTTCGGCTTCTCATTTCAGTGCTCAATTCCGCGATTAAAAATCTCAGCGAAGTTCTGCTGCTTCGTTCTTTCGATAAATATTAGTACGAGAGGTGCGAGATAGGTGAGTGGAAGCCCCTAAAATCTCCAAACCCCGTCCAAACTCCGCCAAAACAAAAACCCCAAAAAACTAAGCCGTGGTTCCGCCCAACCAAAAAGGCCAAAACCTACCCAAATAAGTTGTCACTCTGCCCGAGTTGACAAGTCCAAATCCTCATAAATAAGCAGTCACTCTGCCCAAATCGAAACAACAACCACACAACAAACAACAAAAAAGACTCCCTCTCCCTGAAGGACAGAGCGAGCACACCGCCGCTCTAAAAGGTAAAACCTTTAAGGGCGCTATGTATTGTATTTATTTACTTTTCTTGTCTTTTTATTTTTAAAGTTGTTATTTAAATCCGGCGCAATGTAACCAATATAAGCCGTTGTGCTACCCGGATTAGAATAGGAAATATTATGTAAAAGAGCCGTTATAATGGCCAAATATTCTTAAATATGTCTGTAATTATTGTAAGGAAATGGCTGCGAGTCCGTAAATAATGTAGCCATGGATGTATTTGTTTTAATTTCCTTGTCTTTTAATGCTTTATTTATTTGCTAAATAAATATAACAAAAGCATACTACCAAAAACCATTTTTGAGACCGAAAGGGCGAGTTGGGTGCCTAGCACCTTCCCAACTCGTAACTTAGCCTCCGAACTCGTTTTCTTTTTCTCTGGTTTATTTTTCTTTTCTTTGGTTTTGCTTTATTTGCCTTAAAATAAAGATGGCGACTCTAAAAACTTTCAGATCCAGTGGGGCCTCGCAACATTCCTTCTTTGCACTTTCCTGTTCTCTCCTAAAAAAGGGAGAAATGGGAATGGAAGGGTGATGTATTCCCATATCCTGGTATCCCCTAAACAAGGGATAACTTGATGCGGGAAACCCAAAGCTCCCATAGTGATCTGAATGGGCCATAAGGCTATTTTTAATAAAATCCATAGTGGGGCGTCGCAATATCCTTTTTGCACTTTTCCGTTTCCCCTAAAAAGGGAAAATGGGAATGAAAGGGTAATGCATTCTCATATCCTGGTATCCCCTAAAAAAAGGATAACTTGATGCGGGAAACCATAAGTTCCCATATTGGATACAAAATCCACTAAAGACAATCGAGGCACATTCCAACGTGATAACATAAACAACACTCCTCTCGCACTTTTGATTTCGTCTTCCCCTAAACAAGGGAGGGTGGAACGAGAGCAGTGGTGTCCCGCATCCGCACGCACGCGCACCCTATCCAAGGGCGCGGGCGCGGGCACACCAGGAACCTCACGGTGGCGACTCTGGGGGAGTTGTTTTATTTTAAATAAAATGGAGGGCTAGACTCGTAAAGTAAAACTTTTTTGTTTTTATTTGTTTTGGCTGCAGTATGCTTGTTATATTAATTTACGCATTTGAATATAGTGTTCCTATATATCCGTGTCTATATTTGTGGATATGATCCTCCATCTTGCAGCTTTCGTTCCGATGACTGTTACAGGTGTGTTTAAAAATATTTAAAAAAATTCAAAAAAAAAGATATATCATAAAAAAAAATTCGAAAATTCAAAATAAATAAATATATATTATACATTTTACAAATAAATTCGGGCGACACAACAAAAGAGCCGGGCTTTGTTTTACTTCCTCTATATTATTATTTCTTTCGCTTTATTTTCTTTTTTCATTTTATTATATTTATACATTTATATATATCTGCATTCATTCTGTCATTTTATTTTGAGGACATAGGACCAAAATTTGTAATTAATAGGGATAGATAACTTCCCCACTTTTCTTTCTATTTCTTAAAAAAATGTGCTTGCTTGCTTGCGCTCAAGAATAAAAAGCCGAGAAAATCCACACATAACAGCAAGACAGGCCATATATGCTTTATTTTTCCATTCATATATCTGTAAAATAAATAAAGACTTTACTGCTTTCTAGATACCGCACACACGTGCACGCATATAGGAATATTCCGAACTGTTACCCTACACCATGGCCGACCTACCCCTGCATAAGCCACGTTAGAATGCATATAGTTTTTTTCAGACACTTCACGCATCGGCCGGTTTTGCATCTTTGAATTGTGAGTCGCCCCTTGTCAAAAAAAAAATCAAAAAAAAAAAATATATATATATGTCAAAAAAAATGTGCAAGTTAAAAAAAAAAAGGGGAAATATATATATAGTAAGTGCACACAAAAAATATATATATATAAATAAATAATAAACAGGGGCTGACTTATAATTCTCAGATGTTCGACCTAGACCATTTCGGATGGTGGATCCTGGAAAGAGTATAGGCCCTTCGCCAGGACAGTCGATCTGGGCCCTAGACCCATCTGGAAAGAGTATAGGCCGCCGCTGGGGAGTCGGGGAAAGGCGAGGTGGAATACGTTGGTCCTATACTGACAATAATTTCCTCGATGTTCGACCTAAATTTCTCGATGGTGGATCCCGGAAAGAGTGTAAAGCCCTTGCCTAGACCGCCCACTCCGGGAGTTGAAAGGCGTGGAATACGTTGGTCCTATACGAGAAGAATCCACTGCTGTCAAAATCCCGAATCGGCCAAAATAAAGCGGGTGCTTATCCTGGTCAATTGTAGGGAACAAAATAAATAATAATAAAATACTAATAAAAAGGCACGTTGTACTCCAAGCCTCTCCACCCTTTCTCGATACCTCCAAAACCCCATTTTCCTCAAAACCTGGCCCGAATTTGAAAGAAAGAGATAATACCGACCGGTTGATACGAAAATAGTGCGTAAATCGATCGATGATATCGCTTTCATGTCGAAAAGAGGCAAGATCGTCGTAAGATACGATATTTTAGCGTAATGGCAAATGAAAGTAAGCGCCCGCCATGGGTACGCATCCGGGGGCTTGTGGGACGCCCGACTCAAAGAATGCAGAATGGATAGACCAAAAGTTGGTGCAGATGATGAGCCAAATAGGTAGCATGGTGCAAAGTTTGAAATCCAAAGGTAAGATGAACTCTTCCCCAGCCCCTCAAAAAGCATCAACCTCCCATGTTCTTCCAAACCCAATTTCTCACCAAATACTAACCCGCCAAATATTACCACAACCCAAAATCCCTATCCAATCCAAAATCCCTATCCAACCTAAAATCCATGTCCAACCCAAAATCCATATCCAACCCAAAATCCATGTCCAACCCAAAATCCATATCCAACCCAAAATCCATATCCGACCCAAAATCCCTATCCAACCCAAAATCCTTATCCTGTCCAAGACCCAAATCCTATTCGAAATCAAAATCCTTACCAGAACCCTCACCAAACGCCTCCCAAACGCCTCAAAATCCTTATAAAATACCACATCCAGAAACTAATCCAAATTTCCTAGTCCTACCAAAGATATACCAAAATCCAACTTCCCTTCCCACCAAAATAGAGGCAGACATGGAGAACTTGAAAAGTATGATGCTTGAAGCTCTGGACAAAGAAAAATTTTCTACAAAGGCATTAACGCTAAAACCTTCAGCCATACTACCCCCAAATTTCAAAATGCCAGACATAGAAAAATTCGACGGGACTGGATGCCCTATCTCCCACCTAAAATCTTACTCTAGTGGCATGCAATCAAGAGGGGCTAGCTTTGAAGCCATGGCCTTCAATTTTCACCTCACCTTAATAGGGGCTACTAAGCAATGGTTAATGCTAGCAGATAATAGCACCATGGACACTTGGTACCAAATCGCCGAAGGGTTCCTAGAAAGGTACAAAGATAATACCATCACTGAAAATAAAAGGGAACTTGAGGCATGCACCCAAAAAGAAAATGAAACATTCACAGAATTTGCAGCTAGATGGAAGGATAAAATCGCCTGCACTGACGCACCTGATCCTACGAATCATGCATGTTCATCAAAAACCTCCACCAATTTACCTAGAACGCATGATCTCCCATTATAGCAATTTTAAAGAAATAGTAGAGATAGGGGACCGTATTGATGAAGAAATACGATATGGGATCCCTAGAGATTGATACACATACACCCCCAATTTCACTCGTGACTCGAATCGACGAAGAGTCTTCGAAGAAGTCAATGTGGTTGAAAGAATTCCACCGGTAAATATAGTAGTGTGCCATGGTCATATGAATCGCCAACTCGTTGAAGGAAGCAAGAATGCCAACAAGAACCTCATAGGACCCTACCGAAAGCAAAAAGAAGGCATTACGATGAACCGAATGCCCCAATGTCTCTCGATTTTCCAAGGCCTAATGGCACAAGGGGTTTTGAAACCTATGGAAAACTACCGCCTCCACCAAAGCTATCGACACATGGGACCACTCTCGCATTGCGAGTATCATCGTAGCAGGGCCATCCCATCGATAAGTGTTATAAGCTCAGAAGTGCCATCCAAGATCTTATTGATGGCCAAATCATTGAAAAGCCGCACCCATGATTGTCTTTAGTAAAAAGTAGAAAGTACCCTAGAATACCCTTGTATATACACCTCCAAAGACTCTTTGCACCTTTGAATGTTCTTTTGTCGAATAAAATCTCCGTGAAACAACTCTTTTCAACACAAGTGTCAATTTTGGAACCCTTGTTGTTTTCTCGTACCACTAACAATTTTGGTGGGCTAAAAAAGGGGTTGACTACTCGTCATTTATTCTCTTGAGAGGACTCGCCTGAGGTACGTAATCATTACATCTCATAAAAAAATTGATTATTTAAAAAACAAAAAAAAAAAAGAAAAAAGGGAGATTTCGCTTCTCTCTAAAAAAAAAGAAAAAGAGTCTTCGAAAAAAAGGGAGAGAAAGTCTTTTTCTATATGTTGTCTTCTCGCTTCCCAAAACATGTAAAGACATGAAATTCCCCTCACCATTATTTTCAATCGCCATCACCAGTTGATAAGTGCATCAGTCATTCTTGATTCAAAAAAAATAATCTAGCAAGTCCTACTTTGAGATGTCAAGGTCTACCACCACAAAAAAAAGAGAAGAAAAAAAAAGCAAAAAACAAGAAAAGAGAAAAAGAGAGAAAAATGATGATGAAAAAGAAATGAGAAAAAAGAAGAAGGACCGATAGGAAGCCGTAAAAGAAAAGAAAGTTGAAAATCGAAAACTGGGACAGCCAAGAAGGCGTAAAAGTAAAAGGAAAGCCGAGAAGTCCGTAAAAGCCAAGCAACTCGTGGATCATACACAACAATTCAGGCTAGGGGCTTTCAAACCCGTAGGTATTTTCTTAGCCCATATCCTTGCAGAGTATGCTCATTTGGTCTTCGTTATTTTGAAAGCCCAACCGAGTCTTCAAACTGAGCCTTCCAAAAGTATATTCAAGCCTGATAAAATTCTTGCTTTTCCTATATTATCTTGCCGAGTCTTCTTCTTGATCTCTGAGCACCACATATCGCTGAAATATCTGTAAAAAAAAAGGATGAAAGTGACGAGTCAACTCATGAAAAAACATGATAAATCTACACGAGTTGATGATGAGTCATCAAGAAGATATGGACCCGAAAATTTTTAAGAACACATGAAATCCAAAGCAGGCAAGTCGTCTTGACCAGAATCACCTTCGACCCATTGCGACCGAGCTATTAAACGACACACTAGGGGCTTCCAACCATACACCCATCCTCTTCCAAATGCCTGAACAAATCCACCAATTACCAAAGCCTAACCATCTCTAAAACCCGTTTCTCAAAACCGGGTCGCCCACCCTTATATATATCCACCAAGAGTGACAATCTTCTTTTACCCCAAGAGAGAGAATCTCTTCAAGCACTCTCCCAAATTGCTCCGAGAGGTCAAAAAAAAAAAGAGAGAGAGAAGCCTCTCCTGAGAAATTTCTTCAAAATATTTCTCTCTCAACCAAAGGAAAAAAATCAATCACTCTTGGACCACCCCATAACCCACAACCAAAGCCAAAAGCCTACCTCCCAACCATATCCACAACCAGCTCAAAAAAAAAAAAACCAACTTTCTATCCAAACCCACAGCCTAAAAGGCCATCCAATAATCGCCCTGCGATCGCCTTTCCTAAAATAACCAAACCCATGGCCCAAAATACCTTTGAGCAAGAGGCCGATTGGATCCTCAATCCTAAAGCTAAACCATCCCAAATGCTTGAACACTATACCATAACCTAGTCACCACCTATAGCTCTGTTTCAATAAGATGCAGCGTGATCTGGATCCAGGACAGAACTCCTTGCTAAAGACACATAAAATTATCAAAAGATAAATATTAAGTAGGGTCCATAAAACCTATGATACTCGGCGATAAGCTCTGGATCATGACTCTTCTTTTTGTCCAGTAGAGTCGTCTCACCTTCTTTAAGCATACTCATTTCTGTCTCCTATAAAAGTTTCTCCAAATCGAGTCTTTCTGGGACTGTCTCCAGTTAATCCCTTCAGAAGCTTGCCCATCCCATCTTACAAGATTTGGTTGATTAAATTCATCCTGGGGCTTTCTCTCGCCAAAATCATTAGTACACAAAGGCTCATTATCTCCAGAGGCAGTTGTCATTTCCACCTCTGCCTGAAGAAAGGAAAAGGCTATAAAGCCGTGATCCCTAAAAAAAATAAGCAGCTCATCCTCACATGCATCGAAAGACTGGCTCCATACAAGGTAAACAACTCGCTAGGTTGAAAACCCGAAAGGGCGGCCTAGGCAAAAGTTAGAGCACAAAAAAAAAAAAAAAAACAAGGAAAAAAGGAAAAAAGGAAAAAAAAAAAGAAAAAAAAAATGGTTCCTCTGAGGCATTGATTAGTAGGGCTCACTAGTCCCGGTTGAATTCCTTTTTTTTGAACGATGCACTAGTCAAAAGACTAAAAACTCACCCAACACATCATTCGCCTCCTTTTCAAATATCACCATCAACTCCCATACACATAACCCTCCAAAGACAACTAAAAGTCACATCTCAAGCTCTCATATTGTATTTCCATCACCTTGTCTTATCCTGTCTTAACATGTTTAAGAAATAGATGGTGCACATGCGCATTCAAAAGTTTTTTTTTAAAAAAATAAATAATAATAATAAAAAAAAGAAAAAATTCGACAAAGCTAGAGCGCAACATAAATCCCCGGGTGCGGTAAAAAGCAAAGTACAAAAAGCAGAGAGAGACGAAGTCGCAAAGTCAAGGTAAGAAAATGTAAGTATTTTACCCATTTTCTATGCATCAATAGCTGTGTTGGAAAACTTTCCTTTAAAGGGCATACAACCTCGGATCAGAAGGAAATGTTTTGTTCTCAAACGAAAGCGGCGTTCACGAGGCGTCTCATGCATCACAACACTTGATAGACTACCTTTACATCACATACATCGCGACATACCGTCTTTTAGAAATGCGATGGATATCGCATTCAGCGTTGCGATGCAATGGATATTGCATCCGTCCTTCCTTGTCAATGCGATGGATATCGCATTCAACATTGCGATGCAATGGATATTGCATCCATCCTTCCATGTCAATGCGATGGATATCGCATTCAGCGTTGCGATGCAATGGATATTGCATCTGTCCTTCCGTGTCAATGCGATGTATATCGCATTCAGCGTTGCGATGCAATGGATATTGCATCCGTCTTTCAATGTCAATGTGATGGATATCGCATTCAGCGTTGCGATGCAATGGATATTGCATCCGTCCTTCCGTGTCAATGCGATGGATATCACATTCAGCGTTGCGATGCAATGGATATTGCATTCGTCTTTCAGTGTCAATGCGATGGATATCGCATCTGGCGTTGCGATGCAATGGATATTGCATCTGTCTTTCCGTGTTGATGCGATGGATATCACATCTAGTTTTGCGATGCAATGGATATTGCATCTGCTTTCCGTATTAATACAATGGATATTGCATTATGTTTTGTGTCGACGCAATTGATATTGCGTTTAGTGTCGCGATGCAATGGATATTGCATCTGTTTTCTGTGTTAATGCAATGGATATTGCATTATGTTTTATGTCAACGCAATGGATATTGCGTTTAATGTCGCGATGCAATGGATATTGCATCCATTTTCCGTGTTAATACAATGGATATTGCATTAAGTTTTGTGTCTACGCAATGGATATTGCGTTTTGTGTTGCGATGCAATGGATATTGCATCCATTTTCTGTGTTAATGCAATGGATATTGCATTAAGTTTTGTGTCTATGCAATGGATATTGCGTTTTGTGTTGCGATGCAATGGATATTGCATCCATTTTCTGTGTTAATGCAATGAATATTGCATTAAGTTTTGTGTCGACGCAATGGATATTGCGTTTTGTGTTCCGATGCAATGGATATTGCATCTGTTTTCTGCAATGGATATTGCATTCAGTTTTGTCTCAACGCAATGGATATTGCGTTTAGTGTTGCGATGCAATGTGTTCTGCATTTTGATATGCGTTATTTTCACTAAGTTGTAATGGATATTACGACTATCTTTCCTTTCCGCATAACACTTGTCTGCATTACAACATTTGATCCCCAGTAGAGGTGAACTACGTTTGGTCTGATTTCTTGGATAAGGATACGTAGGCAGCCTATTTCGGTAGGCACGACCATCACAACAACAACAAAAAAACACAAAAAACACAAAAAAAACAAAAAAAAGATGAATATTTCAAAAAGCAAAAAAAAAGGAATATTTGAAAAAAAAACAGAGAGAGCGAGAAAGAAGGGAAAAGAAAAAGAATGTTTTCCACTTCACAATTTTTGGAAATACTTGAAGAAAGTTTTCTTTGCCGTGCTCGACGACGGATTTTTATCGGTCGAGTGCAGTTTTCTGGATATTTGAAAGTTTTCTGGTTATGTTTGGAAACAAGGCAGCGACCAGCTAGACACAACTTTGAAAATTCTTTTTAACATGTTTCAACAAAAAGGTATTGACCGGATGAAATGTTGTTGCAGGAAAACATTCAAATCTTCATGCCGTATTCGACAGCCGTTCTCGACAGTTGGATACGACTTTTTTGAAAAACACAAAAATCTTTTCATGTTGTGTTCTTGATCGGGCTTGACCCGAAGAACATAACATCCTCACTTGGTTGTAGTTTAGGTTTTTGGCCTGAACTATGTTTGGTCCGATTTCCTTTAATAGGGAATACGTAGGCAGCCTACATTAGTAGGTCCGACCATCAGAGCACTTTAAATTCATATCTGCTTAAAAACTACGATAACCTTTTATAACCGACTAAAAATGTATAGGTTATGGAGTTTGGATAACATGATAACTGTGCATTATAACTGCTACCAATTGCATTCATATATCCAAAATTTCTTAAATATGAGTATAAAGAATTATACTTTCTTCCACATTTAATTTGTTATCTGTCTACAGAGTACAAACCACAGTTGCAAACTTGCAATTTCTTGGTATTGGTATTGGTACTGTGATTTAAGAGTAGACTTAAGTTATAACTTATAAGTGGTTGACATTTGACTAGTTGGTTTAATCATTAATAATAATAATTAAGCATCTAAAAATCGGGTACCCGATCGGGTTTTTTGGGTACTAGTGCAAAACCCGATAAGCGACCCGTTTTTTAGATCGGGTTCGGGTTACCCGCTAACCGAAAATATCCGACCCAATCGGATCAGTTCGGGACCCGAAAACCCGAACCCGTTTTCCCACCCCTAGGTCTAGGGGGATAGCCCTTATTGAGCATCAGCTTCGGCAAGATATTCCAACTCGTCTTCAGTGTAAGGAACCAAAGCATGTCCGGCTCGAGCAGAATGGCAAAATGGTGGGTTAGTGCCCCATTCGGCGAGCAACTCCAGCTTGATCTCCAGACCGCTGCACGCTATTTGCCTTAATACATGGTTAACCCCTTGAAGGAAGAAGGGGTAGACCTCACTCTCGACACAGGCAGCGAAGTCAGCAGAGCTTTTGTAATCATCGATGATGACCTGCTTCCGCTCTCCGGTCGGGTTGGAAAATTCTTCCCTTAGTTTTTTTCCTTGTTCGGCAACAATGACCTTGGCCTCTTCAAGCTGGCTCAGGGCTACCCGTAGCTCCTTCATGACAGTAACAATTCATTTTATTAATTAATAAGTAACTATGAACGATTAGTCATTGCAAATTTATTAGAACAATACATTGAAATAGCAGCTATAGAAGGATATTCTCATCCACAAGTGATAACGAATTGACATGTCATCCAGAAAAAAAAATCCACCCCAATTTTTAGGTTCTCAGATTCCTTCGACCGACTCTATGGCTTCACAGCTACATATCAGCGTCATGTTGCTTAAGACAGAGAGACGTGTTGTTGGCGACTAGCGTCTTGGCGATTGGTGAAGCTTCAGCCTTCAAGCTCGTAAGAAAGACAAAGAGAGATGAGAGATCGATCGAGAGTTTTTAGGGTTTTTTGGGGAGAGGAAAGTGGAATTTGAGAAGAGAGAGAACTGAGAGAAATAAGAATACGAATAATAGAGAGGGGGGACAGCCTGGACAGGGGGAGGCTGGTGTGGTGCCATGCCAAAACCAATAAATGGATTTTTTTAATTAAAAAAATGGGGTTTTAAACAAAACGGGTAATCAGAACCCAATAAAGCGGTTACCCGATTATTTCAGGTACTCGATTATTTCAGAGTGGGTTCGGGTAATGAAATATTCTACCCGATTTTTCGGGTACCTGATCCGAAAACCCGAAACCCGAAACCCGACCCGATGCCCACCCATACCTGGACCCCCCGAAGCTGCCCAAGTCACAGTGAGCGAGATGATGACGCAAATTTGGATCGCTCAGACTCAGAAAGTAGAAACCGTAGCCACACATGTCGATGGGGATGATGGAGATGTGGTCGTTAATGGAGAGACTACAAACGAGGAAGTAGCAAACACCTGCCAGACTACTCCTCAAATCGTTCCTTCAGATGCTTAAACCATTTTTTCTGGCCTGCGCGCCATAACACTTGTATTCCTGACATTCCCTCCAAAAACAATTTAAAATAGCTTTTTTGGCTTGTAATATCTGACATTTCTGCACTCTCAATATCAATGCTAGTATTTGCTCAATAACGTTTAACACTTTTAAACGCCCAACTTTTCAAACGAGCAAGCACATTCCGAGCTTGACGAAAATAAAATGTATAGCCCTCGAACACCAACCCCTCCAATCGAGCAGAAAAAACCTGTTTGATGAAGAAGCATAATCGAGGAAACGATTTCAAACAACAACCCTTGCCAAACAAGGTATATTCTTGCCAGTATAAGAGAATAATCGAGATAACTTTAATCCGCACTCAAACACCAACTTTTTAACCGGACAGAAAAAATCCATGCCCGCAAAAGCATAATCGAGATTATTAAACGCCGTTTGTCAAAAATGAGAAACAGAAAATGAAGCCTCGATGTATGCTAATTTGTTTCATCCCAACTTACATCAAAGTAGAAAAGAAAAAAAAACACGGCTTGCACAGTACCAGTCAACGATAATACATTTTCAAATGGTCTGCATGCCAGGGATGTCTCAGCTCGCTGCCTTCCTCTGTCCGCAACATATAGGTCCCTTCCTTAACAATTCTGACGACTTGGAAAGGACCCTCCCTATTAGGAGAAAGTTTCCCCCATTCTGCTCGATGGCCTGTTGCCTCAATTTTTTGGAGTACCCAAAAACCCACAGCAAATGACCGACCACAAGGTGGGCCTTTGCTCACTATTTATAATTGTCCATTCGCATCTTAGATTCCACACGTTTCTCCTCTAACAAATCAAGATCCGCTGCCCGAGCTATAGTGTTGTATTCCGTATCATAATGAGACACCCTATGATTTGGCAAGTGCATTTCCACTGGAGCCATAGCCTCAGATCCATAAGCAAGAGAAAAAGTCGTTTCACCCGTGGGCCCTCTAACCGATGTTCTGACCGCCCACAGGGCTGATGGTAACTCATCCACCCATCTCCCTGTTTTATCTTCGATATTTCTCTTGAGAGCATGCAAGACTTGCTTATTAGCTGCCTCAGCCTGCCCATTGCCCTGAGGATACGCCACAAAGAATTGCCAATGTTTCACACATATCTGCTCGCAAGCCTTTGTGAATTTCTCCGAAAACTGAGTCCCATGATCAGAAACTATTGCCCGAGGTACCCCAAAAGGACACCAGATATGCTCATGTACAAAATCAATCACATTGACCTCGTGATGGTTGCTAAGGGTTTGGCTTGTACCCATTTCGTGAAATAATCCACTGCGACCACCGCATATTTAAACTTTGAATGAGCCACCGGGAAAGGACCAATCAGGTCTATACCCCACATATGAAACGACCATGATGCCACCACCGGAGTCTGCTCGGTAGAGGGTAACCGAGGTATATCAGCGAAACGTTGACACTTATCACATCGTCGAACATATATTTCTGCATCGCGCCTTAGTGTAATCCAATAAAAACCTACAGCTAAAACCTTTTTTGCTAATGACCGTTGACCAGGGTGCCCTCCACATTTTCCTTCATGAATTTCCCCCAGTATGCCCTCGGTCATCTCTGGCCGCACACATCTAAGCAAAGGCCTGGTATATGACCACCTATAGAGGACTTTGTCCAGGATAACATACCGACATGCTCGTTTTTGAATGGTCCGCGCTTCCGACTTGTCCTCGGGAAATACTCTCTGCTCGATGTAATCTTTTAAGTCATCTATCCAGCATTTGGTAGTGGGCTCAATATCCATGATTTCTTCTTTCTCTATCACTGGTACTTCCAAGTGCTCAATCATGACCCCGGGATGTAAAGATTGAATTTCTTCTTCAGCCATCTTTGAAAGATAATCTACACGCATATTATCTTCGTTGCCAATTCTAACCAGCTCCCAATAGTCAAAATCCTTCAAAATCGCCTTCACCATGTGTTGAATCTTGCATAAATAGATTTGCTTAAAATCATTCCACTTGACTGTCAGCCAAGAAAATTAGATTATATTTGGTCAGCTGCATATCATTTTTGTCAGCCACTTATCTCAGCTGATCTCTACGTACTTAAGTGTTAGTTTATCTTTCCTTATTTGATTGATCATACACTTGTACTAACTTTTTCCTACTTTGTGTTTTTGGTAGATATCCTGCTAAATAATATCTCACAAGATCCTTTGAGATCTTGCCTCTGCCAAAACACATTTTCAAATTCAAATGTGTTCCTAACGGGTTGCTTTTGAAGACCTTCTATAAATACCCACTGGAAGCATTTGTGAAGACAAGAATTTTTCTGAAGTCAAGAAACCATCTACTTTCAATCTCTTAGACGTTGTCTTCAAGAAAACTTTAGCTAGATATTTCTCATTGAATATTTCTCTCTAGTTATTGTTTAGGCAAACACTGAGTGTTTCATTTCAAATTATTTAGAACTCAGTCAGTTTGTCTCTCGAGTTTGATTGTTTCTCAATCATTCTCCACAAACACCGGTCTTTTGTTGTACACTGATCCATTAGAGATCAAATAGATTTTTAATAAAATTAGTGCATCTTCAAAATCCAAGTCCGACCAACTTGGTAGTGGGCGTAGCGGTTTATCTCGTGAACCACTTCAACCGATTTGTCGTGCCTCTTATATTCTTGCAAACTGACTCAACACTTAAGAAGTTTTTCAACTAATTAAGTGTTAGTCAGTTAACAACAATTGCTTACTTAATTGTTCGGCTAGTTTGTATTTAAATTTCTTCTATAAATACGTGATCTAACATTAAAACGATTTCATTTTGAAAATGTTGTGTCGGCCGGTGACCAACTTTCTTCAAAAGATTTTAAAGTGTCGACCTAACCGACCTATTCTTCAGTTGACTGACAAGATCAAGTTTTCCGCTGCCGAATCTTTAAGCTTTACAAATCAACTTTCAAAGTTTTTAAAGGCTATTCACCCCCCCTCTAGCCTTAATTATTGCCACTGGACTTACAATTGGTATCAGAGCAAGCTTTTTGAAAAATTATTTTCCAAGCCTAACAGCTTGAAAGCTTGATCATGGCAAATCTAAAAGATTTTCAATCAAACAATGTCACTCAAGTTCCCATTTTTGATGAAGATCACTTTGATATCTGGAAGGAAAGAATTACAAGATATATGAACAATATAGATAAACGATTGATGGAATGTGTAAGAGGTGGTCCTATGCAACCTATGAAAATCAATACTAAAGTTGGTAAATCTTCTGCTGCAGATGATGATACTATAAACCCTTTTGCCCCTGTAGAAGAAGAATATGTCCTCAAACCTCAAACAGAATGGACTGAGGAAGACAAAATTCTTGATGGAATTTGGATGCCGAGTACATACATATCTGTCAAGTCTTTGTACTGATGAAAACTACAAGCGGATATATGGTATTATAGCGCCAAGGAAATTTGGGATGCTCTTGTAGAATATGTAGAAGGAGATCAGAATACCAAGGACAACAAACTGTATGATTGCATACAAGAATTTGATGCATTCAAGAAGGACCCAAAAGAATCTTTAAAGAATGCCTACGACAGATTTCTCGAGGTATGCTTAATGGCAGATGATCAATCAACTGACATATGGATATTAGATAGCGGATGCTCCAGACATATGACCGGATCAGCTGAACTCCTTACTAACATTATTGCAGCAAAAGGTCCCTCTGTTATTTTTGGAGATAACTCTAAAGGGAAGACTATTGGATATGGATCCATTATCAGAGGATCTATAATAATTGAAAATGTCTCTTTGGTGCAAGGTTTGAAACACAATCTTCTAAGTATTTCACAATTCTGTGATAAAGGTATGAGCTGCTCATTCTCCTCCACCCACTGTTTTATCAAAAATAGCATCACAAATAAAGTTTTGCTCACTGGTTCAAGAAAAAGGAATGTTTTTGCTATAGATTTACTCTCTTTAGATAACAATACTCAAATTTGTTTAGTAGCAAATAATATTTCCAAAAATTCATGGCTTTGGCACAAAAGACTTTCACACTTGAACTTTAAGTATCTTTCAAAACTTTCAAAAGGAGATTTGGTAAAAGGTTTGCCATTCATAAATTTTCCTACAGACAGAAAATGTGATGCTTGTATATTGGGTAAAATAACAAAAACCTCCTTCAAACCAAAACCATGTCTTTCTACCAAAAGAACTCTTGAGCTTCTACACATGGATTTATTCGGCCCTGTAACAACTGCAAGTCTAGGAGGAAACATGTACACCTTAGTTGTTGCGGATGACTACTCCAGATATACATGGGTTGAAATGATGCAATCCAAGGATGAAACTTACAGCATTCTCACTTCCCTATTCAGAAATCTTCAAACTCAAAAGGAATGTGAGATCATAAGTGTTAGATCTGACAATGGTACAGAATTCAAAAATCTTGGGATGGACACATACTGTGATGATCATGGAATTGATCATAACTTTTCAGCAGTTAGAACACCTCACTAAAATGGTATAGCTGAAAGGAAGAACAGGACTCGATTGAAGCAGTGTAAAACAATGATAGCGAAGCAAAATTACCAAAAATATTTTTTGGGCGGTATCGTCAACACAAAGATGTTTTACTCAAAACAGATCTCTCATAAACAAGTTTCATGGTAAGACTCCCTATGAAATATGGAGAGGTAGAACACCTAACATTGCTTTTTTTAAGATCTTTGGGTGCAAATGCTTCATTCACTACAATGGTGGTGATTACAGAGGTAAATTTGATGAAAAAGCTGATGAAGGTATTTTTGTTGGTTATGCTAAGCATAGCAAAGCTTATAGAGTCTATAATAGAAAAACTCAAGTAATTGTTGAATCTATGCATGTTACTTTTGATGAATCAAGTTTATTTGAGTCTTGTAAGACTCGATGTTACTAACAACTTTGAAATATTTGAGACAGGGAAACGATGCAGCTCAATTCAAAATAATCCTCCATCTTCAACCTCCTCGCTTGAAACTCTAAACCTTGAGAATGAGCCTAAACGATCGACACCCTTCGCCACCGACAATCCTAATCCTGTTACAATAGATCAGTCAGCTGACACACTTAGTTCTAAAGCCATTCAGCCAACTGACATTCATTCATCTCCAACCATACAAACTGAACCTCTTGCAGATCTTCCTAAGGAAATTAGGGAAGCTAGACATCATCCAGTTTCAAATATCATTGGAGATCCATTTGCCGCCTAAGAACCGTAAGTAGCTGAAATGAAACTCTTGATTCTCATGCCTTTGTCTCTTCCATTGAACCCAAAAAGATTGATGAAGCCTTGGAAGACCCTTAGTGGATTGAGGCCATGCAAGAAGAGTGAATCGGTTTGAAAGATGTAAAGTTTGGGAACTTGTGCCTGACCCACGCATCAACAAGTCATTAGAACTAAATGGGTGTTCGAAACAAGTTGGATGAAGATGGAAATGTTACAAGAAATAAAGCAAGGTTAGTAGCTGATCGATGTATTTTATACGTCGATTTTATATACTTCTATGACTTAAATTATGCTATTTCACGAGTCTTTTGAGTACTAATATATGTTTTCGGTGAGTTTTGTAAGTTTCGATTATTGTGAAAATACGCGAAACTCCGTGGTTTTAAGTGCAAATTATGAGGAAGAGAAAATTGAAGAAAAATAAAGATCAGACATCTGACACCTTGCGGACCAGGTGCCTCGCACTTGCGACCGCAAGGTGGCGAGATAGTCGAAGCTATCAAAGAATCAAAGCCACCCACACTGGAGACCTTGCGGACGCAAGGTATCCAGACCTGCGACCGCAAGGTAGCGTAATGCGAATCTTTTCGGGTTTTCACACGCTATTCGATTCAATCACAACTCCCGAGTATATATAGAAGTCGATGCCGAGCCTAAGCATAAGGAGGACGGCCGGAAGCTCTCTTTACATAGAGATTTTAGATTGTATAACATAGTTAGGTTTTGTAATTTCAAGTATTGAAGATCAAATCATGTCTTCCATCATCTTCATGTGTCGTTCATCGTCTATGATGAACTAAATCATCCCTAATCTAGGAGGTGGGAGGTAACTTGTATCGAATTTATGTTTTGATTCATATATATATGTCTATTCAATGCTTGTTGATTGTGTTGTTTATCAATCCCTATATTATTTTGCTTTGAACAAATGAATGTAATCGCAAATAATAAAGGCTTAGAGGTGCGGATAACCGCATGACCAAGTGCATATGTCGCATCGGCTCACCAACACAATAAATTGGACCTATCGAAGCACGAGAGTGATAAGTTAGGACCAGGTTCTTACATGATCTAGGTGACAGATAGATCATAAATCTAGGTGATGACTAGATTGATAGTTCCTCGTGCTTAGGATATGAATGGGTGAATTTTATGGGATGGAGGCCGAACCAATTGTTCAACGTACCATATCTATTTTTAGTGAACGAACCCAAGACATTGAATGACATTATTATGAATTGAACATAAAGGAGATATAAGTGAAACCCGTAATCCTAGATTTCCACTCACCATAAGATCTTCATATCTCGTTATTACTGTCTAATTAGTTAAACATCTATAACTAGTAGTTTAGAGTAGAATTAAACATAAAAACCCCCTTAGGTTAATAATTTGCTATCTATAATCGCACTGTCGTGATCACTTGTCTCGTGGGTTCGACCCTTGCTTCCGAGTCTATTCTATAATAGTCTTGTACACTTGCAAGGAAATAGATAAATAAAACATCGATCAAGTTTTTGGCCGTTGGGACAAGCTAGTTCACGTAGTTAGTTTGTAGGTAGCGTAGATTTTAATTTAATTTAGTTTTTAGTTTAATTTTTCTTTTTATAAAAAATAAAAATACAAAAAGATTTTATTTTATTTTATTTTAATAGTTAATTGTTTTTAAATTGCTTTTAATTTATTTTTATGCAAGGTCGTAGATCTTTAAATCCTGAATTGGTAGACTTAGATCAAGATATAAATATTGTTAAAAGATACCAAAGATATTTTGAAAATCTAGCTTTCGAGCCCGATAATCAAGACCAATCTGAATCAAGAGGATCCTCCGTTGATCCTACAATGGAAGAAATAACAATATTCGTAATCCCGAAAACCTAGTTGACCCAGTAATAGGAATCAAAGACTAAGAAGACTTAACCCTCACATGGAAGAAGCATTAGGAAAGAAGTGCTTAAGCTCTTAGATCGGGTATAATTTACCCTATATCGATAGTAAATGGGTTAGTCCTGTTCAAGTAGTTCCTAAAAGTCGAATTACCGTTGTTAAAAATGATAAAGATGAATTAGTCCCTACGAGGACTATAACTGGTTATAGAATGTGTATCGATTTGCGTAAATTAAATGCAAAGAACTAGGAAAGACAACTTTCCTTTACCATTTATTGACCAAATTCTTGAAAGATTAGCGTGGTCATGAATATTATTGTTTTCTCGATGGTTTTTCGATATAATCGGATCCCCTGTTGCACCCGAAGACCAAGAGAAAACAACCTTTACATGTCCCTTTGGTACTTTTGCTTTTAGGAGAATGCCTTTTTGGGTTGTGTAATGCACCGACTACTTTTCAAAGATGCATGATTTCTATATTTTCGGATTTAGTTGAAAGATGCGTAGAAGTTTTCATGGATGATTTTTCGCTGGAAATTCTTTTGATCACTTGCTTTAGAAAACCTTACATCTCCGAAAAGATGCCGCGAAACTAATTTAACTTTAAGTTGGGAGAAAAGTCACTTCATGGTAAAACATGGAATTGTCTTAGGGCATGTTGTTTCAAATAAAGGAATTGAAGTTGACAAAGCTAAAATTGAAGTTATTTCACAACTACCCCTCCCACTTCGCTTAAAGGAGTTCAAGTTTTCTTGGTCATGCTGGTTTCTATCGAAGATTTATAAAAGACTTTTCCAAAATCTGTAAACCTCTATGTAATTTGTTAGCAAAAGATACAGAATTTATTTTTGATAAAGAATGTTTAGAAGCTTTTAATTTATTAAAAGAAAAGTTAACTATCGCCTCAATTTTATCCGCCCCGATTGGTCACTTCCTTTTGAAATCATGTGTGATGCATCAGATTTTGCAATTGGAGCCGTGTTAGGACAAAGGGTAGATAGAAAGCCTCATGTGATCCATTATGCTAGTAGAACTCTGAATGATGCTCAATTGAATTATACCACTACTGAAAAGGAATTTTTAGCAGTAGTATATGCTTTAGAAAAATTTAGATCATATTTGCTAGGATCAAAGGTGATAATCTTTTCTGATCATTCTGCATTGAAATATCTGTTAAGTAAGAAGGATGCTAAACCAAGATTAATTAGATGGATGTTATTGTTACAAGAATTTGACATAACTATCAAGGATAAAAAGGGAACCGAGAATGTTGTGGCCGACCACTTGTCTAGGTTAGAATTTTCACCCTTGCTTGAACGCCAATTTCTTGATGATCCTGTCCCCATTAATGACAATTTTCCTGATGAACAACTCTTAGCCATTAAAGATTCTGACCCTTGGTATGCTGATTTTGTCAACTATTATGTGTCTGATATCATTAATCCGGATTTTGATCATTACGAAAAGAAGAAATTTTTGGCGGAAACTAAAAATTATTTTTGGGAAGCTCCTCACTTATATAAAATTGTTCTCGATTCTTTGATAAGAAGATGTATTCCGTAAAAGACCAACAAGGTATCATGGAATTTTGCCATGGATATTCTTGTGGTGGTCATTTTAGTGGTAATAAAACCGCCGTAAAATTTTGCAATCAGTCTCAGATGGCCTACTGCTTTTAGAGATTGTGAACTGCTTACGTAACATGCGATAAATGTCAAAGAACGTGTGGTATAGGAAGAAGAAACGAGATGCCCTTACATGTTAATTTAGTAGTTGAAATTTTTGACGCTTGGGGGTGGGGTATTGATTTTATGGGTCCCTTCCCTGTGTCCAATAATTGCGAGTGCGGTATATTTGGTAGCAGCTTGACTATGTTTCTAAATGGATAGAAGCAGAGCAACCAAGAATAATGATGGTAAAAACAAGAGTCAAATTTGTAGAAGATTTATTTGTAGATATGGAGTCCCTAAGGCCATAATAAGTGACCAGTGGAACTCATTTTACCAATAAGTTGTTAAATAATGTTCTTAGAAAGCATGGTGTAACTCACAAGTTAGCTACACCTTATCATCCACAAACATCCTGACAAGTAGAAGTAAGCAATAGGCAAATAAAAGCAAGTTAGAAAAGACCGTTAGGCCTAATCGTAAAGATTGGGAATCTAAACTCAAGGATGCTTTATGGGCATACCGAATCGCTTTTAAGACACCCATAGAATGAGTCCATATAGAATGGTATATGGCAAAGCTTGCCATTTACCGCTTGAAATTGAGCATAAAGCCTATTGGGCAATTAAAGAATTAAATTTAGATTTAACATTGGCCGAGAAGAAAGACTGCCAGCTTAAATGAGTTAGAAGAACATAGACTTAATTGTATGAGAATGCAAAGACTTATAAAGAAAAGACCAAAAAGTATCATGACATGGGATTAGCCAACAAAATGCTTCATCCGTATGAAAGTATTATTGTTTAACTCTAGGTTAAGGTTATTCCTGTGAAAGTTAAAATCCAAATGGTCCGGTCCTTTTAGAATAGTACGAATTTATCCTCATGGTCCGTTGATATACAAAACCCCAAAAATAATGAAGTGTTTAAAGTGAATGGACACCGACTCAAGCCATATTTTGAGCCAATGTCGCTTGAACGAACAATTGAATTAATCCGCTTGGCCGACAATGAACCACCAAGAGATTAGGCTTGCGCTTGGTCGAGCCAAAGACGTTAAACAAAGGCGCTAAGTGGGAGGCAACCCACTATTTTGAAAGTTATTTGTTATTTAGTTAGTTTAAATATGTTTTCTCCGTTAAATTTTATTTTTGGACATTTAATTTTTAATTAAATATGCCAAAATTCAAGTTTGGGGAGAAAACATCTTAGTGTTGTATTTATATGTTACTAATAATTTTAGTTTAGAATTTTTGTTTAGATTTTTCATACAGAAATATCCAAGACATAACGGAAGTTAACTAAGGGCTAAACCGCAAACCGTTGAAAAGTCGAAAAGAAAAACAAGAGTGGAAGTTTTCTGCCCACCTTGACGGACAGGTGTGGAGGACCTTGCGACCGCAAGGTCCCCAAGAATGCGAATCTCGTGCAATGCATCGTCGCCATGGGGAATCGCCAATCGAACCGGTTTGATCGCTTATTAGGGACGCAGGTGTGCGCACTTTGCGACCGCAAGGTCCCTTTATTTAAGAACATGCCAGCCATTTGCGTAAAATCACGTAAATCTTCACTTCCTCTTTCTTCAAGCAAAGCAGCCAGACCAGCTCCCGCCTCCAAAATCCTAAGAAGAAGATCTTCCAAATACCTAAGATTAATCTCAAGATTATCCCTCTCTCCCTCAAACTCTTCATCTCCCTCATCCACTCATCCACCATTACACCCCACAATTTGAAGATTTTGAAGAAGAAGAAGGAAGAACCACCATTGTTGCCGCCAAGATCAAGCTCCACTCCGCCGCATTCACTGATTAAGGCCGCAAACAAGTAACCCTAACACCCTATTTAATTTCATACGTAAAATATTTGCATGCTAGGGTGTTAGATATTTTTAACGTAGATATATTTTTGCATGCTTTAGAATAAATTTTTATTTTTAAATTTTAAAACACAATTTTAATTGATAAACTTTTAGTTTTTAAAATTTTTATCAAACAAAATGTTTAGAAAGCAGAAATATACCGGCTCTTCATCCTCCGCCCCGCCGTGAGGAAGAACAAAATTTTGACATCACCCGCTGTTCCTACGAAGCATCGAAAGTACACCAACAAACTCTCCAAGTCCTTGGTGCCCGAAAGGGATTCAAGGTCAAGACTTTGGTATCCGCCCCTGCTCGATGGCTCGTAGGTGGGGACGTTTGTTAGATTCTCCGCCAAGGACGCCGTAGTCCCCATTGTCCGAGAATTCTACGCCAATGGCAACATTGGCATGGATGGCGGTGTGCTAGACACCGTTAATGTTAGGAACATTATTGAAGTTAATTTTCGCCCAAAGCATTAACATGTATTTCTCGCACCTCCAACTTTGCGGTTGGTGCCGATGACTTTAGCACACACCTCAACCCCGTGATCCCTGCCGAGGTGGTGAATGCCGCCATTGCTCTCCCCGGTGTGGAGTGGTCCTATAGCCACCGCAACCACCTTATGGACCACGCACCATGAGAGAGTCCTTCCTTCCAAGACACGGCCAAGCCCGTATAAATTTGTTTCAGGACGCCTCATGCCCTCAAGTCACCAAAACACGGTGAATTGGGAGAGGGCCCGATGCCGTCTTGACCTACACCATCATGATCGGTGGGTCTATTGATGTTGGCCGCTTGATCAACGCCAAATCAAGACCCTTATTAGAGGTAGGACGAATGCGGGGTTCGCTCCCCGCATTTGATTACCGACTTCAGGGGGCAAACGTGAGAATGCCCAAACACGCCGAGAGGTCAAGGCCGGTCCGGCCATTACTAGGGCCATTTTGTTTGAACATCACCGCCAGCCGAGTGAGGGTTCCTCAAGAGGAGGAACCAAGAGGAAGAGGACCCGCCGTTGGGATCTTCCAAATGTTGGAGGAAGTCGCCCTCCAAACCGATATGGTGAGTCGCCAGCTGGCACAAATGCGCCGACAAATTGAAATTTCTACTGGGTTAACACCGTGGGACATAATGTCTCAAATTACTATGGGCCGCCACCGCACCCATCCTCAGTTTCGCCCCTCATTCGTTATCTCCGCCCGACTCACCTTGAGTCGAGGCCCAAGTTCCGCCCCCTCGTTAGGTGGACCCGCTATCTCCTTTGATATTTGTCCTTCCCCATCAATCCTCTCATATGTTCCTCTATTTTGAGGACAAAATAGAACTTAAGTTTGGGGGATTTAAAACTTTAAGTCTTAGCAGTCCTAGCCTAACGAGGAATGGAGTCGGCTATGTCGTTAGGTGTAAGAAAATTTCTTTATTTGATGACCATTTAACTCTTCACCCTATTTTTCCTCGTTTTTATTTTTTCTCGATTTTCTGAGGTGTTGCCTTGACTGTAATACACTTATTTTGGATACTGTGGTTCCTCTTATGGGGACCCATCATCAATTGTGTCATCGCTATCACCTCAAATTTCGCAATTTCTTAAAAAAAATATATAAAAAAAAAATTTAAATTCAAAATATTCATCCTCGAAGTTTAGGTGTGGTAATGCTAGTCGTAGTCCATGAGGAGATTAGTGCAATGAACCGCATAGTTAGTCCGTAGATCCCCGAATTTACTTAATTTTGCGAAACTTTTACTTTTCTCCAAATTCTTCATGCACTCACACCATCATAACTATGGATTGATTAGAATAGTTTTATAAAGTTTATAACACCTATTTCACTTCAACAAGATATGCACAAGAATATGATGCATAGCCATTCGAACATGATTGTTGCATTAAATTGTAACTTAGGGTCAATTGCATGTAGTTAGATCCCTGGATTTTTCTCATTTATATATCTCAAGCACTTTCAACCGTGTTCCGCATGTTAGTCTCAATTGTCCCTACCATCCTGCCTTAGCGAATGCTTATGTAAAATCCAATGATGCTAAACACTCAACCCAATTCCCATAGTTGATATGATATTTTGTGTTGTCTTACTTGCTTTAAATACTATGTGAGCATTTGGCATTAAGAAATGATTTAGGCCATCTTTGGATCGTTAGAGCCTAAATATTCCCCCGACCTATACTAAATATATCCCTAGTGTCCCCTTTGAGCCTAATGAAAGAATGGAGTGTGCTAAGCACACTATTTAAACCCCCATTCGCCATCGCTTATTACCCACATTAACTTAACCCTAAAAGCCTATACACTTTTAGCCTACCCTTTCGAGAGTAGGATTGGGTGGGAAATTGATTCTAGGAGGACCACTTCTTTTCGCTAGGCTATTTTTTCGTAAGGCTTCTCTTTCCGTCGTCAAAAAATCATGTGTCAAAAATGAAATAAGAAGAAGAGGATAAACAAAGATTCAAATGAAAGCATAGCTTTCAAAGAGAAAATATGTTAGAAAAATTCTGCCGATTAGAATGATGATATTTTTAGAAGAATATATTGCCCAAAACAAGTTTGGGGGAAGAAGAAAAGTGAAAAACACAGCACCCTCCACTTGTGGTCTTTGCAGTCCTAGCCTAAATAGGGAAAACTTTTTTGGAAGTATGAGGGATAAAGGGTAGTCTTACTCTCTCACTTTGAATTCCAATTCCTTTCCTTCATATCCCCCAACACCTTGGCCTTACATTACAAGCTTATAAAGTCCTAATGATCTTCTTGCCAATGCTTATGTTGTTTTTATCAAGTGAGTAACATGAAATTGATCACACACTTCATAATCATTATTATTCACCTTAAAGCTCACCGTGTTAGCATAATCTTAGCTATTACAAGTCATTGGGATAGGAGAGCATTGTATACATACATAGAAGTGCATGGGATGGATGTATAAATCTTTTGAATCCTTGGGACCTTCTCGTCTCAGAATCGACGGTTTGATGGTAGATCTCATACTTCTTAATGCATGATTTTCTATTAAACCGTGATTTTCATATGAATGTGGTGTTTAGCTCAATAAAACCGTTTTAGTTAAGATATTCTTTAAGACCGGTGATCACACACACCGGAGAAATTAAAAGTAGTAGCAGTATTAAGAAAAGACTAGTTGGTTTTATATGACTAAGCCTGCATATATGTGGTGAGCACCAAACTGAGATTACATGCATGCCATACACTTATAACTTGAGATGAAACCAAAAAAGATTTTATGTTTTAATTATGTTTTATTTGTAGTTGTATTTATCTGTTTTTTGTATTTATCCGCATAGTCGAGTCACTGAAAAGTCTCCTTGAGTTTGTGGGTTTATAGAGGAGTGTAAATAGTGTCACCCTCACAAAAAAGATTTTAATTTTTGTTATTTATATGCTTTTGTATTTATAAGTTTATTTGTTTACTCGTGGACGAGCAAAGTTCAAGTTTGGGGTATTTGATCGATGTATTTTATACGTCGATTTTATATACTTCTATGACTTAAATTATGCTATTTCACGAGTCTTTTGAGTACTAATATATGTTTTCGGTGAGTTTTGTAAGTTTCAGGATTATTGTGAAAATACGCGAAACTCCAGGGTTTTAAGTGCAAATTACAAGGAAGAGAAAAAATTGAAGAAAAATAAAGACTGCACAATCTGGACACCTTGCGGACGCAAGGTGCCTCAGACCTTGCGACCGCAAGGTAGGCAGTATAGGCCCCGAAGTCGCAATCAAAGAATCAAAAGACACCCACAGAGACCTTGCGACGCAAGGTATCCAAGACCTGCGCACCGCAAGGTAGGCGTAATGCGACCTTTTCGGATTTTCACACAATCATTCGATTCAATCACAACTCCCGAGTATATATAGAAGTCAGATGCCGAGCCTAAGCATAAGGAGGACGGCTGGAAGCTCTCTTTACATAGATTTTAGGTAGTTTTAGATTGTATAACATAGTTAGGTTTTGTAATTTCAAGTATTGAAGATCAAATCATGTCTTCCATCATCTCCATGTGTTTGTTCATCGTCTATGATGAACTAAATCATCCCTAATCTAGGAGGTGGGAGGTAACTTGTATCGAATTTATGTTTTGATTCATATATATATGTCTATTCAATGCTTGTTGATTGTGTTGTTTATCAATCCCTATATTATTTTGCTTTGAACAAATGAATGTAATCGCAAATAATAAAGGCTTAGAGGTGCGGATAACTGCATGACCAAGTGCATATGTCGTACACTGGCTCACCAACACAATAAATTGGACCTATCGAAGCGAGAGTGATAAGTTAGGACCAGGTTCTTACATGATCTAGGTGACGGATAGATCATAAATCTAGGTGACGCCTAGATTGATAGTTCATGTGCTTAGGATATGGAATGGGTGAATTTTATGCGGGGATGGAGGTGAACCAATTGTTCAACAGACTATATCTATTTTTAGTGAGCGAACCCAAGACATTGAATGACATTATTATGAATTGAACATAAAGGAGATATAAGTGAAACCAGTAATCCTAGATTTCCACTCACCATAAGATCTTCATATCCGTTATTCTTGTCTAATTAGTTAAACATCTATAACTAGTAGTTTAGAGTAGAATTAAACATAAAAACCCCCCTTAGGTTAAAAATTTGCTATCTATAATCGCACTGTTCGTGATCACTTGTCTCTGTGGGTTCGACCCTTGCTTCCGAGTCTATTCTATAATAGTCTTGTACACTTGCAAGGAAATAGATAAATAAAACAATTGATCAGTAGCCCAAGGATATAGACAGGAGGAGGGCATTGACTATGATCAAACTTTTGCTCTTATGGCAAGACTTGAAGCCATTAGATTATTTCTTGCCTATGCAACCTTCAAGGACTTCAAGGTATATCAAATGGATGTAAAAAGTGCATTCTTAAATGGAGATCTACAAGAACAAGTGTTTGTTGAGCAACCTCCCGGTTTTATTGATCTTAAAAAGAAGGACCATGTTTATAAATTAAGAAAGGCTCTTTACGGTCTTAAGCAAGCACCAAGAGCATGGTATGAAACCCTATCCAAATTTCTTATGGAAAAAGGATTTCAAAGAGGTAAAATCGATACTACTCTTTTCTCTTTAAAGCACAAAGGTAATATTTTACTAATTCAAATTTATGTTGATGATATTATTTTTGGATCTACTAATGAAATTTTGTGCAAGAGATTTGAGCATCTTATGAAAGGAAAGTTTGAGATGAGTATGATGGGAGAACTAACTTACTTCTTAGGTTTGCAAATCAAGCAAACTGAGGAAGGAATTTTTATCCATCAATCTAAATACACTAGAGAGCTGATCAAGAAATACAATCTTCAAGAAGCCAATTCAGCAAACACTCCAATGGGAGTTGAATGTCACCTAGTCACTGATGAAAAGGGTAAGCGCGGTTAATACAAGCGAGTGCAGGTATAGTTGGATCCGTTTCTTTATTTAGCCGCTAGCGGACGTATATCATGTTTGCAGTATGTATATGTGCTCGGTTTCAAGCTAATCCTAAGGAATCTCATATGATTGCACCAAAAAGAATCATTAGATATTTGATTGATACTGAAAAGTTTGGCATTTGGTATCCTAGAGACTCTTCGTTTAATTTAACAGGATATTCAGATGCTGACCTTGCAGCTTGCAGAGTTAATAGAAAAAGCACCAGTGGAACATGTCAGTTTCTTGGGAACAGACTGATATCTTGGGCATGCAAAAGCAAGCTTCAGTTTCCACATCAACAACCAAGCTGAATATATTCTTCTGGAAAATTGTTGTTCTCGATTCTTTGGATGAAAGCGGCGGCTATTGGACTATGAAATGCCTATGGGAATCCGTCCTATTTATTGTGATAATACATATGTTATATCAGTTTCTAAAAACCCTATCATGCATTCTAAAACCAAGCACATAGACATCAGATATCATTTTCTGAAAGATCATGTAGAAAAAGGAAATGTTCAGTTAGAATATGTTCGTACTGAATTTCAATTAGCTGACATTTTTACAAAAGCCTTGAAAGCTGACAGATTTGAATTCTTAAGAGGAGAATTAGGAATGCTTATAATGTCATAGAAAGATGTATTTGGCTTGTCTAAACTGTGCAGGATATACTTCAGTTTTATGTATCAAGATGACAATTTATATCAGCGAGTAAGTATATGGTCAGCCGGTAGCATAAGGAAATATTTGTCGACGATGGCGACACATGAAGCTCTTAAGCAACAAAAGCTTCTCGGTACCGACAACCTTCGGTGACAAAACTTCTCTTCATTCCTTGTTGGATTATTCTATGAAATAATGTCAGCCGGTAGCTGACAAAAATTTATAGCTGACACTTCTTAGCTGACAATTGTCCAGCTGAAATATCTATATTTCAGCTGATAACACGGTGATTAACAGTCACTGTCCAGGTAGTCTCTAAGCCTTAAGTCAAAGCTGATCGTATCTCAGCTAAGACTTAATCTATAATTTATTTAAAATACCTCATTTATTTCCCGTCATTTATTTTCCTTGGAACTTGCGAAACTTTCTTGAAAAGCCAAAATGACCTTTCCACTATCCCACCAACTCTGGCGGTTGAAATGAGCGTGTTTTCACAAAAACGACTCATCATTGTGATAATGACTATCGTCATAAATTGCTATTTTTATCACAAAAACCAAAATTTGTGTGTACTTTATCACTACACTCCATATCTTCACTTTTAAAACCCACTATAAGAATAAAATGCGTATCTGAACTCTTTTTAAAACACACTCACTCTCTCACTTTTCACTTACCTTTCTCTCTCTAAAATCCTTCTCTCTACCAACTTCATCTTCTTCAAAAATCTTTCTTCAAACCCTAACCCTAGATTCTTCTGGTACTTTCCATCTCTTCTTCTTCTTTCTTTCTTTTGTTTTCTGAGTTCTTAACATATCATTGATTACTTGAGAAATGGCTTTGAACCCAGCAGCTTGGATGCCTCCTCGGCGTTGTTTCTCCGAATGAAGAACCAGGGCTTGAACGATCCATCTACTTACTGCAAATGGATTATTACCTCTTCTCGCCTTCAACATACGAACCTTCAGTTGCCAATTAACCGAAGAGTTTTTCATGGGTATGGAGGAAAACCCAGCCGACCCATTTTCTCTTATAGGTAATATCAGAGGAGTCCCCATAGTTTTTGACTCGGAAACCATCACTTTTTTGCTTTTCCGGCCTCTATGACGGTTCTACAACTTACACCATTCTGACACCCAACGAGTCGGGTGGATTACCATGAGGGTGAAGTTCGCTTGAGCTTGCCTTCGATAGGCACAAGCATCGATTTGCTCAACTTCATTATGCCCTAGCCACGTGTTAGACAAATGCGATAATCAAGTGCGGGGTCATGATAAGATCACGGAGGCTCAGATGTTTCTAATGGAAGGAATTGTTGAGAACTGTGAGATGAACTGGGGAGCTGTTCGTAGAGTGTGTAAAAGTAAACATTGCAAAGTACAAGGAGAACATGGCATCTGGAAATCCTAGGCTCACTCATCACCTGATCATCAATCATTTCCTTCGGTCCATTCCTGCTTTTCAGCATCTACTCATCAACGTTGGTGACCTTGAACCTGTCAAGGTCAAGAAATATGTTGCTTTGCCGACATCGAGGCGCGAGCTAGTATTTCAAGCAGATTTGGTCGAGGCACCACAGTTCGGTCCAAGCCAGTAGGCCAAGAAGGACAAGGACCCAAGCTCTTTGTGTCATCCATCGGCCGGTGATGATGGTCGAAGTGAAGTTGCTCAACCAAGTGTTCGCCACCAAGGGGTCGGTCGTGGTCGGACAAGAGCTGGTCACCAAGACGTGGTCGGCTAGGCGAAGATGCACCTCGCAATGTTGATTGGTCGGTCCGATGTACAATAGGTGAAGTCAGCCGAAAGAAGGCAACCAAGGAGGAGGAGACTAACATCGGAAGTCGTATCTTGCAAAGAGACAGAGAAGGAATCATGCTCCCATCTCTCCCCTCCGATCCTAGGTCACCCAACACAAGCCCCATTAAGTTTTTTCCCCCAATTAGGAATCCTACTTTCCATCCTAGGCATTCCTATTACCAAGCTAATCCCGCACATCGATTCCACCTAACTGGTCTTCCCTATAGACCATTTGCCATATTTTTGTTCAGTTTCTTCTCTCTTTCCATGATGAGAAGAAAACTGACAAGCCCCCTGTCAACCCAATCAAATACATTGACCATAACCTCAAAAGGAGACCCTATGTCTTATACCCTGTCACTCCTAACCTCAGCCAAGAGGACTTAGTAGTTAACTATGGCAAATA
This sequence comes from Codonopsis lanceolata, assembly GCA_013146195.2. Lineage (NCBI taxonomy): Eukaryota > Viridiplantae > Streptophyta > Magnoliopsida > Asterales > Campanulaceae > Codonopsis > Codonopsis lanceolata. The sequence continues at coordinate 77,656,890 of CM028378.1, read as the reverse complement.
CTTTGATCCCCTTCCATTACTCTGGAACAACTTCTATCTCTCCAATGATAGATTTGTCCAAGATGAACTTGTCTATCTAGCCTGGACTATTTATAGTAAAGTCCATAATCTACCAGCTCTCCCTCCAATGATCCTTTCGTAATAGTGCACTGCACCGCTCAAGATGATGACATTAATCAGTGAACAACCCTCCGTTGAGCCGACAAACTAGCCGTAATCCAAAGAGCTGCGGACATGTTTAGGATGCGCTTAACACCGCAAACCAAGCTTACATCAAACTACACAGACGGATGGCCTCCATGCCAGAAGGAGCTTCCATGGACACAGCTTTTCCAGATGCTATGTCAAGTCATCCAGCCCCTGTAATTACTGAATCAATACCCACTGTTCCTCATGTCACTCCTTCAGCTGTTCCATTTGTTGTGTCAGCCATAACCACTCCAATTTTTACCTCAGCTGCACCTACAACCATCTCCACCTCAACTCTGCAACCTATCTCTCTTCCATCCTTCAATCCAACCATTGATGCCTCATCTTCCATTCCTCCTACAACCGTTGCTCTCCCTCTCTACCTACTTCAATACTTCTTTCAAATTCTTCAATCCCCCTTCTAGTTACTCTTCCACCAGCTTCCAACCTTGTCACCACTCGCCTTCCATCACACCCGTGTGGCCACTTTCACTCTCGCTCCAGCCTATGTCGGCCTTGCCCCAACCTATTCCACCTCGTGTCAACTACTCGCTCTTCTCGCCTCCGTAAATGTCGCATTGCTCTTCCAATCCCACTCGGTCATTCCATCCCTTCCCATTCCTCCTTGATCGATACCATTCCTACTCCTATCCCCATCTGGTCGGGCGCACTGCTTCCTCCAAATTGATGTCCCCAAATTGCTATTATTATCTCTTCAAATGACACTCGCAATCGCTTCTTCCTCTTCCAAATAGATGACATACCCTCTCACCCAATCGAGGCCTCCTTTGTTTGTTCTACCTCGATCTCTCTCTTAACACATCTCTCACCCCGCCGGCCGCCCCTTATCCACCATCAAGCCCACTCAACCCGAACTTTTACCGAAGATGCCTCAACATTTTTCCGACCATTCTTCTTTCGACTCTTCCTCCGATTCCTCTAAGTCCACCTCTCGAGGATGAGTCACTTCTTAGCCCTTCTCAATTAGCCTCGTAGGAAAGCCGAAAACAAAGTGGAGATTGTCTCCAAGGCTTTGCTTCATCCTACGTGCACCAAAATTATCTTTCCTCAAGACATGCCTACTCCTTCACCGAACCAAGCCCAAGCTCCAACCTATCCCATGGATGTCTTTTTTCCCACTCGACCTCGAGGATGCCGACATCCACACTTATCGCTTATTTGCCAATGATCCTCGCACTCTCTCACCAACAATTGCCGACCGCCTCCTCGGTTCTCTCTCTGTCACCAAAGCTTAACCTTCTATATACCCATCATTTGCACATGAAGTCAAGATTTACACACTGCACAAATCAGCCTTGCTACACTTCAACAAAGAAGTTGCTTCTCTCCGCCTCCCAAACCTCACCTGCATCATCACCACCGAGGCGCAAGCCGCCATTGATGCGGTGCTCCTCGCGAGGCCCATATGGATGACCGAGGACCATATTACTCTACCAACAAGAGTGGTCCAACCGTGTTTTCAATGCCGGCGACCTCGCTCAAACCATTCAGGAGGAGAAGAAGCAGAAAGCTCGAGCTGATGCTTACATGGCAGAAAACAAGATTCTCGTGGCCGCGTCAAGCCGATGCCGATCGCCTGCTGCTGACACCGAAGCCGTTTACACCTAGTAAGAAAATGTCAAAAAGAACCAACTCAAGAGCATAGCGTAAGAGGCCCAAGCGTAACCCCAACCGTAAATCAGAAGGAACTCGCGTAAAAGCGAACAAGTGCGTGAAGTCAAAGCAACAGAATGAAGTCAAGTTGGTCCATCGCTTGAAGCGCACTTCAAAACAACTAAAGGATCCACATCACCAAACGGATATTTCATCTCTAAACTCGAACAAACTTTTAAACTCCGTTTTACTTGTAGCTTACATTTGGGATTTTTCTTAAGTTTTCGCCATCGCCCATATATTATATGCTTGTTGCTCTAACATCACTATTGCAGATCTTTAATTTTTTTTTTTCTGCTTTCAAAGTGAATGGTTTTAAGCAAATAGGAGGAGATTGTTGAATCTTGCATAAATAGATTTGCTTAAAATCATTCCACTTGACTGTCAGCCAAGAAAATTAGATTATATTTGGTCAGCTGCATATCATTTTTGTCACCACTTATCTCAACCGATCTCACGCATTAAGTGTTAGTTTATCTTTCCTTATTTGATTGATCATACACTTGTACTAACTTTTTCCTACTTTGTGTTTCTCAGATATCCCGCTAAATAATATCTCACAAGATCCTTGAGATCTTGCCTCCCGCCAAACACATTTTCAAATTCAAATGTGTTCCTAACGGGTTGCTTTTGAAGACCTTCTATAAATACCCACCGGAAGCATTTGTGAAGACAAGAATTTTTCAAGTCAAGAAACCATCTACTTTCAATCTCTTAGACGTTGTCTTCAAGAAAACTTTAGCTAGATATTTCTCATTGAATATTTCTCTCTAGTTATTGTTTAGGCAAACACCGAGTGTTTCATTTCAAATTATTTAGAACTCGCCTAGCTTTGTCTCACGAGTTTGATTGTTTCTCAATCATTCTCCACAAACACCGGTCTTTTGTTGTACACGATCCATTAGAGATCAAATAGATTTTAATAAAATTAGTGCACTTCAAAAATCCAAGTCTCGACCAACTTGGTAGTGGACGTAGCAGCTTATCTGTGAACCACTTCAACCGATTTGTCACTGCCTCTTATATCTTGCAAACCGACTCAACACTTAAGAAGTTTTTCAACTAATTATGCCGCTTAACAACAATTGCTTACTTAATTGTTCAGCTAGTTTGTATTTAAATTTCTTCTATAAATACAAGGATCTAACATTAAAACGATTTCTTTTGAAAACCGTTGTGTCACCACCGACCAACTTTCTTCACCTTAAAGATTTTCAAAGTGTCGCCTAACCGACCTATTCTTCACCGATTGACAAGATCAAGTTTTCCACGAATCTTTAAGCTTTACAAATCAACTTTCAAAGTTTTTGGCTATTCACT
>CM028378.1:77579001-77653607 GCA_013146195.2 Codonopsis lanceolata | reverse complement strand
GAAGTTAAGTTGCGTTAAGGATTGGAGTTAAGAATACGTTACATTAGAAAAAGTTAAGCTTAAGAAGTTAAGTTAAGTTAAGTTAAGTTAAGTTATGTTTCGTTAAGAATTTAAGTTAAGTTAAGTTGCGTTGCGTTGCGTTAAGTTAAGTTAAGTGCGTTAATTTAAGTTAGAGATTTAGGGTATGTTAAGTTAAGTTATGTTAAGAAGTTGCGTTCAAGTTAAGTTAAGTTAAGTTAGTTAAGTTACATTAAGTTCGTTACGTGCGTTAATTAAGTTAAGTTAATTTAAGAAGTTAGAAGTTAAAGTTAAGTTAAGTTAAGAGATTAAATTCTTTAAGTTAAAGTTAAGTTAAGTTAAGTTAGGGAATTAAGATTGGAAGTAAGAGATTAAGATTGAAAGTTAGTGGATTCGGTTAAGTTCGTTAAGCTAAGTTAAGTTAAGTTAAGTTGAGATTGCGTTAAGTTAAGATTGAGTTGCGTTACGTTTAGTTAGAGTTAAGGAGTTATGCTAAGTTAAGTTAAGTTAAGATTGCTAGGATTAAGTTAAGTTAAGTTAAGTTAAGTTAAGTTAGTAAGATATAAGTTAAGTTAAGTTAAGGAAGTTAAGTTGCATTGCGTTTAAGTTAAGTTAAGTTACATTACGTTAAGCTAAGTTAAGAAGTTAAGTTAAGTTAAGAAGTTAAGTTAAGTTGGAGTAGGTTATGTTAAGTGCGTTACAGTTAAGTTAAGATTTATGTTAAGTGCGTTAAATTACTTAAGATTAAGTATATGTTATGTTATGTAAATTGCGTACGTTAAGTTACTTTAAGTTAAGATTTAAGTTACATTAAGATTGCGTTGCGTTATGATTAAAGTTGAAGTTAAGTTAAGTTAGAGTTAAGAGATTAAGTTAAGTTAAGTTAAGTTACGTTAAGTTAAGTTAGGTTAAGTTACGTTAGTTAAGAAGTTAGTTAAGTTAAGTTAAGTTAGAAGTTAAAGTTAAGTTAAGTTAAGTTAAGTTAAGTTAAGATTAAAGTTAAGTTAAGTTGCGTTGGTTAAGTTAAGTTAAGTTGAAGTTAAGTTAAGTTAAAGTTAAGATTAAGTTAAGTTAGGGTAAGTTAAGTTGGGATTAAGTTGCGTTACGTTGAAGTTGCGTTACGTTTAAGTTAGAGTTAAGTTATGTTAAGTTATGAAGTTAAAGTTAAGTTAAGCTAGAAGTTAAGTTAGGATTAAGTTAAGTTAAGTTAAGTTAAGTTAGAGTTAGAGATTAAGATTACGTCATTTAAGTTAAGAAGTTAAGTTACATTACGTTAAGTTAAGTTAGAGATTAAGTTAAGTTAAGATTAGGGTAAAGTAAGTTAGAGTTAGAGATTAAAGATTGAATTAAGTTAAGTTACGTTAGGAAGTTAGAGATTATCTTAAATTCGTTGCAGTTACGTTTAAAGTTATGTTAAATGCGTTAAGTTAGCAAGTTAAGTTAAGTTATGTTATGTTAAGTTAAGTTACGTTCGTTAAGCTAAAAGTTAAGTTAAGTTAAAGTTAAGTGCGTTAAGCTAAGTTAACTACGTTACGTTAAGTTAAGTTAAGTTAAAGTTACGTTAAGTTAAGCTAAGTTAAGTTAAGTTAAGTTAAGTTAAGTTAAGTTACGTTAGTTGAAATTTAAGCATGTTACGTTAAAGTTAAGTTAAGTTAAGCTAAGTTAGGAGTTAAGTTAATTGCGTTAGCGTTAAGAAGTTAAGTTAAGTTAAGCTGAGTTAAGTTCTTAAGTTAAAGTTAAGTTAAATTTAAAGTTAAGTTAGTTAGAGATTAAAGTTAAGCGTTAAAGTTAAGTTAAGTTAAGTTAAGTTGAGTTAAGTTAAGAGAGTTAGGAGTTAAGTTAAGAGTTAAGTTAAGTTACGTTAGTTTAAGTTAAGTTAAAGATATTAAGTTAAGTTGAGATTGCTTTAATTCGTTAAGTTAAGTTAAGAAGTTAAGTTAAGTTAAGTTATTTAAGTTAAGTTAAGTTAAGTTAAGTTAAGTTAAGTTAAAGTTGAGATTAAGTTAAGTTAGAAGTTAAGTTAAAGTTACGTTAAGTTAGAGTTGAGTTAAGTTAAAGTTAAGTTAAGTTAAGTTAAGTTAAATTTAAGTTAAGTTGAGTTAAGTTAAGTTAAGTTACAGAGATTAAGTTGAGTTGTTAGTTAAGTTAAGTTAAGTTAAGTTAAGTTAAGTTAAGTTACGTTAAGCTAAGTTAAGTTAAGTTAAGTTAAGTTAACTTTATGTTACGTTAAGTTAAGTCAAGTTAAGTTAAGTTAAGTTAAGTTAAGTTAAGTTACGTTAAGTTAAGTTAAGTTACGTTAAGTTAAGTTGTAATGTGAATGTTTTAATTTTTGAATTATATTGATGCTAATCATTTTAATTATTGATATTATATTATTAAATTAACATTTCAAATATTATTTTTATTTAATTTCAATTTAAGTTAACGTTACGTTACGTTAAGTTACGTTAAGTTAAGTTAAGTTGTGGATGTTTTAATTTTTGTAATTATATTGAAGGTAATCATTTTAATTATTGATATTATATTATTAAATTAACATTTCAAATATTAATTTAATTTAATTTCAATTTAAGTTAACGTTACGTTACGTTAAGTTACGTTAAGTTAAGTTATGTTAAGTTGTAATCTGAATGTTTTATTTTTTTTGTAATTATATTGATGATAATCATTTTAATTATTGATATTATATTATTAAATTAACATTTTAAATATTAATTTATTTTAATTTCAATTTAAGTTAATGTTACGTTAAGTTACGTTAAGTTAAGTTGTAATTTGAATGTTTTATTTTTTGTAATTATATTTATGCTAATCATTTTAATTATTGATATTATATTTCAGCGACGGAAAATTCCGTCGCTAATAATGTAAAAAAAATTTAAAAAAAAACCCCAAAAATACTATTATTATAAATTTTTGTACCTGATAATATAACAATTAATACAAAACTGAAGATACAAAATAAACAATAATATAAACCAATTTAAAAACATCAAACTGTAAATGTTATTACAACAATCCATGTAAATTATACATAATAATTAATACCAAAAACTTGTTTCTAGAGTTAACTTGTAAATTTAAACTTGTACAAATCCATGTAAACTATATCTAATAAAAAAAACTAAAAATAAAATTAAAAAATCCTACGACATGAGTATAAAAAAAAACTTCATCTTCACGGCAATCAGCTAGAAAACCTGTCTAAGTAAAATTACTATTTTGATTAAAAATCAACAAGAAAAAGTAAGTCATTGTTTTCATATGATCAAACAAGAAGTTTTAGAAGCTTACCATAGAAATACATTTATGGCATAATCATCATTTCTTTGCTTTTTTTGCTGGATGAACCTAAACATGTACAAGTTATCCAAAATCAATTAGTTAATAATAATAACAAAAAGGGTCAAACCCTATTTCCCCCACCCCCAATATGAGTATTAAACCAGAGGAATGGAAAAAGAAGAAATGGAATGAATGTTGCTTGAAAGTAAGCACGTTCGATTTCAAAGTCCCCCAACGTACATACAGTTATGTTGTTCGGTTTCAAAGTCAATTAAACTACAACCATGGATTTCATAGCATCAACATGGCTACCTAGCTAACAAGCATACATAAATCGATGTTTAAACATTAATACACTAAATTTACACTAACACCCCCTTTGTTTCTTACCATTTACACTAACACCCCTAAGCGTACATACGTTATCTTTTTGGTTTCAAAGTCAACTAAACTACAACCATGGATTTCATAGCATCAACATGGCTACCCATCTAACAAACGTACATAAATCGATGTTTAAACATTAATACACTAAATTTACACTAACATCCGTTTATTTCTTACTATTTACCCTAACACCCCCTAAACGTACATACAATTATGTTGTTCGGTTTCAAAGTCAATTAAACTACAACCATGGATTTTATAGCATCAACATGGCTACCCATCTAACAGACGTACATAAATCGATGTTTAAACATTAATACACTAAATTTACACTAACACCCGTTTATTTCTTACTATTTACACTAACACCCCCTAAACGTACATACAGTTATGTTGTTCGGTTTCAAAGTCAAGTAAACTAAAACCATGGATTTCATAGCATCAACATGGCTACCCAGCTAACAAACGTACATAAACCGATGTTTAAGCATTAATACACTAAATTTATACTAACACCCCTTTAATTCTTATCATTTACACTAACACCCCCCTAAACATACATACAGTTATGTTGTTCGGTTTCAAAGTCAAGTAAACTAAAACCATGGATTTCATAGCATCAACATGGCTACCCAGCTAACAAACGTACATAAACCGATATTTAAGCATTAATACACTAAATTTATACTAACACCCCTTTAATTCTTATCATTTACACTAACACCCCTCAACGTACATAAAATTATCTTTTTTGGGGATAGGGGTAGGGTAGGGTTGGGGATGGGGATGGGGATGGGGTTGGGGTTGGGGTTAGGGGTGGGGGTGGGGTTAGGTTTAGGCGGGTTAAGTTTAGGGTTAGTGTTATGGTTTAGGTTTAAGGTTAGTGTTACAAATTAGGTTTATGATTTAGGCTTAGGTTTAGGTTTTAGGTTTAAGGTTTAAGTTTTAGGGTTAGGGTTAGGGTTATGGTTGGGGTTGGGGTTGGGGATGGGGTTGGGGGTGGGGGTGGGGTTGGGGATGGGGATGGGGATGGGGATGGGGTTGGGGTTGGGGTTGGGGTAGGGGTGGGGGTGGGCGTGGGGTGGGGGTGGGGTTGGGTTTAGGGTTAAGTTTAGGGTTAGTGTTAGTGTTATGGTTTAGGTTTAAGGTTAGTGTTACGAATTAGGTTTATGGTTTAGGTTTATGTTTTAGGTTTAGGTTTATGGTTTAGGTTTAGGTTTAAGGCTTAAGGTTTACGTTTTAGGGTTAGGGGTTGGGGTGGGGTGGGGGTGGGGTGGGGTGGGGGTGGTTGGGGTTAGGTTTAGGTTTAGGTTTAGGGATAGTGTTATGGTTTAGGTTTAGGTTTACGTTTTAGGGTTAGGGTTAGGGTTGGGGGTGGGGGTGGGGGTGGGGTTGGGGTGGGGTTGGGGGTGTGGTTGGGGTTAGGTTTAGGTTTAGGGACAGTGTTATGGTTTAGGTTTAAGGTTAGTGTTACGAATTAGGTTTATGGTTTAGGTTTAGGTTTAGGTTTTAGGTTTAAGGTTTACGTTTTAGGGATGGGGTTTAGGGTTGGGGTTGGGGTTGGGGTTGGTGTTAGGTTTAGGTTTAGGGATAGTGTTATGGTTTAGGTTTAGGTTTAGGTTTTAGGTTTAAGGTTTACGTTTTAGGGTTAGGGTTAGGGTTAGGGTTTAGGGTTGGGGTTGGGGTTGGGGGTGGGGGTGGGGGTTGGGGTTGGGGTGGGGGTGTGGTTGGGGTTAGGTTTAGGTTTAGGGATAGTGTTATGGTTTAGGTTTAGGTTTAGGTTTTAGGTTTGAGGTTTACGTTTTAGGGTTAGGGTTGGGGTTGGGGTGGGGGTGGGGTGGGGTTGGGGTTAGGTTTAGGTTTAGGGATAGTGTTATGGTTTAGGTTTAAGGTTAGTGTTACGAATTAGGTTTATGGTTTAGGTTTAGGTTTAGGTTTTAGGTTTACGTTTTAGGGTTGGGGTTGGGGTTGGGGTTGGGGTTGGGGTTGGGGTTGGGGTTGGGGTTGGGGGTGGGGTGGGGTGGGGGTGGGGGTGGGGGTGGGGTGGGGTTGGGGTTGGGGTGTGGTTGGGGTTAGGTTTAGGTTTAGGGATAGCGTTATGGTTTAGGTTTAAGGTTAGTGTTACGAATTAGGTTTAGGTTTATGGTTTAATCATTCTATTTTTCACCTACTTCATTTTTTCATCTAGACGATGGGAAATTGCATTCAATATGTTTTCAATCAAGAAAGATAGTACTTCCAGACCAAAAAGAAATCCACCTTTTGCTTACTCAACCAAATTCATTTTCACAATATTCTGCCTAAGGCATACATCATCATGCATTCAATCTAAATGGGTAAGTAAGGCTAGTTTTACCTTTATAGAGTTATCTGCAGATGAAAAATGAAGCATATTCAATTCAAAATCAGAATCTATGCCCAGCATATATACTAGCAGTACCACGCCCAAGCTTCGGAATTAGGCATATTCAATTCAGAATCTATGCTAGTTTTCACAAATTTAATTCTAAGGCATCAATTCCATTTTTCCAAGCCCAGCATATATACTAGCAGTACAAGTCTAAGCTCTGAATTCCACACACTAAACATGTGCATATTCAGTACATTAGAAGTAAAATAAAAAATCTCAAATTGTACCTCAATTATGCGAGTCAAAATCCATGGATCTTATTTATTACCCCATTAACCCAACTAGGTAACACCCATAGGCCACCTTGCTCAGAAAATTCATCGCAAACTTGACTTTCAAAGAAATGCAGAAATTCAAGAGAAAAAAGAAGAAATGAATACGATAAAACCTGGTATCATTCTATGGCTACCTTAGGCGTGCACTTGGGGTTCTTGAGCATCACACCCAATCACACAATTCAAAGAGAAGCAAAGGCGATTCTTTGAGCAGAAAACTTGAATTATTAATCTTCTAGCATCATTGAATTGAAAGCATTACAAGGACTTATATAGGCTTATGCTAGACCTAAATCCAAAAGGACAAAACCACATTATGGTTCCAAACTGATGTTTGTAAATATCAAATGAAACTAAAAGGGAATTCAAAATAGAATTAGTTCTAGATAATAGAAGCTGGTGGCAACAATTTTGAACAAGCAAAAGGAGATACATAACAGAAGACAAACAATATACTGATTTACACAACCCTCCCCTTCCTTCCCTCCACCCCCACCCCATCAAATAAAAGAGAAGAAATTATCTCTCTGTGAGCATACTATAGTAAGACACTGTTGGAAAAAAGAAAAGAAAGTAAAAATCAATTGTTGTTTCCTTGAACACTTACCATTCACATTGAACTTTCAATGAAGTAGTTAAGTAAAGAAGATCCATGAGATTTTATCGGTTACACTATCATTAAAGAAGTTTTACCAAGTGTCAATCACAACTTGTTTGTCAAATGTGAAAATTGCAGACATTTAAGCACTAACAAATTGGGTAGTCTCTTAGTTCAACCAATGCTGGAATAAATATCAAATAAAATTATTCATCTAATTTCAGTATGAAATCTAACTCAAACAACAGAAAATGAATGGGAGATACTCCAAGTAATAAAAGCAACCAACAATGGTGAAAGTGATATGGGATTGTTAGAGTTGAGTAAAGAAGATCCATGAGATTCTACCCGTTACATGATCATTAAAGAAATTGAAATGAATGTGAGATATCAATCTTAACTTGTTTGTATCAATAATAACTTGTGTTGTCAAATGTGAAAATTGCAGACAATTAGGCAATATCAAATTGGGCTCTCTTATTTCAACTAATGCTGGAGGATTCTTCTTTTAGATATCCCAGTTGAAAATGAGTGAGAGATATAAGAACAAACAATCCATGCGAAATACCTCTTTAATGCCGCTCTCCTCCAAATCATCTCCATGGAGCAACGACTGTCATGGTATTAAAATCTATGCATTAACTTGCAAGCATGGTTGTAAACCACATCAAACCAAGGTTTTCAGTATTTTAACAGATCACATATTACTGAAACTTGATTTACTTTCCAACAGAATTCATCTTCTTTTGTATTATTTCCAGCCAACGAATAATAACTGCCGAACCCAAGGTTAAAATACTGTAGACTGGAATGGAATAATAAGAACAAACCTTGATGTCCAATTTCAAGTACAATGATGGAGCTTCTTCCCACTGTCCAGCCATCTTTTGTATATCATCATGGGAGAAACCATGTACATTCCTAGCTGCGCAACCCTGAAATTTCACAAAGGTTTAACGAAAACAAATCATTTTTTAAGCTAAGTTAGCTTGTATTATCAGATGGCTAAAGAAAAAACCAAACAAACTTTATACAAGTAATAAATCTTTTGAGGCATGCTAATGCTTGTCTCGTTGTAAATTGTTATAGTTTACGATCACAAAATAGGAAAGTAAAATATGATATCTAACTCACCGCTGGATCCTTGTATGCAGCCTCCAACAAGTAAACTTCATAACCTGATCTCTGAAAAGATTTTGGTTGAAACAATAAGCAATGAATTCTATCTTCTTTATATTTGATAGAACAATGAGATCAGCTAGCATTGACTTTGTAAGCAAATAATTCAGTAATCCAAGTATCAGTGCCTCCTAATAGCAAAAGCAGCAGTGATATGACCTACCCTAGCAGCATTGTAGCATTTAGACAAGATTTTAGGATAAGTCACCGAATTGAGGTCACCAAAGTTTAGAGCAATAAGCTATATCTAGAAAGGGTATACATGTTCCTAATAACTCTTACCATTTGGCAGTTCATATGGCCAAGGAGCTCTAACTATCGCATATAAGGTTCAATATTGGGCATCCAAATTGAGTTGCAGTATGGGCTTGAGGGGCCGGACCTTTCAAATACGGGCAATATTTTTGGAATGACTGAAAACTTGAAGATTTTATTCTTAGTGGAAAATCAGATGATCAACCTAACTTCACCTTTGTTTATGGTTATTCTATTATTCAATTTCCTTTAAAACATTAATTAACATATTTACAAAGCTTTACCGAGAATTGGCCAATTTCAACTCCCAGGACCAACCAGACAAATAGTTAACCATTTTTCGAATTCAAAGAAGATATAACCAAATAACTCAAGCCCAAAGTCACTGATCATTAAGGGGGGTTGCTGGGATGAAACAAGCACTACTTAATAACATAACCTTCAATTTCATCAAAACCAAAACGCAGAACATAAAACATATATATTGCCATGCGAAATTAGCCCAAGATGCTATGTCTGAATTTCAGTAAAACTCTTTTAGATATAAATTTCGTAACATACAAATTGATTCTTACAAGATTTGAGGTGAACCGCGGACCTCTTCTCTTTGTTCTTAATCATCGACGGAAGTATGGCGGCGGCGGCCTTCCCTGCTACGGCTACTAGTGCTTTTAAGCCGTCTTCCAACACCATTATCATCGTCTTCATCGGCGGTGGTATGCTTATCTCTTCTCTTTCGCGGCGGTGTCATGGTCGGAGATGGGAAGGTTGACATCGGGGATGGAGGATGATTGCCGGGCAGAGGAGATGAAGGATGGAGACTCACGAACGGGGCGGGCGGCGGCGGCCATGGGGCGCTTTGAGGAGTATTATGTCACAGTGAGAGAGATAAGAGACAGAGTTGATTTAGGGATTTCGAGGGAAAATTGGTTTTGGGCGGTGGAGGGAGTTTTAATTTTTCGCGACCATGAATTTTAATCCCAGTGACGGAAAATTCCGTCGCTGAAATTAATATTTGTTTTGAAATATTTGTTTTTATAAATAAATAATGTTTTGAAATATTTGTTTTTGTAAAATCCTTTTGTAAATTTAAAATAAATAATGTTTTGAAATATTTGTGTTTTTGTAAAATCTCTTTGTATTTATATATATATATATATATATATATATATATATATATATATATATATAGAAATATTATAATCATTTTAATAAATGATATTTTATTATTAAATTAATATTTGAAATATTAATTTTATAATATAATATCATTCATTAAAATGATTAGCATCAATATAATTACAAAAATAAAAATATTCACATTACAACTTAATTTATATATTAAAGAAAATAATAACAAAATTATATAAATAGAGTAAGTTCAGACTTTGCATGTGGTCATACTGTGTTGCATGTCTCTAGCACATTCTGTCGCTGAAATTAATATTTGTTTTGAAATATTTTTTGTTATAAATAAATAAAGTTTTGAAATATTTTTTTTTGTAAAATCCTTTTGTAAATTTAAAATAAATAATGTTTTGAAATATTTGTGTTTTTGTAAAATCCATTTGTATATATATATATAGGAAATATTATAATCATTTTAATAAATGATATTTTATTATTAAATTAATATTTGAAATATTAATTTAATAATATAATATCATTCATTAAAATGATTAGCGTCAATATAATTAAAAAAATAAAAATATACACATTACAACTTAATTTATATATTAAAGAAAATAATAACAAAATTATATAAATAGAGTAAGTTCAGACTTTGCATGTGGTTATATATTAAGTTAAGTTAAGCTAAGTTAAGTTAAGCTAAGTTAAGTTAAGTTGCGTTGTCTTAAGTTAAGTTATGTTACGTTAAGTTAAGTTAAGTTACGTTACGTTAAGCTAAGTTAAGTTAAGTTAAGTTAAGTTAAGTTAAGTTACGTTACGTTAAGCTAAGTTCAGTTATGTTAAGTTACGTTAAGTTAAGTTACGTTACGTTAAGTTAAGTTACGTTACGTTAAGTTAAGTTAAGTTAAGTTAAGTTACGTTTAAGTTAAGTTAAGTTAAGTTAAGTTAAGCTAAGTTAAGTTAAGTTAAGTTACGTTAAGTTAAGTTAAGTTAAGTTTCGTTATGTTAAGTTAAGTTAAGTTATGTTAAGTTAAGTTAAGTTAAGTTACGTTACGTTAAGTTAAGTTAAGTTAAGTTACGTTAAGTGAAGTTAAGTTAAGTTAAGTTAAGTTAAGTTAAGTTAAGTTAAGTTAAGTTAAGTTAAGTTAAGTTAAGTTAAGTTATGCGTTATGTTAAGCTAAGTTCAGTTATGTTAGTTACGTTAAGTTAAGTTAAGTTACGTTAAGTTAAGTTAAGTTAAGTTAAGTTAAGTTAAGTTAAGTTAAGTTACGTTAAGTTAAGTTAAGTTACTTTAAGTTAAGTTAAGTTAAGTTAAGTTAAGCTAAGTTAAGTTAAGTTAAGTTAAGTTAACGTTACGTTTAAGTTAAGTTAAGTTAAGTTAGTTAAGTTAAGTTACGTTAGGTTAAGTTAAGTTAAGTTAAGTTAAGTTAAGTTAAGTTAAGTTAAGTTAAGTTAAGTTAAGTTAAGTTAAGTTGAAGTTAAGTTAAGTTAAGTTAAGTTAAGTTAAGTTAAGTTAAAGTTAAGTTAAGTTAAGTTAAGTTAAGTTAAGTTAAGTTAAGTTAGTTAAGTTAAGTTAAGTTAAGTTAAGTTAAGTTAAGTTAAGTTAAGTTAAGTTACGTTAAGTTAAGTTAAGTTAAGCTTAAGTTAAGTTAAGTTAAGTTAAGTTGTTAGTTAGTTTAAGTTAAGTTAAGTTAAGTTAAGTTAAGTTAAGTTAAGTTGAATTAAGTTACGTTAAGTTAAGTTAAGTTAAGTTAAGTTAAGTTAAGTTAAGTTAAGTTAAGTTAAGTTAAGTTAAGTTAGTTAATTAAGTTAAGTTATGCTTAAGTTAAGTTAAGTTGTTGTTAAGTTAAGTTAAGTTAAGTTGTTAAGTTAAGTTAAGTTAAGTTAAGTTAAGTTAAGTTAAGTTTAAGTTAAGTTAAGTTAAGTTAATTGCGTTAGTTAAGTTAAGTTTTAAGTTAAGTTAAGTTAAGTTAAGTTAAGTTAAGTTACGTTACGTTAAGTTAAGTTAAGTTAAGTTGTTATGTTAAGTTATGTTAAGTTAGGTTAAGTTAAGTTACATTACATTTAAGTTAAGTTAAGTTAAGTTAAGTTACGTTAAGTTAGGTTAAGTTAAGTTAAGTTAAGTTAAGTTAAGTTAAGCTAAGTTAAGTTAAGTTAAGTTAAGTTAGTTATTAAGCTAAGTTAAGTTAAGTTAAGTTAAGTTAAGTTAAGTTAAGTTAAGTTAAGTTAAGTTAAGTTGTTAAGTTAAGTTAGTTAAGTTAAGTTAAGTTAAGTTAAGTTAGTTATGTTACGTAAGTTAAGTTAAGTTAAGTTAAGTTAAGTTAAGTTAAGTTAAGTTAAGTTAAGTTAGTTAAGTTTAAGTTAAGTTAAGTTAAGTTAAGTTAAGTTACGTTACGTAAGTTAAGTTAAGTTAAGTTAAGTTGTTAAGTTAAGTTAAGTTAAGTTAAGTTAAGTTAAGTTAAGTTAAGTTACGTTACGTTTAAGTTAAGTTAAGTTAAGTTAAGTTAAGCTAAGTTAAGTTAAGTTAAGTTAAGTTAACGTTACGTTAAGCTTAGTTAAGTTAAGTTAAGTTAAGTTACGTTACGTTACATTACGTTAAGTTACGTTTAAGTTAAGCTAAGTTAAGTTAAGTTAAGTTAAGTTTAAGTTAGTTAAGTTACGTTACGTTAGTTAAGTTAAGCTAAGTTAAGTTAAGTTAAGTTAAGTTAAGTTAAGTTAAGTTAAGTTAAGTTAAGTTAAGTTAAGTTACGTTACATTTAAGCTAAGTTAAGTTAAGTTACGTTACGTTTAAGTTAAGTTAAGTTAAGTTAAGTTAAGTTAAGTTACGTTAAGTTAAGTTACGTTACGTTTAAGTTAAGTTAAGGTAAGTTAAGTTAAGTTAAGTTAAGTTAAGTTAAGTTAAGTTAAGTTAAGTTAAGTTAAGTTAAGTTAAGTTAAGTTAAGTTAAGTTAAGTTAAGTTAAGTTAAGTTAAGTTAAGTTAAGTTAAAGTTAAGTTAAGTTAAGTTAAGTTAAGCTAAGTTAAGTAATTAAGTTAAGTTAAGTTAAGCTATGTTACGTTAAGTTACATTAAGTTACGTTACGTTACGTTAAGTTAAGTTACGTTACATTTAAGTTAAGTTAAATTAAGTTACGTTAAGCTAAGTTAAGTTAAGTTAAGTTAAGTTAAGTTAAGTTAAGCTAAGTTAAGTTAAGTTAAGTTACGTTACGTTAAGTTACATTAAGTTAAATTACGTTACGTTACGTTAAGTTACGATATGTTACATTACATTACGTTACATTAAGTTATGTTACATTACGTTAAGTTACGTTACGTTATGTTACGTTATGTTTCGTTAAGTTAAGTTACGTTACGTTACGTTACGTTAAGTTACGTTAAGTTAAGTTGTAATGTGCATGTTTTAATTTTTGTAATTATATTGATGCTAATCATTTTAATTATTGATATTATATTATTAAATTAACATTTCAAATATTATTTTAATTTAATTTCAATTTAAGTTAACGTTACATTAAGTTAAGTTAAGTTAAATTAAGTTGTCACGTGAATGATTTAATGTTTGTAATTATATTGATGCTAATCATTTTAATTTTTGATATTATATTATTAAATTAACATTTCAAATATTATTTTAATTTAATTTTAATTTAATTTCAAATATTATTGATATTTTATATTAATTAGAATTTAAGTTAAGTTAAGTTGTAATGTGAATGTTTTAATTTTTGTAATTATATTGATGTTAATCATTTTAATTATTGATATTATATTATTAAATTAACAGTTCAAATATTATTTTAATTTAATTTCAAAGATTATTGATATTTTATATTAATTAGAATTTAATTTCAGATTAATTTTCGTTAATTCAATAAATATTCAGCGACGGAAAATTCACTAAAGGTGACCCCGTCTCCGAATATTTCACAATTTAATTTCAGATATTTTTTTTTCGACGAATTTTTCCGGCGTCAAGGCACGGTTTCTAGTAGTGTTTTCACACGGCCTGACATCAGCTTTGCTGTTGGTATGTTGGGAAGATACCAATTAAATTCAGGAATGGATCATTGGAGAGCTGCAAAGAAAGTTTTGAGATACTTACAGGATACGAAGGATTATTGTCTTACATTCATGAAATCAGATCAATTAGAGTTGGTTGGCTATTCAGATTCCGATTATGTTGGATGCAAAGAAACTTTAAAGAGCACTTTTGGTTATGCTTTTCTACTAGCTGGAGGAGCAATCTCATGGAAAAGTGCAAAAGAGTCTATTATTGCTAATTCCACGATGGAAGTTGAATTTGTAGCTTGCTTTGAAGCTACAAATCATTGCTTATGGCTGCGAAACTTCATCTCAAGACTTAGAGACTTTAATTTTGTCTCTGAACCGTTGAAACTCTATTGTGATAATGCTGCAACAGTATTTTTCTCTAAGCAAGATAGATACTCTAAAGGGACAAAACTCATGGACCTTAAATATCTATTGGTGAAGCAAGCAATTCAGAAGAAACAGTTCATTGAACATATAAGCACAACACTTATGGTTGCAGATGCACTTACGAAGGGGTTACCTCCTAAGACTTTTCATGAACATACTTTAAGTATGAGTTTAGAGAGATTGACTGATTATTAATTTATCGTTTGTTATGCTTATACATTGAACTTCTATTGAGCTCTTATTTATGACATTCTGAATTTTATTTCTGTTTCCATATTTTGTATACTTTATGTGAATGGATAATTGATAACAGAAATAGTTCTTGAAGAAAGAACATTATTGGACCCTTATATCATTGCTTAAAAGGCCTAGTAAACTAAGTTATTTATGTTGTAGTACATGGAAGGAACCATGTTGAAAACCTGATAATATGGAACCGCTATGACTCTCATGGATAGCTTATTTTGCGAAGGTATTATGTTAACCATCAAGTTATTAATTTAGTAATTATGCGTGCCTTATGTTTTCAAGATTAACCATTAAAGGATTATCACTTTGATCAAGTGGGAGACTGTAAGATATATTTCTTGTAAGTTAAGAAAATCTATATATGGTCAATAAGTGAGAATCACGGTTGATTTGGAATTACTAAATTACAATAAATTTTGGTTTGTAAAAAGGGTAAGTTTCCTAAATAAACTCTACCTTGATGAACGGTTGAGATTAAAACCCTAATAGGAATTTGGTCCTCCTTTTGCCTATAAAAGAGATCTAATACTCATCATATTCATCTATTACGTTAAATCAACTCATTAGGGTTTTTAGGCCAAAAGGGAGAAACCATATTCTGCCTCTGTCTCTTTATGCTGCAGATTTCGGATCAAGGGCAAATCACTAGAAGCAATATGTCTTCATCAGGTATTTTGATTAAGAGTATTTTGTATGTTATTGTGATTATCATTGAGTTCAAGATCTAGGGTTTAAGATTATTAACTTACATCAACGAGGGACCAGAAGCTGAAGATGGTTTTCAAAGTTTAATGGTAGGAAAATCATAAGCTCAACTTTAATGGCTATGCATCTGAGTTTAATTCTTCTGTCCAATATCTGAGAAGTAATTCTCAAATGCATGACCAACCATCGTGACATGAGTGATTTGGTTCATTGATTGTTAGCACAAAGTTTTGTTTTTCTTCTTTTGGCAAAGTAAATTATATTTATTAAAAAAACATACACTCAAAACTTCAAAACATCCAAACACAAACTCTATTACAAACTCCAAAATTCACTAAAATACAAACTCCAAAACACACCTAAAAGAACTGATCATACTGCACCCCAGCTAAAGCTTGTTTAAAAAAATTACACAACACACAAAACAGTGGTTATGCCCCATTCTGGTCGAATTACAACAATATTTATCATGGAAAGACCTCAATGATGGAATTGAAGCCCAAGATTATAGTTATCTTGTAGTGACTAAAACCAGCCTCCAAGAATAATTTCTCCCATTCTTTCTCATTTCTCTCTTTTCCACAAACATGAACCATCATCATAATATCATACCTAAGCTTCATTTCGGTCATATCATCAGCATCTTTTTCACCATCTATCACCATTTCTATAATTATAACCTTTCCACCTGCTTTGCCATCTTTGGTTTGAGTAATGGCTTCTCTGCAATTTTTGAGTATCTTCACACAATCTTCGTCGCCCCAATCATGCATAATATACTGCCAATTAACATTTTTCATCAGAACTATATATGCAAGCAATACTTGAACATTTTCTAGTTTCGATAAACCATCTTCATTACAGAAATAAAATAATATCTAAAGAAGTTGAACTATGTCTTAATTCATACCTTAAGTAAAATGGCATCTGCATAAGGTATATACTGAAACATATCACCTGCAACAAATTTCAAATTCCGGCTCTCTGGCAAGTCAGCTACAACGTGTGGAAGATCCAATACGGTGCATGTCATGTGAGGGAAGGCCTCCGATATAATCTTAACTAAATATCCAGTTCCACCGCCTACATCAACTAGTGATGCCACCCCTTCAAAAATCTCCTTAGTATCTTGGACAACTAAAGTGATCATTGATGAATCACTAGCCATTCCCTCATTGAACACCTTGTTAAATTCTGGGTTCCTGTCCGTGAATTCCCACACCGGGATCCCATGAGCAATTTCAAAGGCTGTTGACCCATTTCCTTGGAACCACTTGCCCAAGAATTGCCATGGAGTTAACAAAACTGGATCAAGTTGTGATTGAACAAATAGAGATAAGCTTGGGACCTTATTTTTTAGGAGGAGCTTCGAAGCTGGAGTAAGAATGTAACCTTCTTTTTCTTCTCCGTGTTGGCTAAATTTTGTTTTTGCAAAGAATTTAGAATGAACTAACAAGCTCATAAGCCTGCGTAGATAATCTGTTTTATTGATGGGGAGTTTAAGAGATAAAACTAGCTCCTGAGTAGTAATAGGTCGGTTATGAGCATGTATTATATCTGGTATGCCTAATTCAACTGCACAACCAAGGGACATGGAACTTGCAAAATTAAATATATGTTTATAGATGTGGCGTTGAGCTTGAAATAACTCACTTGTTCCCTCTCCCTGCCCTTGATTGCTTCCCATCTCTTTTGCAGCAACGAACGTACCTGTCTAGTTTCCCTTCTAGGGTTTAGTCGTTCATGTTCTTCTCGCAAGTGAGTGGTTTTATGAGCGTAGAAAATATGTGTTGCAAACAAGTTGGACTGTTGGAGTTGTAAAAGCTAGATCTAATGTCATTTTTCACCACTACAGTTATGTATGGATACCGCTTTTACTGCTCTAATTTTGTTTTTGTCCTTTTTTCATAATATTTACCTTTTTCTTTCTATCATTAAGCCTACGGCTTTTCACGAAAAATGACTTTCGAAAAAATATTTTTCTTATTTTTTGATGTTTGTAATCTTAGAAAAATATAATTAACGTAAAAAAAAATCCAAGTCAACGAAAAATAAAAGTTTCTCTTCTGGAAAATAACTTACAGATTCATTTTTCATAAGTCATTTTCTAAAAGTTCGAATACTCATTCGCCCCCTTCCACAATTACTCATATTTACATATACGCACAATATCTCACTCAATAAATTGTTTAGAAATATAAATGGAATTTGTGCACACTATTTATAAATTATAGTTTTAATAAATACTCATTACGTCCTAAAATTTGTGTAAACTATATTATTTAGGGACGTCCCAAGCATTGTTCATATTCTTTTTTTAAATGTTTTTTTATATCAATTATCAAAATATTTGTATTTGTTAAATTAAAAAATGATTAACCTTATTGATTTATTTGACACGACTAATGATAAATTGATTACTAATGAAAAATTACTTAAAACTTAATACTATCTTATATTCAATATGAGTATTAATATTAGAATATTTTTTTTAATTTATTCACATATTATTTTCTGTAGCATTTTTCATGCATTTGCCAAACACTCGAAAATATTTCCCGGTACATTTTCAAAAGATTTACCAAATACTTAAAAACTAAATCTTTTCATTTTCTAGAAATCATTTTTTTAAAAACATTTACCGTAAAACAAATGGAGCCTAAAAGAATGTTGATTGGGCTTGAAATCCATCATTGGGGTCTTTCCATAATAACATTTTCATAATATTTACCTTTTTTTCTATATTTAGCACAAATTATTGCCTTCATCGTGTATCATTAAAAGAATGATGATGCGTATACCACCATCCCCACTACATTTATCATTTTCATACGCACCTCCACTAGCCTTAAGCTTGTTTTGTAAATTAATTTGTACTTTTTGGACTTTAGTTGCTGTTTAGAGATGATAGATGGTACCTTGTATTATGTTATTTATAGCAAAAAACTTTGTAAATAATTTTTTTTTCCTCTTAAGGGGACATGGGAAGGGATCGAACCTGTGACATCACATTTTGTGAAGCCCCATGTCTACCACTGAGCCACCCTCTTAGGGGCTGTAAATAATTAATAGGGTAATCTAAGATCAATCAAAGAGATCTTTTTTCAATTTCTTCCCCCTTTTTGTCATTTGGGTCTTCTTTCATTATCTTTTTCTTGCATAACTTGTGATTTTAATCTTACCCTAATTTAGATCTGGATTTAGTTGGAAAAAAATCTTCTTAATTGGACTGTTTGGCTTGTTCTTGATTGTCTTGCACTCAAAGATAGGTTTAAATCTGAAACTACTTGTTTTAATGGGGTTATGTATTATTTAAGGCAAACCATTTTGTGAGATGCATTAATCCATTTTGGTGGAGAAATATTTAATATCCTATCAAGTTTGCTGATCTAAGGATTTGGAGTCGGAAGAAGAAACTGAATTACCCCTCTGTATTTAACTTGTTCGTTCCGTGCCAAATCAATAAGATGTAAATGAATTTGGGGAAGAAGGCCTTGCAATCTTTTATTCAAATTATAGGGACTCAATTGCAAATTGTGATTAATTTATGTTTGAGAACATTTTAACTCTTATATGTGCAGCATAACGATATTTCTCTAACCGCATCTACCAAAATGACTGAGGCTTTGAAAATTGAATACTCTTAAGACCGAATTTTGAAAAAAAATTGTTAAGGAACTATTACTGAGAACGACCCATAATCGAGAGATCAATAGTGTCATTAACCCTATTTTAAATAATGATATAATGTATGGTTATATTTAATGGTTTTGAGTCTGTGGTCATAATTAAAGTAAGTAAAAAAATAAGGATAATAATAAAAATGTTTCCTAAATATGAAATTTTTGAAAGAGAACTCGGGGGGGGGGGGAGATTATTTTCCAACGACGAGTTTAATACTAGTATAGCTTTTATGGTGTTAATTAATGTGTAGTTATTAGAGGTGCCACCTAATTAAAAAGATATGAATGCATGGTGTGATTCAATTATAGTGTTTTGCTTTATGGATGCTAATTTTATGTAAGTGCATGGTCATAGGGCCCCACATTTATATTAAGAACCTGAGCCGAGAATGGGGGAGGGGGAGGGGGAGGGGGAGGGGAAGTGGGAGTGAAGATGAGGTATGGGTTTTGGAAGAGGAGGGAGTGATGGTGTCAGTGTCATGATGATGGTAGTGATGATAAGGTATGGGTTATTTTGATCTGCTAGCATTGTTTGAAAACAAGGGGTGGATGTGATGCCTTTATTTCTCTTTTTTCATCTTTTTTTTTTATGTTGTTTTCATTATTTCCATTTTTTTTTTAGAAAACAATAAATCTAAATACGTAAATAAAAAGGATACGAGATTAAGATGTCTATAATTGTCTAATAGATAAGGGGAAAATAGTTTTTTAATCAACGTACTAATTGAGGGTAACTAATTTAATCGCGTACTTTTAATGTGTCAAATGTTGACAATGTACTAATTTTGGGAGAAAAATATTCGAAGTGTACAAATAATGTGGACAAAATATCACGAATTTTGTTTAATTCCCATCCAACTTTGTTAATTACGAGATGACATGGACTTCGTGGCAAACTGACTAACTTAAGTGGTTGATTTGTGGATGTTCGAGGGCTAATTTCATAAATTTTAAAGTAAAGGTATTTCTATGTAATAATAGCCACTTCCCCTTTCATCTTCGTTACTCCCCCTCCACCCACTTATCATCGTTGTACCCTCTAGCCATATGATGACACACCAAGATCCTCGGCATCTTAGCCAGTGACACGCCAATATCCCAAAGCTTAATTGAAGTTAAGTTGTGAGAAAAATTAAATGAATCATAGTAGGATCGAGATTCAAGATCTCCTAGGGTTTTGATCGGGAACAAAACGTGAGTGGGGCATGTTTTGGATCAAACGACAGGGGAGCTAGTGCTACAACGGCGATGTCAGATTTGTTCAATTTAGGGAGGAGGGAAGCGAGAATGTTGTGGGTTGAGTTGAGGAGATTGCGAATGACAATTAGGGTTGTGTGAAACTATTTTTGCGTTGGTCTGTCGTGCGGTAGGTAAATGGTCGGCTTTTTCACTGGCGATGGTTGTGTTTCGTCTGAGTGGAAAAAAACAAGCAGGAGGCAATGGAAAGGGTCTTTAAAGGTATGACTGTGGTTTCTTGGTTAATAAATAAAGAATTAAGTCTCCAATTTCAAAAGATGAAAATAAAATTGGAGGAACCCATTTGCAAAATAGTTGTTGGGGAAGAAGACACAAAATTACAGTTTCTTGCCTTGAAGTGTTTGGTCTTCTACAATCTGTTTATATTTTTCTTATTGATCCCTTAGTTTTAAATCTTACGCACATGCCCCCACATCATCACTCCTTTAACGAAGCAGGATGCATCGAACTTAATAAAATTAGTGACATTTTGTTCAAATTATTTGTACAATTTGAATATTTTTCCCTCCAAAATTAGTACACTGTCAGCGTTTGACATATTGAAAGTACGCGATTAAATTGATCACCCTAAATTAGTACGTTGCTTAAAAAAATATTTTTTTCAGTATCGATAAGGTTTTTGTTAAGAAAAGAGAGATTCTTGAGTTGAATTCTCGATAAGTCATTTAACCTCTATTTTATTTTTGCTCTGTTAATTTACTTAACAAAAGATTTTGGGTTTGATACCTAGAGTAGTTGTCACGTCCCAAAAACCACCTCGAGGCGTGAACCAACTCACAACAAACTCAATCCAAAATAACTCAAATTAAAACACTTAGCTCATAGCGGAATAAACAAATAAGTAATATTTCAAAATATCAATGTTTGATACAAACATATTTTTATTGCAATTTTTGTAAAGCCCAAATAAAATACATATATGTTTTTATATCAAAAACCGTGCTCTCCGATAAACCTCATGCACATAACTGCTATCCAAATCTCGATCAAATCTCAACTACAAAACCACAAACTGTAGGGGGTAAGCTTGTGAGCCCAGCAAGAAAGAGGGTACACAGCACCACAGAATAAAACAAGACATATGATTCAAATACAAGTCCATGAATATAAAAATATGGACCAAAGATTATTAACCGAATGAACGATACCGAGTGTTATCAAATAACAACTGATCACAAGTGACAATTCAGTATACTAATCGCCATTGTGAGATTATTAAACGGGCACAACAAACACGGGCACTCAACAAGCTGAGTCCAAACAACAATATCCAAATTATTTATGGTCGTTCCACTGATCAGTATTACTAAATCATTCCAAATAATCAATTACTCGACAGATGATTAAAATAGTAGTTTCTCAATAATAAACATTGATTGTTAACATGAAATTATTTCAAAATCAAACCAATATCAAAGGTTTACCGATAACAATGAACACGTTTCAATAACAGAGTACGAATCAAACAAGAATATTATAGGAACAATCACGTGATTAAACTGGCATAAAATCAGTATTGCATAATCTCTCTTACCTCAAATAGGATCATATCTGCCAATAAAAATACGAAACAAGCCTTCCATAATAAACCTCGAGTCAAACCTGTAAATCAAAGGAGACAGATTAATTATCACGACTTAAAATTACAAAACTCGTAACATCTACGAAGTCTGAATATTTACGAACTGAAAACTGACGACAGAGCACACACACGGCTCGTTCTCTCCTCTTCCGTTCTCTCTGCTCACTGCTGGGGAAATAAAGAAATGAAGGAGACTTAAATCCAAGTTAATCTTCAACAAGACAAACAAAAGAGATGAGTCATAACTAGGGGTGGCAATTGGGTGTTACCGGTTAATTTGGATATTATCTAATAACACCCATTAAGGTTAATGAGTAGTTTTGGATATTATCCAATAACACCCATTAACCTTAATGGGTGTTATTGGATAATATCCAATATTATCCATTAATAAATGGGTATTATCCGGATAATATCCAATAAGGAATATCATTTATTATTTTGAGTATTACTTGCCTACTTATATTATGATTCACTAAGCATAACATACACACACAAACTCACTCAAACACACACACATGCCAAAAAAAACACACACATGACAAAAACACACACATACACACAATGATAAGTTAATAACTTAATATTCATAAATCATACTCCCTCCATCTCTAATTTATTGTCCTGATTGACCCGGCGCACCGTTTAAGAAAACCTATTTGACTGGATTATTAATATTGGTTTAATGTGTAGTTTCCTTTAAAGCCCATGTGCATGTGACACATAATTAAAATAGGGTGAAAAAGTAAGGGTAAAGTGGTAAAAGTGATGTTCTAAAAAGGTAAGTTTCAAAATTGACAATTATTTTGGGACGGACGAAAAAGGAAAGGAGGACGATAATTTAGGGACGGATGGAGTAATATTTTCACCAACTTTTCACGTTTAATAAAAAATTAATGGGCCCCACGTTCAACAATAACCAATATATTTTCTTAATTTTGATATTTATCTTTTCTTTCCTTTTTTTACAACTCAAATAAAAAGTGATATTTGCAATGCGACACTATTTTTATCACCTTATATATATAAAGTTGTCAAAATTTTATAATAGTCTTCATAGTTGTGAGATATAAAATATACGTGTTTATTGATTTGACACTAATAAATGATTATGTAAAAGTAAGAAAAAATAAAAAAGTCAAATACCTTATTAAAAAATTAAAAATTTATATTCATTATAATTATAAATTATAAATTATAAATAACAAACAAATATTCTTAATCCAAAACAAATAACAAATACGTTCATAATAATCAATAATTTTTATGATTACTTGTTTATATTTATATTAACTTTCAAATATATATCAAAAAGTGGTCTAGTCTAGTGGTAATAAGCTTTGTTATAAGGCAATTGTATATTTATATTAACTTTCAAATAATATATCAAAAAGTGGTCTAGCCTAGTGGTAATAAGTTTTGTTATAAGGCAATTTGATTTAGGTTCGAATCTCGCTAATGGTAAGCTATGCATTTAATTATTATTATTTTTAAGTAAAGGGTTGGTGGCGATTGGAGGCGGTGGCCAGTGGTGGGCAGCGGCGGGCGGTGGTGGTTGCCGGCTGGTGGCGGTTGGAGGTGGTGGGCAGCGGCGGTGGTAGGCGGTGGCCGGAGGTGGGAAATGACGGCGGTGGATGGAGACTGTTGACGGTGGTGACATTAGTGGATAAATCCGATGGATAACCGGTTAATTATCCATAATTATCCATTTTGTTAATGGGTGTTAATTGATAATATCCATTAACACCCATTAACCTAATTGGGTGTTAATGGATAATAACCAATAGGTCTTTTATAATGGATATAATAGATAACCCATTGGGTTGGATAAATTTTTGTCACCCCTAGTCATAACCACATGGCCACCAAATGTTTTAGACGAATGATATTACGAGCTAAAGCTTGTAATATTATTACAAGCTTTAACGTTAGAGTCGTTAGATGATTAAGTTGGTGATGATTTGAAAGTCCATGTCATTACTTAAAAAAAGTATATTTAATCTAACAGTATCGAAATCTAAATAAATTTGATCAAACAATACTAACACTAAAGCTTGTAATAATATCACAGGCTCTAACTTGTAGTATCATACCTCAATGTTTTATACGGCTATGAAGGGAAGAAGCCTTCAAATATAGTCAAAAACACAAGGCGGGTCCCTCACAAGCCTTAGCAACTAAGACTTCACCCAAGTAATATGACAATGCCAAAACAATTCTAACACTAGAAAACCATACTCCCTCCGAACTCACATTTAAAGAAAGTCAACAATATTTGTTAGTTAAATTAAGAAAAATAATGATATTTAAAACAAGCTCAATTTAATACTTAGTTAAATATTTCAAAAATGGTATTAAACTCATTTATTTATAAAAATCAAAGTAGATAAAATATCAGGGTTTTACAGTAGTTGTCCAGATTTATTTTATTTTTTTGGATCCTATCAATATTCCAAGTAAAAATTATATTTTATTTCTTTTTGTCTATCATTTTCATTGATTATATTTGTATGATTCTTAGACATATTAGTTAATTTTGTGATTTTATTTTGAGACTTAAATTTGTAGTCCAAACTGATGAAATTATTAAAATTCAAAGATGAGCTTTTGGTAAGTTATTTCAAACTAGTTTTTCTGTTGAAGATCTAATCGATGGATTAAAGCTTAACTATCTAGTAATCAGGAAAAATTAAATGAATAAATAATTAATGAGCTGGAAAAGGAGTTAAAATGATAACGAAAATTAATCTAAACAAACCGATCGTTCTAATATATATATATGATCCAACAACTTGAGATAACGTTGATAATAAAACAACTGATTTTTTTTGGTAAAGAAATTTCCTATAAAAGAGAATACTCTCAAATTTTTTATAGATGGGCTTTCTATTTATTTTTCATATTCTCAATATCCGAAAATTGCCAAATGAAGAAAAAAATAACAAAAGGTCATTGACCTTCATCAACCGAAAAAACAAAAATAAAAAATAAAAAAACTTAAAACTTAAAACAAAATAATATTACATTGTTGTACCATATTTTTAGTGTTGCCTCAAATAGGCAACACTAGTTAAACAAAAAAAATTATTTTTTGTTTTTTACTCATTTTTTTAAACTTGTTTTTTTCAATCAATTTTTTTTTTAAAAAGTTGGTTTGAAAAGAAAAAAGAATAACATTCTTTTTTTGTTACACTAGTGTTCTATTTAAGGCAACACTAATTAATTTAGTGTTGTCTCAAATAGTGATGAAAGGAACCCAAGATCTCCTAGAAAGGTTTTAGGATGAATGACTCCGTGACCCAACGCCTTCGAGATGACGCGAACCTTGGAATTGTGAATGACGCCACAATTGGGATGATTCTCCAACTGATAAGTCGAATTCAATTATAAACAAAAACGATGTTTATAATCCGAGCTTCCAATCCAGGACACTCAAATAAGAACACAATTTTCTAACCAAAAAATCAACTCAATTTTATTCATCAAAAATTCTACTCCCCAAACAATGTTTAATAATGCCTTTATATAGGCTTACAAAATAAATCATAATTCTTGTAGGAAAAGAAAACTAAATAAAAACGAAACTCTTAAACCTAAACTTTAGGAACAAGAAACCTAAATAAAAAGGAAACTAAAACCCTAAAAATACACAAACAAGTAAAACAAAAAAAACGGCAGCTTCTCTAGGCACCTTGCAGTCGCAAGCCCATGACCCCCTTGCGACCGCAAACTTCACAGTTTCTCCGAAAGTGCTGACTGGTCAAGATCGTATCATACTCCTCCTCTTGAAAAGGATTTGCCCTCAAATCCGCTCTTGGTTTGTCATTAAAGTGTCCTTTGATTCGAACTTAAGACCCATATCGTGGTCCATTATTTCAACCCTTTTTCCCTGAAGCAAACACCTCATCGTCCTAAACACTTAACAAAACTTTCTTACCCTTACTCTCAACTAGCATCCTCCTTTGGTCTTCATGCACTTGACTTGGCATTAGTGGTACGAGTGTGATTGGCTTCTAATTAATCATGAAGGAATATTTGTTGGTGAATCCATCATGCTTCACTTGACGATCATATTACCATGGCCTTCCAAGTAATAAATGGCTTGCATTCATAGGAACCACATCACATAAGATTTCGTCCTCGTAGACTCCTATACGAAATGTCACAAGCACTTGTTTCTCCACCTTCACTTCTCCACGATCATTCAACCATTGAAGTTTGTAAGGTTGGGGATGCATTGATGTTGACAAACCCAACTTTTCCACCATGAGAGTGCTAGCGATGTTAGTACAACTACCTCCATCAATAATCACACTACATACCTTATCTTTGATGCGACACCGTGTGTGAAAGAGGTTATCACGTTGATCATATTCTTCCTCCTTAACTTGCATATTCAACACGCGACGAGAAACCAAAGCCTCTAGATTTATAAAGTCCCCCTCGGCTTCAATGTCTTCTTGTTCATTATCTTCTTCTTCTACCACCTCATTGCCACGTACCACCATAACCCGTTGATTGGCACACTCACGCGCAACGTGTCCCCACCCTTTGCACTTGAAACATTGCACTTCCTTAGACTTCAACCTGGTATTTTCAGCTTTCCCTTGGGACTCTTGTGAAATTGTAGCCACTTTTGCTTCGGACTCAACCTTGCTTATGATCTTATCTTGTTGTTGCACCAGAGTTGAACTACTTGGACGAGTGGTACTCCTCCTCTTTTGTTGTTGCTCTCTCTTGACTGCCATGTGCACCATTTCACCCAAGTCCTCATATTGGTGTAAATCAACAATATCTACAATAGTATGATTCAAACCTTCGAGAAATCTTGTCATTGTTACTTCGGCATCTTCACCAAAATTGGCCCTAGCAGTCAACATCTCCATCTCCTTATGATAGTCTTCAACACTTTTCGAACCCTGTGTCAACTTCTGCAATTTATGTAGAACACCCCTATAATAGTGGTTAGGAACAAACCGATGACGCACAAGACGCTTCATTTCTTCCCATGTAGTAACCGCAGGCATCCCAATTCTTCTCCTATCAGCTATCATTTGATCCCACCAGATACTAGCATAGTCCACGAACTCGGCGGCAGCTAATTTGACTTTCCGTAATTCAGTGTAGGTATAACAATCAATACTTTCTCGATTTTTCTTTCCCAATCAAAATACTCATCTGGATCACTTGACCCCTTAAAAACAGGAATCTTTAACTTAATTGTTCCCCAATTATTTTCCTCTCTCCTTAGAATCTCTCGCCTTCCTCTACCATGATTTTCTCCCAAACCAAGCTCATTAAATTCTTCATCTAATTGGTTACCTCTTTGAGCTCTACGTTCCCTAGGTTCTTCCCTTCGCCTATCCTCCTCAAGTCTATCAAATCTCTCATCTATTTGAGCAAACTTAACCTTAACATCTTCCACGTGAGCGAGCATCGCCTCCATAAATTGTGTCGGATTAACAAAAGGGACCCCTTTAGCTAGAGTTTCGTCAGTCATGGTGATTGTTGATGATTCTCTCCCTTACGTGTATGCACTCAAGATCACAATTTTTTTTAAATAACAAACCCTAGAACAATTATGATTTCAAAATTGAAAAAGAAACACGATTAAACAAGGATTGATGATCTAAGTTCAAGACAACAAAAAGGATAATAAAAATCACAATAATTTTTTTAAAATAAGGTGTGAACAGTACCCGTGAATAGTACCGATGAACAGTAATCGTGAATAGTAACATTTTTTTTTTGAATAATAATAAACCCTAGAACAATTAGGGTTTAACAACTAGAACGATAATACACAAAATTTAAGATAGAATGGAATTACCGTAACTAGGATTGCTCTTATACCAAATGATGAAAGGAACCCACGATCTCCTAGAAAGGTTTTAGGATGAATGACTCCGCGACCCAACGCCTTCGAGATGACGCGAACCTTGGAATTGTGAATGACGCCACAATTAGGATGATTCTCCAACTGATAAGTCGAATTTAATTATAAACAACGAATCCACGATGTTTATAATCCGAGCTTCCAATCCAGGACACTCAAATAAGAACACAATTTTCTAACCAGAAAATCAACTCAATTTTATTCATCAAAAATTATACTCCCCAAACAATGTTTAATAATACCTTTATATAGGCTTACAAAATAAATCTGAATTCTTATAGGAAAAGAAAACTAAATAAAAATGAAACTCTTAAACCTAAACTTTAGGAACAAGAAACCTAAATAAAAAGGAAACTAAAACCCTAAAAACACCCAAACAGTAAACCAGTAAAACCAAAAAAAACGGCAGCTTCTCTGGGCACCTTGCGGTCACAAGCCCATGACCCCCTTGCGGCCGCAAGCTTCACAGTTTCTCCGAAAGTGCTGACTGGTCAAGATCGTATCAAATAGGCAACACTAGTATAACAAAAATATTTTTTTCATTTTTTTCACACTAGTTTTTTTCAATTGTTTTGTAAAATGTTTGTTTGAAAAGAAAAAAAAATCATTTTTTTGTTACACTAGTTAAGCTGCCAGACCCAAACAACCCATTTAGCGATCACAAGCCAGGGGCGTGATCCCCTTGACACGAGCACATGCTCGAAGTGAGAGATAAGTGACCATATTATACAGCGAACAGAGATATGCGATTGACTTCTAAGCGAGCATATCTAGTCGACAACTTGTTTATCCTCCACTAGGAGTCAAGTACGGAGCGAGCAGGAGATCTCCCCTCAACGAGCTCGTTGAACCTACTTGAAAATATTGATAACGGTCATCTGGACGTGGGGGGTTAATGCCGTGAAAACCGCCCCCACGTCCTCAAACATGGCCCAGTTAATACCCATGATCTATGCTTGGGCAAATAACACCCATTACTCGACAGTTAAGGTCGAGGGGTATATAAACCCCACTCAATCTTGGGGTAAATGTACGTTCTATTCAACCTATCCTAAACTCTGTCAAATTGCTTACTCACTTGTGTATTGTACTAATTCTCAAATCGGAATGCCTTTGCAGGGAAAGCCCCTACCTTAATCCTTAGCATTTGGATTGTCTTTGACAGGTTTGGAGCTTAGAAAACATAAAGCCCAGATATCATATAATTATTATTGTTACACCTTTTATAGGAAGGTTATTTTGGAGTTTATGCTTTAAATGAATTTTAGGGTTTATATGAATCATTAATCTAGAAGGATTGTGTGTTCTTATAACACAAGTTATGTGAGCCGTTTGTCTTGCCTCATAGAGACAGGACTGACCTAATTATAATCAGTGTTCTAAAACTCCCCACCTAGGCGCTAGGCGTCTTTCCACCACCGCGACTTTCTTAGTCGTCGCCTAATCGGCCAAGTCAGCGCCTACGCCAAACCCCGCCGACCTTAATTTATTTTTATAGCTTTGATTTTGTGGCGTGCGATGACCGGAGAAGGAAGGGGGCGAACTGGAGAAGGAAAGGGGAGTGGTAATGGTCAGGCAGAGAGGGAGGTAGAAAGAAAAAAGCTTTGATTTTGTGGATATTCGGTGGGCTGGGAGAGGGGATAGATTAAAGGGTTAGATCTAGGAGGAAAGAGATTGGAGGATGAAAAAATGAGGAGCATCGGTCTACCGGAGAGAGAGAGAAGAAAAAAAGAAATGAAGAAAAAAAGGTTGCCAGTCTGCCAGATAGAGAGAAGAAAGAAGAAAAAAGATGAAGAATAATGGGGCTGTCTCGGGACTCAAAATTTAGAATGAGGAAGGACTAAGGAGGATAGGTTAGATTGTGGATTGTAGGGGCAGTAGGTAGGTAAAGTAATTTTATTTTATTTTGTTTTTATTTCTAAACTTGGATGGTTTATTGCTTTGGGGTTGTTGGGAATTGAGATTAATGGTAGGTTTGTATATTTTTGTTCATTTTACAAATATAGACAAGTGTTTGATAAAATGACAAACATAAAAAAAATTAAATTTGTAGTGAATGTGTTTGATCTTTGATGTAAAATTATCAAAAAAATGGTAATTATCTCTTAATTCTAGGCCCCGATTATGCCCCGACTAGTCCCCTAGGCGCTAGGCGCTAGTGTGCCGCCTAGCGGTCAGCTAACGATTTTTAGAACCTTGATTATAATTGGTAAGGAATCCTTCATATTTGGTAAGTCCATATTTGATAAGATTTAGTCCTTCTTCATTGCATTAACCTACTAATATTTTATGGTAAGTGGTTTTCTTAGTCTACAAGATTTCAAGGTCAAGGATCCAAGTATAAATAAGAGGAGACATGTGAAGCTAAGAGACGTTACTGAGTATAAATTATACACAGAGTTATAAGAGAGAAAGAGATTGAAAAACTGTCGTTGCTCTAATCCTTAATGAACTGTTGAATGAAGCTACATCGAAGCCTTCATTCATTCTGTCACTAGCATTGTTTTTCAGTTTACATCTCCTACTGTTTTGTTAAAATCTTTTGAGTGTATATATCAGTCTAGGTAGTCTGAGGTGTTAGTATTATTCAAAGTCATATCTGTTTTATCTAGAGTTTTTCATAAATTCCACTTTGTTAGTCTTTCGAGTTGTATCAAGCTTAAACATATATTTTACTAGTGGAATATTTTCTACCATGAGGCATGATCAATAAGTATTTTTGCTTATTGACCAAAGGTTATCTCTTGTGTTCAGTTTCGTTCTTTCTATTTTGTTTTATTTATTTCCGTAACATTGAAATCTCAATGAACTCTTCAATAAACTCTTCATTGTAAGCTTCATTATAACCAGATCATATACAAAATAGTCTTTTGTCGTTTTATTTATTATTCTGTTTTTATCCTTGTTTTAATCATTCATTCAATTAGTATCAGAGCCAACTTTTGACGTACAAAGAGAAGGTCTTTTCTGATTTTAGCTATGATGAATGTACAGAATAATGACTATCACAAGATTCTCATTCTTGATGATACCAACTATTTTAGTTGGAAAGTTCAAATACGTGTATACATCAAATCAATTGATGAACGTGCATGGCGTGTCATCCTCACTGATTAGTCTACACCTTTGAACACGGGCGATGAAGGTAACAATCAACCTAAGTCTGAGATTGAATGGTTTAATGATGAGTTGTTACTTGCTAACTATAACTCTAAAGTCATATGTGCTATTAACTCGACTGTTGATCCTAGTATTTTTAAAATTATATATAATTGCACTAGTGCTAAGGGTGCTTGGGATGCCCTTCAAAGACATTTTGAAGGATCTGATAGAGTTAGGAGAACTAAACTTAGAATGAATATGACTAAGTTTGAGAATTTAAAAATGGAAGATTGAAAATATATCTTCCTACAGTACCAAAGTCCTTGAGATCTCAAATGAATCAGTTTCTTTAAGAGATCTTATGGATCTCCAATGAAAGATTGATGAGTAAGCTTATGAGATCTCTACCTAAAAAGTTTAATGTCTTGATTTCTGCTATAGAAGAGGCTCATGATACATCCTCAATGTGTGTCGATGAGTTGATTGGTATTTTACAAATTTTTGAATTAAATCTCACTCAGCAATCAAAAGGCAAAGAAAAAGAGATTGTTTTAAAAACTCGACCTAAAAAGGAGGAAGAGTTTCTTAAGATTTGCAATGAAATGACTGAATCTGTAAAACCCTGATATTTTATCTATTCATATTTTTACAATTAAACCAATTTTAATAGCACTTTTTGATATATTTGACTAAATAATATTTTGTTGACTTTTAAAGTTAATTTAGATAACAAGTATACTAATACTTTTAGTTTAATTGACCAAGACAAATTATGATACTTTTACTTTTAAAAATATTATATTACTAAAATAATGTATTTAATATTATTTATACTTGTGTTCGGTTTGCATATGTTAATATTGATACAATATAAGTCTTTGAGTTCAATTTTGTATATTAAAATAATAGTTCTTGTCTAATGTTTATTATAAATGATCCATTAAGGAAAGGGAGAAGAATTAATATAAGGTCTTTAAGGGTGGGTCCCTAATTTTGTTTCTTACTTGTAAGGTTATTGGTATAATTTGGCCGTATAAAACAAAGATAAATCATCTCCTCTTCGATCGGGTCTCCGTGTGAGACTTTCGGGTAGGCCACCTGTCGCTTGTTGGGACTCATCTATTATATTTATCTCTACACCTAGTATAATAGGTTTCTTTTACTCTTCTTGGTCGTCTGCAGAGCGAGAGAGCCGTGTGTGTTTATTCTTTTAGAGCGAGCCGTGTGTGTTTACGATTCTTTTGATTACGATTGATTAGTTTCGGTTTAGCATGAAAGTTTCGTGGATTAATTTGAAAGTTTCGTGGATTAATTTGGAACTAATTTTATACAATTCAATCGGTTGAATTTCTACCATTTTGGTAAGGGGATACTCCTTGTGTATATTAAATTGTTAATTATCGTTATTAACGATATATGGTATTATTATTGATCATTTTCGATCTTTAATTGGTAGTTGGTTGTTTGATGATGAGCCATGCTTTTAAGTATGTTCACCAATTGTAATTGTGACTGAGTTGTGATAAACAAACTTATATGGAATATGTTAATTCTAGATGTTATGTGATTGGCGAGTTTACTTCATTACTCGTCGTATTTGTTACTATTTTAATAGTCAATACTTGGAACAATCTTTGTGTGTGATACTTGGAACATTTGTTCGTGTTTGTTATATGACAAGAATCTTTTAGGGAAGTGTAGGGCGACCCCGGACTTGACATGGAGCGAAGGGTAGTGTGAGTTAAGTGTGGAGCTCTATGTGACCCAATCCTTCGCTAATGGCCATAGCAAAGGTAATACTCTTTAGTGGCACGACTAATGAGGTTGTAGGGACTTGGTCTCGTGTCGACTTGGTACCCGGGTGGTTAATAATCTAATACCCTTGAAAGTGATTGAATGATGAAATCTACAACAACAATGGGTTATAAGGTCGGAAGTGATTGGTCGAAGATGTATCTCGACCCGTGAACAATTGGTAAACTCTATGTGTTTTTATATCGTTCTTATATGAGTATGAGATCTTATTACTCGTGATGGGTCACTGTATTGACTGGTATGGGATAGTGAATACTTTGAACCGGCTATGTAGTAGTGAGACTTAATTGACTAATTGTTATTATTGCTTTTAAAACTGCTTCATAATAATATGCCTTGAATTGTTGCATACATATATAGCATACATGCGATCGGTAGAACCTTACTGAGTCTTAAACTCACCCCTTCCCGTTTGCATGCCCTTTTAGATTGCAGCTAGACAGAGAAGTTTGACATATGAAACAAGAGAAAATTAAAGCGCTCAACTTTAATAGAAATTATTTATGTATTTTATTTTGGATTTATTAAAATTGTAATAAAAATATGTTTGTATAAAACATTCATTATTCTGAGGAAAATATTATTTATTTGTTTCTTTCGCTGCGAGTTATAAAATGTTTTATTTGGGAAAAATATTATTTATCTGATTCGTTTCACGGTTAAAATGTGTGTAAGTTGGTTCACGCCTCGAGATAGCTTTTGGGGCGTGACAGAATCTGATATGAGTGATGAATATTTGGCTATGTTTGCTAAAAAGTTTGGTAAATTCTTTAAAGGTAAAAATTCTTCTAATTCTAAAAATACTAACAATGATTCTATGTCAAGAACTAATCCTAGCAAGTTCCAAGAAAGCTTAAGTGTAGCAAGTCAATGAAAAAAAAAAAGAACATTGATTATGTTCAATGTCATGCTTACAAAGGATATGGACATTATGGAAACAAGTGTGCTAATACACTCATGAAGAAAGGTAAGAACTTTACTGCTACATTAAGTGATAGTGATGAGGAAGAATCTGATAACTTATATAGTTTATTTTTTCATGAAAAACCTGTTCATATGAATCCTCTATTCACTTTCCCTGAAGAAATACCTATTCCTATGAATCCGTTAAGACTGCCCAGGAATGATGTCTCCAATGTATGCTCACCCATGCCTACATTGATGAAAACAGGTCCTGTTTCTGTTAAGTTTGATTCTTCTCCCTATTCCAAAGCTATTCCACAAATAAATGTTGACTCTGATGATGAAAATCAAAATCTTTTAAATGATTATAATGTTATGTTTGAAAAATTGGAGTAAACAAAAAGTTTTAATTGAAAATGAAGTTTTGAATGTTGAAAATAAAAGAATAAATACTTTGAATGATGATCAAAAAGAGGCTTTAGCTCGTATTGAATATCTATTAACCAGACAAGATCTGGAGTTTGAAAAGATGAAAAGTGAATTAGATAGATCTAATGGTACCATGTATAAAATGAATAAAGTTAAGGCTACTCTTGAAGAAATTTTGGAAGTAAGCAATGAAAGTAGAGTTGGTCTTGGTTATAAAATTCCTAAGGTTCTCATATTTGTTAAAAATATTAACAAATCTCTTATGTTTGTTAAAGAAACTAGTAAGTGCCCCTCTATGTCTTCAAATGATTCTACTTCTTCAAAATAATGTGATAAAAGAAGATCCAAAAGAAAGACTTCCAGAAAACGTAGTATGATCTGTTTTTACAGTTATATTAGTGGTCACATTAAACCCCATTGTTGTAAGAGACAAGCTGATCTGACCAAAAACATTTTTCAAAACTCAATGAATGCTCCAATGAACCTTCATTCCAAAATTTATTCATATTCTGCCAGATTTGCTTGGAAACAAAAATCCAGAATATTTTTTCATGTTACCTTTACTTCTATTCAGTTATTTAAGTCTAAAATTACAGGTACATGGTACTTTGATAGTGGTTTCTCTAGGCATATGACAGGTTTCAAAGAATATTTAATTGGAAAAATATGAAAATGTCAAAGTGGGTGTGTGACATATGGTGGTGGTGCACAAGGTAAAGTAATTCGTAAAGGTATTCTAAATTGTCAAGGACTACCTAAATTAAATAATGTGTATCATATTGAAGGTTTGACTGCTAATCTGATAAGTATTAGTCATCTATGTGATAATGACATACATGTTAGATTGAACAAACAAAAATGTGATGTTTTTGATAAAAATAACTTATGTATTTTATCAGACATTAGATTTAATGATAATTGTTATCTTGTTTCTAACATACTCATGTCATTCTTCTTTCATAAATGAAATTGACTTATGGCATCAAAAACTTTGTCATATGAGTACTAGGAAACTAGAAGAACGTGTTAAACATGAAGTTGTTAGAGGTTTGCCAAAATTAAACACCAAAGAAATGAAAATATGTGATGCATGTCAAAAGGGTAAACAAACCAAAGCTTCACATAAAAGTATTCAAAATTGTGCTTCTTCTAAATGTTTTGAATTGGTTCATACTAACGTCATGGGACCAATTGAAGTTGAAAGATTATGTGGTAAAAAATATACATTTGTTTGTATTGATAATTTTTCTAGATTTACATGGGTATTTTTTCTTAGAGAAATATCTGATACTTTTGATACTTTCAAAATTTGGTATAAAAAGATGCTTAATGATTATAATCTTATTATTGCGAAACTTAGATCTGACCATGGTAAAGAATATAAGAATTCATCATTCTCATCTTATTGTGATAAAAAGGGAATTTCACATGAATTTTCTTCTCTTAAAACCCCTCAACAAAATGGAGTAGCTGAAATAAAAAATAGAAACTCTGCAAGAAATGACTCGTGTTATGCTTAATTCTAAGAATTTGTCTAAAATATTTTGGGCAGAAGCTTTAAATAATGCATGCTATATTATTAATCGTGTGTATTTAAGGCTTGGTAGTAATATGACTCCTTATGAAATTTTAAAAGGAGAGAAACCTACTTTAAAGTACTTTCATATTTTTTTGGAGTATTTGTTACTTTTTAAATGATAGAGAACATCTTGCAAAATTTGATTCTAAAAGTGTAAGTGTGTGTTTATGGGATATACTACAAATAGTCGTGCCTATAGAGTATTCAATCTTAGGACAAGAACTATTATGAAATTCATGAACATTATCTTTGATGATCTATCTAGTTTGGGTAGAAAAAGTGTTGAAGATCACGTTGATGATCTACTACAAAGTCTGCAAACTTCAGAATCTAAAGTTATTCCAAGTGAAGAAACTGTTTCGAAAAATGTTGGAACGAATGAAGGCTCCAATGTACCTTCATCGAGGATTTCATTGAAGAATGCTGAAACAGATTCATATTTTGATGAAGAGAAAATAATAAGTGACAAATCCAAAGACATTCCCAGCATAATTCAAAAAGATCACCCGTCCAGTTTGATGATTGGTGAAGTAAGTGTAGGTGTGCCAACAAGAAGAAGAGAAATGGTTAGTTACAAAGACATGGTTAAATTTGCTTGTTTGTCTTTTGAATGCTTAAATGTTCATACTTGTTGCTATGTTTCTGAAATAGAACCTAAAAATGTGGTAAAAGCCTTAAAAGATGAACCTTGGATAAATACCATGCAAGATGAACTAGAACAATTTGTGAAAAATGATGTTTGGTACTTAGTTCCTCGTCCTAAATCTACTAATGTTATAGGAACCAAGTAGATATTTAAAAATAAGTCTGATGAACAAGGTAATATGATTAGAAATAAAAATCATTTAGTTGCTCAAGGAAACCTCTTAGTGCTTGTATTTTATAATATTAGTGTTCAATGAGGTGACATTGATGAATTCATTGGAAGTAAAATTGTTCTCTCACTCTCTCTCATATATTTTTTGTTATACACTTTCATATCTTTTAGTCATCCAGTAGGATATGCATTTTTAGTAATTATGTGTGCTCATTGAGATGAAGTATCTGTGTTTGCTCATGTATGAAATTCTTTTTTCTTAGAATTTCAATAATTGATCTATTCTGGAATGTGGGCTGAATTAGAGAATTTACATAAGACTTTTGATAAATCTTTGCATGCTTATCCGTGTGTAAGAAGTCTGGTATACTAGGTGTTTTCGTAACCTTTTAGAATTTGTTAATCCTTAGTGTGAGGACCCCGTTTCGAACTTTACCTCGTAATGAAAACAAGTGGTTTCAAAACTTAAGCCCGTAGAATACGCTTGGCCTCGTTGTGGACTCAAAAATGTATTTACAGAGTCTCTATCTCTATTTTAAGGTTAAACGGAGAAAAACCAAAAATATCAGAATGTATGGGTTTAGAGGCTAAATTATGAATTAGGAAGGGGTTAGGCACCACCCAACTCGCCCTTTCAATCTCAAAATTGGTTTTTGGCTAAAAATGTTCTTTTTATGTATTTAATTTAGATAAAACATTTATATATAAATATAGAAATACATGCGACAGAAAAAATAATGGAAAGCTTGTAACGTCTAAATTTTAAAATTGTAATAAAAATATAAAGAAATTAGACTAGAATAACGACTTATTTTATAGTTTATTTATAGGGAAACATGCAAACATTTGATATGAAGACATGCAAACATTTGATATGGAGGCATGTAAACATATTGATATGAAAACATGCAAACATTTGATATGAAGGCATGAAAACATATTGATATGGAAATATGCAAACATTTTATATGGACGCATGTAAACATTTGATATGGAAATATGCAAACATTTTATGTAAAAACATGCAAACATTTGATATGGGAACATGAAAACATTTGATATGAAGGTATGTAAACACATTGATATGGAAATATGCAAACATTTGATATGAAGGCATGTAAGCATATTGATATGGAAATATGCAAACATTTGTGTTGTGATGGTCGTGCCTATCGTAATAAGCTGCCTACGTATCCTTTTCAGGAATCAGAGCAAACGTAGTTCGGATGCTAGAGAAATAGTTTTGAAGGTGCGAAAAACATTTATGACTAACACATTTTGCAATGCAAGCAGTTATGATGCAACAATTTATGATGCAATGTAACACCCCGGATTCTTGCATGAGCATTGTGTGCTTGCCTTCATGCATTCTTGATGTTCATGAGCATGTTTACTTAGTCTATATATGTTTTAGAATCATTTATAAGTCATTCACAATGCTCTTAACATGTTTAGAATCGTGTTTGCATGCTTGTTGAATCGTCGGTTGAATTGCTTGTTTAGTTCTCCTTCTTTCCCTCCTTCGTTCGGATTGTTCGGGTGTTGTTTGAGGGTGTTTGTGATGAGTTTTAGACTCATTTTTGTTGGTGTTTGAAGCCCCATTGATTTGGCTAAGTGTTTGGGGGTCTTTTAGGTTGCATTTTGAGCCATTTTGGGTCTGCCGGGCTTGCTGTCGCAAGGTGGAATGGCCTTGCCTTCGCAAGGTAACCAGAAAATGGAGAGTTTGGCATGCAGGTACCTTGCTGTCGGGTAGGAAGGACCTTGCGTCCGCAAGGTCCCCCGACTGGTTTGCTCTGTTTTGCTATTTCTCGAATTCTACACTTAAACCCCTATCCAAAACCCTTTCTAAACCCCACCTAAACCTCCCTAACCCTCATTACTTGTGTCTTAACATTAGTAACATGTTTTAAGAGTGGATTAGTGAGTGCTTTAGTGGATTAATCAAGCCCAAAAATTAGATTTAAAGAGACCACATTACATTGACACTTGTCCCACTAGATATTTGACTTCACTAACACCACAATTCAGCCTTGGGACTCCTCATTTGCTAAAGCCCTTTTCAAAAACGTGAGAGAGAGTGTTCTTGAGGGTTTCCATGGCTCCTTGAAGCTTCTCTCTTGGTCCTCCTTGATTCCTTCCCCCATTGCTCAAGCCACTTCCACAGAAGTGAAAAGCTTGTTG
The DNA here is from genome assembly GCA_013146195.2 of Codonopsis lanceolata. Lineage (NCBI taxonomy): Eukaryota > Viridiplantae > Streptophyta > Magnoliopsida > Asterales > Campanulaceae > Codonopsis > Codonopsis lanceolata. The sequence continues at coordinate 77,615,435 of CM028378.1, read as the reverse complement.
AGAGGAGCATTTCCAACCGATTAATCTTTTCATTTGCTTTCTTGGGTGTACAATACATGTAAGTTAATTCTCTTCTTCTTTGTTTTAGTTCTCATTGACCCTAAGGAAACAAAGCTTATGATTTTTGAGGTCAATGAGGACACATATATGCTTCATATGCCTTCATCTTGTGGTTTGAAAATATGGACTAGTATAGAATGATTTTATGGTTATGAAAGATTGTTATACTCCTTCATCTTGTTTATTTAAGATTATGAAAATGTTAGAAACACTTATTATATGTGTTGCTTGAAGTGGTGCTATATGAGAATGCCCTAATTAAAGCCTACATGATATGTTGGTATGTTGTTATGTGTTCTATCCTCTAAATTGGACCCTATGTGACAACCCGACCCGGATCCCAAGACAAGATCCCAAGGTCGTGCCGTCAGGACAAGCTAAGAGACAGACAAGCACCTGCTAAGCATAATGGTGCGACTCAAAAGATGAGCCAACAAGCTCGAGACAGGAAGACAAAGCCATAACGACGAAACGGAATAATAAAAACTAAAACCTGCGGAAGCAAAAACAAAATGGGACCCGAGCTAACAAGCTCATAAATAAAAACAACCAAAGAGATAGTAAATCTCTCAGCCCAAAAATTCGACGCACGTGACGCAACATTAGACACGCGCAACAAACCATCGACAACTAAAGGCCGGCAAATCAACAAATTCCCAACCTGATAAACAACCACTCAACGGCTAAAACATGCCGGAGGGACAATTCAACTACAACAATAGTATTTCAAATGCTAAACCACCAACCAAGATCTCGCGACTAAAGCTGTCGGAGATAGAAACAACAATAACTCAATACTAGAATAAACGAGCCACACTTGCTCAAAATGACAACGAAATAACTTCTAAAAGATACAATAGCTCGGCTATACTAGCCGGCTCTCAAATACATAAAAATAATATACTACTATAATCTACCCAAGTAAAGTCTACATAACTTTACATTCGTGTCTCACAAATAAATAACAACAATAATAATAGCTCCAAGCTTATAGCCCGGAAGACCACCTGCTAGAAATCTCTATCCGAAGTCGTCACGCGTACTAACGGGATCACTGCACACACTAGGGAAAACAACCGCACGGAGTGAGTCATAATGACCCAGTAAGTTACTAAATGCAACTGTATGGCATATCACGTCATGGCATGGTATAATACACAAGCATATATAAGAATCATGGTATCATACTAGTATACCAACAAGAAACATGTACTTAATTATCAAAGCACATAAACTCACATAATCCACATAGCATAATATCTTTCATATAAATGTTCGTAAATAAACATGTGTAACAAGAAACGTAACTCGAACCGTTACAACCAAATCCAGGTCCAACACCCAACCAAACTTACCATGGAATCCATCCTCAAACCAAAATCCGGGTTCAACACCCAACCAATCATACCTTGGGTTTCATCCCCAAATAATCACAACTCATCAGTTTTCCTTTAATGAGTACTCGTTACATTCATCCAACCTAGGATGAGAAATGAGAGCTCGATGTCAGGCTAGATGGCATAACTCGAGATCACATCCCACTATTGGCCAAATAGTGAGGAGAAAGGGAACCAATGCAACGATTCATAGCGATTGTTTCCAAAGACTATGAATCGTCTCATTGCCGACACTACAACCAAACCCGCCAGCTGGACTTAAACCAAAAATGCTCAAGTAGGTATTTACTTGCATAAACCAAATGAGACCAAGTTCATTAATATCGGGCTCATTAAATCATGTAGGACATAATGCTCTACAACATCCCATAAACCATGCACATATTTGCATATAAACAAGTAGGACATAATGCTCTACAAAATCTCATGAACAATGCATATATTTGCATATGACCAACATGTTCAACTAACTTACAAGTTTAGTTCAAGAACCACATATTGAGGTACTCATTATTCCTCAAGTCATCAACCAAATCAAGGATAGCATATAAGTTTAATAAATCATAATGTGAGGTCTACAATAATCCTCCACTCAAAACCAAACCAAAGACTACTACGTTAGTCTAAGAATATCCACAACTCAAGACTTAATATTTTAGTCATTATTTTAAGTACACCGGACTCAATCATAGTCCTAATCGTCGTATATGATCGACATCACTAATACCATACTCAAGAACATCATGACTACTCCGTAGTCACTTTCTCACAAGTGCTTTTATATGCACGCGACCAAAATCCTTAAGGAGAGAATTCTTTCTTAATCTTCTCTTAAATATACTCGTGACCATACGTTGGTCTCTAATGTCCCGTGCTCTAACAAGCATGCTCAAAATATATTTCTAATAAGTCTCCATAACATGAATGTCTCAATTGGACACAAACCCAAAAACTCGGTGTGCACAAACATAACCAAACAAAACCCAAACATTGTAGGGTTTCAACCCAAGGCTCATTATCATTTTATTGGCCTTATAACGACTCTGTTGAGTCTTAATACTACATTTCATTCTTTATGTGTTCATGAATTCACACTTTAACATTTCATTAAAGTTTACAACAAAATCCCAATATTCATTTGGGCTTGATTCCCAAGCCTAAAAATCCACATAACACATCACAATCATAATCCATTTAAAGTTTGGAAGTTATGTGTTTCACATCATTAATCAAACGAAACCCAATCGTCGTAGGATTTCAACCCAAGTTCATTTAACACATTATTGAACTTATGATGACTCCGTTGAGTCTTAATACTACATTTTATTCTTTATGTATTTCGTCAACCCACACTTTACCATTTCATTCACATTCACAACAAGGTTCCAAAACTCATCCGGGTTTGATTCCCAAGCCTACAAATCTATAAAGTTCATCATAACCATAATTCCATTAAAAGTTCGGAAGCTATATATACTTCACAACATCAAACAAGTGAAATCCAATCGTCGTAGGATTTCAACCCAAGTCCATTTAACACATTATTGAACTCGTGATGACTCCGTTGAGTCTTAATATCAAGTTCCAATCTTTACCCATTTCATTAACCTAACATTACACCCACTTTAATTCACAACAATTTCTCCAATAATTCGGGCTTCATTCACAAGCCCTAAAATTCATCAAGAACTTAACATAGACCATAACCCATTTCCTATAACACACAATTTCATTCAAATCATCCTATTCATGATACCAACATGTTCATACTTCCAAAAATCCCCAAAATAGGCATACATAACATATCAAGTGTTCATTGCCCTCAAATAACACTTAGATTGTTTTCCCTAGGGGCCAATGAACCAAAATCAAAAGAGAGTAACTTACCTAGCTTGAGTGAAAACTCAAGAGAATCAAAATCCGAACGGTGAAGTTGTTCCACTCATCGAGGACATCAAGAATCCGAAGTTTTGTGGCAATCGGACGGACGGATCTTCGTAGATCGGAGGAAGAATAGCTAGGGCTCAAAGCTTCAAGTCTCCCACACTCTCTCCCTGAATACGTTTGATTTAGAAGGAGGAAAATGAAGAGGTTTGGCTGAATTTGTGAAGGGTTAGTGTATTTATACTTCCACAAACAATAAGGGCACAAAGGGAAATTCCTAGGTACAATTAGTGATCATTAGAGGTAATCCACCACTAAACAAATCTTAATTAACTCCCTAAACATGTTAGGACATGATTAGGACTTAGTATAAGGGTTAGGAATGGTTTAGAGGGGGTTTAGTGGGGGTAGAATAGGAAAATCACTTCAAAAATGCAAAACAGGGAGTTGCTGTCACTAGAGATGTCAAACGGGCCGGGCTGGGCGGGCCCGGCCCAAACCCACCGGACCTCGCTTGACGGTGGGCCGGGCCGAAATAGTTTCGGGCCTCATAGAACTCAAGCCCAACCCATGCGCATTTCGGGCCTATGGGCCAAAAAAATAAATATTTTTTTATTAAAAAAAACTCACAAATTAGCTAATAAATGTTATATAACACATCAAAAGTTCAAACACACACATACTTACTAGTCTAACTTACACAATTACAAAGCAAAAGTGCAACCAAAGCAAATATAAACAAAGGTAGTAATTTTAACAATTGAACGAAACAGAAACTAGAAAAACAATAATGTTACAGACCAAAGAAAAAATACATGTGCTCCTTGAAGGATATTTTTTTCAAAAAATTTATAACCAAATTGAAGTTCATCATATTTTTCCCAATTTTTTAATATGTGTTTTCTAAGGATAGACAAAGTTTTCGGGTTCTAGTTTGCAAAACCATACTAACTAGCAAATGTTCATTTTTTTTATTCGCCCGACACAATCTAGCATTTTAATTTTATTTTTTTATCAAGTTTATACTATTGAGGCTTTTTATTAGCTAATATCATATAGAGATACTCAATTAAATAGATCAGTTTCGATAAAATTACTAACTACAACCATACTAAACTAGATTAGAACTTGAAAGATCAACTTCATTTCTTCTTTGTAAGTGTCACTTCCATCAATTTAGACTATGAGTTTCAACCAAAAAAAGAATAATGATTTGGAAATAGATCATATTCTGTCATAAATTTATCTAACCAAAAGAAAAAAAAAAAAAAAGTGGTCTAAATGAATGTCTGATATTTTTTTTGTTTTTAGATTTATGTTTTAGTTTTTAATTTTGTAATTAAGTTTAAGTGTTTAACTTTATGATCGGGCCGGCCTGCTTTTCTGCATTTTAAGCCTATGGGCCGGGCCAAAGAGGCCCGGGTTTTTGACAGCTCTGTCACGAAGGAGGATGCGCTCGCATGGTACCATACCATGCGACCGCTTTGGTCCTTTTTCAGCCCTAGGTCAGTTTCTGCAATCTTCGTTCGTGTCTGGTCCTTCCCGCATGCAACCGCAACCCTTAAAGCTTCGAAACGAGCTATAATTCAACCCTTAAAGTCCTCAAACACTTGGATAAACAACCCAAGTCTCAAACCACTTTCAAAGTAGGTCTAAACTCCCATAAACAACACCCGAAACAACTCGGAGCGAAACCGGCGCAAGGCATAACAACTTGCTAACGAAATGTCGAATGAAACCACAAACCGACGGGCAACAACCCATGATTATAAACACTTCAAAGGGCTATAGAATAGGCCTGAATGCCTCTCAAATGATGAACAATAGATAGGAGAAAAGGACTCCCAAAAGATGAGACGTTCACACGGCTCAATCTCGAACTACGCGATAAGGAGAATTGTTATCCTTGAAGCGTCAAAAGCTCACAAGACTTATAGAATACATCCAAATAGAAGTATAATATATCTAAACATGTTATTCAATCATCATGTAAAGATCTAGGACCAAATCGAGGTCAGGAAGACAAAACCCGAGTAAACTCTCAATCACGTCGCATTTCGACTATCGTCGGGTTACGACTTGTGACTTTAGCAAGTCTACAACTATATGGAATCTCTTAAAAGTATTTTGGTCTTAATTTGGTCTCTCATAGACATCTAGACTCTCTCACAAACCCAATGAGCAATCAACCAAAGAAGAAATGCGAGCATTGCACGCAATTCAAGCTAACCGGGAATCGGGGTCTTACACCCTATGATGAATATGAAATACATTGCAATGCCTTGGTGAATTTATAACCTAGTTGAACTTAGTAATGGCCTAGGTTGGGTTATGAAGCACATAGCTTCAATTACCCCAAAATTGGGAATGTATAGTGAAGACTCAACGGAGTTGACTCTAGGGAAGATTAGAACATGTTGAACCCTACTTTCAACCCTACGAAGTTTGGACACCGTTTGATTGGGTTTACTCAAATATAAGTTTAGCCTAATTGTTTGCAAACGAGTTGTTATGAATGATTGGTTTTGAGCAATTAATTGCTTTGTCATGATTTATGTAGAGATTAATAACCTACTTGGTCGGATGAGTTCGCTCTTGTCGAATTCGATCCTTATTTGTTTATGACGAGTAAATATCTACTTGTGCATCACATTGAGTCCAGCTGGCATTATTTGGTTTGTTTTATACGTCAGGGTGGGACGATGCATTGCCTTCACGAATTGAGAGATTCGTGCTCGCTATGGATCGCCGCACCTGGGACCTCACACACGCCTCCACTGTGGGCCGCAGTGGTGAAGTAGCCCCTATGCCGTATCAATACATGTCGCATTGGCTTGCTAATTAAATCGAGGCGGTTCTCGATACGAGTCGATGAATTCACAAAACATCGATGGCACGAACCAGTTAACAAAGTTTCTTGCAGGAGCTACGTAGCGGCCGTGCCTATATCATATCCTACTTGTATGATTTATTTTCCGCACTTACGTGAATAATGTGCTAAGTGCTATATGATGATCATGTACCATAATTGTGATAAATGTCATGCTATGACATGAACATGCATTTTTAGTAACTTACTAAGTCTTTATGACTTACCCTATTTGTTTGTTTTGTTTTCCTTAGATCCGAGCCAAGGAGACGGTTCACGCTAGATTCGCCATACCCACGTTTGGTTGCTTGTGAGCTCAAGGTTGCTCTTTTGGGACTCTTGTAGTTAGACTTTTATTTTGGCAAAGACGATGGGAAGCAAGTCACTTAGACTTGTCTTGGGATTTTGTTGTTGTAGTATAACTTAAATATTTGATACTTATAATCTTTTGTATGCCGACTTTAGTGTCGAGCTTGTTTATATATTATTGGTTCACTACAGCTTCTTCCGCTTAAAACTCTTTTAAAGTATTATTGTTGTTATTGTCTCCGGCATGTTGTGGCCGTTGAGGATATTATATGCATGTGTTATAATTGTAGGGGTAGTTGTTGGGTTCTGGCTGTAACGTCGCCGAAGGCTTGTTTATTTTCTGTTATTTTTCGGCTAAGTGTAGCAGTGTTGTTAATTGTATGCGATGTTGCGCCACGTGAAATGTTATACTCCTACTTGTGCATGCTTATATTCTTGTCTATTTGGACGGTCCGGCTTGGGATCTCGCATTGGGGTCCGGGTCGGGTCGTCACATGCAACACATTGGTTTTGTGATGTGATGGTCGTGCCTATCAGGATAGGCTACCTACGTATCTTTTTTTAAAGGAATCAGAACGTAGTTCGGTTCTGGACCGAAAAATGTTGTGATACAGAAAGATAGTTTGCAATATTCATTGCAACTTAGTGAAAATAACGCAAATCTAGATGCAATATTCATTGCATCACCTTGAGAAATACACTAACCTATAATGCAATATTCATTGCAAATTAAGCAAAAATTAAATACAAACCAAAATGCAATATTCATTGCAAAAAAAGTTAAAACAAATGCAATCTTTAAGATACAATATTTATTGCAAAACATTCTTTTTTTTAAACCAACATAATTTTAAAATGCAATATTCATCGCCAAATAAGTTAAAACGATGCCATTTGTTTTCCAAAAAAATGCAATATTCATGGCAGAAATATTTTTTAAACCAACGTAATTTTCAAATGCAATATTCATTGCAAAATCAAAAGGTTTTTTTTTTTCAAAGAGTCACATTACAATATCCATTGCAATGTCAAAAGATATTTTTTTTCAAAGAGTCACACTACAATATCAATTGCATTGTCAAAAGATTTTGTTAAAATGAAGATGCAATGCAATATGGACATGATAATTAAATATGTGATATAGTATAGGAAATCAGAGTTTAAAATGTGATGCAATATCAAAAATATCATATCTACAAGCATTGTAGATTGTTTGGTATATTTCTGTGTCTTATTACTACTTTATTAGAATAAAGTCTTCCACTTTTTATTTGATAAGTTATCTAGTCAATGCACCTTTGAATGCAACTGCATTAGAAGCTACATTGACATTATTCCTGGAATCCTAGCTACTATTGCGCTTTCAATTGGTATCAGAGCCTTCTCTTAACGTCACTAAGAGAAGATTTGTGAGAACCCGAAACCTACTTGTATAACTTGTCTTCTATGCTTGTTTAACATGATTAGAATGTGTATTTAACATGCTAGTAGTATCCCTAACATGTTTGACTTGATTTCGTTCCTTGGACGAGTCATAATTGTCGTATCGAACTCTTATTGCCTTGCATGCTCTAGTTTGGCTTGTTCTTGCTCGGGCTTTGATCTTTTGGGACTTAGCTAAGATCATGAGAGTCTTTTATCATTGTTATAAGGACCCTTAGCACTCATTCTATTGCTTCTTTGAGTTGTGTTTGCCCTACGTGCGTTATACGTTCAATTCTGGACCTATTTGACCCAATGTTTGGCCTGAGGAATTGTTCTACCCTGCCACCCAAACATTTAGGGCATTGTTCGGCCCTATGAACCGAACATATAGGGGAAAGTTCGGCCACCACAACCGAACTGTATGGATTTCCAGCATGACGAGATTTTCTGCAATTTTGGTTGGTTACACTTCTACCCTTACTAAACCTCTATCATTAGTGACCTTAATCACTTGTGTTACATCCTTATTAGCCTAATCTAAGTCTAATCAAGATTGTTAAACCTCTTTCCATCACTCATCTTGTGACAAGTGTATTCCACTAACTCTTAATTGAGCTGTTCTCTACTACTTCAGTTGGAGACTTTCTCTTTACGATTCATTTCTTCTCTTCTTCTTCATTTGCCTGGAGAGAGTTCGTGCGTGAGAGTCTCAGTGAGATAGTGCGTGAGGGTTTGGCTTCCAAGTGATTTCAAAACCCGTTTGTGATTCCGAGACAGCCGTTTCGAAGCCGCCGTCGAGTAAATCGATTGTCACCGATTAGTTCTTGCTCTTTCTTCTTTTGTTTGGCCTGAGGTAAGCTATCGATTTACCTTAGGTTCATGCTAGATATAACATGCTACCCCCCCCCCTCTTTCTTTCATGTCTTCCATGTCTAAATCATGCTCTCCTTGATTTCCTCTATGATATTGATGTGCTTTAGAGAGTACGAATTTCTGGAAATATTTGGGTAAGAACTTAGATGTTTTGTTTTTGACACTAAGCCTAGAAGTAAAAGTGTTCTATGCTACGTTAGAAATAACTATTGTTCTTGGGTCATAGACTTTCGGCAATTATTTGGAAATTGTGATTCTAGGGTTCCATAATTTGGGAACTTGAGTTTATTCTTAGCTATGGTTATTATTTGGATTAATGACCTAGTCTAATCGATTCGATAACTTAGGAAAGAGTTGGAATACAACTAGTGTTTAAACTCTACTAGGTTGGATTTATAGAAATGACTCAACGGAGTCGACATTAGTGAGCTATTGAACAATACCGGCTCAATGATCAATCCCTACGACGTTATTACATGCGTTCCACTAGAAAACTAGTTCTAGACTCTTGGATTGGATTGACCATCATGCTTGTACTTACATGTCATATATAAAATGCCTATTTGACATATTGAGTTCGCTCTTGTCGAGCTCAACCTTGCTTGGTTATTGATGAGAATTATCTACTTGTCTTGAACGAGGTCGCTCTTGTCGAGCTCGTTCTATACTTGATTATTTGTTGAGTAAACATTACTTGGCATCTGCATGAGTCCAGCTGGCATACTTGCTCCCGCACACACGCCTCCATTGTGGCCACAGTGGGGAAGTAGCTCTCTTTGGCCAACCTATACGCGTTCATTGAGTGTCTATCCCGGGCATCTCCTCGGAAGATCGATGTATTTTTCACACCCATCGATACTCGCACGTTCCCGAAAGTGTTTGCCTTGCAGGAACTACGCAGCGGCCCGGCTCTTCATATATCCTTATACTATGTGAATTATTTCCTAACACTTATGTGCAATAATGTGCATCTTGAATATATGATCTCTATACTTGTGTTATTGCCTTGCCTTGTGTGTTGCATATTGCCATGTCATGCATGATTGTTAGCTTACGAGTCTTTATGACTTACCCCTTCCCTTTATCGCTTTTAGATCCTAGCAGGACGTGTCCTTCTCGTTGAGGCTCGCGGTGCTCTTACTCCTTAGTTCTCTTTTGGTCAGGCTTTTGCGATTGAAGAGGTGGTTTTAGATGTCCTCTTCCGTTCTTTTGTATTTTTGCAAGGACGATGGGTTTAAAGCTAGTCAACTAGACTATGCTTGGGAATGTGTATAGACTTTGTACTTGTGTTCCCCTGTTGGCTACTTGTAGTTCTAACTCTTGTAGTACTTATACTCCTTTTTATGCCGGCAATTGTGTTAGCCGTGCCTTGTATATCGTGTTGTTGTTCACTACGTATAGACTTCCGCTAAGCATCCCATTAGCTCTTATTTACTTTCTAGTTCTATTAACTGCTTAGCTTGGGTTCCAGCATGTAGTGTCGCCGAAGACTTGGATTAATTGCTTAACTGTTTAATCAGGTAAAAGGATTTTAAAATACCGACCTTTAGTGTCGAGTTTTGTTACGACTGAAATGTTGCGTCACGTCAGTTTTAAAATATTTTTGAGTCCTTGCATGTTCATTGTTACTTGTTTTCCCCCTCTTTGGACGGTCCGGTCCGCGATCCCATCTCGGGTCCGAGCAGGGTCGTCACAGTTGGTATCAGAGCTTCTGTTGTTATAGGTTAGCTCTCGGCCAGGATAGGTTCCATTGCCTAGGTGGGTTGTTTCTTTGTGTGATGTTCTAACGCCGAGTGAATTCTTATAGGTGTTTGATGGTGAATCCTAGAGCAGATCGTGTAGGCCGAGGTAGAGGCAGACCCAGGAGAGTTCCTGATGAACCTGAGGCGGAGTTGCCACCTCCACCACCGAATCCAGTAGGCATGAATGCGCAGATGGCAGATTTGTATCGCCGCATGATAGAGTTTATGACCGAGATGGCTCAGCTGGGCCAGGGTCAGAATGTACCTCCACCGCCACCGCCAGAACCAGATGCGAGAGTGTCGCCACCACGGAATGATGTTATACATGAAGCATGGGTGCGAAATAATACTATTTTGGAGAGGTTCTTGATGATGAAGCCTCCATCTTTCGAGGGAGAAGCGGATGCTAGTATAGCCGAGTTATGGCTAGAGGATTTGAAGAAAATCTTTGCAGCTCTGGACTGCACGGATGAGGAGAAGGTTGTGTTAGCTGTGTATAAGCTGAGAGGAGCCGCCAATCATTGGTGGGAGGTTCTACATGCTAGTTGGGTGATGAACCGAGTGGCTCAAGTATGGCCTAACTTTGAGATGGAGTTTAGGGCTTCTTACGTGCCTAATGTGGTTAGACGACGACGAGAGAAAGAGTTCCAGGATCTGGAGCAGGGAACCATGTCTATAGCTCAGTACTCTGCTAAATTCACTGAATTATCCCGTTATTGTGTACATCTGGTGCAAGATGAGAGACACAGGACTCATAAGTTTGTGAAAGGGTTGAAGACCGAGTTTAGGAAGCAGTTGTTATCTCTTCAATTGGAAGATTATCGGAGTGCGGTAGATCGTGCTTATAAGATTGAATGGGACATTGAGGAGCACAGGCAGAAGCCTTCTCAGCAGCAGTCTTCGCAGGTGACCTCACAGCATTCAGGGAAGGGTCAGTCTTCTGGGAATCGATCCGGCAATCAGGGCAATCGTCGTTTTGGTAATCAGAATAGACGATAGTCTGGTGGACAGTATAGGCGTCAGTCTGAGAGTCGTGGTAGTAGTGCTCATACTCCTCAGGAGCAGCAGACTCAGGGTAGTGGACCTTTGACTTGTTCTTACTGTCATAAGATTGGGAATTCTAGCGAGCAATGCAAAACTAGGCTTGGCTCTGGTCTTGGTTGTGGAGATCCTAGTCATTAGCCCAAAGACTGTCCTAAGTCTAGAGCAACTCACTCCGTAGGTTCTGTTCAGCAATCTGGGTCCAAGAGGTATAGTGATGGGCGTCCTAAGGCGCAGGCTCGTGTTTTCGCACTCGATCAACAAGGTGTTCCCGAGTCTACTTCTGTGATCGGAGGTATTCTCTCTGTCTTCGGTCATAGAGCTCGAGTTCTTATAGATCCAGGGTCTACTCATTCTTATGTCGCATCGCATTTCTTAGAGCATTTATGTGTATTGCCTGCTCAGTTGCCTTACGTGCTTGAGGTGTCTACACCGTTGGGTGATTGCTTGTTGGCGTCTGAGGTTTATAGAGATTGTGATGTGCTTGTTAATGATCGAGTCTTGCATGCTGATTTGGTAGTATTGCCTATTCGAGACTTTGATGTGATTCTTGGTATGGATTGGCTTTGTGTGAATCATGCTTTAGTAGATTGCCGTCGTAAGAGAGTCACTTTTGCCATGCCCGGTATTCCGGAGTTTGTGTTTACGGGTGATCATGCTATGAATGGTATACATGTTATTTCTGCTTTACGGGCTAGACAACTCTTATCTCGGGGCTGTACGGGTATTTAGCTTGTGTGCTTGATACTAGTGTCTCGACTGCTAAATTAGAAGATGTTCCGGTAGTTAATGAATTTCCAGATGTCTTTTCTACCGACTATGCTTTACCTCCCTACCGAGAGTTAGAGTTTTGCATTGAGCTTTTGCCAGGGACTTCGCCTATATCTAGAGCACCTTACAGAATGGCTCCAGCGGAGTTGAGAGAGTTGAAAGAACAGTTGCAAGAACTTCTAGATAGAGAGTTTATTAAACCGAGTGTGTCTCCGTGGGGTGCACCGGTGTTATTTGTGAGGAAGAAGGATGGTAGTTTACGGCTTTGCATAGACTATCGACAGTTGAACCAGGTTACTATCAAGAATCGGTATCCCTTGCCACACATTGATGATCTCTTTGATCAACTTCGGGGCTCAGTTGTTTATTCCAAGTTTGACTTGAGGAGTGGCTATTATCAGTTGAGAGTTCGGGCGGAGGATGTTCCAAAGACAGCCTTTCGTACACGTTATGGCCATTATGAGTTCGTGGTTATGCCTTTTGGTTTGACAAACGCACCTGCAGTCTTTATGGATTTAATGAATAGGGTGTTTCATGAATATCTTGATTGCTTTGTGGTTGTGTTTATTGATGATATCCTCGTGTACTCGAAGTCACGAGAGGAGCATGAGACTCACTTGAGAGAGGTCCTTTCGATCTTGCGTGAGAAGAAACTTTATGCTAAGTTCAAGTAAGTGTGCTTTCTGGCTGGAACAGGTTGCTTTTCTAGGACACGTGGTGTCTAGTGATGGTATAGTTGTGGATCCATCCAAGGTTGAGGCGATTACTAAGTGGAAGACGCCTAGTACGGTGACCGAAGTCCGTAGTTTCTTGGGCTTGGCAGGTTATTACCGTAGGTTTATCGAGGGATTTTCGAAGATCGCTACTCCGATGACTAATCTGACACAGAAGAATTCTTCTTTTATATGGAGTGATAAGTGCGAGGCCAGTTTTCAGGAATTGAAGAGAAGGTTGACTACAGCTCCTATCTTAGCATTGCCTAGTGGTTCGGAGAACTTTGTTATCTATAGCGACGCTTCATTGGAAGGCTTGGGTTGTGTACTTATGCAGAATGGGAGAGTCATTGCCTATGCTTCGAGGAAGTTATCACCTCATGAGCAGAATTATCCGACACATGATCTCGAGTTGGCCGCCATCATATTTGCACTTCACAAGTGGAAACATTATCTTTATGGAGCTAAGTTCGAGATATTCACCGATCACAAGAGTTTGAAGTATCTCTTTTCGCAGAAGGAGTTGAACATGCGACAGAGGCGATGGATGGAGAAGCTTAAAGATCACGACTGTACTATCTTGTATCATCCGGGGAAGGCTAACGTTGTTGCCGATGCCTTGAGTAGGAAAGTGTATATGTCTTGCTTGATGATGAGAGAGTGGAAGATGCTAGAGGATGTCCGCGAATGGAGTCCAGTTGTGAGTGAGCATAGTGTTATCTTTGTTAGTGTGCTATCTTTACGCCCGCTTTTGTTTGGGTTGATCAAGGCTAGCTCAAGCTTCGATCGAGGAAGATTATTGATCTAAGGAAGATTATTGATGGATTGGGTGATAGTAAGACACCGGAGTTTGCTATTAACACTGATGGGGATTTTAACTTTTCGAGGTAGAGTTTGCGTTCCTACTACCGATGGAGTTAAACGTATGGTTCTTGATGAGGCTCACAAGGCCAAGTACACTATACATCCAGGGAGTACTAAAATGTATAGGGACTTGAAGAGACAGTTTTGGTGGAATGGAATGAAGAGAGAGATTGCAGAGTATGTATCTAGATGTTTGACATGTCAACAGGTGAAAGCTGAACACCAGAGACCTGCCGGTTTACTACAGCCACTTGAGATACCGGAGTGGAAATGGGAGCATATCACCATGGATTTTGTAACAGGATTGCCACGTACTCGTCGAGGTTTTGATGCAGTATGGGTTGTTGTGGATAGGTTGACTAAATCATCACATTTTATTCCTATTGCGATGACTTATAGTTTGAGTCAGTTAGCAGCATTGTATGTTCAGGATATCGTGAGACTACATGGTGTTCCGGTTAGCATTGTATCTGATAGAGATCCCAGGTTCACTTCTCGATTTTGGCATTCTTTACAGGAGGCTTTGGGGACGAAGTTGAACTTTAGTACGACTTTTCACCCACAGTCTGATGGTCAGTCTGAGAGATTGATTCAGGTACTAGAGGATTTGCTACGTGCTTGTGCCATGGATTTCAAAGGTAGTTGGGATTCTCATTTGCCATTAGCTGAATTTACTTATAATAACAGTTACCAGTCCAGTATTGAGATGGCGCCATATGAAGCTTTATATGGGCGTAAGTGTCGTTCACCGATTTGTTGGGATGAAGTTGGTGAAGCTAAGCTATGGGGTTCAGAGATGGTACAACAGTCAGCTGAGAGTGTGAAACTGATTAGAGACAGATTGCTTACAGCTCAGAGTAGACAGAAAAGCTACGCAGACAACCGGAGACGTGACTTAGAGTTTCAGGTTGGTGATCATGTATTCTTGAAAGTATCGCCCCGGCGCGGTACTAAGCGATTTGGGAAGAAAGGTAAACTTTCACCTAGATTTATTGGGCCATTTGAGATCTTAGAAAGGATTGGATCCTTGGCGTATCGGTTAGCATTGCCACCTTCGTTATCGGATGTTCATGATGTATTCCATGTCTCGATGCTACGCAAATACTTGAAAGATGAATCGCATGTCCTTGTTTACGATGAGATTACATTCGAACCTGACCTTTCTTATGATGAGAGACCGGTGAGGATTCTTGATACTAAGGAGCAAATCTTGAGAACAAAGAGGATTCCGTTAGTCAAAGTCTTATGGAAGAACCACGACATTGAGGAAGCTACTTGGGAAACCGAGCTCGATATGAAAGAGAGATACCCTTTCCTATTTGATGATTCTGGTATGAATTTAGGGACTAAATTCCTTTAAGTGGGGGAGGATGTGAGAACCCGAAACCTACTTGTATAACTTGTCTTCTATACTTGTTTAACATGATTAGAATGTGTATTTAACATGCTAGTAGTATCCCTAACATGTTTGACTTGATTGTATTCCTTGATCGAGTCGTTATTGTCGTATCGAACTCTTATTGCCTTGCATGCTCTAGTTTGGCTTGTTCTTGCTCGGGCTTTGATCTTTTGGGACTTAACTAAGATCATGAGAGTCTTTTATCATTGTTAAAGGACCCTTAGTACTCATTCTATTGCTTCTTTGTGTTGTGTTTGCCCTACGTGCGTTATACGTTCAATTCTGGACCTGTTTGACCCAACGTTTGGCCTGAGGAATTGTTCTACCCTGCCACCCGAACATTTAGGGCATTGTTCGGCCCTATGAACCGAACATATAAGGGAAAGTTCGGCCACCACAACCGAACTGTATGGATTTCCAGCATGACGGGATTTTCTGCAATTTTGGTTGATTACACTTCTACCCTTACTAAACCTCTATCATTAGTGACCTTAATCACTTGTGTTAGATCCTTATTAGCCTTATCTAAGCCTAATCAAGATTGTTAAACCTCTTTCCATCACTCATCTTGTGACAAGTGTATTCCACTAACTCTTAATTGAGCTGATCTCTACTACTTCAATTGGAGACTTTCTCTTTACGATTCATTTCTTCTCTTCTTCTTCATTTGCCTGGAGAGAGTTCGTGCGTGAGAGTCTCGGTGAGATAGTGCGTGAGGGTTTGGCTTCCAAGTGATTTCAAGACCCGTTTGCGATTCCGAGACAGCCGTTTCGAAGCCGCCGTCGAGTAGATCGATTGTCACCGATTAGTTTCTTGCTTTCTTCTTTTGCTTGGCTTGAGGTAAGCTATCGATTTCCCTTAGGTTCATGCTAGATATAACATGCTACCCCCTCTTTCTTCCATGTCTTCCATGTCTAAATCATGCTCTCCTTGATTTCCTCTATGATATTGATGGTCTTTAGAGAGTACGAAATTCTGGAAATATTTGGGTAAGAACTTAGATGTTTTGTTTTTGACATTAAGCCTAAAAGTAAAAGTGTTCTATGCTACGTTAGAAATAACTATTGTTCTTGGGTCATAGACTTTCGGCAATTATTTGGAAATCGTGATTCTAGGGTTCCATAATTTGGGAACTTGAGTTTATTCTTAGCTATGGTTATTATTTGGATTAATGACCTAGTCTAATCGATTCGATAACTTAGGAAAGAGTTGGAATACAACTAGTGTTTAAACTCTACTTGGTTGGATTTATAGAAATGACTCAACGGAGTCGACATTAGTGAGCTATTGAACAATACCGGCTCAATGATCAATCCCTACGACGTTATTACATGCGTTCCACTAGAAAACTAGTTCTAGACTCTTGGATTGGATTGACCATCATGCTTGTACTTAGATGTCATATATAAAATGCCTATTTGACATATTGAGTTCGCTATTGTCGAGCTCAACCTTGCTTGGTTATTGATGAGAAATATCTACTTGTCTTGAACGAGGTCGCTCTTGTCGAGCTCGTTCTATACTTGATTATTTGTTGAGTAAACATTACTTGGCATCTGCATGAGTCCAGCTGGCATACTTGCTCTCGCACACACGCCTCCTCTGTGGCCACAATGGGGAAGTAGCTCTCTTTTGCAAACCTATATGCGTTCATTGAGTGTCTATCCCGGGCATCTCCTCCGAAGATCGATGTATTTTTCACACCCATCGATACTTGCACGTTCCCGAAAGTGTTTGCCTTGCAGGAACTACGCAGCGGCCCGGCTCTTCATATAACCTTATACTATGTGAATTATTTCCTAACACTTATGTGCAATAATGTGCATCTTGAATATATGATCTCTATACTTGTGCTATTGCCTTGCCTTGTGTGTTACATATTGCCATGTCATGCATGATTGATAGCTTACAAGTCTTTATGACTTACCCTTTCCCCTTTACTGTTTTTAGATCCTAGCATGTCAGGTCCTTCTCGTTGAGGCTCGCGGTGCTCTTACTCCTTAGTTCTCTTTTGGTCAGGCTTTTGCAGTTGAAGAGGTGGTTTTAGATGTCCTCTTCCGTTCTTTTGTATTTTTCAAGGACGATGGGTTTAAAGCTAGTCAACTAGACTATGCTTGGGAATGTGTATAGACTTTGTACTTGTGTATCCCTGTTAGCTACTCGTAGTTCTAACTCTTGTAGTACTTATACTCCTTTTGATTCCGGCAATTGTGTTAACCGTGCCTTGTATATCGTGTTGTTGTTCACTACGTATTGACTTCCGCTGAGCATCCCATTAGCTCTTATTTATTTACTTTCTTGTCCTATTAACTGTTTAGCTTGGGTTCCCGCATGTAGTGTCACCGAAGACTTGGTTTAATTGCTTAACTGTTTAATCAGGTGAATGAATTTTTTAAATACCGACCTTTAGTGTCGAGTTTTGTTACGACTGAAATGTTGCGTCACGTCTGTTTTTAAAAAAATTTGAGTCCTTGCATGTTCGTTGTTTCTTGTTTCCCTCTCTCTTTGGGTGGTTCGATCCGCGATCCCATCTCGGGTCCGACTCGGGGCGCCACAACCCATGACTCGAGAGCCGGTCCCGCCAATCCTGTACTCTCGTCCCCTCGCCTGAGCATGACTCGATCCTTCGGCATCATCATCATCGTCCTCGCCCCGGTGCCTAGTCTGCCTCACAGCATCATTTCCCCGGCAAGTGAACTCGTCCAGAAGCCACTGAATACAATTTGTTGATGCGGAAAAAGCCCCTCAACTACTTCTTGTACGAAGACACATCAACTTGGGAAAAGGTGTAGAAAAGAAAAAAAATATGTGTCAGCTTCGAAAAAAAATGATGCAAGTATGAAAAAGAAAAGAAGTATACCGCGCGGTCCAGCTCTGGGATCTGGTACCGCTCAGGGATGTCAACATCGGGCAAAACCTCCTCTACAAGTTTTCCATCACGGCGATACTGGAAGGTGGAGAAATCCTCAGCAGGCACAAATAAATCTGACTGCATGTCAGGAGCTGGACAAGAAGGCCTCGGCCTATCAGAAACATCAGATGCACGTCTGGCTACTATAGAGGCAGGATGAAGCACTGTCCTCATAAACTCCTCATATGCCATGACACGATAATCACTCTGAGGCACAATATATCTCGACAAATACAGGTACCTGTTCGGCAAGAAGTCTGGGACTATCACCCCAAAGAGGAGGTGCAGGAGGTGTCACTAGAGGCACCGGAAACATAAAATGCTGGCGGTTAACCCGTTCGCCCATGTACAGTGAGTCGACCATAATAGACACCATTAGAATCTGGCAACGGCTCATATCCAGAGATATCATATATGGTCCAGCCAAAACCCTCCAGGGATATAAGTGCACTGTGCCCGAGCTCAAGCTCACAATCCTGTCTCGCATCCTTATCTCGTCCAAGAACTTGTCATCTCGATCCTCCTCTACCCGATTGGCATTCACAAATTCAGCCAGGAAAGGCGCCTCGTGGATGCGACTGCGTAGTGGGCCCGGGGTAAAATGAAATACACAATAGGCCCAGACCTGCAAAAGAAAAAAGAAAGTCAGCCAAAAAAAAAGAGAAGAAAAAAAAAGGGAAATGCTGAGAAAGCAAAAATAAATAAAAAGCAGGGAAAAAGAAAGATACCTCCCAAGCCGGAGCGAAACCGTTAAGGACTGGCGAATCATTACGGTTGGCCCTATCCATAGAAGTATAAAGCTCAGCCAGGCTTGCCTGCCCCAAGTCATACTCAATGATGCGGTCCAGATCCCGCAGACATCCCAGGAGGGAAACCCTCAAAGTAATGGATGAGTTGGCGAACAATGATACTCCTAGAAAGAAGAATAAGAATGCCCTGGCAATGCGAGTCACAGCCGTGCTATCATTTGGGTCAACCTGCCCGGCGTGTGCTACCAGCCAACTCCTGACACTGCCAATCTTGATCTCGTTGGCAGTCTTATACCCGAGTTCAAAAACCAAAAGATCCTCTACCATGTCATGATGATGTCGGAGGGTGTAGTTTGGCTCTAAAGCCTTGCCAATGCTGGTGGAAATACCCGTAATCGCAGCAAAATCTCGCGAGGTCAAAGTGGCCTCGCCCAAGCTAAAATGGAAGATATGGGTGGTGTCCCACCAGTAATCCCTCAAAATCTCAAAGATGGGCATATATCTGTGGAAGGGGTGGAAAGCCCGCAAAAACACGCTAAAGCCGGAGGACTCCACCAAGAGTTGCGCCTGAAAAGGCATCAAGTTATAAATGGTGGCAACCTTTTCGCAGCTGGCGCGAACCCTATTCAAAGCTCTGTGCACCTTAAAAAAAAAAAAAAAGAGTAAAAGAAAAAAAACAGCAGCATCTCAGAATCAAGAAGGAAAAGGGAGGTAAAAATTCTTATCTCTCACTAAATCCTATGCATGCCATAATACTATCCTATTATTGCTAAGCATATCAAAATAAATATATATTGTCGCATAAAATATCCATGTTGCATTTTGCATGCGTGCATATCAGAGAAATTAAATTATGCCCTATTTTGCATATTTATGTTGCACTTAAAAAAATAAAAAATAATATATAAAATAATTGCATTTTGCATGCATAAAAAAAGAGAAGAAAAAAATTGTTGCATTTTAACAATCAAAAGAAAAATATTGCATTTTAGCAATCAAAAGAAAAAGTGTGTTGCATTTTTGCACACATTTAAGACAAACTATCCATGTGGCATTTTAGCAAGCATTTAAAAATCTTTATGGTGCATTTGCATGCATAAGATTGATGAAATGTGAAATGATATATTCATGCCTTAACAATCTATCATATGCAGTTATTTCCAAATAGTTGCATATTGTATTTGCTCGAATAAAAATGTTGCAGGCATCAAAAAGAAAATATTTCTGTGGCATTTTGCGTACCATATATCTCTGTAGTAAAAATGCATCATGTATCTGAAAAGTCTATTGCATAAGCACGCATCATAAAAAAATATTTTGAAGCTCTAGCATATATTCAAAATATACCAGTTACATGAAATATGCATCGCAAAATCAGATAATGTCAATTGCTCAAGTATGCATCACAAAATTAAATAGCACGAATTTCATATTTTTGTTATGAATAATTGTCAAATTGCATCATTTTAGCATATAAATTGCATGCATAAGCATCAAAATCAAGAGCATGTATACTCCAGAAGTCCAAAATAGCAAAAAAAATCCAATAGATCTAAAAAATCGACCAAATGGATTTGTGAAAAAAGAAACTTACAACGGTAATCGAAAGATTAAACACGTGCATATGCCGATCACGAAGGATATTGCCCCAATCATCCTTCGAGCACAGATATTTGACATGATTTCGGGTCAAAGGAGGAAGTTCCCATCTTTCCTCGCCCGAATCTGGGTACATCGGCGCTTTCCCCTTCCGAGATCGCGAAGAAGAAGCCATCTATCAAGAAAAACAATCAATTTTGCGAAAGAAAATCAAGAAAAGGTTGAGAAATGAAGATATAAGCTTGCCGGCAATAATGGAAACAGAAGAAAATGCCGAAGGCAAGAAAATGAACAAACTGCTACTGCTTCCCTTTTGCCCGTCACTTATGAAGAAGGAAGATAGGAAAGTTTCACTTTCCTCCCCTCCAAAGTTCAGATTCAGCACTGAAACATCCAAGGTTTCTCAAATTGTAAAAGAGCCCTGGAAGCTTAACGGAAAGTTAACAAAGTTAGTTTTGTTAACAAAAAGTGACGGCCATCCATCAAAAATCTAAAAAAAAAAAAAAGGCTAATATCCCCAGCAAGCTAGCCACAAGGAGGTCAGAGAAACCATTCAAATCCTCAGCAAGATACCTGCAGCAGTAGCAAAAGAGAAATGCAATGGCAAAAGTAAAGCAGCAGCAAAAGAAAAATGCAACGGCAAAAGTAAAGATGTAGCAAAAGAAAAACGCAACAAGAAAGAAAATCGGCAAGAAAAAAAAAGGAAAGAAAGAAAAAAATGTGATGGCAAAAGAAAAAATGCAGCAAAGAAAGAAAAAAGTGCAGCAGAAGAAAGAAAAAAATCAACGAAAAAAAATGCAAAAGAGAAAAAAAAATGCAACAAGAAATAAAAACAGTGCAAGAACAGAAAGCAGCAAAGCAAAAGAAGGACAGAACAAAAGCAAGAAAAGGTAAAGGAAAGGTAAAGCGTTTACATTTTACCTATTTCTTGCATTAAATCTGAATTGTTGTGGGATTATCTCCTCGAGGGGTGCATACCCCGGGATGTGGAATAATCGGTTTCATGCATGCTATCTGAGTTGTTGTGAGATTATCTCCTCGAGATACCCCGGGACATGGAATAATCTAAATTCATGTTTTCTAGGAGTAGCAATAGGATCATCTCCTCGAGGAGCGTAACCCCGGGACGTGGAATGATCAAATTCCATCTAGTTTGAGTTGGATTATCTCCTCGAGGGGTGTATACCCCGGGACGTGGAATAATCAGGCATCCAATCCAGTTTGAGTTGGATTATCTCCTCGAGGAGTGCATACCCCGGGACGTGGAATAATCAGGCATCCCACCCAGTTTGAGTTTGGATCATCTCCTCAAGGGGTGCATACCCTGGGACGTGGAATGATCAGGATCCTATCTATCCCACCAGTATGGCTGTTATTTGTTTGCATGAGGCCGAACTATGTTTGGTCTGATTCCTTTTATTAAGGGATACGTAGGAAGCCTATTTCGATAGGTCCGACCATCAAAGCATTTAATTTACATATCTGCTTAAAAACTACGATAACCTGCTATAACCGATTAAGAATGTCTAGGATATGTGAGATTTGAAATGCATTATAAACTATTGCATTATAACTGCTACCTGTTGCATTACTCCCCAATATAATTTCCACGAAATTTGAGAGTCTATTTCTTATCAACGATGTTCGTTTACTCGGTAAGCTTTGGGTTACCTGTAAACTCCATCGTTGAGGAGCTCTGTAGAAACCCTAATTTCGTACCCCTGGTATGTAACATGATATTCAATATCAAGACCTGTTAAAACTTAACAAATGTCAAGTTACAGGGTTTAAAAATGCAAAAGGAAAAGCAGGATGCGGAAACAGTGAAATGCAAGGGGCCAAAGTGTCAGAAAGAGGCATAAATAAAAAGGACCCAGGCGCCACCCACAACCACACTTGGCGCGACGCACAGATCCCTTATGGGTGGCGCCCAACAGTGCTTCCAACACTGTAGCACTTTGCTTTTGGCACAACTCTCTCAGCGCGCGGTACAAGCCGGTGAAACACAAAAAAAAAACTTAATGACGAAGGAGTCCCCATCTCTGCCTATAAATAGAAGTCCCCGGCTTCAGTGAATTCACTCCAGACTTCACACACACAGTTCACACACCGCAATCACACAGTAAAAGTTTCTCCCGCAGTGAGTTCTAAGAGAGCGTTGTGAGAGTTCCCCTCCTCTAAACCTCGAAGCTCCGTCAAATCTCCTCCAAACACAATTCCAACTGGTCAAAGTGAACCTTAGTGTTGAATCTTGTAATAAATGAAAATTTGCTTAAAATCATTCCACTCGATTGTCAGCCAAACACTTAAAAATATTTTGGTCAGCTTGTAATTGTTTGTCAGTTACTTGTTCATCTGACCATGACGTTTTAAGTGTCAGCTTGCTTTCCTTATTTGATTGAACTAATACTTGTACTGACACTTTCTCATTTTCTGTTTTTGGTAGATATTCTGTTAGATATTCTTTCCCAGGATCTTTTGTGATCTTGTGAAGATTTATACTCTGCCAAACACACTTTCAAATTCAAATGTGTTTCTAACGGGTTATTCTTGAAGATCATCTATAAATACCCACTGGAAGCATTTTTGGAGATATGGAAGTCTGAAGCCTTATATTCTCAAGAAATTCTCTTTGTGCCTTAGTCTTCTTAAAACTTTAGATAAATAATCTTTCTTGAATATTTCTTTCTAGTTATTGTTTAGGCAAACACTGAGTGATCTCTTTTCATATCATTTTGAAATCAGTCAATTTGTCTCATGAGTTTGATTGTTTCTCAATCATTCTCCATAAACACTGGTCTTTTGTTGTACACAGATCCATTAGAGATCAAATAGATTTTTAATAAAATTAGTGCACTTCAAAAATCCAAGTCTGACCAACTTGGTATTGGACGTAGCAGTTTAACTGTGAACCACTTCAATTGATTTGTCAGCCATTGCTTACTCTTGCAAACTGACTTAACACTTAAGAAGTTTTCAACTGATTAAGTGTCAGCCAGTTACTAACTTAATTGTTTACTTACGTGTTTTAGTAAATTGTTTTTCAATTTCTTCTCTGTATACAGTGATCTACGTTAAAAGCCAACCTCTTTTGAAAACTGATGTGTCAACCAGCTGACCAACTTTCATTAGCACAAGGGACTTTAAAAGTATCATCCAGCTGACCAATATAAGCTGACTGACAAAACAAATTTTTCGCTACCAACTTTACAAGTTTTACAAATCAACCCTCAAAGTTTTAAAAGGCTATTCACCCCCCCTCTAGCCTTGTTTGTTGCCTACTGGACTTACACTTAGCCTCCCCACTAGGATTCCACCCTATTTTCCCAGTCCAAAAATCCCAAAAAGAGCAGTTGCTCTGCTCGAATCTAGATGTCAAATCCGAAAGAAGCAAGTAGTTGCTCTGCTTGATTTCTGCCGTCAGCAAGCAATCAATAACAAAAAGCAAGCAGTTGCTCTTGGTTTCGAGGCTTAGAAGCAACTTGCGGAGCGGTTACTGCACAGAATCTGCTGCTGACAAAAGACTCTCTCTCCCGGAAGGACAGAGCGAGCACACCCCACACTCTTAAAGGTAAGCGTTTAAGAGGTTTAATTAAAAAAGTGTTATTTTCAGCCGGCCTAATGTAAAAATGTAAGCAGTTATGCTGCCCGGATTTCTATAGAAAATAGCACTAAAAAGAGTCATTATTATGACCAAATATTTATAAATATATTTGTAATTCCTAGAAGGAGACTGCTGCAAGTTTGTAATAATATAGATACAGATATATATGTTTAAATGCTTTATTTCATTTGCTAAATAAATATAATAAAAGCATATTTTAGCCAAAAACTATTTTGAGATCGAAAGGGCAAGTTGGGTGCCTAACACCTTCCCATCTCGTAACTTAGCCTCCGAACCCTTTACAAAATCTAGTTATTTTTTGTTTTTCTTTATTTCTCCTTAAAATAAAGATGACGACTATGTTACAACATTTTAGATCACAGTGAGGCAGGGCGTATTCCCACTCACTCTTTGCAACATCCTTTTTGCACTTTTAATTTCGTTTTCCCCTAAATAAGGGAAGATGGAATGAAAAGGGCATTGCATTTTCTGCATCTTGTTTTCCCCTAAACAAGGGAGGATGGGATACAGAAAAATCCAAAGCACACATAGTGATCCAAAATGAATTCAAGTCCACAGTGAGGTAGGGCGTATTCCCACGCACCCTTCCAACATCCTTTTTGCACTTTTAATTTTGATTTCCCCTAAACAAGGGAAGATGGAATGAAAAGGGCGTTGAATTTTCTGCATCTTATTTTCCCCTAAACAAGGGACGATGAGATACAGAAAAACCCAAAGCACTCATAGTGGACCAAAGCACACTTAGTGACCGAGGCGTATTCAACGCGCTTTATACAACACTCTTTTTGCACTTTTAATTTCATTTTCCCCTAAACAAGGGAAGATTGAATGAAAAGAGTGATGTCTTCCCCGAATCTCGTGTTCCCCTAAAAAAGGGAGCGCGCGATCCGGGGGAATCTCCCGGGGCACTCACATTTGTCACTCTGCAACATTTTCTCTACGACAAGAATCTTTTCGGTTCGCTGCCACCTTCGATTTGCAACCTCTCTTGGCTCCAAAACATCGATCTCTCCAACAATTTTTTTTCTCGAACAATCCCCAAAGATTTACGCAACCTCCCCCATCTTTAATTGTATTGATTGAGCTGATTGAGCAGTTGATTTCTCAATAATTTTTTCAATGATTCCAATCAAATCCCAATGATTTACGCAACCTCCCTCATCTTTCATCTTTTAATGATTTAGGAAAAAAGGAACAGTGTAGTGGGGGAAAGGGGGATAGAAGAAGAATTTTAGTTTCTAAAATTTTAAATTATTTAATTTACCAAAGAGGAACAAATTATTTCAGTTTTCAAAACACTAGAATGAATTTTAGGTTCTCCTTTTACACTTTATTTTCTTTTTCGCTTTATATTTTTTTCACTTATTAAAACTTGGCCATATTTTTCCATCTCAGCACAACCCCTCCCACATGGATATTTGTCACCATCAAGTGAAGGAAAATTTGTCAATCACATGTGAAAGATCAATAGTAGCTAGGATTCATGGAATCTGTCAATGCAGTTCATGATGTAGCTTGTACTGTAGCTACACCCGGAAGTGCATTGACCAGAAATTCAAAAACAGCGGAAGACTTTTAATTAAAGCAATAATAAACACAGATGTTTACCAAACAATCTACAAGCTATACTTGTAGATCCAGCCTTATGGCCAAAAAGATTTCACTAAAAAGATGGAGTATTTTAACAAGACAAAATGTGAAATCACAAAAACCAAAACTCTCACAAGACAACACGTCTTGGAGAGTAAAACCCACAAAAACAAAGGTAGAGAAAACATGTGATTAAAAAATAAGCTTCCTAGAAAACTAGGAAAGCAAACAGCAACAGCAGTTCCAATGTAGTTTCCGATGAAGCTACACTCCAAGCTTCATCCAAATTCCAGCAATAGCACAGCTCTCTGAATTTTCTTGCAATTTGTTTTCTGTATGCTTTTGTGTAATCTGCTCTACTCTTCTCTTTTTCTCAATCTCTTCTTGTACGCCACGCGCCATATTTATATGTTGGTGGAGACCTACAATATAATTAGGAAACAAAAGACTCCAAGAAACTAAATGATTAGGAAAACCAAAGAGTTAGTTTTTAAATATAATTTCCTAATTTAAGTCAAAGAATATATCCTACACAAATATGAATCCAACAACTCCAATGAAACATAATGTTTGGAAATAAAAGATTTTTTTCCTAAATTATTTTCCTAATTTAATTCAAGGATCTACCAAAGATATTGTCCAACTCAATTAAGGATTCTTGATAGCTTTTTGAAGAATTCAATATTATAACTACTTCCCATTGCTTTAGAACCAAGAAAGTAGTAAATATGGTAAATATTTCCAATATCTTTTGGACCAAGAAAGGACACAACAATAAATTCAATGGAGTAAAATATGTCGACCCTATTTTACCCTTACATCATGAAACTTTAACAAAATTATTAGCAGTGTTAGAGCTAGGGACTAAATGAGAGCAAAACTGTTGAGTTCAAGGTCCACCATAGCAATTGTAACATCTATGAT
Source organism: Codonopsis lanceolata (assembly GCA_013146195.2). Lineage (NCBI taxonomy): Eukaryota > Viridiplantae > Streptophyta > Magnoliopsida > Asterales > Campanulaceae > Codonopsis > Codonopsis lanceolata. Next base: position 77,588,690 of record CM028378.1, on the reverse strand, counting down.
CTATCACCTTTAAAGGAAAAACGTGATAAGTTTAGGGACCAAATTTTATATTAAACCCAAAATTTAACATGGAGTGTGTCTTTGGAACAAATCTCGATCGAGTGTGCAAAGTGCAAGTTGGTGGAAATAATGGGGGGTCTAATCATATTTTGGCGCACATTTGTGAACTCTTTTAGGGTTTTCTATTAATTGGCTATCCTTTTTGTGTATAAATAATAAGGCGTTGGGGGATTATACTTGTGTTGCATCTTATACATATGTTGAAACCCATTTAGGGTTCTCGCTTCTCATTTCCGTCGCCCATTTGAAGTACCCATATCTTAAACTTCTCCACCACCAACATCTCGATGGTTCGTCAACTTCTCTTTCCCACTCTCTCCCTACCTCTCCTTCGTGCTTGTTTTGGTTTCCATTATTTTATCAAAATTCTTAAACAAGATTGGTCTTCAGGATTGTTCTTGAAAATTCATCTAAAAATCATGTTTTTACTTTTTGGATCAATATAAACATAATTTAGTTTGCTTATAGATCATAATCTCTCTTCATTCTGTAATGATTTGGATGACACTTACAATTATTGTCACTCATATGAGTCAAGCTTCAAAGTGCAAATCAATTAATAGTATTTTGTGATCTTGTGTGATTGTGCTAGACTAACCCTACTAGATGAGCACTAGATTTGTTGTAGATATGGCTAGATCTGTTCCAAAAATGGTTTCTTTGTCGTGCTCTTCTAGATCTGTTGTCGATTTAGCGAGATCTGTTCTTGATATGGTTTATTAGTCTTGATCTTCTCTTTCTTTCAGTTGATGAATTTTACTGACTTCATATTGTTAATACTTGATTGTTGATTAGGGTTTTAATTTCTATTTGGGTATAAGTAGCGACATATTTCTACAATGAATGTTCGATTGTTAATTATTCAGAGAAAATCATAGAGGTTCCTTCATGTGCTCTCAAATTATAAATTCAACCCGATGGATCAAAAAAAGAAAATATCATTCAACGCATATCATATGTTTATCATCCCTAATTAAACAATTTGAAAGCTGAAATCATTATTTGGGGCAATTGAGAATTAAATGTAGTATTATCTTTTCTTTTAGTTTGTTACTCAATAATTTTCACTTGCAAATTTCTTTTTGGGGGGGGGGGTGTAAGACCCCGATTCCCGGTTAGCTTGAATTGCGGGCAATGCTCGCATTTCCTTCCTTGGTTTATAGCTTATTTGATTTCTGAGAGAGTCTAGATGTGTATGAGAGATCACATTAAGACCAAAACACCTTTAAGAGATGCCATTTAGTTGTTGATTTGCTAAAGTCACAAGTCGTAACTTCGGCGATAGTCGAAATGCTGCGATTGAGAGTTTACTCGGGTTTTGTGTTCCTGACCTCGATTTGGTCCTAGATCTTTACATGATGGTTGATTAACATGTTTAGATGTGTTAGAATCCTAATTGGATGTATTTCTTAAGTCTTGCGATGTTTTGACGCTTCGAGGATAGCAATCCTCCTTATCGCGTAGTTTGAGATTAAGCCGTGTGAGCCTCTCGTCTTTCGGGAGTTCTTTTCTCCTATCTATTGTTCATCATCTGAGTGACATTCAATCCTATTCTATAGCCCTTTGAAGTGTTTATAATCATTTTTATAAAGTTTACATGTGGTCACGACGTTCAAAGTATAGTCGTCGTCATATGCTTGATTTCGCGATTCGCGTTTTGTTAACGTATCGCTTTTCGTATTTTCCTTACACTTAGTTTTGGTGTAACATTGGGTATGTGTTTGGGACCTTTCATTAGTCTTTTAACATGCTTTAAAACAAGTAATTATGCTTGTTCATTCGTTGTTTCGATCGTTAGTTTGTTCTGTGTAATTTCATCCGTTATACAACAGTTATGGACTGATTTTTGGTACGCGGCTGATTTGTTTGATCGAGAAACCTTCGAGAAAATTTTTGTTTGCTTTGGGGTTTTTGAGGCTTCTACTTAAGACATTTACAGAGTGGCAGGAGAAGAAATCGCGTCGTTTCGTCGAACGGTGTTCAAACTGGAGCCATCGCAAGTTAGGCAGCCTTGTGAAAGTATCTTAGCAACAGCACTGTAGCTTCGGCGGCAAGGTCCCTGTTTTGATTTTTGATGTGATTTTCTATTCTACCCCCACTAAACCCCCTCTAAACCCTTCCTAACCCTCAAACTAAGTCCTAATCATGTCCTAACATGTTTGGGTAGTTAATTAGAGTTTGGTTAGTGGCTAATTACATCTAACACTCCCTAATTGTACCAAGGAAATCTCACTTGTGCCCTTACTAAATGAGAGGTATAAATAGCCTAATCTCTTCACAAATTCAGCCACTTCTCTCATTTCTCCTCCTTCTTCCAACCGTATGAGAGAGTTAGAGCTTGGGAGTTCATGGGGCTTTGAAGCCCTAGCTTCTTCCTCTTCAAATCCAAGGAGATCCAACCGTCGGATGATCTTCAAACTTCGGATTCGCGAAGCCCTCGTCAAATGGAATAACTTCACCATTGGGATTGTGATTCTTTTGATTTTTCATCTAAGCCAAGTAAGTTACTAACTTCTTTATTCTCTTGATTTTGTGCTCATTGACCCTAAGGAAAACAAAGATGATTGCTATTTGAGGTCAATGAGTACACAAGCATGTTGTGTGTGGTTTTATTTTGATTTTTTGAACTTTTGTTGGGTGAACTTGGTAGAGGCATAAGTAGGATGCTTTCTATGTTTCATGAAGAATATTATTAAGCTTCAATTGTGATTTTTGGACTTGAGATTGATGAGCATTTAATCCCCTAGAAACCTAGGGTTTGATATGATGAATGTGTAGTAAATGGGTTCTTGATTATATGAATAATTTTGGAGGTTGATATTGGATAATATGAAATGTTAGAATTATAAGGATATATGTTTGGGAGTTTGGGAGAATACTTGTAAAATCTCAAATTTTAGGTTGTGATCATGAAAGAGGAATTTTTACAATGGGTTATATGTTGAAATGCTTCGTTTGACTTTTGGGAATAAAGTTGACATTCATGTTTATGAGAGTATAATGCTATCTAATTCATGAATATATGTTGAAATGCTTCGTTTGACTTTTGAAAATAAAGTTGACCTTCATGTATATAAGAGTATGAAGGATGAATTTTTCACAATGGGTTACATGTGAATGTTTCGTTTGACCTTCGAGAATAAGAGTTGACTTTCATGAAAATAAGAGTATGTTAATATCTAATTCATGAAGTTTTGGTTGTGAACATGTAAAATGAATTATCTTTATGGTTCACATGAATAAAATGCAAGGTTTGACTTCATTGGGTTGAGTTGACTTTTATGCAATAAGAGTACGTTGGTCAACTATAATTCATGAACTGAAGGTTATGAATATGTTAGATAAATTTACATGTTGGTTACGAACATACTAGACGAAATTGCATCTTGTTTAGATTAATGGTTAATTTGGGTGAAAGCATGCTTGAATAAATGCTATATTGTGATGCATGCTAGAAATGCAATGGTTGACTTTAAATGTTAAGTGTTGACCTATGAATTATGTTTTAGGGTTTTGTTGGGAAAAAATGGATTGTTGGGTTGCACAATGTTGCTAACCTTAAGAACTTAGCCATGAATATTAGTTAATGAATAATAAGAGAGCTATGATGCAAATAGCTTCTATGCCTTCAAATTTGAAAAGAGTAGAAATGACTCAACGGAGTCGATTATTGGACTAATATGAATATAGTGAATCACATATTAATATCCTACGGAATTTGGGGTAGTTTTGATGGAGGTCAAGCCTCCGAGCTGCCAAGTGTATGAAGAACACTTGGGTATTAGAGACTTGATACTATCGCCTAAGATGTTTATGTGTTAGTTAGCATAGAAATGCTTAACTATGTGATTTTTAAGTAAATATCTACTTGATTGGATTAGTACGGTGTGTTGTACTTTCCTTTATTTGAGCATGTGAGTATATATTACCTGTGCTTGAGTTTGAGTCCACTCGGTGGCGGTGGTTTTGGTTTGAGTCTTTGGTGGGACGATACATCGCTTCACGATTGCAGATTCGTGATCGCCATGGATCGCCGTGTCGGGTTTGCACACACACCCTCCATCGGTGGCCACGTGGGGAAGCAGTTTATCTCGCTTGTAGTAATACACATGACTTTGATAACTATGGAACTCGAAAGAGATCGTTTCGGACGCCGATATTCACGCGAGGGGATATCGAGGGCACATAGGTTTTCGCACGTGTTTTGCAGAGCAACACGGCGGAAGAATTGTAATGGTATCATATCCCTTTTATATGAATTGTCTCACAAGTACTTATGAATAATGTGCCTTGTGATTTGGATATGATATGGTGGTTGAATTGGTTTCATAAATGTTATACTTTATAGATAACATGTTGTTTAAGGTTGTTAAGCATAAATGCTTAAACATGAACATTACTGAATGTTGTATTATGCCAAAAGCATGGATCATTATTGTTAAGCCTAATATGCCTTGACATTTTGGTGAAATGTTATACTATGATGATAACATGTTTTGTAATGTTGAGCATGGATGCGAAACATGATTTTTATTTAAGGTTATTATGTGAAGATAGCAAGATGTACATGTTTTATTTGAGCATTATGTCATGCCATGACATTGCATCTCTTTAGCTTACTGTCATTATGACTTACTGCTTGCTTTGTTTTCCTTAGATTCGAGTCGAGCTAGTAACCTAAGGAAACCCGCCGAGCCTACGAGAAGTGTAATTTTATAAAGGTTGCTACTTTAATTTATTTTTGTAGCCTTAGTTTATTGAAAGGATCGTTTGGGAAGTGAAGTTATATACTTCACTTTGGGTAGTAAGATTGTTATTGATTTGGTTCGTGTATTTGTAAATTATTAATAATTGGTTTTTGTGAGCCGACAAATGTTAGTTCGACATGTTTGTTTAAATAAATATTTATTCCATTTCAAGTTATTTATATTGTTGGTTATGTTGTTCTCCCAAGCATGTTTAGCCGTTGAGTGTGTAGACTAGAGTCTTAGACGTAATGTCGGGTTCGCTGTAACGTCGCCGATGACTTGGTTTATTTGTGCTATATATTTGTATTGCATGACAGGAGGTTTGTTCTACGTGCCCAATGTTGCGCACGCATCGATTTTGGACCAAGAGATTTATGATCTCTTTGGTTATATTTGGTTTGAGCTTGTTAGCTCAGCGCCACCGTGATATTTTGTTTAGCTTCCGCATGTGTTTTAAGTTATTGGCGTATCGCCGTTATGGCCTTACCCATTATTTGATATTTGCTTGCTGTTTTACGTGTTTTGACGGCACGACCTTGGGATCTCGTATTGGGATTGGGGCGGGTCGTCACAGGGGGATCTCTCTATTCCCGTCCTTTATAATTTGTTTTGTTTCTTGTGTAAAATAGTGTGTGGTTGGTGACTTGGCGGAAATATCTGGTCATTACTAAGTGATAAATACACAATGCCCAAAGAAGCTGACAATCCTCATTAGCAACAAAAGACAACACTAAACTCTAATAAATTCCATTTATCCTAATAAGTATGATGCTCATAGCCAATTACAAAATATCTCATGGCTTTGTACAATTCTTGTACTAAAAATTGCAATTCTGTTGATACATTTGCATACTTGAAAGTAAGAGTGTTATCCTAATTATGTCTCATATTGATAACTAATATAATCTTATACTTGTACCTTGAGGTACAACATAATGTACCTTGGTTATCTCATATATTAATCACCATGATATATAGGAAAGTTATAAGTAGAAAGGCCTTTGAAAGTGTGGAAGGGCCCATGTCTCCTATAAAGAACTCCCTTCTCCACACTTTATTGTGTTGGTGTTCATTGGAGGAAAGCCATGTTGTGGATAGAACTTGTTTGTCTAATTCTTTTAAAAGAGTTTTTGTGTAGTTTTAGTGTCTATAATTGATGGTATACAGCTAGTTTACAGCAAAAGCGTCACGTGTTTTGATGCCCTTTAGTATATATACATTTACTTATCAATATATATATATATATATATATATATATATATATATATACATGGAGAAGATTTATACTAATGATTGGATTATTAGTTTTGATGTTGTATCATAGACAAACAAAAGTTCAAAAAATTTGACATATCATAACTCTAAATATTTCAATTTTCTTACATGTGTGTTAGGTTATTGTATCTACCATCAATGAGAATCTCTAGAAGAAAAGCTGGTGATCGTTATTCATGGAATTTCACTCGAGGTATGTTAACCTTGGTAGAGTAATATAAGAAATGCATATTTTGCTTAAGGGCTGATCACTGCGGATCCCTATTTCACTAATGTTGAAGTTAATCCTCCAGAGTACAAAAAGGGGCTGAACAATGGGGCCAAAATATGATCAGCCCTAAATAAGTTTCCTCTAATGCAATAAATGTACCAATTAGTGTTACAAAGACTAAACGGTAAGCATATAAGATAAACTTGTTTGGATGAAAAGGTCACTTCCTTCTGTTTTATGCAGTGAATTATGTTAATTAAGACAAAGTCTTACTCCAATTTATGAAAATTTCAAGAATATTATACAAATTTAAGAAATTATGCCATAGTTATGTTATTGGCATTCATTGGTATTCCATCTGGAAAAAAATATTAGAACTTTATTAGGTGTAAATTATAGCCGTTGGAATTTAATCTTCATTTCTATTTTAACAATTTTAAGTTATTTATAAAAAAATACAGGTCCTCTCTTTTCTTCATGGATTTCAACTTTATACAAGCATGAATGATTAAACTATGTTTTCTTATGATTAACCATGAATGAAGAAAAATTGCTTATTGAGAATTGGTTATATTGCAAAATAGAAAAGGTAGTTGTGAAATGTAGTTCTTTCTTATTCCTCTTCCTTTTATTTTTTAATGGTTTATGGGATGACCGAAATGTATTTAAGTATTGCTTCACTTCTGGTGGCAGAGCTTTGGGCTATATGCAAAAGGGTTGTGGTTGGGTTGTCTTAGGGGTTACCTAAATCTCTTTGTAGAATCTTACACTTAGAATGTTGTTAAGGTCTTTGACTCTTTGTAGATAATTAATGATGAGTTTGATGTAGAGATGTTATTTTTACAATTTTACACTTGATTTGCTTCCAACTTTGATTGATGGGTTTCATTCTCACATAGGGATTATTCACACAATATTATAATATTTAAAATAGTACCAATTAGTTTTTCTAAATTATTGTTTTAAGTCAAACGTGATTCTGTTAAAAAAAATGGAGGGACTATATACTTTCAGTGAAGATGAAGTAACATATTCTAATCAATTGAGATATATATTATTTGCAAATATTAACGAATTGTGTGTGTGCACTCACTTTGTCTTTTTGAACGACGTTCCTTATGTTGTTCAATCCATCCTTGTCATTTGAAAAAATATTAAAACGTAATGTTAAATGCAATATGACATATGAGTCCTAACATAATACTAAGTGGTTTTTATTTTCTCTCAAACAGTATTACTACCATCTCAAGTCGGGAAGGTTTTGTCGAACCCCATTAGAAGTATATGACATTATTGCTAATGGTGTTCTAACAAGGAGGACAACCGACCAAGTAAAGGAGACGATAGAGGCACGTGTGGTAATTAAGCTCGATTAGTTTTAAACTCGATAACGTATCCATTTAAGTGTTTATTCAACCATTTTGCGTGTTTTGAAATTTATGCACTTCATAGGGTTATCTTTGAGGATAGATGGAAAGTGTAAGGGTAAAATAGGCAAGGCCTACTTTATCTTGTTTTCACCTTTCTTGGTCAAAGTAGGTTTTTAAATTAGTTAATGTTTATTTAGGACTTAGAATTTTGTGTTAGATTTTGTTTAACTAGTTTTGGTAGCAAAATCTTTCTAAAGATTTCGGCTATATTATTTTGGTAACTAAATCTTGACAAGTATCTTAGTTATTCCAAGAATCTTGACTTTGATCATATTTGGTAAGATAATCTTGCAAGTTTTGGAAAGGTGTTGATTTTACCTTTGAATAGCTAATCCCTTTCCTTGTAGAATTGTGTCTCTTTGCCGTGTGTTTGTAGGGGTTGCCGCATATATAGTGATGGCTGGAATTCGAGCAGATGGCAGAGCTTGAGAGAGAAGAACTAAAGGCATAAGGCGAGAGCGATATCATAGAAGTTGAGCGGTCTTCTTCCTTCGATCGAGCAAGCGATCGATTGTAACCGATGTTATAACATCGGCAGCTACATTGAATTCTGAAAAACTATTTTTTGTGCTTCCTGTTTCATGTGTTAGGAGGCTATGTGTTTGTTTATTCCCACGTTTTGTTTAGCTGTTTTATGTGGGATTTTATTCTCCAAGATACACTGTCTTGTGAGAACTTTTGCTAGAGATTTCACTAAGTTTATTTCGTGTAAAACTTTGATATTTTTAGTGAAATTTGTGTGGCCTTGAGGCTTGGTCTACAAGTATTAATCTTGTAGATTGTTTTTAGTAAAAAACTTGGACTTTATCCTTGTTTGGTCTGTGACAAACTTTAAACTTCCGCACGCTATTATTTGTTGTTTCATTGTGTTTGCCATTGTAGCTTCAATCACGGCTACATTGGTAATCACATTGACTTCTATTGAGAATCTGTGTTTTCACGTTCTTTCAATTGGTATCAGAGCCTTCTCTTGATATCACTAAGAGTTGATTCTGGTTAAAGTCGTGATGGATTTTTAGTATGAGAATGTTGTTCGCCCTCCTACTCTTACTAATGCTAATAACTCTATTTGGAAAGTCAAGATGCGCATCTTCATCAAATCAATTGATGAGAGAGCGTGGCTTGCTGTTTTGAATGGTTGGATTCCTCCCAAAACAACGAGGATTCGGATGGTGATGTCAAGATCACCAAAAGAATACGAGTGGACCAATGATGATAGGACACCGCTTCCTTTAACTCAAAAGCCTTGTGCGCTATTTATAAAGCCTTAGATGCTAATACTTTTAGGGTGATAGCAAATTAGGAATACGCTAAAGATGTTTGGGAGACCCTTCAGACCTTGTGTGAAGGACACATGTTAGATCAGCTTCTAAGTTAAGAATGCTCACCACTCAATTTGAAAACACTAGGATGCACAGTGCGAGGATATCATGACATATTATGGTAGACTTCTTGACTTATCTAATGCACTTGCTTTAGGAGATCCTATTACTAATGAGCGTCTTGTTAGCAAGATGATGAGAACTTTGCCCTGAAGGTTCAATGTCAAGATATGTGCAATTGAAGAAGCACATGATATTGACAAGATGAGTTTTGAAAGATCGGCCGGAATTCTTCAAAACTTTGAACTGAACCTAAACGATCAAATAAAACAAAAAAAGGCTTCATCATCTTCTACACCCATTGTGAAAAATATTGCTATGCCTGCTCCTATTGATCTCTCATGTGATTTGCTTGAAATTCAAAAGGATATTGATGAGTCTCGATTTTGGAGAAGAATCTATTGCTCTATTGACTACCAAATTCAAAAAATTTGAAGAGTAAGGAATAGAACTCCATCATCAAGCTCGAAAAACAATTTCAAACCCGATTCTGAAAAATTTGTTCCCAAAGAAAATTCTTTCCAAACTCCGTAAAACCCTTCACAAACCCTTTGCATCAAAATCATCCTATAATGGTAAGAAC
>CM028378.1:77490615-77578901 GCA_013146195.2 Codonopsis lanceolata | reverse complement strand
AGAGTCTTTTGTTGTTTGTTGTGTGGTTGTTGTTTTTGATTTGGCGAGTATTTGCTTATTACGAGACTTTGGGCTTGTCAACTTCAGGCGAGTAATGACTTATTTGGGTAGGTTTTGACCTTTTTGGTTGGAGCGGAACCACGACTTAGTTTTTGGTTTTCGGCTCGTTACTTAGAATGCGGGCTTACTAAGGATTTTGGGCCGGGGAAGTGAGGTAGATACCTAACAACTAGGCTAGGGATCACTTATAACATATGGGTTTTTATTTTGGCGAAGTTTGGACGGGGTTTGGAGATTTTAGGGACTTCCACTCACCTATCTCGCACCTCTCGTACTAAAATTATTGAAAGAGCGAAGGAGCGAGCCGTTGCTTAGTTGCTTCTTGATCGCGGAAAATGAGCACTGAAATGAGGAGGCCGAGGCTTCTATTTATAGTGAGAAGGCAGGACTCGTCGGGAATTTTGAAGTTTGTTCAGCCTGCTTTGGTGAGTTGTACCTTGAGCTTCAAGTCTTGTACATTTCGGCAACTGAGAGAGGCAACAGTAACTTGCATGGTGCGGTACCAAGAGGCCTTGGTGCGGCACCAAGCCAACTATTCACCTTTGATTTTTTGCACTTTTACCCCCTGCAGTTCACTGTTTCGCGCATCCTGCTTTTCCTTTCGCATTTTTGACTCCTGTAACTTGACATTTGTTAAGTTTTGATAGTTCTTGATATTTTATGTCAGTCACATACCAGGGGTATGAAATTGGGGTGTCTACAGGCACGTGCGTCGAATTTTTGGACCGAGAGATTAATTATCTCTTTGGTTGTTTTTAATTTGAGCTTGTTAGCTCGGGCGCCACTGTGTTATTACATTTCGTTTCCGCATGTGTTTTAAGTTGTTGGTGTATCGCCGTTATGGCTTTACCCATTATTTGTTATTTGATTGTTGTTATTTGTTTCCCGACGGCACGACCTTGGGATCTCGTCTTGGGATCCGAGTCGGGTTGTCACAGTTGGTATTAGAGTTATGATTATAAATTTAGCTTTCAGCCGGGATAGGTTCCTTGGCTTAGGGGGTTGGTTTTGTGTGATAGATTTATTTTTAACGTCAAGTGTTATTGTAGGTTAAGATGGTGGATACTAGAGCTGGAGCTAGTACTGGAGGTGGTACCGGTAGAGGTGCAGGCGGTGGTAGAAATGCTAATGAGAACCTTCAACAGAATATTCCTCCACTTCGGACATCGGAAGAGAAATTTGAAGCTATGGCTACGATGTATCGGGGTATGCTTGCTATGATGAATGAAATGAACCAAATGGGATTTGGTAGAGTTGAACCACAGCAAGTACCGCAGCCAGAGCCACAGACAGAACCGAAAGTTTAGAGGCAGAGGCAGGATGCTAGACATCATGGAAATTCTCTACTTTAGAAGTTTGTGAAGCGGAAGCCGAGACAGTTTAATGGGGAGCCGGACGCTGCGAAGGCTGAGTTATGGATTGAGCACTTAGAGAAGATATTTGCACCTTTGGGTTGTGATGATGAGCAGAAGGTTGTTTTGGCAGTATTCAAGCTTGAGGGTGCAGCAGAGCATTGGTGGCAAGCGCTTAGGGAGAGTTGGGACATGCTTAGAGTCCCTCACATATGGCCTAACTTTGTTTGGGAGTTTAGAGCTTCTTATGTACCTAAAGTTGTTCGAGAGAAAAGAGAGAATGAATTTCTTGACTTGGTGCAGGGAAGCATGACTGTCTCACAGTATTCGGTGAGATTTACGGAGTTGGCTCGCTATTGCACACACTTGATTCCGGATGAGGCTAGGAGGACTCAGAAATTTGTGAAGGGTTTGAGGACTGAGTTCAGGAAGCAGCTTCTATCTCATCAGTTTGTGGAGTATAGGAAGGCAGTTGATAGAGCCTACATCATTGAGAGGGATATTGAGGAACATCGTGTTATGCATATTTCGGGTTTCTCTCAGCAACCTAAGCAGTCTTCTGGACGAGGTCATGGATCGGGTAGCCGTGGAAACTTTAGTGGGGGCAATGATCGCAAGAAGGGAAGTGGAAAATCTAATTATGAAGGGCATGCGAAGAATCAGTCGAGTGGTAAAGGGGCTAGTACTACACCTACTCGGGGAGATCGTATTGTAGTCATGGTTTTTACTTATTGTTCAAAGATAGGGCATACGGAGGATAGATGCTGGAGTAAGAATGGAGCATCGATGGAGTGCTACTACTGTGGAGCTTCGGGGCACATGAAGAAGAATTGTCCTAAATTAAAGAACAGCCAGTCAGGAGGTTCGAGTTAGCCTACAGTTGGGATGAAGAGAGATAGCGATGGTAAAGCTAAGGTGCAGGGTCGCGTGTTTGCTCTAGATCAGAGGGGAGTGCCTGAGTCTACGGCAGTGATTGGAGGTACCGTTTCTATCTTCGGTAATGAGGCTCGTGTACTTATAGACCCAGGATCATCACATTTGTATGTTGCATCGCATTTTGTTGACAAACTATGTGTTGTGCCTCAGTCTTTGCCTTATGTGCTTGAAGTATCTACCCCGCTTGGGGAATGTTTATTGGCTTCGGATATTTATAGAGCATGTGATGTACTTGTGGATGAACATGTGTTGCATGCGGATTTGGTGGTTTTGCCACTTTGTGATTTTGATGTGATACTTGGCATGGATTGGTTGTGTACATATCATGCATTGGTGGATTTCCATAGTAAGAGGGTCACTTTTGCTTTGCCTGGCGTCCCTGAATTTGTATTCTTGGGAGATAATGCACCTAGTGGTTTGCGCATCATTTCTGCTCTTAAGGCTAGGAAATTATTGTCGCGTGGGTGCACGGGGTATCTTGCTTGTGTAGTGGATAAACGGGTTTCGACTTCTAATCTTAAAGATGTGTCCGTTGTGTGTGAATTTCCGGATGTTTTCTCTAAGGATTTTGGGATGCCTCCGGATAGGGAGATTGAATTTTGCATTGAGTTGTTGCCGGGGACTACACCAATTTCGAAGGCGCTGTATAGGATGGCACCTATGGAGTTGAAGGAGTTGAAGGTTTAGTTGCAAGAGCTCCTTGACATTGGCTTTATCAAGCCAAGTGTATCGCCTTGGGGTGCGCCGGTGTTGTTTCTGAGGAAGAAAGATGGGAGTCTTAGATTGTGCATTGATTACCGGGAGTTGAACAAAGCGACGATCAAGAACAAGTATCAGTTGCCGCATATAGATGACTTGTTTGATCAATTGCAAGGATTGGTGGTGTATTCTAAGCTTAACTTGAGATTCGGGTATCATCAATTAAAGGTTAGAGCCGAGGATGTTTCGAAAACCGCTTTTCACACGAGGTATGGGCACTATGAGTTTATCGTGATGCCATTTGGGTTGACTAATGCGCCGGCGGTGTTAATGGATTTGATGAACCGGGTGTTCCATAATTTTCTTGATTGCTTCGTGGTGGTTTTCATAGACGATATTATTGTGTACTCTAAGTCTCGGGAGGAGCATGCACAACATTTGAGGATGGTATTGTCGATTCTTCAGGAGAGGCAACTCTACGCCAAGTTTAGTAAGTGTGCTTTTTGGCTAGAGGAGGTTTCATTCTTGGGGCACGTTGTGTCTAGTCCCGGGATAGCGGTGGATCCTTCTAAGGTTGAGGCGGTGATGAATTGGAGGAGACCGACCACAGTCACGGAAGTTAGGAGTTTCTTGGGGCTAGCCGGTTATTATCGGAGGTTCATAGAGGGATTTTCAAAGATTGCTACGCCCATGACGAATTTGACTCAAAAGAAGACATCATTTGTTTGGAGTGATAAGTGTGAAGAGAGTTTCCAAGAGTTGGAGAAGAAGTTGACTACGGAACCAGTTTTAGCATTGCCTAGCGGAGGTGATAATTTTGTGGTTTATAGTGATGCATCGAAAGAAGGATTGGGTTGTGTCCTTATGCAGAATGGAAAGGTGATTGCTTATGCTTCAAGGAAGTTGTCTCCATATGAGATGAATTATCCCACGCATGATCTCGAGCTAGCGGCGATCATATTTGCTTTGCACAAATGGAAGCATTATTTGTATGGGTCGAAGTTTGAGATTTTTACGGATCACAAGAGTTTGAAATATCTCTTCTCGCAAAAAGAATTGAACATGAGACAGCGGAGATGGATGGAGAAGTTGAAAGATCATGATTGCACAATACTTTATCATCCGGGGAAGGCGAACGTGGTTGCCGATGCCTTGAGTAGAAAGGTGCACTTGTCATGTTTGATGATGTGAGAATGGAAGATGTTGGAGGATGTTCGTGATTGGAATCCTAGTGAGGTTAATCATGAAGTACTCTTTGCTAGTGTACGGGCTATTCCAGTTTTATTGGAGAGGATTAAGGAGACTCAAAGGAAAGATCCGGGGTTGGTGAAAATCATTGATGGTTTGAGTGAGGATAAGGAGCATGAGTTCGCGATGAACCAAGATGGGATTTTGACTTTCAAGGGTAGAGTTTGTGTTCCTTCAGTTGAGGATGTGAAGCGACTTGTATTGGATGAAGCTCACAAGGGAAAGTATACTATCCATCCGGGGAGTACGAAGATGTATAGGGATTTGAAGAAACAATTTTGGTGAAATGGCATGAAGCGACAAATAGCCGATTATGTGTCGAGGTGTCTAACTTGTTAAAAGGTGAAGGCGAAACACCAAAGACCGGCGGGATTGTTGCAGCCGTTGGATATTCCGGAATGGAAATGGGAGCATGTTACGATGGATTTTGTCAAGGATTTGATGCCGTTTGGGTTATTGTTGTTCGACTCACGAAATCGGCTCATTTTATACCGATTGCTATGACTTATTCCTTGAGTCAGTTAGTGGCATTGTATGTGCAGGAGATTGTTAGATTGCACGGGGTTCCAGTTAGTACTGTTTCAGACCGGGATCCGAGATTCACATCGAGGTTTTGGCAGGCTTTGCAAGAAGCTATGTGGACTAAGTTGAATTTTAGCACAGCTTTTCACCCTCAGACAGACGGACAGTCCGAGAGAACAATACAAATACTTGAGGATATGTTACGGGCTTGTACGGTGGATTTTAAGGGGAGTTGGGATACACACCTTCCATTGGCGGAGTTTGCGTACAACAATAGTTACCAATCGAGCATCGGGATGGCACCGTATGAGGCTCTTTATGGACGGAAGTGTAGATCTCCTATTTGTTGGGATGAGGTTGGAGAAGCAAAATTATGGGGTTCCGAGATTGTTCAACAGTAGGTTGAGAGTGTGAAATTAATTCGGGATAGATTGCTTACGGCTCAAAGTCGACATAAAAGTTATGCGGACAATCGGAGGAGAGATTTGGAATTTCAGGTTGGAGATTTTGTGTTTCTTAAGGTATCTCCGAGAAGGGGTACTAAGAGATTTGGGAAGAAAGGGAAATTATCACCGAGGTTCGTTGGACCTTTTGAGATTCTTGAGCGAATTGGGAGTTTGGCTTATAGGGTGGCTTTACCGCCGTCATTGTCGGAGATTCATAATGTGTTTCATGTGTCTATGCTTCGGAAATATCTTAAGGATGATTCACATGTTCTTGCGTATGAGGAAATTACATTTCAGCCGGACTTGTCTTATGTTGAGCAACCGGTGAAGATACTTGACACCAAGGAGCAAGTTTTGAGGAGCAAGAAAATTCCATTGGTTAAAGTTCTTTGGAAAAATCATGAGATCGAGGAAGCAACTTGGGAGACCGAGTTGGAGATGCGTGAGAAGTACCCACATTTGTTTGATGACCACGGTAAGAATTTAGGGGCTAAATTCCTTAAAGTAGGGGAGAATGTAAAACCCTAAAATATTGCTTGCTTGTGTTATGCATGATTTCATACATTCATAATCATCATAAACATGTTAACTTAGCTCACTCATATGTTTAGAGTCAATAGCATGTTCATTGACGTCGTTTGATATGCTCGTATACACCTTTCCTTCACGGGATGCTTTGAAACTTGGGTTTATGATTTATGTTAGAAACATATGGATAAATGTTAGAGGCCATTCATAACATCATTAACATGATTTAGATGTTGATTAAATGCTTGTTGCATCGACGGTTTGGTTGCTAGTTTGCTTCAAGAGTTAACCCTTCTCCGTTTGACCTTTTCGGTTGTTGTTCGGGAGTGTTCTTCGTGAGTTCTTGACCTTGTTTGGTTGAGGTTTGAAGCTTAATTGTTTAGGTTATGATTTGGAGGTCTTTAAGGTTGAATTGTAGACCTTTTTGGCTTGGGAGGACTCAAGGATGCATGCGGGAGAGTCCGAGGCCAAGCAAGGAAGCAACGAAGTTTGAATTTTGGAATGGCTGGATGATGCGCTCGCATCATAAGGATACCAAGCGACCGCATCCTATGGCAGCCCTGTTACGGGCAGATTTGGGATTTTTGCTTTGTTGCCTATCTTATCCCCACCCAAACCCATCTTAAACTAACCCTAAACCTTCCTAAGTATCTTATGATATGTCCTAATCATCTATTAGAGTTTTAGGGTGAGCTTAGTGTGGTTAATTAGAGGGAAACAACCCCATCAATCTAAACTAAACCCACTTACTTCTCAACCCTTATAAACCACAAACACTTGTCTTAAGCCTCCTTTTACTGCCTACACTTCACAAAAACGTGGGAGAACTCTTGAGGGCTGAAGAGAGGAGTCTTCTAGGGTTTCATAGGAGTCCAATCTTGGAGGCCATAGCTTGGGACCTTCATCCCTCAAGCCATACCATAGATTTGAAGAGGGGATTGAGGAGAACAACACCCACCACTTGGAATTTCGGGATTGTAGCTTGAGAGGGCTGAACCAAGGTAAGTTGCTACATCTCTTCCTCTATCTTTTGGCCCCATTGACCCTAGGGAAAACAATCATCTTGCTATGTGAGGTCAATGGGTGCAATTTTAGGGCTTTTCTAGAGATGCCATGAACCCTAGGTTTCTAAATGATGAATTTTCTTGGATGAACCTATTTGAGACCTAGATTAATATGATATTAATATGTAAAGTAGCCTATTCATCCTTGCTATGTGATTTATTTCATGTGTTGTGAGCATGATTGGCGAGGTTACTTGGAAGGGTATATGCCCAAATGATGTTTTGGCTTGATGAACATGATTAAGACCTTGATTAGTTTGATATTCATGTGTAGAGTAGCATATTAATTCATCATATGTGATTTATTCATGTTTTGGAGAGCATGATTGGTGAAGTGATTTAAATGAGTTTATGCCCTAAATGTGATGTGTGCTCTATGTTACCTAATTAATTGATTTATTGGGTTTATGTGGGTTTAATGAGCTTGGGAATCTTGCCTATGATGTTAGACATGAACATAGGAGAGTATTGTAGCCCATGCTTCTATGCCCTAATTTTTGGAAAGTCTAGATTGGACTCAACGGAGTCAACCTTTGGGTTAGTATGAATTCTAGGAACTATAATCTTAAGTCCTACGGAATTTGGGGTAGAATTGATGGAGGTCAAGCCTCCAAGAATTTTTGAAGTGTATGAAGGACACTTGATTATGAGGGCTTATATGATTCTTTAATGTGAATTTATGCTAGTTGTGAATGAAATGCATGACTAGTTTGATGGTAGAGTATGTGCCTACTTGTTTTTAAGCATATGAGTATACATTACTTGTGCTTGGGTTTTGAGTCCAGCTAGAGTCGGTTTGTTGAGTCTTTGGCGGGACGATGCATCGTCTTCACGAATTATGGGATTCGTGATCGCGATGGATCGCCGTGCCGGGTTGCACACGCCCCTCCATTGATGGCCACGGTGGGGAAGTAGTTCATCTTAGTTGTAGTAATACACATGACTTTGATAACTATGGAACTCGAGCGGGGATTGTCTCGGGGACGTCGATATCCACGAAAGGGATATCGAGGACACATAAAGGGTTTTCACGTGTTTTTGCAGGAGCGACACGGCGGAAAGAGATGGTAACGGTATCATATCCCTTTTATATGAATTGTCTCACAAGTACTTATGTGAATAATGTGCTTTGTGAATATGATATGATATGATGGTTGAAATGGTTTCTTATGTTGTTATACTTTATGGATAACATGATGTTTATGGTTGTTAAGCATATAGGCCTTGACATGAACATTAATTGGAATGCTATATTATGCCAATAGCCTAAATTATGATTGTTAAGTATGAATGACTTGACATGGATTTTTATGAAATGTTACACTATAATGGTAGCATGACTTATTATCGTTGAGTATGATTACCTTGGCATGATTTTTATACAATGTTATCCTATAATGAAAGCATGATTTATTATTGTTAAGCATGATGTCATGATAGGAAGTTATCTTTAGTAACTTACAAAGTCTTTATGACTTACTCCTATTTGTTGATTGTTTTCCCTAGATTCGAGTCGGGCAAGCGGACCAAGTGATTGCCGAGATCGTTTGTGAAGATTCCTTTTTGGCAAGGTTGCTACCTTTTAGTTTAGTTTATTTTCTTTTGGTAAGGACATTGGGAAAAATGAAGTTATGTAAACTTCATGATGGGTAGCAAACCTACTTGTGATTGTAATATTTATACTTATGTTGATTGATGTTTATTCTTTTGGTAGCCGACTTGTAGTAGTCGTGCTTGGTGTATATTGATGGTTACATTTCAGTATGCTATCTTGATGTTTGTACTTATGATTATTAGTACTTATACCATTGGTAGCCGACTTGTGTTAGTCGTGCTTGGTAAATGTTGGTGATTATGTTTTAGTATATTACATTGATTGTTAAATTATTATGTTTGTTCTCCGGCATGTTTTTAGCCGTTGAGTATGTTAGATTAGAGTCTTAGACTTAGGGTAATTGTTGGATTCCGGCTGTAACGCCGCCGATGACTTGATTTATTTGTGTTATATATTTGTATTGCATGACAGGGAGTTTTGTTCTACGTGCCCAATGTTGCGGCACATGCGTCGAATTTTTGGACCGAGAGATTAATTATCTCTTTGGTTGTTTTTAATTTGAGCTTGTTAGCTCGGGCGCCACTGTGTTATTACATTTTGCTTCCGCATGTGTTTTAAGTTGTTGACATATCGCTGTTATGGCCTTACCCATTATTTGTTATTTACTTGTTGTTATTTGTTTCCCGACGGCACGACCTTGGGATCTCGTCTTGGGATCCGGGTCGGGTCGTCACAACTAGTCAGGAAAACGATATTTCTACATCAAATACAAGGACATTGAATTTTTGGGGGATTTCTTAACTTCTCCATAGCTGTTGCAACGAAAGCTCTAGCTCCTGCACCGTATGCAGGAATTGGTCTACAAAGAAAACCTTAAAAAGTTAATTGGCTTGCACCAAGAGAGTATGCTAGTGCCAAAAGAAAATGATCTTTGAGTTGAGATTTAAAACCTTGGCAGATACACCCAAGATTTATCCATTGCAAGAATGGTCAAACCTAAACTGAAAATATACATGTACACATCAGAGAAATGACAGTAAATTAGGAAGGATGGAGAACAACAATTTGCTTGATCAATTAACCTAGATATTCTTCTTTCACTCATAACAAATTGTAGTACACACAAGGAACACTTTTTTGTTCTAAATTAGCTTCAGAATAACAGAAAATGGAAATGCAGTTAGCACAGATCCACATCACTGGCAATAAGTTAGTTTAAGTGACAAAAATTCTCCTACATTAAACTATAAATTCAATAAGGCAATAATAATTTCATTTGTACATAGTAGTTTCAAGATATACAAACCAAAGCCAAAATGCCTTGCACTTGAACCTATCTAGACTTGCTCAGTCTGTACTCCTAATTCACTCCCCACTACTTGTCTTACTTTCTCATGATATCCTGCTGAGGATCATAGTTCTACAGTCCACCTACATCAGCGATCTAGTTTTTAAATGCGCCATAGTCATAGCAAAAACATGTGTTGGCAGAAATCAGGGTATGCTATAATAGAGAAGTATAGAAGGAACTAAATAATGCCAGGTAAAAAGTTTTGCACAGATTATGGACATGCCAAACGAAAGAAGGGGAAACAAGATAATTGAAGTGAAACTCCTCGAGGTAAAATCAAACACATGCAACATAGAAGTGAAACTCCCTAAGGAAAAATCAAACATGCACATTCTGCTTCATTTACTAACCAAAATAGAATATACTCCTAGGTACCGAATACCAATTTAGTTGAGTTAGGCATTTTTTTTTTTTTTTTGAGTTAGGAATTAGTATTTAGGAGCACTTTATTTTCAAGTATGGTCAAATAATAGTTGAGAGTGATTGATGCATAAGAGTCAATTTGAGAAAAGAAACTGAAGGGTTTTAAGAATTAATGTGACTTAACAAAAATGTACACTAAATTAGGAAGGATGGAGAACACCAATTTTCTTGATCAATTAACCTAGATATTCTGCTTGCACTCATAAAAGATTGTAATACACACAAGGAACACTTTTTTGTTCTAAATTAGCTTTTTTTTTAATTAGAATGCTAGATTTTTATAAATGGGAAAGAAAGGAAAACAAGCTAAAGGGGGACAACCAACCTTACCCTTAAAAAGGGGGGACAAAGGAGCCTTACCTTGGAGAAATAGAAAAACTGACAAAAAATAAAATAGACCTGGATAAAACTAAGAAAGAAATCTAATAATTACGATAACGACTCTTCGTACGACGCTTCGACCTTCTGAGACTTGGGGTTTCTAGATCAAGAGCTTCAAAGTGGGCGAGGTCATTATCATAATTTTCCTCTTCATCTTCAAATGTTTGAAGAACAACAAATTTGTTGGGGGAGATAATATTCAAAGGAGTTTCGTGAGATACATCTTCCTCAAAAAGACCACTTAAATCCGGCATAACATTTGTCACACAATCAATTGGGACTTCAACATCACAGCTAGGGTTTTTCGCAGGATGGATAGGTTTTTGCTGGTTAAGCGATGGATTAAAAGGGGGGGAATTTGGACTCAAGCCAGAGCAAGACGGAGATCTATAACCAGAAGGATTGGAGTTGGATAAACCGGAGCAGGAAGGGGAAGTTGTAGCAGCTTGGGGCTCCGTTGTAGTCCCGCGTAGGGCTTTTAGCAAAGGTGAGATGGATGCGATCGGATTGATGTTGGCGCTTGATGCAAGGTGGAAGCCAGAGAGTTGATAAGCATAGGAGAAGCTGTTTTGGTTGACTGAGCAACACTTGTATTAGGGTTGGTTTCTTGGGCAGTAGGATTGGTTTCTTGAGCATTAACTAAGGTTGGATCTTGATGAATAGGAGCAGCTACTTTGACTGGCTGATAAACACTGGCTTTAGCCTGTACACCAGCAACAATGGGAACAGATTCCACATTCGAGGCTGGGGAGCCTTTATCTTGAGCCGGAGATGTCTGAATGTTATCATGTTGGTTGCAAGCTGGTTGAGGAACCGAAGGAATATCACCTTGATGCTCAACGGTTTTTTCAAGACCACATGAACTGGTATCAGGTCCTATGGTTTTGGGTAGCCAAACCTGGGCTGGATGCTTATTATTAGGTACAGAAGCAGGAGGCTGCACAGAGATATTGTGATTAATGTCCCTAGACTGGCTTGGCTGCTCCTTGGCGTGATTGAGATGATGAATAAAAAGTTTGCAAGTCTCGCCATCGTGGCCTTGACGATAACAGTAGGAACAGTATTGGGGGAGTTTCTCAGCTTCAATAGTCTGCCAGAAACTTGCTGAGGGGCCGCAATCGATCCATAAACGGCTGGGGATGGTCTTTGTGAGATCGACCTCGATACAAACCCTAGCCACGCTCGGCCTAGTGAGGTTAGCCGTAGGAGAATCGATGATCAACGGAGTGCCTATCATGTTAGCAATAGAAAATAAAATATGCTTATTGAACAGAAAAATGGGGAGATTAGGGAAAGAAAACCACACGGGAACAATGGGGCTTTCCACGTCTGGACGGAATGAAGGAGTCCACTTAAAGACCCGCATAGAGAAGGAGCCGACGGACCACTGATCTTTGATCCATAGGCGTTGAAAGTCAGCCTCGTGTTGCGTTTGGATCAGCACATGTTTCTTGTTTAGATGGCCAATGGTCACTGCCGCCTTAAGGCCAAAGGTCTGGAATTCTTTCCGCATCAGTTCCATAGAGGGGCGGCCATGAGAGAATTTGCCAACAAGGGTTAGTTTAAACGGGAGAGATAGCGTGGAGATGATTTCAGGGGAAAGACGCAAAGCAGGTTCCCCTTTATACAGTGAAGGAGGGATGAAAGATAGAGGAGATTGGGATTGGGACGAGGATGAAGTTTGAGCAACAATGGAAGCAAAGGATTTTTTAGCCGTTGGGGAAGGAGGCGCTAGAGGGATGTCCTCAGTTGGTGCCACGGCCGGAGCCGCAGCCATGACAGGCCGGGATCAAACTGGAATGGAGAACATGGGGCGGCGGCTTAGAGAGAGAATTTTTTTTAGGGTTTTCAGAATAACAGAAAAGGGAAATGCAGAGTCAGCACAGATCCACATCACAGGCAATAAGTTAGCTTAAGTGAAAAAATTACGACATTTTTCTAATGAGGACATTTTGCTACTCACAAGTCCCTTCGGATAGCCACCTACCCTGTTCTTTTTAGTTTTGGTTGATTTTGTCTTCCAATGTCGCTGCAAGTTTGAGATTTTACCAACTTCCGGCAACCATTGCCTCTTAACCTTTTTCCGTCTAGCACTTCTACTAGGGCTGAAAAATGATTGAAGAAAACACTAATGAGATCTAATTTGTACATTAGAATAAGAACTAACAAAATGATTATTAATAGAATCATTGTGAAAATTCAGAGAAAGGAACTTGCTAGATATACACAATCACTAAAAAACCAACTGGGAATTGAAGTTTTTAACTTCAACTGATCAAGTTCTTAGCATCATTTTGCCAGTTTTAGGTACAAAGTTTGTATCACAAGAAAAATAAATATTTCAAGACCTGTTTCTCTAGGAACTATACATCGAAATATAAAATTTCACAATTGTATTGTTAAAATATGAACATGAATCATGCTACTAGTTAATTTGACACAAAAGCTCCACACTCCATAGAAAGTTATTAGTGAACTGCTGCAACTGCAGTTACGATCCTAATGTTTTGTTAGGTCATGAGTTTTAGCCTTGTATGTGTCATGTGTTGCTATCCAATCATAATGTTTCTTGAGTTGATGAATGACATGTCTGGGACCATTATTTTATAGGGTAGAAGTGGAAACCTCGTGAATGGCCGCCACAAAAGAGGCTTTTTGGGCTGCTTATGAGCAGGTTTACTGCTTAGAAAGCTGCCAAGATTATGTAGTTTAGAGAAGGACACTGCTGAAAAGTATTAAGAACAGTTACTGATCTTCGTGTTTATTCCAGGTTGTTTGGAATAAAAGGAACATTGAGAAATCTTTGGTTTAAAAATCAAAGGAAAAAATATAAATAAAGAGAAAGAAGAGGCAGATGTTCAAGGCCCACACCTATGGTTTTGTCGTGAATCAAGAACTCAAAGAATGCATAACTGCTACAAGATTTATTTTGTCCTTAATCTACAAAGAACTGAAAGCACTACACTCAAATCAAACAATCTCTAAGATACTCTTAAGTCCTAATTGCCTTAGGATTTGGGTTCTATTATAGGAAACCGTCTGACTTTGAATATGACATTGTTATCTTCGGGATAAAATTTGCATCTACTGAACTAAATGCCATCATTCCCAGTTTTAGGTAGAAAGTTTGTATCACAAGAAAAATAACTATTTCAAGACATGTTTCTCCGGAAACTACACCTCCAAATATAAAATTTCACAATTATACTGTTAAAATATGAACATAAATCATGCTACTAGTTATTCTGACACAAAAGCTCCACACTCCATAGAAAGTTATTAGTGAACTAAATGCCATTAGAGATCTTTTCCTCATTCCAGTGCAGCATCATAGACTTCACATTGCTACCATCAAAAGCACCGGAATTGGCATTTATGTTACGCTGAATATCTGGATGTTAAGGGCCTACGATCGAAAAGGAGAGGAAAAGGTCTGAATGCATGTGAATCAGTGAGGATGGTGAATAGTAACTACAAATAGCCTGATGCAGATTTACCAGATGCTTCATGACTCTAAAACAGCATAAAATGAAAACAGAGATGATGAGAAGGTTGGAATGTGAAAATTACGCTTTACGGCTGATCAGATATAAGCCAGCAAAATGCTTCAAACCTTCTACAATTGCTTCTCTACTTCATATATCTAACCATCATAGATAATGCTCGTAATGCCAGAATGTTATCAATGATGAATAAACCCAGAACATACAAACGCATCAATTCATTATGAAACTGCATCAGTGGCAGAGAAATAACCACCCACCAACTTACAGATTCTCCAAAAATTACTCTTTAGTTGAATTTTATTTTGTTAGTGGCATATAATCCATTAAAATTAATACACACTCCAACTCATTGCTCTATGAAAACAGCCCCTACGACACAGCAACTGGTGGCGATACCACGATCTTGTTCATAATTGTTTATAATGAAATGATTTTTTTCTGTGAAGCTGGTGGAAACATATTATATAAGCTAATACATCCTCTTCTTTTCTTTTTTTTTTCTTTTTAATGGGGGAGGGGGTGTTGCAGGTTTGGGGGAAATACGACAAGCTTAATGCCCCTAACAGATCCAGTAATGCCTTGTTTACACTGTCCACTAAACTGGACTCAATGCGCATTTTCAAAGCTTGCATAGAAAATACAGCATGGGAGGAAAAACACATAATTAAACAAACTTCTAGAAGCTATTCGAAACAAAAGTAACTGCTAACAAGAACGATAGAAATATGCGCATGGAAAATATAGTATTCAGTTTACCCAGCCCGTTCCAGGAGTACATGGAGAATAACAGTCTTTCCTATTACAAATGCAGAACAAATAAGAACATAATCCAAACAGTTATGACCCTATTTGGTTAAGTGATTTTTAGATGTCAATGCCTATTACAGGTCCAGAGTGGCAGTTGGAAATCGATTGACCAACTAGACAAAGAATTTGTATTGGGATAGCTCAAGGTCTAGCATTAACCCAAAGGCTACTCTGGTTCGGCCAAGTTCGGCGAAGAAGAGAATACTCACATTAGCACTAGGGTTGCTGGAACTTGTGAGCCATCATTAACCCAAAGGCTACACTGTTTTGCCTTCGTTAGCTGCTCTTCAGAACCCTTGTTATGCCACCAAATGCATCAGAACGATGCTGCATGAACAGTGATATCAGATCTTGACAACATCCAATAGTGACTTTTTTCAAATAGAAAAGGAAATCAAACTCACCTGGTAATGTAACTGCGAGTCAAAAGGTACTTGTCAAGCTAATTCTTAAGGCCATCTTCAGAAGCAACTATATACCTGAACTTTACACTTGAAAAATATGTAAAATGCACATTACGAGATGGAATGAAAAAAAAAATAACATCATAGGAAATCATAGTTTATCAATTAGGTCCAAGATTCAAGGAAAAATAAACAAAGTGTTGCAATTATACGCCAATGTCCAGGAAGATGAATATATCAACGAACAGTTTGCTTTTGAAAAATTAGAAGTTCTAAATTGTACAGAACTGACATCAATAAGTGTTCCATTACACGCTATTTTGGAAAACAAAGTCAATAAACATTAAAGAAAACTATAAATCAGAGCTTAAATGAGCCATAACAACAACACTCTCCAGTCTCTAGTCCCTCAACATTCCAAGAAAGAAACACCACAATAGCGCCAAAAATGAAAAAAAAAAAAAAAACCCCACCACCTTATCCATAAAATGGAAAGAACCTTATATCTGAATATCGTAGCAGTCCCCTAGACTCATGGCATCCAAGGAATCCGAACACACCTTAGTCACCACAAGATGCTCCCATCCTCAGCACGAAAATCAAAGAAAAATAACATTGAAGATGAAGTAAATCATTGTTTCTTCAATAACACCAGAGAGTAACCACCCCATAAATTGCTCCCTCATTCTCCAATACTAGCCGAAAGGACCTACTGTAAGATCACAACCCCGTGTCCATTTAAATTGCCTAACCTAGGTTCCACCTAAAACTACCTTTTCTAATTTGCTGGGACATATTTTTCAAGCAATCAAAGAAAATAACAATATCAAGATGCAACAGACACATGTGCATCCATATAAAGTAAATTTGACAGTAATTGGAATTATCATCCAGATGAACGGAATAAAAACAAATTGACTGCGACAAATCCATTGATATAAACCTTGAGACATAAAAAGTAAATGTTTCTTCAGCATCATGTCTACATTTCTAAGCAATAATTCTTGAGGTAATTAAGAGGATACAAAAAAAGATCCCCTGAATGTAAAAAGGTTCAAAAACCAAACTTGTGATCGCCTTCTTCCACACATACTAACAAGGAACCTATCAGTGCGATTATCACAATTCCTCTCTCTAGAAAGACCATGTAAAGTGTGCATTAGACAAAGAATATATCAGTGCGACTCATCTCCTCGTACTTAAAACTCTATGATTTTTTCCCTCCAAATAACCTAGCAGACTACCGTTGCACACCAGTAACATGTGTGCCTGGAACGTGCAAGCATTGAAATCACTTTGAATTCGTAGCAATTGGATTGAACGTTTCTTGCATCTAATCTTATGGCCTTATAAGAGCAGCACTATTAAGTGTGTCTGACCGAAAAGAATGACGAAAAAATGATTCATGTAACGATCTGAAAGACATGATAGGTAGGTCAATTAATGTTAATTATATATCTATAAATCAACCATGTATGTTCTTGTCGATAGTAATGCACTAGTGTAACACCTCAGAAACTATATATGTTAAATTTTCGTAGAGGCCAAACATCATACACCTTGTAGGATCCACAATAAACTATATTTAATGTTAACACTCACATAATAGTGAAATTAGAGGGGATGAGAGGAGAAAATAAAACTTCAGGTAAGCATAAATGAAACATTGAATTCAGAAAAAAAAAAAAAAAAAAAAAAGGGAAAGAGATTTAGAGTGTTAAGGCATATTACATGGTCAGATTTTAGGGCAAAGTCGCAGAGGTTATGTGTTAGGGCATAGTTTCATGAGTTCACAAATTAGATAAGGAAAGAGAGAGATGCTTACCAGATAAACCCACGATTCAAGCGACCAAACAAGCCGTAATCGTATATACAAAACCCACAATTCTTCCTACAATATCTGCGTGAAAGGGGAAGAGAAACAGAGAAAGATCAGCACGTTTCTTATGAGAGCTCGAACTGAAACCTTGGACTTACCTTGTTAATGCGATAGATTGAAGAGAGAGCTTGAGAGAAAGGGCTTACAGACTAAGATGCAGGGAACTCGATTAAAGAATAGGCTGAGTGCCAACAGCGAAAGCGCGCAAGAGAGCCACCACCAGGTTTGAGAATAATGACTTACTGATAGCTTTTTTAGTGTAATAGCGGGAAAAAGATTAAATGCACGGGGGGAAATTATCCTGCATCTTTTTTTGGGCGGTGGATTTAACAACGTTTCTAGGTAAAACGTTGTCATTTAAAAGGGAAACCACAACGTTTATTTTTTAAAACGTTGTAATAAAATGCAAAAAAAGTAATCTACAACGTTTTCAATAAAAACGTTGTGTTGGATATATCAATAACAACGTTTTTCAAAAAACGTTGTGCAACAAATATTGTAAAAGCCTATTTTTGTTGTAGTGACATGGAGATAAAGCCGAGGAAGATCAAATGATTACACCATGTGATACAATGGATATGTACATTGGGTGAATGATAATAACATGAGAAACCCAAGCGGTTTGACCAAGGTTGGCCAAATACTTAATACTATGTAATATATACAAGTTTAATTCTTAATACTATGTAATTTATATAAGTTTAATTTGATTGAAACTCTTCAATTTTCATATCTTTTCATTTGCATAATGTTTAATTATACAAATTATTCACAAGATAATTCTATATTATTTGTTCTACTAATCTATATTTATTAATTATTAATTACTAATCTATTGATTATCTATTGACTATTATTAAAACAGAAGTTATTGCTGCCACATGACGATTTTCTGTTGAACGCTTAAAGTTTAAAAGGAATTATGTGTTCCACGTGTAACGTTCTTGTGAAGTTGTAATTTTTTTTTCTTTTTTTTTTTTGCTGTCAAAAATTAAAATCGGATAGATTTTAAAATTGGTGCCTAATTTATATATGGTAAAACTTTTATTATTATTATATTTTACTGTCAAAATTAGTTAGTACGAGATATATTTTATCACGTTTGATTTAGACGCATTTCACTTGATTAGGACACCAAATTTTCATGATAATTTTTTTTTTTGCAGATAGATTTTACTCGTGCTCATATATTTTAATATTTCAATTACCTATTCATATGATCAATTTTGAGTACCTTATTTTATTTTTTTCAAATTATTCAAAAAAATATTTTAACTATTTATTACAAGTTTAGAAAATCTTCTTATTATAAACAACTTTTGCAAAAAAAAAAAAAACTATTAATACCGTGCATATGAATCGGTGTCTCCTTTATACATGGTAAATTTTTTTACCATTTTTTGCAGCCAAAATCGATTAATACCGGATATATTTTATAACATTTGATTTAAATGTGTTTCACTTGATTAAGACTCCAAATTTTTATGGTAATTTTTTTTTGTGAATAGATTTTATCAATTCTCATAGATTTTAATCTTTCAATTACATGACTATATTATCAATTTTGAATATTTACCTTTTTTCTTTTTTAAAAAATTATTCTAATTTAAAAAATTAATTATTTATTACAAGTTTAGAAAATCATCTTATTATAAACAACTTTTGCTAAAAAAAACTATTAAAGCCATGCATATGCTAAACTATATATATATATATATATATATATATATATATATATATATATATATATATATATATATAAATTCTTTTTTTTTTCTTACCAAAAATTAAAAATTGATAGATTTTAAAACTGGAGTCTCATTTATGCATGGTAGAAGTATTTATTTTTTTTTTACCATTTTTTGTTGTCAAAATCGGTTAATGCCAGATAGATTTTATCACATTTAATTTAGACATGTTTCAATTGATTAAAACTCACCAATTCTCATAGTAAAAGTTTTTTCTTATTTAACATTTTTTCTTACAAAATCGATTTGTACCGGATAGATTTTATCACATTTGATTTAGAAAATTTCAATTTGATTAGGACTCCTCAATTCTCATGATAGAAGTTTGTTAATTTTTATTATTTTACCAAAACTCGGTAATTTAAAATAGATTTTACCCAATTTGATTAAACGCGTTCCACCAACACCACAAAAACCAATACGAAATAGCTTGCAAAATCTATCTACAAAATTCGCATGAATTTTTGGTTTGATGATTCGGTGTGATCTCACGTTTTTTATTTATTTATTAATTATGTGGACATCTTACTGTAGGTTAAGAACAAAATAATATTCCTTCGTTCCTAAATTATTGTCCTGCTTCCCCTTTACGTCCGCTCTAAAATAATTTTTTTGTTTGAAATTTTCCTTTGTTGATGACATTTTTACTATTTTATTCTTACTTTTTCATCATACTTTAATTATGAGTCATATATAAATAAACTTTAAAATAAACTATACATCAAATTAATATTAATAACTTAGTCAAATATATTTTTTATTAATCTATGCGATAAGTCAACAAAAACAATAATTTAGAAACGGAGCAGTAACATCAACGATTCAGGTTGGCTAGAAGAATCTGACCATTTAGTATTGTCTTTTTAATGCCCTCAAAGTAGCTCTTAAGAGCGTCCACAGTGGAGATGCAAACCCACACTCCAAACTTATTTTTAAAGAATGTTAACTCCAACTAAGCCCACAGCAGTTAACTAAACCAACTCTTCCTCTCTAAAGCCAAGTAAATCACTCTTTTAATTAGGTGACCGATTTATCTTGAATAATCACACACTCTCTCACTTTCTCTCTCTTTAAATACAAGGTTTTTAGCATTTTACAATTAATGTTTCATCATTTTGAAATTTATTTTATTAAAAATTAATTATATCACTTTTTTTCTTAATGTTTTTTTGGTTGCAAATAATTGATATATATTCTTTTTGTTACTACATCATCGTAAAACTTTATTTATCAATCATATAGATATACATATTTTATTTATATTTTATAACTTTAAAATATAAAATATTTCATTGAATTGTGGTGACAAAATAGAAAAAAAAATTGATAGTTAGGTTTGTAAGATTTTAAATTTTTATTGATATATATTTAGAGATTCACCGTTGTGGATGCTCTAAGGTGTCAAATAAATGAGTCCACAATTGTCAATGAGATAATTTGTTTAAAAAATCTTTTTTTAAAATTAAAAGGAAACACTTTTGAAGATCATCCCAAATTAAAATACTCACTCCGTCCCTAAATTATCGTTTTGGTGGACTTGACGTACGGTTTAAAAAAATTCAGTTGACTAGATTATTAATATTAGTTTGATGTATAGTTTACGTTAAAATTTATTTGTATGTGGCACATAGTTAAAGTAAAATGAAAAAATAAATGTAAAATTTTAAATGTGTTGTCCTAAAATGAAAACTAATTTTCAAATAAGATAATTATTTTAGAACGAATTTAAAAAAAAACAGAACAATAATTTGGGTACGGTGAGAGTAAAGAACACTTATTTTGGAAGGGTGAGAGTACATAAAAAGGAGAGAGAGAAACAAAGCTTAATTAGTTTAAGACAAAACACTTGAGTATGTGATTAAGGCTAGGTCATTAACATAAGGTTAACATAAATCTAGAGGATACGAACTTGAAGAAATTTAAAGAAATTAAAAAAAAAAAAAAAAAAAAGATATGTGTAGCTAGTTTGTTCTACATTTCTAGTGAGTAGCAGTAGCAAGTACAAGCCTTGAGGGTACAACTCCTGCCGGCGCCGTCGAGTTTATAACAAACCTAGATGTGAAAGCACAAAACCTGTCGTAATCTTCTTCAACCAACAAGCTTTTGTCACCGCCGCCACAACCGCTCGTCGTATCGTCAAAGTTTAACGAATAACTCAGCGGGTCGTACCCACCCCTGCATTCCACCTTCCTACCACCACAACCACCACCACCACCAATTGATGATCTGCATTGTAGCATTGTTCTACTTTGTTTCCACAGTTTCCTCATAAACTTCCATAAGCAGCAGCTGCGGTGGAGGTGGTGGTGGTGGTTTCCTTTTATTTCCGCTTTTGTTGTTTTACCGGTGGTGGTGTTGGCGGTGGTGGTTGTGGTGTCTGACGAAGTGGTTCTTGGCCACCAAGGGAGTGCCATTTGAGTCATCTCACTCTCTTGTCTCTCTAAGACTTGTTTTGAAGAGTTTTTTTTGGTGGTGATGGAAAGTGTCTTAGTTCGATTGGATATAAATAGGGGGTATTGATACTTTCAGGGCTTTTGGATATAAATAGGGGGTATTATACTTTTTGGGCTTGTTTGGTAGTTGAATAATGATAAGCGGTATTATTAATCCTACTATTATTAATGCCCTTGTTATTAATCTTCATTTGTATATCGGAGGTAGTTTTAAGATTACAAATGTTAATCCAAATTATTTTTAGTGAGGGCGTTAATAATACTACTCTTCCCCTTGGTATTAATATTAAGGAGATAATGATTTTATCAGATAACTTGTGCTATTAGTTTCAACCATCTATTACATACCAAATATTAGAAAACTCAGCTTATTAATCATATCTGACCTTAATTCTGACTATCAGACGATACCTCAAGGTTTAAATACATCGATTAAAAAATGAAGATTAATCCATAAGTATATATATATATATATATATATATATATATATATACTCGATAATTGAGGCCATTAAAAATCACGACCCCAGTTGGTCCATGTCCCTAGATTTCATGTCATGATATAACTTACTTATCTCTCTTTCTCTCTCTCTCTCTCACTTTCATGGTTTGATTTTGTTTTTTTGGTGATTTTCTGTAATACGGTCTTACGGATCCTCATCCGTAAAATGAAGCCCTATTTAAGAATTTACGGGTTAATAACTAAATATTTTAATGAAAATCATAATTGTGAGTTTGGCATAATGGATTAAACAGTTGCTCTAAGGTTTGGTCGTCCAAAGATTGGCGGTTCAAACTCCCTCATCTACATAAATTGGTTTTAATTCTTCTTAATGAGAATTATAAATTTTTGGATCATAATAAATTAATAATACGTTATAAAAATACAAACAAACCATTATGATGAGATGGTTCACAATAAATTTCATAAATTGTTCAAATTAGCACGTTTGGTTTAAGGTTCGAAACTTATTAGTATTGTTTTTAAGTTTTATTATCAGAGATGCGTTATTTTGACATTGTTTATATTTACGATCAATCAGAGTGTTACTTTTAAGCTTGACGTGTGTCACTTTGAGAACAAAAGTGTGTCACTTTTGGATAATTGTTGTCTTAGGTCTGATTAAGTTTTACTTAGTTACTTTAAATCAGAGTGTTACTTTTAAACGTAAAATGTGTCGCTTTTAAGTTTTACGTGTGTCACTTTTGGCAAAAAAATCATTTTTCATCTTTAAATTTTTATTCATAAGTGTCACTTTTACATATTAATTGTGTCACTTTTAGGGATTAGGTGTGTCACTTTTGGTAAAACAACTTATTTTTATAATCATACAATTTGTATCAATAAGAGTATCATTTTTAGGCTTGGAGTGTGTTACTTTTATGACTAAAGTGTGTCACTTTTGAGCTAGTGATTTTAACAGCAATAACCAATTGAACACTACTGAAATATATCTTCTCATTCATAGAAATATATATAATCCCAAATGTCAATCGTTAAAAAAACAAAACCATAACTTTTTCAAGGTAAAATATATATTTCTTACTCAAACTTACAAAATTTACTGAAAATATGTCTAAAATAACCGAGCATTAGGAGTCTTGGAACCAAATTCCTTGGCTTGATGGGAATCAGAAAAACCAGTTAGGAGTGTGCAGAAATTTTCCGGAACCGGACCGAACCAGTCAAAAATGAACCGGACCAATACTTTGGATTGGTCCTGGATCTGAATTTTCACAGAACCAGAGAATTGGGTCGGTCCACGGTTCCAGAAACCAAAAACGCAGAACCGGACCGAACCGGACCAATGTGTATTTATTATTATTTTATTATATATAATATAGTATAATATATATGTGTATATATATATATATATATATATATATATATATATATATATATATATATATAGTTATTTTTTTCTCTATTTCGTTTGTACCATTTTTTAATTTTGTTTCCACCGGTTTGTAATGTTTATGAGTTTATGATTTCGATATTTTTAATTGTTGAATGTAATTTTATTGAAGGTTTTTTAATCTATTTATGAAGTTTAAATCTTTTATATTTTATTATGTATTTGTATTAAACAAGTAAAAAATAAATAACCATCGTATTAGTCCGGTCTTGGTTCTCGTACGTCTTCAATTGGTTCTGGACCGGACCAATGTATTGGTTCTCAAACATATTGGGTTGGTCCTGGTTCTATATTTTTTGAAAATCAGACTATTGGTCTGGTCCTGGTTTTCTCATTTTTTCTAAAAAAGTGGACCGAACCGGACCAAGCTCACCTCTAAAATCAGTAGTCTTTTTCTTGTCCTTTTCAATACTTCCCTTAATTTTTTTTCTCTTTCCCTTCGTAACAGAGCGAGCAGGATCTTGGCATGTAGAAGATGAACTTGAAACACAAGATGATTCATTTTGATCCGGTAAACTATTTAAGGAATAGTGTCAATTTTTAGTATTAAATGTGTCACTTTTTAGTATTAAATGTGTCACTTTTTGTATTAAAAGTCACTTTTTAGTATTAAGAGTGTCACTTTTTAGTATTAAATGTGTCACTTTTTAGTATTAAGAGTGTCACTTTTTAGTATTAAGAGTGTCACTTTTTAGTATTAAATGTGTCACTTTTTGTATTAAGAGTGTCACTTTCTAGTATTAAGAGTGTCACTTTTTAGTATTAAATGTGTCACTTTTTTGTATTAAGAGTGTCACTTTTTAATATTAAGAGTGTCACTTTTTAGTATTAAATGTGTCACTTTTTAGTATTAAGAGTGTTACTTTGTATTTTAATAAAAATTATAATAAATTTTCATTTATAGTGTTATTTTTAACATTAAAATGTGTCACTTTTTTTTAAATGTGTCACGTTTGGTTTTAAATGTGTCATTTAGCATTTCGTCAAAGTCCGTTAGGATCTGTCAAGTATTACAAGACAATTGATACTAACGGAGCTAACAAACATTGAAAGTGGAGGGGCACCAGAGCAAATAGAGGAAATGAACATTAAAAAAAAATTGGTTGCTGGAGGGACTGGAACCATGGACGCGCGCGCGGGTTACTCTTCTATGGTTCACCCTTCACCAACTCATCCAACCATCTTTTATAATTTATTTTAACAGGTTTAGTTATTAACCCGTGAATTTCTAAATGGGACTCTGTCTTACGGATTTAGGATCCGTAAGACCGTCCTATACAAGTCTTTGCCTTGTTTTTTTGGGTCAAGTTTAATTTAAGAGTATATGAGTTTTTAGTTTTTATTGAGCAGTGTTAAATGACTTAAATTGATCTAGATTAAAAGCTTTTAACACTCGCTAAATCATTTGGCAGACATATTTTTTATGTTTTTTTGATAAGGAACTTTACATTTGATATGTATTTATATATTCGTTTGAAAAAGGCATATTTATTGTTATCTCATTTTGGCTCAAACTGATTAAATTCATTACGGTTAGTAACTTTTCATTAGACTTGACAATTATAATCCATTATCCATTAATCCACCCTAGGGGTGTCAATTCGAACCGCCAAGTCATCGAGCCGAGTTGAACCGAGTGGTTTGATTCGGTTTCGTGACTTATATGGTTTGGTTCGGTTTGTGATTTCTAGAAGTCGAGCGGTTTGGTTCGACTTACGGTTTGACATGTCGAGCCGAGTCAAATCGAACCGAACCAAATCATTTTGAATCGAACCACTGAGCCAAACCATCGAGCCGAACCACCAAAACAAGAGTCTTTTAAAATTCTACACTTTAATATTCTAAAATCTTATTGGCTACCACCCACCAGACTTTTGTTATGCTTTATTGCTCTTTCTTTGGGAATGAGTTTGACTCTTAGACCACAAACAACAGGGAGCCAAATGAAATGCTTAAGGGATTCTTTAGATTATACCAAACAACAAAGGAGCTTAAGGGTGCTTAATTAAGCATAAAGAGAACTTGGGAGCTTCTTAAGCTCCCGAGCTTAACAAACAAAAAAGTCCAAAAACGACGTAGTTTTTTTTAAAATGACATCAAAACGTAGCAGTTTGGGGGAGTGTAGGCTTTCGACAAACCTGCCCCCTCCTGCCACCTACTGCCTCTTCTTCCCTCCTTTCCACATGCATCATTATTTTCTTTTCCTCAATTTCCTTTTTTCGTCAATTTTCAGCCATAAAAAATATTTTTTAATATTCTTTTTCTTGTATTAAAGTAAACATTTTTACCTACAAATAGAGACTTGGTTTGTTTCATTTGGATGTCAGAAAAAATTTCTATGAATTTTTCAAATTTCTAGCCATTCTTCTATAAAAATATTAAATTATTGGAGATAAAGATGATGGAGTAAATAAAAGTGTTGGAGTTTGTGCATTGTTGAAAGAGTATTTTTATTGGGGAGCTTAATGGTATTTTTGTAATAAAATAGAAAAAAATGGAGCTTAAGCTCCCCAAATGGGGAGCTTTGTATTCTTATTAAATTAATGCTTAATTGCTTATATTACACTTATACTTAAAAAATATAAAGCACCATTTCCCTTTATATTCTACTATCTTCAGTTCTTTGTGAGTCCATCAGTCCAGTGTCCAAAAGGAGAGATCACGGATCTTCTCTTCTTTTGAGAAGCAAACGCACTACTAACCTTTCACCAGGGCGAATAGCCTTTGTCCAGTCCAGACTCCGATCATTGGTCATCGACTTTGTTCTCCTCTACGGCTATACTCTCTCATCATCTTCTAGTCTTCTCATGGATAACGACAAGGTTTAATCAATTTTCATATTTATATCATTATCTCCATTCTCCACTTCACTAATTTAGTTAAAAGCTGATTTTTATCTAAGGATAGTTTGATTTTTTTAAATCTTAGGTTGAAACATCAAATCCAATCGTTCAAGAAGGACTTGAAAAGAAGCTAAAAATTACTCCAAGTAAAGTCATTGAAGTAGAGTCATCAGTTGCCCCTACTCAAGTGAAGGCCAAAGAATTCACTTCAACTGTTTGGCAGTGTTTAGATAAAGTTATGGATGAGAAGAAATTTATGCATTCCCTCTGTAAGTATTGCAAAAAACAATATGCTAGTTCTACTTCTAATGCCACACTTCAAAACCATTTATATAAGTGTAAGGACTATCCTTATAACAATTCTAAAAAAAGTCAAAAGACACTTGAGGTTTATAAGGTTGGAGAAGGTGAGAGCAAATTAATGCCATGGAAATTTGATCAAGGTGAGTGTAGAGATGCGATAGCTAAGATGATGGTTATGGATGAGCTACCCTTTAGCTTCATTGAGCGCCCGGGCTTTAAGCATTTTGTTAGTGTTGCTGTGCCTAGGCTACAATTAGTCTCTCGCAACACCATAACTAAAGATTGTATGAAGTTATATGCTGATGTAAAGAAAGAGTTAAAAAAATGGGTTAGTTTTTAATGCTCATAGGATTTGTCTCACAGCTGATACATGGACTTCTTTGCAAAATTTGAGTTACATGGTCCTTACTGCCCACTTTATTGACCACAACTGGAAATTACACAAAAGAATTTCGAACTTTAGTGTGGTTTCTAGTCATAAAGGTGTGGCAATTGGACAACCAATTGAGGCTTGCATGCTTGATTGGGGTATTGAGAAAGTGTTTACACTTACAGTTGATAATGCTTCGCCTAATGATACCGCCATAGCATACTTGAGGAAGAAACTTTCAAAAAAAGATGTATTTGTGTTACAGGGTGAGTTCTTTCACATGCGATGTTGCGCTCATATTCTTAACTTAATTGTTAGAGATGGAATTAAAGAGGTGGCTGAGTCAATTATTAAAATTCGTTCAGTTGTGAGGTATATAAGGAGTTCTCCACAAAGAGACAACCAATTTAAGGTTTGTTGTGAGCAAGAAAAAATTTCATATAAGA
Organism: Codonopsis lanceolata; assembly: GCA_013146195.2. Classification (NCBI taxonomy): domain Eukaryota; kingdom Viridiplantae; phylum Streptophyta; class Magnoliopsida; order Asterales; family Campanulaceae; genus Codonopsis; species Codonopsis lanceolata. The sequence goes on along the minus strand of CM028378.1, from coordinate 77,551,661 downwards.
GCGATTTGGTTCTCGATGTTCCAACTAGGTGGAATTATACATATATTATGTTGGAGACTTCTCTTAATTTTAGGAACGCATTTGATAATTTGGATTTGGAAACAAACTTTGCTTCTGATCTTCCAAATGGGGCTCCTACGGATAGTGATGGGTCAAAAGCTAATACTTTGTGCAAATTCTTTTAAGCATTTTATGATATCACTAAATGGCTCTCGGGTTCCTTGTATGTCACCGCCAATTCATACTTTCATGATGTTTTTTTAATTGAAAAAAGTTTGATTAGTTGGGAAAATTCTAGTGAGGACCTTAATTTGAAAGATATGACTCAGTCCATGCAACAAAAAATTGACAAATATTGGGGAGATATGAGTAAAATTAATATGGTGCTCTTGCTTGCGGTGGTCTTAGACCCTCGATTCAAGTTGAATTATGTAAAATTTTGTTATGGGTCAATTTACAAGAAGGAAAAGGTGGATGAGTTGGAAAAGAATTTGAAGAATCTCATGTTTCGAATGTATGCTTGTTATGAACTGATTGAAAAAAACTCTCAACCAAAAACGACTGAGAGATCAATTGTCATCGAAGTGGACGTAGTTTGTGATTCCCAATGTGAAGATGGCATAATGGATATGCAAAATGCTTACTATAAACACTTGGAAGAAGAGAATTGTGGTGCGAAGTCGGAAATTGATAGGTACTTAGATGAAACAGTTAAGAAAAAAAGGAGATGGAAGTTTTGATATCTTGTCTTCGTGGAAATTGAATGCTCATAGATATCGTGTTCTATCTCTAATTGCAAAAGATGTGTAGGCTATTTCCGTCTCTACGATTGCTTCTGAGTTTGCTTTTAGCACCGGAGGGCGTGTGCTAGACCAATTTCGTAGCTCATTGACTCCTAAGATTGTGGAGTGTTTGATTTGTTCACAAAATTGGTTGCGAGCTTCACGTCTTCCAGTTGCTGTTGAAATGAGATTGGAAGATATGCCTGAGATAGAATCAAGTTGTTGAAATTACGATTCTATTTATTTTTACAATTTACTCAAGTTGAAATCTATATCACCTTTTATTATTTTCTTTTTATGGCAGCTCTTACCCATGAAGCATATATTCATAGTTCATAGGCCCCCACATTGAGGAAATTCTTCTTTTCTTTCTTTTTTTTGCACAAAAAGAGAACAGGATTATTCATTTTCAATAAAAAAAAAATTATTCTATCTTATACCATTGGTTAATTTAGCTTTTTTCTTCAAAATTACAGTTCAGATCATTTTGGAGCCATTGATGCCATTATCAAGAACCACAAGGCAGAAGCAACCTTTTGCAGAGAATCTTTAATTTGGTTCGTTCAGGCATCAACTACCATTTTGGAGAAATTGATGCCATCATCAACTGCCATAGTTTTTGTTATAAAAATTAAATACTTTTGCAATGGTCGTCTTCCCGATTCCTCCCATTCTTGAAATTGCAGTGCAGCTATGCACATTAGCAGACTCTTTTTGCAACCAACAATTAATATCATTCACTTGAAAGTCGATCCCAACTGTGTTTGCCTATTTGGTTTGGTGCTACATTCAGTCATTTTCGGTTAGCTTGATTTTCTAAGACCATTCCCCCAAGATTGGAAACTTGTTTAAGTGATTTCTTCCACAACGTGGCTTAATTTGTTTTTTTATTCGTTTGGTTTACATAATTGTTGAAATCTCATTTTTTAAAGGAAAGCTGAACCACGAAATCGAACCATGAAACAGAACCATGAAACCGAGTCGAACCATGATGGTTCGGCTTGGTTCGGCTCAAGACATTAAACGGCTTAGCTCGGTTTGCTTTTTCACAAACCGATGACATGCGGTTCAACTTGTATTTTGTTCCGAGTTGAACCAAACCGAACCATTTACACCCCTAATTCCACCCAATCCAACCTACTAATTACCCAACTCATTAATATTTTTGGGTTGAATAGGATAACCCGTTTCAAGCCAATAATATTAATGGGTTGAGTTTGGTTAAAACGGGTCGAACTCGTTACCCATTTCGACCCGTGACTTTTTTATGATATAAATTTATGTTTTTTCAGGGGAAAGTTAGGTTGAGACGGGTCAACCCGCATTAATCATCACATGTTCAACTCGACCTGTTTTGATTCAACCCGTTTCAACCCGTTAGAAATTTGGGTTCTAATGGTTTTCGACCCGTTTCAACTCATTACTCATTCCAACCTAACCTAAACCCAACATAACTCACTCAATTTTCAGACTTACTTTTCATCTTTACTACAATATGTTTTTAATCAATAGAAAAGAGTATCTTAGGTAAAACCCTTCTTTATTGTTTTGAATATTATAATATTATTTTATTGAACCAGATCAAATTGATCCGTTAAGATTTATAGTAATTTTTGGATGAATTTAATGACGTATTCATATGCCCGATCTAGGGATTTACTACTAATAACAAAAATGGACTTTGAATATATTCTATGTGAAGTGTGATGATGAGCTATTGGTTACTCCCTTAGTTTCTAAATTAATGTTTGACAATTTTTTACCTTGAAATGAAAATTTTGATGTATATTTTGTTATTTTTAAAAAAATTAGAAAATTTATAATTGGTAGTACTTTTGGTACTAGTGGTGGTGGCACCAATTTTTTTATTCAAAACAATAAAAGAGGAAACTAATTTCAGAACGGGTAATAGAAATCTAAAGAGTACAAAAAATTTGCACCAAACAAGGTGTCGTGTTCTGGTACAAAAGTAAAATACCCCGTCCTTTCCCAAATTATCATCCTAGTTGATCCGACACATAAATTAAGAAAAAATAATTGACTTGATTATTTATATTAGTTTAAATATAATTTCCTTTAAAGCATATGTGCATGTGACCCTTAATTAAAGTAGAGTGAAAAAATAAGGGTAAAGTGGTAAAAGTAATGTTATAAAAAAGATAAGTTTCAAACTGAACAATTATTTTAGGACAGACGAAAAAGGAAAGAAGAACGATAATTTAGGGACGAAGAAAATATAAAATTAAAATTAATGTATCACATCATTGCTACATCTGATGACACCTCATTAATTTGGAACAAAATTATGATGATACTCTTTAGGTAACCATAACATTACTCTAAAAGAGTAAACTAAGAAGATACTAACACAATTGGTAAACGAAAATGAAATCATTTCCGTGGAATCGATTGCTAGTAACGAGATTCCAAGGAAATAGATGAGAATATGATTCTTAAAAGTGATCGGTAAAATAAGGAATGTGATACTAATATTGTATAAATTTCGATTATATTGTTTGGTTAGAAATAAATCAATATGAAATACAATGACAAAGTTATGACAATTGAACCCAAAAGTAGACAATTACTTGTTAATAACTATCAGGATAAAAATTAGACATTAACATTATTAATTATTGCTTGAAAAAAATATGAAGTTCTTTTATTTTTATCAATTTGGGTGAAAATTTAAAATTATCCAACATCAATATAACAAGAAAATTTTATTAAATTGAAATTTAAAAAGAAAGATATAATATTTTAATGAAACTAGTTCAAATAAAAAACAGCTTAAATATTTGAACTATTTGAGAAAAGTATGTTGTAACTTAGCAAAACTATTTACAATTTTATTCTCTTTTATAGTACAAATCGGGATAATTACTCGCTCTTCTTTTTCATCATCTCGATTGTGAAAAAGTATCATCAAATTGTTTTATTATTCGTAATAGGAACATTTCAATGGATACAACAAACTAGCTTTCTAAATTAATCTTACTTAATTTTAGACTATAAATTAAAATTCTAGCCATGTCAATCAAATGGTTAGTATTGAGAACATCATAGTTGACTACGAAGAGTCACTAATTCAGTATTATCTAAAATTAATTTATAGGCTTAACAATTTGAGTTTACTTTGTAATACCCTAGATTCTTACATGCTTGACTTGTGCTTGATTTCATACATTCATAAGCATCATAAGTATGTTTAATTAACTCATGTGTATGCTTGGATACAATAGCATATTCATTGATATCATTTCCATGCTTGAATTCATCTTTCATTCATCTTTCATGCATGTTATACTTTGAGACCTTGGCTATATATATATATATATATATATATATATATATATATGTTGGATATACATGTATAAGTGTTAAAGGTCATTCATAACATCCTTAACATGTTTAAAGTCTTGATTGAATTCTTGTTGAATCGACGGCTTGGTTGTTGGTTTATTTCTCCTTGTTTTTGTTCTTCGTGTGAGATGTTCGGGGGTTGTTTATATGTGTTCTATGAGAGTTCTGGACCTACTTTGATTGAGGTTTAAGTCTTGTATGTTTTGGTTATGAGTGACCATTTGGCATAGTTTGAGCTTGTCGTTGCATGAGGGAGAGACGTTGCCCCCACAAGGTCGACAAAAACTTACCATTTGGAAGCCTTGGAGGATGCAGTCGCATGCCTCAAGGGCCATGCGACTGCATAGTGCCCGATACAACTTTGTGTTGTTTTGATTTTGAACCCTTTTGACTATCCTAACCTCACTAAAACCCATCCTAATCACTCCCTAAACCTTCCTAATTAGTCCTAAGCCTATCCTAACTTGATTACTTAATTTTAATTATGATCTAAGTGGGTGTATTTAGATAGATTAGCCATTAAAACTGATTACAACTTGCCACATGGGTTTTACACATGTCCCACTAAGGTTTTGACTCAACAAAGACCACAAAATCTGCCTTTGTAACTTCATTTGCAACCATCGCTTCCAAAAAACGTGAGAGAGGGTTGCCATGGAGATTGAGAGAGTTTTTGGTTGATTTACCTTGGCTTCCATAGCCACACTTGTTCATTTTTCAAACTGAAACGATAGAAACAAAGAGCTTGTGAAGGAGTCTACTTCTATCCGATTGTATTTTCATTATCATTGCTTGTGTGAAGATTTCAAATAAGTTACCACATCTTTTCTTTTGGATTTTGGGCTCATTGATCCTAAGGAAAACAAAGTGCTTGCTATTTGAGGTCAATGAGTACACATATATGCTTTGTTTTCTTATATCTTGTATTTTGGAAATATGAACTTGCTAGAATCATATGTAGGTTGATTTCTATGATTGTTGAAGTATGTTATTACCATTCACCATGTGTAGTTATGATTGTGAGCATACTAGAATAAGTTCATATATTTGGATACATGCTTGTAATGTGATTATTTACTTAAAATGTCATACATTGATTTATCAATTTTACTTGGGAGTTTTCTTGGGTTCTGGCTGTACTGTGGTGACCCGACCCGAATCTCTATACGAAATCCCAAGGTCGTGTCATCAAGACAAGCTAAAAGGACGGACAAGCACTTGCTAGGCATAATAGTGTGTGCCAACAGTTGAGCCAACAAACTCAAAACAAGAATGTAAAGCCATAACGGCGATACGAGATAACAAAAACCAAAGTCTGTAGAAGCAAATCATAAGTGGAACCCAAGCCTTTAATTCCAAACTATGGAACGCAAGGCTGAGAGACAACTATCTCTCGACAAATCTACAACGCGCGTGACACAACAATGCGCACAGGCAACAAACCATCGGCAAACCTAAGGCCGGCGAAGTAACAAAATACCAACCTGATAAACAACCACTCAACAACTATAGCATGCCAGAGGGGCAAATCAACTAAAAGAATAATAGATTAAATACTAAACAACTAAACCAATATCTCTCGACTAAAGTTTCCGGAGATAACAATAACAACAACAATACTAGAATACACGAGCTAAATCCTTTCACGAGAAGACAACTGAACTTACTGCTAAATAAATACAACAGCTCGACCATACGAGTTGGCTCCCAAAATAATATAACGATAAAATACTAACATAAACTACCCAAGTAATGGCAGCGAGAGCCATAGTGCCTGGGAGCATACATTCCTCCCATAAGCACTAGACCAATCACCCACTTAAGGTGCTCTTCCAGCCATATATATATCAAAAGAGGGCTGCAAGAAGGGAACATTTCATCACCAGACGAAAAAGCGTCCAGGCCAAACAAGGTTTCAACCAAAATGATCGGGATAATATTTACGGCGGTCCCAAGCCTGCAGCACCAGGTCCACGACCCGGACATCTATAAATCTGGGTCGACCCACCAGAAGATACCATCCCATAACGTAAAGAAAAAGAGCAACCAGTCGACGCCACAGGTAGACTGGGTCATCTTCCCTATATTCAGTATAGGCAACGGGAAGAACAGACAAATTAAAATTGACTCCATTATAAAAACCCAAGGTTCTAAAAATCGTTAGGCGGCCACTAAGCGGCACATTAGCGCCTAGCGCCTAGGGGACTAGTCGAGAGGTAATCGGGGCCTAGGCGGGGCCTAGAATTAAGGCATAATTACCATTTTTTGATAATTTACATCAAAGATCAAACACATTGACTACAAATTTAATTTTTTTTATGTTTGTCATTTTATCAAACACTTGTTTATATTTATAAAATGAACAAAAATATACAAACTTACTCTTAATCCCAATTCTCAACAACCCCTAAGCAATAAACTAGCCAAGTTTAGAACTAAAAACAAAAAAAAGATATTACTCAAGTTCGCCCCCCATTACCCCCCTCTCTGCCTCAACATTACCACTCCCCCTTCCTTCTCCAGTTCGCCTTCCCTTCATTCTCCGGTCACTGCATGCCACAAAATCAAAGCTACAAAAATAAATTAAGGTCGGCGAGGTTTGGCGTAAGCGCCGACTTGGTCGATTAGGCGGCCACTAAGAAAGTCGCGGCAGCAGAGAGGGGCCTAGCGCCTAGGCAGAGCTAGGTGGGGAGTTTTAGAACACTGTAAAAACCCGGAGTAGCTTCGCGAGTCGAGTCGAACAACTCCCATATTGCCATAAAAGGGCGCCTCCGTGTAGAAGGCACAACGATAGGTCCAATGGCCGGCATCCCCACCATACCACAAAACTCCCCAAAGGTGGGGCATATCTCGTTCAGGCAAAAATTAAAAAGGTGGCTCTGCACTGACTAGAACCTGGAAGCTCCCCTCAGCATATCCTAATTGATGCGCAGGGTCCACCATGACAGCAGGCAACGATAGCCATAGATGTGGTCAAACCACTCTCGTTCCTCTTCCCGCAAGGAAAGTATCCAGAGATCCAGTGCATTCTCATAAATCTCTATCTCCAAAGCCGTGTGAACAGGTGCGGCCATCTCTGGGAAAAGACAAAAAAAAATATCTGACTAAAGAAGGGGGAGATAGAACAAAGAGGGAGCTCAGATAACTTGAGAAGAGAAAGAAAGCTGGATGAAAGGTGAAAATGGACGTTGCCTTGGTTTCCTTTTATACTGAAAATCAAATAAACAGACGAATTCTGAGCACAGTGCATGAATAGTGGCTGAAACAGGAATGCACAGTAAAAGCCATGGGCGCCACCCATGGCCACTCTGGGCACGGCGCCCACAACCACTATGGGTGGCGCCCAGAAGTCTCACCTCTGTTTCCCAAAACTGCCTGGTATCCTTGTTTCGGGCTACGACTGCTCCACTGCTGGCTCTATTTGTTCACGAGAAAAGGAAAAAGAATGCCGAAGCTAGGCCATAGCCCTCACTGGCCAAAGGAGAAATATCAAACACAGGAAGAGGCGGCTGCCCTTTTCTTCCCCACGATGCCAGAAAAGCCCGTTTTAAATCTGAAGGTGTATCCCTCCAAATCTCCATCCATAAACTGCAGTGTGCCGTTACCCCTAGATAATGGTCTAGATTCCTTTTATTCTTAGAATAATTGAGTCTTCACATTTGAGTCATGCATCGTAGAACAATAATACATTGCATTTAGAAATGTGTACAGAGTCTAGTACAGCAAAAAAAAGCTAATAAATGCATGTAAAAGGAGCTAATGACCACGAGAAGATCTGCTCCTGCCAAAGCTACCACCCATGACCAGAGGGCCGGTCCCACCAATCATGTACTCTCGTCCCCTCGCCCGAACATGAGTCGATTCACTGGCATCATCATCATCATCATCATCCTCGCCCTGGAGCCTAGCCTACCTCACAGCATCATTTCCCCGGCAAGTGAACTCGTCCAGAAGTCGCTGATATAATTTGTTGATGCTGAAAAAGCCCCTCAACAACTTCTTGTACGAAGACGCATCAACCTGGGAAAGGGTGTAGAACAGAAAAAATCTATGTCAGTCTTGAAAAAAAAGAGAAATTTTTTAAAAAATGATGCAAGTATGAAAAAGAAAAGAAGTATACCACGCGGGTCCGCTCTGGGATCTGGTACCGCTCAGGGATGTCGACATCGGGCAAAACCTCCTCCACAAGTCTTCCATCACGATGATACTGGAAGGTTGAGAAATCCTCAGCAGGCACAAAGAAATCTGATTGCATGTCAGGAGCCGGACAAGAAGGCCTCGGCCTATCAGAGACGTCAGATGCACGCCTAGCTACTATGGGGGCAGGATGGAGCACTGTCCTAAAAAAGTCTTCATATGCCATGACAGGATAACAACTCTGAGGCACGATGTATCTCGACAAGTACAGATACTTGTTCGGCAAGAAGTTTGGGACGATCACTCAGGGACGTGGTGCAGGTGGTGTCACTAGAGGCACTAGAAACATGAAATGCTGGTGGTTAACCCGTTCGCCCATATACAGTGAATCAACCATAATGGACACCATCAGAATCCGACAAAGGTTCATCTCCAGAGATATCAGATAAGGTCCAGCCAAACCCCTCCAGGGATATAAGTGCACTGTGCCTGAGCTCGATCTCGCAATCCTATCTCGTCCAAAAAATTTCCATCCCGATCCTCCTCTACCCGATTGGCGTTCACAAACTCAGCCAGGAACAGTGGCTCGTGGATGCGGCTGCACAGTTGGCCCGGAGTAAAATGGAAAATAGAATAGGCCCAGACCTACAAAAAGAAAAAAGAAAAACGAGTCAGTAAAAAAAAATGTTGGCAGAAATCAAAAGCAAAAATAAGAAGAAGGGAAAAAGAAAAGATACCTCCCAAGCTAGAGCAAAATCGTTAAGGACTTGCGAATCATTATGGCTGGCCCTATCCATAGAAGCATAAAGCTCAGACAAGTATGCCTGCCCCCAGTCATACCCAATGATGTAGTCTAGATCCCGCAGGCATCCTAGGAGGGAAACCCTCAAAAAAGTGGATGAGTTGGCAAACAATGATACTCCCAAAAAGAAGAACAAGAACGCCCTGGCAATGTGAGCCACGGCCTCGCTATCATTCTGGTCAACCTACCCGGCGTGTTTCACCAGCCAACTCCTGCCACTGCCAATCTTGATCTTATCGGCAGTCTTGTACTCGTGTTCAAAACCCAAAAGATCTTCCACTACGTCATGATGATGTCGAAGGGTGTAGTCGGCTCCAAAGCCCTACCAATGCCGGTAGAAATACCCGTGACTGCATCAAAATCACATGGGGTCAAAGTAGCCTCGGCCCAGCTAAAATGAAAGGTATGGGTGGTGTCCCACCAGTAATCCTGCAAAACCTCAAAGATGGGTATATAGCTGTGAAAAGGACGGAACGCTCGCAAAAACACGCTAAAACCGGAGGACTCCACCAGGAGTTGTGCCTACAAAGGCATCAAGTTATAAATAGTGGCAACCTTGTCACAGCTGGCCCGAACCCTGTTCAAAGCTCTACGCACCTAAAAAAAGGAAAAAAGAAAAGAAAGAAAAAGAGAAAAAAAAAGAGTAGCAGCATCTTAGCATCAGAAAAAAGAAAGGGAGGTAAATTCTTATCTTTTATTAACGACCCTTATACATGCCATTAAATTATGCCATGTCGAAAAAAAAAGAAGAAAAAAATGTGTTTGCATATCGCGCATAAAAAAGAAAAAAGTGTGTTGCCATTTTTTGCGTTCAAAAGAAAATACATGTTCCATTGTTGCACACATTTAAGACAGAATATCCATGCAGCATTTTAGCAAGCATTTAAAAATCTTAACGGTGCATTTGCATTTCCATACATAAGAATGATAAAATGTGATAAATGATATATTCAGACCTTAGCAATCTATCATGTGCATCTGTCTCCAAATAGTTGCATATTGCATTTGCTTGAATAAAAATGTTGCAAGCATTGAAAAGAGAATATTTTTGTTGCATTTTGCATACAATATATTTCTGCATTACGTGTGCATGCATCCGAAAACATGTCTAAAAAAAAGAAAGAATACACCATGTATCCGAAAAGTCTATTGCATAAGCACGCATCATGAAAAATGTTTCTAAGCCCAAGCATGCATCATATAGTCAAAATATATCAGTTACATGAAATATACATCACAAAATCGAATAGTGCCAATTGCTCAAGTGTGCATCGCAATATTAAATAGCACGAATTTCGTATTTTGCTATGAATAATTGTCAAATTGCATCATTTTAGCATAAATTGCATGCATAAGCATCAAAATCGAGGGCAGGTATACTCCAGAAATCCAGAAAAGCAAAGAAATCCAACAAATCTGAAAAATCGACCAAATGGGTTTGTGAAAAAAAAGAAACTTACAGCAGGAATTGGAAGATTAGACACGTGCATATGCCGATCACGAAGGATATTGCCTCAATCATCCTTCGAAAAAAGATATTTGACATGATTTCGGGTCAGAGGAGGAAGTTCTCGTCTTTCCTCGCCCGAATCTGTACATCGGTGCTTTCCCCTTCCTAGATCACGAAGAAGAACCCATCTATCAAATAAAACAATCAATTTGGTGAAAGAAAATCGAGAAAAGGTGAAGAAATGAGGAAGAAATCTTGCCGACAACAATGGCAGAAGAAGAAAATGTTGAAGAAGAAATAAAGCTGCTACTTCTGCTTCACTCCCCGTAAGTTATGAAGAAAGGGGTGGAAAGTTTCACTTCCCCCCCCCTCCAAAGTTCAAGTCCAGCACTTAAACATCCAAGTTTGCCCGAATTGCAAAAGGGCCCTGAAAGCTTAACGAAGAGTTAAGAAAGTTAGCTTTGTTAACAAAAAGTGACGACCATCCATCATAAATCAAAAGAAAGCTCATATCCCCAGCAAGTTAGCCACAAGAAGGTCAGAGAAGCAGAAATTATATCATTCAAATCCTTAGCAAGATACTTGCAGCATTCGCAAAAGAAAAATGTAATGGCAAAAGAAAATCAACAGCAACGAAAGAAGGCAAAAAAAAAGAACGCAACAAAAGAAAGAAAAATATGTGCATCAATAGAAAAAAATGTAACAAAAAAAAAAGAAAATCAGTGCAAGAAAAGAAAGCAGCAAGGCAAAAGAAGAACATAACAAAAGCAAGAAAAGGTAAGGAAAGGTAAAGTATTAATATTTTACTTGCATGCATCTCATCTGATGGTTTGTTGAATCTTTTCCACAAGGGGTGCATACCCGTGTCATGAAAGGAAAAGATATGTCCCACCATTGCATTCGACGAAGGGTGCCTATCCCTGAAGGTGCAATGCTTTATGATGTGTCCCACCATTGTGTTCGACGAAGGGCGTCTATCCCTAAGAATGCAATGTTTTATGATGATGATGTGCTCCACCTGGTTTGTTGGATTTTTTCCGCAAGAGGTGCATACCCCGGGTCACTAATAGAAGAAGATCGGTTCTATGGTATCCCACTGGTTGTTGTTGGATCTTTTCCGCAAGGGGTGCATACCCCGGGTCACTTAGGGAAAAGGTTGGTATCATTGTACTCCACCTGGTTGTTGGATCTTTTCCGCAAGGAGTGCATACCCAGGGTCACTTAGGGAAAAGGTTGGTATCATTGTACTCCACCTGGTTGTTGGATCTTTTCCGCAAGGGGTGCATACCCCGGGTCACTTAGGGAAAAGATCAGTTTCATGATCGATGTTGTTGGATCCTTTCCGCAAGGGATGTATACCCCGGGTCACTTAAGGAAAGGATCAGGTCCCATCTATCCCACCAGTATGACTATTGTTTGTTTGCATGAGGCCGAACTACGTTTGGTCTGATTCCTTTTATTAAGAGATACGTAGGCAGCCTATTTCGATAGGTCCGACCATCAGAGCATTTAATTTGCATATCTGCTTAAATTCTATGATAACCTACTACAACCGACTAAAAATATCTAGGATATGTGAGATTTGAAATGCATTATAAACTGTTGCATTATAACTGCTACCTGTTGCATTACTCCCCATTATAATTTCCACGAAATTTAGGAGTTTATTTCTTATCAACGATGTTCGTTTACTCGGTAAGCTTCGGGTTACCCGTAAACTCCATCGTTGAGGGGCTCTATAGACACCCCAATTTCGTACCCCTGGTATGTAACATGACATGAAATATCAAGACCTATTAAAAGCATAACAAATGTCAAGTTACAGGGTTTAAAAATGCAGAAGAAAAAGCAGGATGCGTAAACAGTGAAATGTAAGAGGCCAAAGTGTCAAAAAGGAGCCTAAAAAGACCCCCTGGCACGGCGCCCACCTCCACCATGGGTGGCGCCCAACAGAGCTCATATTACTGTAGCACTTTTCTTTTGGGACAAATCTCTCAACGCGCGGTACAAGCCGGTGAAGCACAAAAGAGAAAACTTAATGACGAAGGAGTCCCTTCTCCAGCCTATAAATAGAAGGCCCCGGTTTCAGAAGTGAACACACAGTTTACGAACACAGTTCACACACCACGATCACGCTGTTAAACTTTCTCCCGTAGTGAGTTCTAAGAGAGCATTGTGAGAGTTCCCCTCCTCTAAGCCTCGAAGCTCCGTCAAATCTCCTCCAAACACAAAACTAACCGGTCAAAGTGAACCTTAGCCTCCCCGCTAGGATTCCACCGGTCCAAAAATCCCAAAAAGAGCAGTTGCTCTGCTCGAATCCAGACGCCAAATCTGCAAGAAGCAAGCAGTTGCTCTGCCCGATTTCTGCCGTCAACAAGCAAACAACAACAAAAAGCAAGCAGTTGCTCCGCCCGTTTCCCGGTGCCAGAAAGCAACTTTCGAAAGTTGTTACTCTGCCCGAATCTCCGCAACAGCAAAAGACTCCCACTTCCGGAAGGACAGAGCGAGCACACCTAAAATCTACTAGAAGTTAGTGGTAAGGGATAAAAGCCCCCACGCTTCAAAAGGTAGGATATTTAAAGTTTTTAATATAAAAAGTGTTATTTTCAGCCGGCCCGATGTAAAAATATAAGTAGTTATGCTACCCGAATTTCTACAGAAAATAACACTACAAAAGAACCATTATTATGGCCAAATATTTATAAATATATTTGTAATCCTGGAAGGAGACTGCAATAAGTTTGTAATAATATGTGTACAAATATGTATATTTAAATGCTTTATATTATCTATTAAACAAATACAATAAAAGCATATTTAGCCAAAAAAACTTGTTTTGAGACCGAAAGGGCGAGTTGGGTGCCTAACACCTTCCCACCTCGTAACTTAGCCTCCGAACCCTTTACAAAATCTGGTTATTTTTTTTTTTCTTTATTTCTCCTTAAAATAAAGATTGCGACTCTGTTACAACATTTTGGATCACAGTGAGGCAAGGCGTATTCCCATGCGCTCTTTGCAACATCCTTTTTGCACTATTAATTTCGTTTTCCCCTAAACAAGGGAGGATGGAATGAAAAGGGCGTTGCATTTTCTGAATCTTATTTTCCCCTAAACAAGGGAGGATGAGATACAGAAAAATCCGAAGCACTCATAGTGATCCATAATGAGCTTGAGTTCACAGGAAGTCGGGCGTATTCCCACGCGCTCTTTGCAATGTTGTTTTTCACACTTTTAATTTCATTTTCCCCTAAACAAGGGAAGATGGAATGAAACGAGCATTGCGTTTTCTGAATCTTATTTTCCCCTAAACAAGGGAGGGTGAGATACAGAAAACCCAGGCATTCACAATGATCCACTACGTGGCCGGGCGTATTCCATGTGCTTTTTACAACACTCTTTTTGCACTTTTAATTTTGTTTTCCCCTAAACAATGGAAGATGAAATGAAAAGAGTGATGTCTTTCCCGAATCTCGTGTTCCCCTAAACAATGGAGCGCGGGATCTGGGGAAATCTTCCCGGGGCACTCACAGCTGGGAACGCGTATCTTATCGCTACTCTTGTATAAGGGCACAAAGCCCAACAAATCATGAACCTCGTCGCTACGAAGCCTAAGCTCCAAATCAGGTGCCAGACATATGCCTTGCCCAGTAGGAACACCCGTGATAGCAGCAAAATTAGTTGGCGTCATGGTAGCCTCTCCCCAAGCGAAATGAATGGTATGAATGGTGTCCCACCAATACTCTCGCAACACTTCATAAATACTCAAAAAGCTAGGAAAATTTCCCAGCGTCCCCAAGAATAGAGCAAATCTTGTCTAGTCAACCAAATGTCTTGCCCGAGGAGGAAGAGATTCATAAATCTCATCCACAAACTCTGTGGTACAACGTATTCACAGCAAATCTCTTCTAACCTGAAAGTAAATAAAATAACACAGATTTATACTCGTAAATCTCAAAAGCATTTGCTACATAAACACATTTCCCTCGTCTCCTGATGGCTAACATATTATCACAAATCCTCCTTAATCAAACTAAAATGCTTCTTTGCATAAAGAGTTATTTTTCACAAACAATTAACATTTTCTTTAAATTGAACATTATCTCTCTCTCTATATATATATATATATATATATATATATATATATATATATATATATATATATATTAATGGAATCAGGGGCGGCACCCTGGGAGATTTTATTAAATTAAAAAATAGAAACAAACTTGAGGGGGACAACCAGCCTTGGCCTTATAAGTGGGAGGACGGAGGAGCCTAACCTCGAAAAAGGAAATATAAACAATAGAGGGAACATTAAGAAATCCTAATATAAGAAGTGCCATTTTTGTCAAGAATAGCCAAACCCCTAGCACGGCTCGGCAAATCATCCATGGCGAATTAGGATCTGTCTTGACCTTCATCACATCCATAATTGGCTAAAGCATCAGCCACTGAGTTAGCTTCTCTGTAACAGTGGGAGAAGGTGATGTTCATGGGAGCAGCAAGGGTAAGGATAGCCTGAATCAGATAATGACAAGTCCAGTCCAAGGGGGGGAGGTTGTGCCTTGGAGACAGTTGAAAAGAACCTTGGAGTCCATCTCAACATAAGAGTTCACGAGACCGTTGTTGTGAATCCAAGACATACCCGTAAGGAGGGCAGAGCATTCAGCCTTGAAACTAGTAGAGTCCCCAAAAAAATTAGAGTACCCAAAAACAAAGTCACCAGAGCTAGACCGCACTATACCACCACCAGAACTTTACCCTGGATTACCTCTACAAACCCCGTCAGAGTTAAGCTTAATAGAGCCCAAAGGCGGCTTGGTCCATCGGAGAGATTGGATAGAGCGAGTGGAAGGGAGCTTCAAACAAGGTAAAGAATGCCAAATGGACTGAGGAGAGAACAAGTAACCAGCATTGTGAAGAGAAGAAGCATCAGAGCTACGAAAACCATCAAATAAGGCACGGTTGCGAAAATTCCATAGCTCTCATATAATGATGGACGAGGTAATGATATGAGTTAAAGATGATGGAGAGTGAAACCACCAGTTAAAACAGTTTTGAGCAATGGAATCGGAGATGATTTGCAAACCACCCAAGCGTTGAAAGGCAGCCCAAACTTGCCTAGCTAAATGGCTTTGAAGAAAAACATGAAGGTAAGTTTCAAAATGGCCATTATCACAGCAGGAGTAGCGAGAAGCAATCTGGATGCCTTTTTTAATGATACTTTCATCCATTGGAAGTTTGAATTGCCAGAGTTTCCACATGAAGAAACTGATGTGGCGAGGAAGGTGTTTGTGCCAAATGAATTTAGACGAAGATGATAAGGCTTCATGGGGTCTAACAGCATCCCAAGCCGAGAATAAGTAGAATTTGCCTTGAACATTGGCCTTCCAAACAGTATGGTCTAGGGCATTTCAAAGGGTAACACGATTCTGAGAGATAAAATTCGCAGCAATAGGACCAATCGCCCTACATGCATCAGCTAAGAGATGGCTGGAATACATAAAGAGGTCGCAGAACTGGTTAAAAGGGGTAGAATCAGGCTTATTAATGCAGCCCTTAAAAGTCCAGTTATCAAACCATAAAGAGCATCGACCTTGCCCTATAATCCAGGCTATATGTAATTCAGCCGTAGAATAGAGAGAGAGCACATTCTACGCCATATGGCCGAACCTAAAGGAGAAGCTTGAACTAGATGGACATATTTACAATATTTCTTTAGCATAAACTGGGCCCAAAGACTAGAGTTATTTTTGAAACGCCACCAGAGCTGAATTGAGAAAGCCTTAACAATATCCGATACCACTCGGATACCCACACCACCTTCACTAGTAGGGCGGCAGCATTTTTCCCAAGCAATCCAATTGGCTTTATGCTTATTATCAATTGATCCCCAAAAGAAATTTGCTAAGATCCTGTTGATGAGCCAAATGATGAAGACATGAGGGTCAAGAATAGCAATCTGATACATAATGATAGATTGGAGCACAGAGTTAATGAGAGTGACTTTCCCAACTTGATTGAGAAAGGCACTAGACCAAGTGTTGATCTTCATCTGAAGCTTTTCAATGAGGGGATCAAAAAGACTCTTCTCTTTCCTTCCTTCAAATAAAGGGCAGCCCAAATAAGAGGCAGGAAGATCTTAATGAGAGAAGCCAAGCTGACTACTAATGTTAGAAATACAGGAGGCATTGCTGCTAGACGAAATCATAAAGCAGCTCTTATGAGTATTTATAGATTGGCCAGAGCACTTTTCATATTGGGAGAGCAACAACATGTGCTTATGTAAGGAGTGCTTGCTACCGTTGCAGAAAATAATGATGTCGTCTGCAAAAGCCAGGTGGGAGATGATCGGGAATCCACTAGAAGAAGAGAAAGAATACTGAGGATTGGCAGAGTGAAGCTCATTGAGACTTCTGCTAAGGACTTCAGCTGCTATAATAAAAAGGCTCAGAGAAATAGGATCCCCTTGTCTAATGCCCCGAGAGGAATGAAAGTAACCAGTCAAACCGCCATTAACCATGACCGAAAACCAATTATTATAAATAATACGCCAGATCATGTCGATAAAAAATTCCCCAAAGCCAAACTTACGAAGCACCTTGATAAGAAAAAACCAAGAAACAGTGTCAAAAGCCTTTGCCATGTCTAGCTTGATGATAATGTTGGAGCCAGCAACTTTTTTCTTGAGATGGTGCGTTAGCTCGTGAGCGAGGAGGAGGTTATCCTGAATGAGCCTGCCCTTGGTGAAGGCACTTTGGTTATCTGAGATGATAAGAGGAAGAATATCAGCTAAGCGAGTAGAAATAAGTTTAGTAAGGACCTTGTTACAGAAATTACAGAGACTAATGGGGCAGAGATCTTTGAAGGAAGAAACATGGTTGGATTTAGGAATGGTGATCAAGGTGGTGCTAGTCCATGCTTTAGGCAGATCGAAGCCAGCAAAGAAGTCTAGAATAGCCATATGTAAATCTGTAGAGATAATATCCCAACAAGACGTGTAAAATTTTCCCGTAAATCCATCAGGCCCGACTGCACTGTCAGCACAAAGAGAAAAAACAACGGCTTTAATTTCATCAAGACTCGGGGGGGTCGAGAGCCCGCTATTTTGGTCATTAGAAATAATATGGGGGATGACATTGATCATGTCCTCATCAGTGGTATCACACGAAGTAAGTTACTCTCTATAGAAATCCACCGCGGCCAACTGGATGTCATCAGCCGAATTGAGCTCGATACCGTTTTTTTCAAAGATCTTATGGATGTAAAGCTTACTATGAGTTTGTTTTATTGAGGTGTGAAAGAGATTCGTGTTTCCATAACCCTTTTTAAGCCATTTAAGGTGGGAT
This sequence comes from Codonopsis lanceolata, assembly GCA_013146195.2. NCBI lineage: Eukaryota > Viridiplantae > Streptophyta > Magnoliopsida > Asterales > Campanulaceae > Codonopsis > Codonopsis lanceolata. The sequence continues at coordinate 77,533,781 of CM028378.1, read as the reverse complement.
TTTTGCCTCCAAAAATCTTCTTTAGTTTTAAGCGTGCGTTGAAGATGAGCTTGGGCTAGATGGAGAGCTTCTCGATTGCTCTCAGTATTATGAGTTTCATAGATCAATTCTTTGTCAAAGACTTCATCCTCAGCTTGTTTGACAGCCTGGAAGATGTTGCTAAAAGCAGCCTTGTTCCAATTTTTGAGGGCCATTTTAACAGCTCGAAGTTTATTGGAGAAAGTAACTAACGGCTTGCCAGAATGCGAACTTTGCCAAGCCACACGGACCGTATCATGGAAAGAAGGATTAGAAATCCAGAAGTTCTGAAATCTGAATTGGTATGGTCTGGAATGCATATTGAGAGAGATATTAACTAGAAGAGGCGAGTGATCCGAACAAGTGTGGTTAAGATGCTCTACTTTAGATAACGCAAAGGTAGAAACCCAGCCAGGTGTAGACACCCCAATTTCGTACCCCTAGTATGTGACTCTGACATATGATATCAAGAACTGCTCAAACTTAACAAATGTCAAGTTACAGGAGTTAAAAATGCGAAAGGCAAAGCAGGATGCGCAAAACAGTGAACTACGAGGGGTGGAAGTGTCAAAATCAAACTTGAATAGTGGCTCTGGCGCGGCCTAAAAGGGATGTGGGCGCCGCGCCAAGGGGAGCATTATGTCACGCCATGGGATGAACAGTAGGCTCTCTCAGTTAATGCATTGTGCAACTGTTGAAGCTCGATGTACAACTGATCGATGCCGGCTGAAGAAATCGAAGAATTCCCGATGAATCCCTCTCTTCCACCTATAAATAAGAGGTGCCGGGTCCCTTCTCCAGTGTTCAGAAATTATCGCAACGAAGCGCTGAGAGATTTCTCCGCGTTCCTTTGAAGCGAAGAGTAGTGAGAGGTGTGAGATAGGTGAGTGAAGCCCACTAAAGTCTCCAAACCCCGTCCAAACTCCGCCAAAATAAATATTCACCGGTTATAAGTGATCCCTAGCCTAGTTGTTAGGTATCCACCTCACTTCCCCGGCCCAAAAAATCCTAAAGAAAGCCGTTACTCTGCCCGAGTAATGAGCTGAAAAACTCAAAAACTAAGCCGTTATTCCGCCCAACCAAAAAGGCCAAAACCTACCAAAATAAGTTGTCACTCTGCCCGAGTAGACAAGCCAAAACCTTCCAAAATAAGCAGTCACTCTGCCCAAATCAAAACAACAACCACACAACAAACAACAAAAAAGACTCCCTCTCCCTGAAGGATCTAGCGAGCACACTACCGCTCTAAAAGGTAAAGCCTTTAAGGGCGTTATTTTATTTATTTATTTACTTTTCCAGTCATTTATTATTTAAAGTTGTTATTTAAATCCGGCACAATGTAGTCAATATAAGCCGTTGTGCTGCCCGGATTAGAATAGGAAATAGTATGTAAAAGAGCCGTTATAATGGCCAAATATTTTTAAATACATTTGTAATTATTGTAAGGAAATGGATGCAAGTCCGTAAATAATGTAGTCACAGATGTATTTGTTTTAATTTTCTGTCATTTAATACTTTATTTATTTGCTAAATAAATATAACAATAAGCATACTTCAGCCAAAAACCACTTTTGAGACCGAAAGGGCGAGTTGGGTGCCTAGCACCTTCCCAACTCGTAACTTAGCCTCCGAACCCGTTTTCTTTTTCTCTGGTTTATTTTTCTCTTTTTTGGTTTTGCTTTATTTTGCCTTAAAATAAAGATGGCGACTCTAAAACTTTCAGATCCAGTGGGGCCTTCTTTGCACTTTTCCGTTCTCCCCTAAAAAAGGGAGAAGGGGAATGGAAGGGTGATGTATTCCCATAACCTGATATCCCCTAAAAAAGGGATAACTTGATGCGGGAAACCCAAAGCTCCCATAGTGATCTGAAACGGGCCATAAGGCTATTTTTAATAAAATCCATAGTGGGGGCGTCGCAATATCCTTTTTTGTACTTTTCCGTTTTCCCCTAAAAAAGGAAAAATGAGAATGAAAGGGTAATGCATTCTCATATCTTGGTATCCCCTAAAAAAGGGATAACTTGATGCGGGAAACCATAAGTTCCCATATTGGATAAAAAATCCACTAAAGGCAACCGAGGCGCATTCCAACGCGCTAACATAGACAGCACTCCTCTCGCACTTTTGATTTCGTCTTCCCCTAAACAAGGGAGGGTGGAACGAGAGAAGTGGTGTCCCGCATCCACACGTACGCGCACCCCTAACCAAGGGCGCGCGGGTCGAACCTCGGGAACCTCACACCAGGATTGCAAACCATTCTGTCAATACACTGAAAAATAGTAGCGTGCCCGGCACGTTGATTACACCAAGTAAATTTACTGCCATTAAAGCTAGTAAGACAAGCCTGAAAGTCAGAAGCACCTTGACGATCCCAGCCTGTACCTCCTATTTTTTCTTGGCTGGATAAGATAATATTGAAATCGCCACCAATCATCCAAGGAGAATTGATAAAAACTGTGCTCATGTCAATAATCTGAGACCAGAGATCCTGCCGATCAGCAGTCGTGCATTTAGCATAGACAACAGTAATGTAGGCCGGCTGAGGCCAAGTGTGATGCTTAACTTGCAAAGTAATAGGCTGCATGGAATCACGAACAACATGGCAAGTGAAGGCAGACTTAACTAAAATCCAGCTATTATGAGCCATATTGAAAAAGAACAAACGGAATTTGAGCCGACTAGCAATGAAGGGAATGCGGGAACTATCAATCATAGGTTCACTAAGAGCCAAAAAGGAAACATTATGAATTTTAATCAACTTCTTTAGACGGGAAACAGTAGATTCATTGCCTACTCCCCAAAGATTCTAGAAATACTCATCACGGGAAACCGTATAAGAAGGATCACCTTGGGTCTTAACATGCAGTTGAGATCTGGTCGCACGGTTTGTAGAAGTGATAGCAGGAGGTTTACTGGACCACTTTTTGAGGTTAGGGCCTTCCAGATTAAGAACAGCCACATTCAACTCATCCATAGACGTATCTTCATTTTCCAGAGTATGAAGGATCACAAATTTATTAGGAGAAATAATAGATCTGGCTGTGGGGGAGCTTTGAATAGCTTCCTTCTCTTGCAAGGGTTCTGAAGAATTAAGCATAGTATCAGAATTATCAACGTTAGTATTAACAGGAACAAGCCCAATATCAACTGGAGCATTAGGCTGGATCGGGAGCTCTTTGAGGAGAGCATCAACAGAAGAAATAGAGGGTTCAATATGTTGGGCTTGTGGAGGAGTGTCAGGAATAGACTGGAACGGGACCTCCTTGGGAACATTAAAGGAAGTATCAATTGGAGTCATGGAAGTAATATTAGGGTCATGTTGGTGACTGTTGGAGCTAGGGTCTGGCACGGGAAGAGTCAGCTTGGAAACAGGTTTCCAAGTAGGAATTTTTACAGGCTGTTGAACTGTGGGAGTAGCTGTGTCATGAGAAGTTGGGGCGGGTTGAGTGTCAACTGGATTCCAGGAGGAGCGGTATTTTTATCCTTTTTTGATTGTTGAAGGTAAACTTTGCAAGAGTCTCCATTGTGTCCCTGACGAAGGCAAAAGGTACAATATTGAGGAAGACATTTAGTTTCAATGGATTGCCAAAAACCTTCGGATGAGCCACGATCGATCCATAATCTGCTTGGAATTTTCTTGGTTAAGTCAACCTATATGCAGATTCTAGCCACAATTGGTCGAGAGAGATTAGCCGTGGGGGAATCAATAATAAGAGGAGAACCAATCATATTAGCAATAGAAAAAAGTGTGTGCTTGTTGAATAAAAATATTGGAAGGTTGGGAAAAGCAAACCACACAGGGACAATAGGGCTTTCCACTTCAGGCCGGAAGGAAGGAGTCCATTTGAAAACTCGCATAGGAAAGGATCCCACGTACCATTGGTCTTTGATCCAGAGGCGTTAGAAGTATGCTTCGTGATTGGTTTGAATGAGGATATGTTTTGTATCTAGATGACCCAAGGTGACGGCGGCTTTAAGGCCGAAGGTAAGAAATTCTTTCCTCATTGATTCCATTGAAGGACGGCCGTGAGAAAATTTTCCAATAAGGGAGAGTTTTGAAAGGCTGAGAGAGAGTGGAAATAAGATCTGGAGTGAGGCGTAAGGCAGGTTCTCCCTTGTAAGAAGAGGGGGGATAATGGGAAGGGAAGGAATGGACGAAGAGGTAGAGGAGTTTGCTACAATGGAGGCAAACGATTTTTTTGATGTTGGAGAAGGAGGTGCCGGAGGTGAAGCAGTTAGAACACCTCAACAAAATGGTATAGCTGAAAGAAAGAACAGGACATTGATTGAAGCAGGTAAAACAATGTTAGCAGAAGCAAAATTGCCAAAATATTTTTGGGCAGAAGCTGTCAACACAGCATGTTTTACAAAAAAATAGATCTTTCATAAACAAGTTTCATGGTAAGACACCCTATGAAATATGAAGAGGTAGAACCCCTAACATTGCTTTCTTTAAAATCTTTGGGTGAAAATGCTTCATTCTGTGGGTCCCAATGGGCACAATAATAAGCTAGAAGGGGGGGGGGGTTGAATAGCTTATTAAACACTTAAAAAATTTTAGTAAATACTTTGAAAGATTCTTGCAACCTATCGAAAAGATTCAAGTAGCGGAAGACCTTCAAGGTAGTTGTTCCAGGTCTGCCGATAAGGACTACCGGTAGACCCTTTACATGTTACTTAAGTTCTGCTGTAGATGGATAAAGATAATCAAAGTAATGACTAAGTCAAATGACAAACAAACAGATAAGAAATAACACAAGTATTTTGGGATGGTTCACACTATAAAGAGTGCTACGTCCACCACCAAGGCAGTCAACCTTGGATTTAAATAGTGCACTATGTTTTCCACTATATCAATTACAAAGAATATCCCTAATGGATCGTGTACAAAATATTGACTTGTGTTTGAGGTCTATGGAATTAAATATCTGTAAATACAAGATATTTAATTGCGTGTATATAGTTAATGAAAGTAAACAACAAGAAGATAAAACAATAAGTGTTGATGAGCAACTTCTTGTTGTTGACGAGGACTTCTAGATCTGTAGAGGATCTCTTGATTGCACTGAGCTATAAGACTTGAAGTTATGGAGTTTCAGAGCAATCCTTTTAGTGTTCGATTGATTCTGTACAGTGCGCTTATTTCAGTCTTCAATGGCAGTATTTTATAGCAGGTGCACTTCAAAAGATCCGTTGGAGAAGACGAATACTTCAACAGCTCTTTTCAACAATGCATTAAATGCATGGGGCTGTCAGGATTTTCGTCTTCACGCATATCTAGAGCAGGAATGATTTCGAGATCTTCAAAAGGTGGGCGATTTAGGTGTCGATCGAGAGTTGTTTGCGTAAAGTAGGAGACACCGCTTTTTTCCTATCAGACGAAAAGTCTTCCTCGCTGAAAGTTGCTTTCGGCTTGACATGTCATGGAATGTCTTGGATTAATTCAAATAAAGATGTAGAATAAGTTTGAATTAATCCAATGAGTCATTGCTGGATAGGACACGTCATAAGAGACCAGGTGGACACAAGGTCTGCCGTTCATAAGCTTTAAGCAGGTCTTCCGGTGAAGCTGTGAAAAGGTCTTCCGCTGAACCTGTGAAGTCCTATAAAAAAACTATACTAGGCAAAGTTCTATACACAGTTGCCACGCTAATCGATACGCAGCCCGATTAGCCACTGAAGTATAAAACTAATGTAATGTACTGAACAGATATAAATCTATCATAAGAATCAACACATTCACTACAATGGTAGTGATTACAGAGGTAAATTTGATGAAAAAGCTGATGAAGGTATATTTGTTGGTTATGCTAAGCATAGTAGAGCTTATAGAGTTTATAATAGAAAAACTCAAGTAATTGTTGAATCTATGCATATTACTTTTGATGAATCCAATTTATTTGAGTCTACTAAGACTCCTGATGTTACTAACAATTTTGAGATATTTGAGACAGGAAACAATATTGGTTCAATTCAAAATAATCCCTCATCTTCAACTTCTCTTACTGTAACCTTAGACATTCAGAATGAGCTTCAAGAAGTCGACAACCTTCACCAAATTGACAATCCTAATCCTCGTCACGCTTGATCACCACCGACACACCGATTCTCGAAACTATTCACCACCGGTGACATTCATCTTTCTCCACCTTTACAAACTGAACCTCTTGCAGATCTTCCTAAAGAAATTAGGGAAGCTAGACATCATCCAGTTTCAAACATCATTGGAGATCCCTTTGCTGGCTTAAGAACTAGAAATAGCTCCAGAAATGAAACTCTTGACTCGCATGCTTTTGTCTCTTCCATTGAACCCAAAAAGATTGATGAAGCTTTGGAAGACCCTCAATGGATTGAAGCCATGCAAGAAGAGCTAAATCAGTTCGAAAGATGTAAAGTTTGGGAACTTGTGCCTAGACCCTCAGACCAACAAGTCATTGGAACTAAGTGGGTGTTCAGAAACAAATTGGATGAAGAAGGAAATGTTACAAGAAACAAAGCAAGATTAGTAGCCCAAGGCTATAGACAGGAGGAGGGCATTGACTATGATCAAACATTTGCTCCTGTGGCAAGACTGGAAGCCATCAGACTATTTCTTGCTTATGCAACCTTCAAGGACTTCAAGGTATATCAAATGGATGTAAAAAGTGCATTTTTGAATGGAGATCTACAAGAACAAGTATTTGTTGAGCAACCTCCTGGTTTTCTTGATCTTAAAAAGAAGGACCATGTTTACAAGCTAAGAAAGGCTCTTTATGGTCTTAAGCAAGCCCCAAGAGCATGGTATGAAACTATATCCAAATTCCTTATGGAAAAAGGGTTTCAAAGAGGTAAAATCGATACTACTCTTTTCTCTTTAAAGCACAAAGGTAACATATTACTAGTTCAAATTTATGTTGATGACATTATTTTTGGATCTATTAATGAAGTTTTGTGTAAAAGATTTGAACATCTTATGAAAGGAAAATTTGAAAGGAGCATGATGGGAGAACTAACTTACTTTCTAGGTTTGCAAATTAAGAAACTGAGGAAGGAATTTTTATTCATCAATCCAAATATACAAGAAAGCTAATCAAGAAATACAATCTTCAAGAAGCGAATTCAGCAAACACTCCGATGGGAGTTGAATGTCACTTGGTCACTGATGAAAAGGGTAAATCAGTTAATACAACTGAGTACAGAAGTATAGTTGGATATCTTCTCTATTTAACTGCTAGCAGACCAGATATCATGTTTGTTGTATGTATATGTGCTCATTTTCAAGCTAATCCAAAGGAATCCCATATGATTGCTGCAAAAAGAATCATTAGATATTTGATTGATACTGAAAAATTTGGCATTTGGTATCCCAGAGATTCTTCTTTTAATTTGATTGGATATTCGATGTCGACCTTTCGCTTGCGAGTAAACGTAAAAAGCACTGGAACATGTCATTTCCTTGAAACAGGCGATATCATGGGCATGCAAAAGCAAGCTTTAGTTTCAACTTCAACTACCAAGCCGAATATATTGTCGCTGAAGTCTGTTTCAAATCCTTTGGATGAAACAACAACTATTGGATTATGAAATGCCAATGGGAACTTGTTCTATTTATTGTGATAATACTTCTGCTATTTCAGTTTTCAAAAATCCTGTTATGCATTCTAAAACCAAACATATAGACATAAGATATCACTTATTAAAAGACCATGTATAAAAAGGTAATGTTCAACTAGAATATGTTCCTACTGAATTTCAATTAGCTGACATTTTTACAAAAGCCTTAAAATCTGACAGGTTTGAATTCTTAAGAGGAGAATTAGGAATGCTTATAATGTCATAGAAAGATATTTTGGATTGTCTAATCTTTGCAGGGTATTAGCATTCTTCAGTTTGTTAGTTGATGCTCATCTAGCTGACAAACTATATCAGCTGATATTATGAAGAAATGTGGTCAGCCAGTAGCTGACAAACTATATCAGCTGACATTATAAGGAAATGTGGTCAGCCAGTAGCTGACATATGAAGTTCTTCAGCAACGAAATTTCACAGCTGACAAATATTGACAGTCGTTAGCTGACTCATATTCACAGCTGACATCTTTTAGCAAAACATTTGTTCAGCAGAAAACTCCTTACTCTCTATTCATTAGCTGATAACACAGTGACTGACAGTCACTGTCCAGGTAGCCTCTGAACCTTAAGTCAAAGCTGATCGTATCTCAGCTAAGACTGACTGTAAAATTTATTAAAAATTCTTAATTTATTTCCCGCCTTTTATTTTCCCTTGGAACTCGCGAAGCTTTTTTGAAAAGCCAAAATGACCTTTCCACTATCCCACCAACTCTGGCGGTTGAAATGACGCGTTTTCACAAAAACGGCTCATCATTGTCATAATAACTCTCTGTCATAAATTACTATTTTTATCACAAAAACCAAAATCCTATGTACTTTATCACTACACTCCATATCTTCACTTTTAAAACCCACTAACTCATATAAGCATCCGTACCTATCTCTTCTTTATTTAAAACCCACTCTCGTTGCTTTTCACTTATCTCTCTCACTAAGAATTTCTTCTTCTCCAAACTCTCCTTTCTTCCAAAACCCTAACCCTAAATTTTTTGGTACTTTCTCTTCCTACTTCGACTTTATCTCTCTATTCCATCTGTTTTCTTAACTTCTCTGTCGTGTTTATTTCAGGAGAATGGCTTCAAACACCGCAGTAGGATGCATCTTGGACATTGTTTCTCTGAACAAAGAACCTTTAGGGCTTGAACTTATTCATCTCTTCATTGCATCTGGGTTGATGCCACTTCTCTCTTTTAACATTCATACCTTCAGTTGCCAGCTGACTGAAGAATTCTTCATGGGTATGGAGGAAAACCCAGCCGACCCTTTCTCTCTTACCGGCACTATCAGAGGAGTCCCGATTGTTTTTGACTCAGAAACCATCACTGCTGCCTTTCCCAATCTCTATGACGATGGTTCGACCACTTATACCATTCCAGACGAAACTTAAAGAGCAGGATGGATAACCATGAGAGGTGAGGTACCTGTTGAACTGGCTTTTGACAGGCACAAGCATCGATTCGCACCTCTTCACTATGCCCTGGCTACTGTGTTGGACAAGTGCCTCATTATTAAGTCAAGAGGGCACGACAAAATCACAAAAGCTTAACTATTCCTCATGGAAGCCATTGTAGAAAACTGCGAAATGAACTGGGGTGCAGTTCTAGTTGAGTGTGTGAAGGTGAATATTGCAAAATATAAGGAGAATATGGCTACTGGGAACCCTAGACTCACTCACCATCTGATCATCAATCAGTTTCTTCGCTCACTTCCTGCTCTTCAACATCAACTCATCAAGATTGGTGACCTAGAAGCTGTGAAGGTCAAGAAATATGTTGCATCTGACATCAGGCGAGCAAGTGTCTCAAGTCGTTTTGGTCATGAAATTTCAACAGCTCAGCTTAGCAGAAGACCACGAAGAACAAGGACTCAAGCTCTTACAGCTGTCTCCTCTAGTCAGCCAGATGATGTTGCTCAGCAACCGGAAATTACTCAGCCAAGTGGTCAGCCAACAAGGGGTCAGTCAACAAGGGGTCAGTCAGCCAGAGGTCAGCCAAGAACTGGTCAGCCAGCTGAGGATGCTCAAACAGCTGATGTTGGTCAGCCAGCTGATGTGCAGACAGCTGATGTATCAGAAAGAAGGCAAACTAGAAGAAGAAGACTAACATTAGCAGCTGACACTGCTACAAAGAGACAGAGAAGAAATCCTGAACTGAATCCAGGTACATTTGTCCCTTTTTCCCCAACTGCTGCTAACACTGATCCTGCACCAATCTCTCCCCCTTCCAATCCTAGGTCTCCAAACACTGCTCCAATTAAGTTCTTCCCTCCAATTAGAAATCCAACTTTTCATCCTAGACACTCCTAATACCAAGCCAATCATGTTCCCATTCCCCCTAACTGGGTATTTCCAATAGATCATCTTCCTTACTTTGTCCAGTTTCTCCTTTCTTTCCATGAGGAGAAGAAGTCTGAAAAACCCCCTGTCAATCCAATCAAGTACATTGACCACAACCCAAAGAGAAGACCTTATGTTTTGTATCCTGTCACCCCAAACCTAAGTCAGGAAGACCTAGTGGCCAATTATGGCAAGTACTTTGATCCTCTACCCTTGCTCTGGAATAGATTCTATCTCTCAAATGATAGATTTGTTCAAGATGAGCTGATTTTCCTAGCTTGGACAATATACAACAAAGTACATGAACTGCCAGCCCTTGCCCACAATGATCCCTTCCTTGTAGGCAGACTTGCCCTGCCTGAAGATGATGAAGTAAACCAGATCTGGAACAACCTATCAGAGAGCGCCAAGTTAGCTGTAATCCAAAGAGCTGCCAATAAATATGTGCAAGATGTAGTCAATGTTGCAAACCAACCTTATATAGAACTTCACAGACAGATGGCCTCCATGCCAGGAGGAGCTTCTATTAGTACTGCTTTCCCAGATGCCTTGTCTAGTCATCCTGCCCCTTGATCACTGAATCCATTCCTACCCTACCTCATATTATTCCATCTTCAGTACCTTTTGTTGTCTCAGCCACAGCCTTGCCAGTTTCTACCACAGCAGAACCAAGACCACCTTCAACCTGCTCTCTGCAACCCATCTCTCTACCTTCCTTCAGTCTCACTGTTGATGCCTCCACCTCAATACTCCCAGTTACTGTTCCTCTCTCCACACCAACTATACCAATATCAGTTCCTCAAACATCAATCCCTGTGTCCACTATTCCCATATCAGTCTCACCAACAACAATCATTCCTATGTCAGTCACTCCACATTCTGCCCCAGCCATGTCAGCCATCCCCACTCCAGCTCCAGTTATGTCAGTTCTTCCTATCATTCCCCCTCCTTCTTTGCCTGATACTATTCCTGCTCCTATCCCCACTGTGTCAGTTGCACCTGTTCAACTAGCTGATCCTTCAGCTACAATAATTCTCTCTTCAGCTGACACTACAGCTGCTTCTCCCCCTCTTCTAGGAGCTGACATTCCTTCTCACCCAAACCAGGCCTCCCCTCTGTTTGTCATGCCTGATTTATCTCTTCATACCTCTCTCCCTCTATCTGTCAGCCCTCTGTCTACACATAAGCCTACCCAACCTGAGCTTTCTTCAGAAGATGCTTCAGATTCTTCTTCTTCTGAAGAATCAGTGGATCAATCCTCCATAAACTCCTCATCTGATTCTTCCAAGTCAACTTCTGAAGATGAGTCTCTTCTCAGTCCTTCCCAGCTGGCCAGTCGAAAAGCCAGAAAACAAAGACAGATCATCACCAAAGCTCTGCTTCACCCCACAGGCACCAAGATTGTCTTCCCTGAAGAAATGCCTATCCCTGAACCTGTCCCAGCACTTGAACCTGAAGCTCAAATCCCAGCCTACCCTATATATGTCTTTTTCCCTCCTGACCCTGAGGATGCTGATATCCATACCTTTCAGCTATTCTCTAGTGACCCTGGCACCTTTCAGCCACCTGCTCCAGAACCTGCACCACCTGGATCTCTTTCTCTGTCAGCCAAACTGGACCTCCTGTATGTACACCACCTTCAGATGAAGTCAGCCTTTATTCATCACACCAACCAGCTTGCCACCCTTCAACAGCAAGTAGCCTCTCTGCTTCCCAACCTTACCCAGATCATCACAACTGAGATGCAAGCTGCCATTGCTGCTGGTGCTCCTCGAGAAGCTAATATGGATGATTGGAGGACCATCTTACTTTATCAGCAAGAATATGCCAACAGGGCTTTCAATGCTGAAGCTACACTGCTTCAAACCATTCAGGAGGAGAAGAAGCAGAAAGCAAGGGCTGATGCTTATCTGGCTGAAAACAGAATCCTTAGGCAAAGATTGAAACTTATGCCTGATCAGCCAGTGACTGAAGCTGACAAGGAAAATGAAACTGAAGGAGGACTACAAGCTGCACATAAAGCTGAAGGTGAACAAGAAAAGGAAGCTGAACAACAAGCAGCACAAGGAACAGAAGCTGAAGCTGGACAACAAGTTGAACCAGAGACAGAACATGAGGGTAAAGTTGGTCCATCAGTTGCAGCTCAAGTTGAATAGCAAACTGAAGGATCCACATCAGCAAATTGAATCTTTCACTCTCACAAACTTTGAACTATTTAAAATTCATGTTTTACTTGTAGCTTACAATTACCTACTTTTAAGGTTTTTAGCTACTTTCCCTCATATGTTATCTGCTTGCTGTACTAACACCTCTATTGCAGGAACTTAAGCACTTTTGGCTTTCTGCTTTCAAGTGAATGGTTTTAAGCAAATAAGAGGAGATTGTTGAATCTTGCATAAAATTAAATTTGCTTAAAATCATTCCACTTAAATGTTAGCCAAGAACTTAAAATTTATTTTTGTCAGCTTGCAATTATTTGTCAGTTATTCATCTCAACTGACCATAGCGTTTTTAGTGTCAGCTTGCTTTCCTTATTTGATTGATCAAATACTTGTACTGACCCTTTCTTGCTTTATGTTTTTGGTAGATATTCTGTTAGATACTCTTTCCCAGGATCTTTTGAGATCTTGTGTCTGTCAAACACATTTTCAAATTCTAAATGTGTTCCTAACGGGTTACTCTTGAAGTTCATCTATAAATACCCACTGGAAGCATTTTTGAACATATAGAAGTCTTAAGTCTCATACTTTCAAGAAATTCTCTGCGTTTTAGCCTTCTTATAAACCATAGCTAAGATAATCCTTCTTGTATAATTCTTTCTAGTTATTGTTTAGGCAAACACTGAGTGATTCCTTTTCATATCTTTTGAATTCAGTCAGTTTGTCTCACGAGTTTGATTGTTTCTCAATCATTCTCCACAAACACCGGTCTTTTGTTGTACACTGATCCATTAGAGATCAAATAGATTTTTAATAAAATTAGTGCACTTCAAAAATCCAAGTCTGACCAACTTGGTAGTGGACGTAGCAGTTTATCTGTGAACCACTTCAACTGATTTGTCAGCCATTACTCATACTCTTGCAAACTGACTTAACACTTAAGAAGTTTTTCAACTAATTAAGTGTCAGCCAGTTAATAACAATTGTTTGCTTAGTTGTTCAGATAAATTGTTTTTCAGTTTCTTCTCTGAATACAGTGATTAACCTTAAAAGCCAACCTCTTTTAAAAAATGTTGAGTCAGCTAGCTGACCAACTTTCATCAGCTTAAGGTATTTTAAAGTATCAGCCAGCTGACCAATTTCAGCTGACTGAAAAAACCAGTTTTCCGCTGCCAACTTTACAAGGTTTTACAAATCAACCCTCAAAGTTTTAAAGGCTATTCACCCCCCCCTCTAGACTTAATTGTTGTCTATTGGACTTACAGTGATTTTTTCTGGTTGAACAAAAAAAAAAGGATACTGTAACTATTAAAAACTTAAAAAAGTGACCTAATTTTTCCTTTTTTTTTATTATCAATTTTGGGGCCTAAATTCTTCTTCCATAAGCAGAAAATTGTGTACAGTATATGTATGCCTTCATAACTAACTAGGCTTGGTTAGTTTCAAAAAATGTATGGGATTAGAGACTTGACATCCCTGGGAATATCTTCAAACTTGGAGAGATACCATTTCCTCGTAGAATAGCTCCTGCCTATCAAGTATATTGTTGAGCCAACAGTAAAGCTTAAGGCATAGAGCGTTTGGGAAATGCAGGAAACTCCAACGAACCCTAGAATCTCGAAGAGATAGTGAGGGCATATCACCAGATTGAAGAGGCCACCTTTTGGTATCTTGTATTCTTTGTCACCAGTTGTCTCCCTTATCTTAGAAAGGAGATAATGATGATAGAAGTTGCCGGTTATTCCGAGTAAGAAAATCCCAACTCCAGCATACTTGAGATCAACAGTTGGCTCGGGAAATCCTCTGGTTTGGTACTGATTGTAAATCATGGTTGTGACGTAGAGGAAATAACTTATAGAGATAGTCACTGCCGATTCGAGCGGCATAGAACCACTGTATTTGTGAAGAAATAGTACCTAACAAAGAGTTTATTACTATCATGTTAGTCATTTTGAAGTTTCAAAGAGATAAAATCATAAAACTGAAGTCATAATTTCGAACAATGAGAGAGAGAGAGTAACCTCAAGGACCCGCTTGCAGAAATGGATGGTTAATGCTGAAGTAATTAGCGTCAGCCTGAGATCTTGATGAGAAAAAACCGCAAAAGAAGCGGCAGCACCGGCGAGAAAAGCAGGTGTATAAACTAAAAGCATTCCATTTCTACCGGAGAGCTTAATCTGCTCACGAGCCGATGATTTTGTCGACTTGTTTTTCTGATTGGAATTACCGATTCCAAGGTTCCAGAATTTAGAATACTGCAGATGCTTCCCTTTGATTTCCTTAAACCCGGTAATGGCTAGAGACACGACATTAAACACAGACATAGCCGTAATGAACAGGGACGGAGGCGGCGGAAATATGAAGCTAACTAGTATAGACATGTTGGTAGCAATTCTCAAACAGGTACCTGTTGTGTTTGTGCGCGAATTTTGTCTTCTCTGAGCTATATATATATATATATATATATATATATATATATATTTCTAAAACTCTCCGCCTAGTGCTGCCTCCCTACTGCGACTTTTTAATCGCCGCCCACGTTGCTGGGATAGATAGAAGAAAGAAGAAAATATATGAAGAAGAAGGGGACTGTCTCGAGATTCATAATTTAAAATGAGAACGGGTTAGAGAGGATATGTTAGACTGTGGGTTGTAGGGGCAGTAGGTAGTTGAAGTAATATTTTTTTTGTTTTTAGTTCTAAACTTGGCTGGTTTATTGCTTTGGATTTGTTGAGAATTTGGATTAAAGGTCGGTTTGTATATTTTTGTTCATTTTACAAATATAGACAAGTGTTTGATAAAATGACAAACATAAAAAAAATTAAATTTGTAGTCAATGTGTTTGATCTTTGATATAATTTATCAAAAAAATGGTAATTATCCATTAATTCTAGACCCGCCTGCTCCGATTATGCCCGACTACCCCTGCTAAGCCGCCTAACGATTTTTAGGACCTTGAGTGTATCCATAGATCGGATTCAGATCCGATCAATTAAATTTATATCTGACTTGTTAAAAGAGAGTACAACGAGTAGTATATGAGAATGAAATAAGCTTTATCACTTCCAACAGCCAAGGGTATCAAACCCTCAATTATATCAAAATCAATTACGATATTCCAATCGTAGTAGCAAGGGCTCATATCTCGTAATTCCTAGAACTTGTCAGCCACTTTCCAGCCATTTGTGAACTTTGAGCCATTCCTTACTCTCTCTCACCAAATAAAGAATGGCTCCCATTAATTTATTTTATTTTATTTTTATTTTTGGCTTTTTTGTAATTCATAAAAAAAATTAAAAACATATTTTTAAAAAGTACATATTTTTATCTATAAATAAAGACTTGGTTTGACTCATTTAAACATCAAATGATTTTTTCAAATTTTGAAGTTATTGGTGATAAAAATAGTGGGGTATGAAAAATTATTGAGATTTGTGTCAAGCTTTTGTATGATTATTTTGTTTGGGTAGCTTATGAGTATCAAACAATTTTTTATATTTATTTTAAATGAATTTGATATTAAATGGGGATCAAATATGATCTATTGTTGTACATGGCCTAAGAAATTATCTTACTAGAATCAGATCAGATTATTTTTCGGATATTTCAAAACTCGATCCATTTTCTAAAAAAATTTATTCGATTTTTTTGGCCCCTTATTAAAGTATTAAATAAAATTAATATTAAAGTAACTTTTATAAGTATAATATTTATATCGAATATGATCGGGTTGTTAACGGATCGGAATACCTTAATCCATATTCGATTTGTTAAGCTTTCGGATTATGAGATTCTGATCAAAATTAGATTATCGGATTGTAAAACAAAATACGTATCCTAAAAATAATATCAAATTCTGATCAAATTTAAATCAAAATCCAATCAATTGATAAGCTTATATATAAGCGGACAAAATCTTATTTTTCTCGACC
Source organism: Codonopsis lanceolata (assembly GCA_013146195.2). NCBI lineage: Eukaryota > Viridiplantae > Streptophyta > Magnoliopsida > Asterales > Campanulaceae > Codonopsis > Codonopsis lanceolata. Next base: position 77,517,728 of record CM028378.1, on the reverse strand, counting down.
CATCCTGACACATGACCCGATCCCGATATTTTCGGACCCGTTAATAGAAATACACGTGGACAGCACTTGGACTGCAAAACAAGTTGTCAAGTTGAGTAGCTTTGGTGGTTCAAAACATGACAAAAGTAGTGACGAGCTGAGATATCCCTGGATTTCCTAGTTTATGGCTAGGATTTAGTCTAGTCTATACGTTAAGGTTTTGATTGGTCCGTTAAAACTTAAAAGTACGTGAATTTGTGGGGACAAAAATATTCAACTCCACTGGTGATTCGCTTTAGATAAGGGTTTTGACGCGGAACACGATTAGCCACACAATTTCTTTATTTAAAAATTAGATAACTTTATTTATTGTAATAGAAAATCGGTATATATATATATATATATATATATATATATATATATATATATATATATATATATATATATATATATATACAATATAGCTCATATTTACACATGCACAATTGACTCAAGCTATTTAGAGGTTAAGATTAAATTATTTTTAAAAATTTAACGGTTGTGATTCACCCTTATATTAACATGTGTGAGAGTAGTTATTCACTTTTACCTCACTTTTACAAAGTCACCCCCTATAATTAATATTATGAGCAGTCGCTCATTTTTCTCCTCAACAATCACTCCTTATAAAATATTGCTTTTACATTAATATATAATATCACAATAAAGCTAACTAAGGGTATCTGACTGTGGGGATTGATTCCAACCAAGATCAAACGGTCATGGATCAGTTACATATAAAACTCTTTACAAATAACCCCTCAACTATGGATCGAGTTTGTCGTGCCTATGGCACGGGTAAGAAAATCTAGTATAATACAATAAAGTTCAGTTTATACATGTGCAATTGACTTGAAATAAAAAATGGCTGCGACTAATTTAACGCTCTCTCTCTCCCTCAATTTACCAACGTACCTAAATTTAACTCTCTCTCTCTCTCACTCAATTATTTTTAACTTCTGTCTAACTCAATCTTTTACTGTAATTTACAGTCTTATTGTAATTATTTGACAAAATTAGGAAGTATAAGTTAAATTTATTGACGAATGTCAAATTTTTAAACGAAAAATTATGTGCGGGCATTCATTTCAATGTAATATTGATATATATGAAATATAAAGAATGTCTCTCTGTAATGTTTAATCTTACAATCTAAACCGTTTTTATCATGTTTTTTTCATCCCTATTTTATTATTGCGAAAATTATTGAGATATTACGATTTACAAGACGGTTTACAATTATTATTTTATATTTGTGAAAATTAGTTACTTATTATGGTTTTACAGTTAATATTTTACGGTTTTACAGTTTTATGGTTGCGAAAATTTGTATTTGTATTTTTTTTATTTTTAATTGTTATTGTAATTAACTTAATCAATTTAATTTTTTTTCGACCCGTAATATCGTATATAAATTTAAAAAAATTAAAAAATCATGAGTTTTGTAAATTTGAAATATTTTTTTTTATCTTTTTAATTGTTATCGTAATTAATTTAATCAATTTAATTTTTTCCGGCCCGCAATTTCATATACAAATTATTAATTAATCCCTCAGATCCGGGTAAAAAGACCTATTTGAAAGTCAATTTTTTTAAGAAAATAATATTTTTAATAGTTCATTTCCACAGTATATGCTTCATTTATTGATAAATTCTCAAACTGGCGTCGTGTCATCGGCACGGGCAAGAGTACTAGTATATATATATATAAAGTTGGAGAGGAATATTATAGTTATGTCACCTAACCACCTTTTGATAAATCTTCATTGTAAAACATCATGTAGAAACTTTAAAAACTTTTGTTTTTTTAGCTATTAACTAATAGTAATCAATATATATTAGATTTCGTGCCCCCGTGCCTATGGCACGGTATCAATATAGACGTGATCAATGTATGAAACAAGCATGATGAGAATAAATTAGTATATATGCTTGAGATTTTGTAGTGGTCGGATCAATGTACTTTACACACACAAAAAAGACGACTTCCCGAAAATTAAAGAAATAAAACATTTTATTTGCTGTAAAATTTTGTAACTCATCCAAAAAAAAAAGTAGAATTATGCATCAAAAAACATTTTCTTTTACACACACCAACACAACGCATGTTAATTGAAATAAACTTAAAAATAAAATTGCAGCAAACAAAAAGTATAAAATAAATTGAATGAAACATAATGCATTAACAAAAGACTAATTTGAAATCACAAATATTTGAGACTATTAAGGAAAACTTAGCACACTTTTTTTAAAAAATAAAAAAATTAAAATACAAATATTTTAAATTACAAAACTTACGAATAAATGTTTTTTTCTAAAATAAATCTAGGTTGGATAAAAATTAAATTGAGATTCAGTTGATTACGATAACAATTAATTAAGAAACAGCAAACTAAATATTAATAATAAAATTAGAATACAAATATTTTAAATTGTAAAAATTAATCATAAAACTTACAAACAAATCTACTATACAATAGAGATCAGTGGGATAAAGAGCGGCTGAGATTGATTATTTTTACTTATATCAAACGACTGTAATTTATCCCGCCTGGCACATGTGTGAACGACAGTTAGCCGTGTCCCCGCACAACTCTTCTCCCTCTGCGCCCCCCTCTCCCTATACGATTCCAACTCCCTACGATTTCTCCAAAATCCTCCTGAATCAGGACTGTCAAGAAGATTCCTAACTGCATCACTCACATTAATTACAAGCCCAAGAAGAGTCCTAATTAACTATGTTTATGTATGGTGATAAATAGAGTCCTTATACGTCTATCCTATATCAGTTTTAGTATTATTGATTTTGTGAATCTTTCGTTATATATACAAAGCACATATTATCCCGTTAATATATATCTTGGGCACTCGGTTCTTCAAGGCTTTTATTATTAATAAAATCTAAAAAGGTATCGTCTCTGTTTCTTTAAAAAAATTACAAATAAATAAAATTACAAATAAAAGTTTTAATTTTTTTTCTCCACTGTATGATCATAATGTTTTAATTGATTATCGAGAAAACTTCATTTTTAATTTGTTATTTTAGACTTTTTTGAAACATGATTAAAACATATATTGATTTATTTAAATATTGACACCCTCCAGTACTGACACCCTCCCCTACTCCCGCCAAGAATTACGAACAATTCCCAAAAGGCTACTCATCTATCTATAATACAATACAACTCATAGTCTCACGTTTGTAATTGACTTGGGATTAAAAAAAAGGGGTCAGGATTTACTCTTTTACAAAGATTCTACGGTCACGATTAAAGTTATTTTCACATGTGCGAAACCGGTTACAAAACGGTTTACCATGGTTTACTGTTTAACGGTTTTATGATTTTTTTTCACTTAATATGGTGACGTGCTCGGCATGTGTTGTCATTATTCCCTTTTTTTAATTTTTTTTATCCCGTCATTTACAATACAATAAAAAGAAAAAACAGTGTACCGGATCAAAATAGATAATATTTTGAAAACGGAGAGAGTATTAGTTGAGCACGGTGCCTTTAACTTTCTCGGCTTTATTTTTTTCTTTTTAATTATTATCGTAATTAACTTAATCAATTTAACTTTTGTCCAAATTGCTTTTTTCCAAAATTTCGTATACAAATTAATCAATTTACTGTTTTACCAAGATTCTACGGCTATTGAATAAAAAATTATTTTGCAACACCAATTTGCAAATTAATCAATTTACCTTTTTTATTTTTTTATTTTCTAATAATTCCAGTGGAGTTGAGTATCCCGTCATTTACAATACAATTAGGGATGAGAATTTGTGCTATTGTATCGTGTTCGTGCCTCATTATTGTGTTTTCATATTATCTATCTTAGTTGAACATAAATATAACAATAAGTATTATTTTGAATATATTAACAATTTCGTGTCTTTCGTGTCGTGTTTCGTGTTGTGTCGTGTCGTGGTTGGCTTATCGTGTCCTTTGTCTCTGTAATCATGTTTTATTATTGTGTCGTGCTATCGTGTCGTTCCAGTAATTACCACCCCTAAATACAATTAAAAAATAAGTGGTGTACCGGATCAAAATAGATAATATTTTGAAAACGGAGAGAGTATTAGTTGAGCACGGTGCCTTTAACTTTCTCGGTTTTATTTTTTAATTATTATCGTAATTAACTTAATCAATTTAACTTTTGTCCGGCCCGTTTTTTCCAGCCCGCAATTTCGTATACAAATTAATCAATTTACTGTTTTACCAAAATTCTACGGCTATTTCCAAATAATGTCTCTTTATTTTTTAAAGAATTTTCATTATAGTTTTTTAAAAATTACAATTTTCTCTCCTAAAATTTTATAAATATGTTGGAAATATTCTTAATTAATTGTAGCACATGTTTAAATTAGGAAGTATAAGTTCAAGTTATTGACGAATGTTAAATTTTTAAACAAAAAATTAATTGCGGGCATTCATTTCAATGTAATATTGATATATATGAAATATAAAGAATGTCTCTCTATCACGTTTAATCTCACAATCTCAACCGTTTTTATCATATCTTTTTTTCCATCCCTATTTTAATTATTGAAATATTACGGTTTACAGTTATTATTTTACATTTGCGAAAATTATTTACTCTTTTACTGAGATATTATTGTTTTATAGTTAATATTTTACGGTTTTACAGTTTTATAGTTTTATGGTTGAAAATTTGTATTTGTATTTTTTATTTTTAATTGTTATCGTAATTAACTTAATCAATTTAATTTTTTTCCGACCCGTAATTTCGTATACAAATTTTAAAAAATTTAAAAAAATCGTAAGTTTTGTAATTTGAAATATTTGTTTTTTTTTCTTTTTAACTGTTATCCGGTCCGTTTTTTCCGACCCGCAATTTCATATACAAATTATTAATTAATCCATCCGTTCCGGGCAAAGAGGCCCAGATTGAAAGTCAATTTCGTATACAAATTAATCAATTTACTGTTTTACCAAGATTCTACGGCTATTTCCAAATAATGTGTCTCTATTTTTTTAAAAGAATTTTCATTATAGTTTTTTAAAAAATTATAATTTTCTCTCCTAAAGTTTTATAAATAGGTTGGAAATATTCTTAATTAATGGTAGCACAAGTTTAAATTAGGAAGTATAAGTTCAAGTTATTGACGAATGTTAAATTTTTAAACAAAAAATTAATTGCGGGCATTCATTTCAATGTAATATTGATATATATGAAATATAAAGAATGTCTCTCTATCACATTTAATCTCACAATTTCAACCGTTTTTATCACTTTTTTTTTTCCATCCCTATTTTAATTATTGAAATATTACGGTTTACAAGACGGTTTACAGTTATTATTTTACATTTGCGAAAATTAGTTACTCTTTTACTAAGATATTACGGTTTTACAGTTAATATTTTACGGTTTTACAGTTTTACAGTTTTATGGTTGCGAAAATTTGTATTTGTATTTTTTATTTTTTATTGTTATCGTATTTAATTTAATCAATTTAATTTTTTTCCGACACATAATTTCGTATACAAATTTTAAAAAATTTAAAAAATTGTAAGTTTTGTAATTTGAAATATTTGCTTTTTTTTCTTTTTAACTATAATCCGGTTGTTTTTTCCGGCCCGCAATTTCATAAACAAATTACTCCCTTCGTCCCTAAATTATCGTCCTCCTTTCCTTTTTCGTCCGTCCCAAAATAATTGTCTACTTTGAAACTTACCTTTTTAGAACATCACTTTTACCACTTTACCCTTACTTTTTCACCTTACTTTAATTATGTGTCATAAACACATGGGCTTTAAAGGAAACTACACATTAAACCAATATAAATAATCAAGTCAATTGTTTTTTCTTAATCTGTGCGCGGGTCAACCAGGACAATAATTTAGGGACGGAGGGAGTATTAATTAATTCCTCCGTTCTGGGTAAAGAGGCTCAGATTGAAAGTCAATTTTATTTAAAAATAATAATATTTTTAGTAGTTCATTTCTACAATATCTTCTTTATTTATTGATAAATTCTCAAACTAGTGCTGTGCCATCGGCACGGGCAAGAGTACTAGTATCTCAGTAAAACAACTCAATGAATGCTCGAGAGAAATTATAGATAATCACCTCGTCAACTCGAACGAAAGAATGTGGTTAAAAAAATGTGTTAGAGGAAAGTATTTTTATAACTGTAATTGGTTATGGAGAGGATAATTTTTTTTAAAAAAAAGCATAATTAAAGGGTTATTACATAATTATTTATTATAGATGGGGGTAATTCAAATAAAACTCATAACTGAGAGGTTTATATATAACTCACGTATTTACGAATCAATCTGAACCGTCAGTTGTGTTTGATACAATTCGATCTGGACCGCTAGTTAGCCTATGATCTCTTTTATAATATAGATAACTTTTTCTATTGTTAATAGTAAAAAGATTATATTTAAAATCTTTTACAAACAACATTATTTCTAACAAGTGTAGGATAAAACTTTTTAAGGTGAGACATTACTTCTAATCGTTTATTTCTAACATCATACTTTAAACTTTGATATCTTATTCATCTAAAATTTGATTTGGACAAATAATCATATCATTTCAATGCTCTTGCCGAGTAGAACACATTTACACAATTACTTTTGCCAACAAAACAAATGACACGTCAAAAAATTCCTTCCTCAAGTTACATAATTTCTTTCAATACAAATATTATTTTTTTAACAAGTATTATACTTTAAGTTTTGTTATCTTATTCATCCAAAATTCAATTTGGACCAATAAATATATCATTTCGATGCTCTCACCGAGTAGAACACATTTGCACAATTGATGTGCGCAAAACGTAACTCAGGCAAGAATACCCAATCGTATCAAGTAATAAAGTGTACCCAAGTACGAGTTATCGATCCACAGGGAATGTACGTAATTCTCATTCCGACTAAGTACCAAAATTAGGCTAACTAATTATATTTGAGCGAAAAGAAAATGAATTAAAATCTAAAAATATAAACAACCTAGAAAGTAATTAAATCTAAACTAACGCGAAGGTGGTTTGGCAACAACAAATCAAGATAAAAATATAGGAGTGCATTATTTCTAGTCTAACTGGTGTTTAATTTAATCCTCTTTCTGTTTTCCTTTAACTCAAGTCTTTGTAGTCAGACGCACTATTTTCTTCACTACGGGCTTTCACTACGTATAGCAAATCTAGCTATCACTCAACCTTGCTACGGGTTCATATCATTGCAACACATAACATATTGAAGAAAATAACCGCATGTCAAAACGAGCATTCAATGACTATCTACGCACGATCTCTTTTCGGTCTCATGCCACGCAAACTACTGGGGTTCATTTAATGGTTTGCTACGCCATCAAAAGCATGAAGAATACACAATAATAACCAAGCACATGAGTAATACTTCGCAAAAAGAAATTCTCTATATTTTTCTACAAGTCATGTTGGTAGCCGAAACAACTAAAATTGATTAACTACGAGCTCTTGCATCTTATAGTCAACCATAACCTCCCCGACCTCGCGAATGGCTAAGGTGGTTTGTTCGCGTGTCAAACCTAGTCTCATAATGGCTATCGGTATGTGTTACAAAACACCAACTATTAAATTGATTGGTCCGAAATATAACGGTAGCTCTCGCGGATCCTAAATATTTCTAAAATCATTTAATTATTGGCCAAATAATTAAAAGCATTAAGTTCACAAAATAATAACCTAACATGAATGTGTACAAAATAAAGAGATAGATTAAATTAAAATATTACATTGGACATAGAAAAATAATTGCATTTCATAGATAATTTAAGCACAAACCAATTCAACATTCACAAAATTAATCAACCCTAGAAATCATAACAAATATCTCAAAATATAAGTTGAAAGAATTAAACCGAAGAGTAGCGAATCCAGAGTTGAAATCTTTTGTAGATGCTTCCTTGACCCTTGATTTGAAGCTCTAAACCTTCAATGGTGATCAATCAATGGAGGAAAGGATATGAATTTTTGGGTAAAATGGGGCTGGTGCCCAATTTTGGGAACAATGTCCCGAAATGGGGACTTTGTTAATTTTGAAAGAGGCTGCTGCAAGTTAAAGGGGAAGGCAACAAGAGGGCAGGGGTATTTTTGGAAGAATAAAAGAGAAGCAGGGGCTGTTTTGGAAGGAATTAAGTGGTTGGGGCAAGGGCTGGAAAGGGGTAACCCAGCTGATGGTACGTGGGTTGACCCTGGGTTTAAATGGACTGAAATGAGAGTGGAGATGGGTGGAATGGAATGAAGATGGGCCGATTGAGAGCGGGTTGGATTGGGTCCGGCCAAGGAGTTCGCGGGTCAGGCATGGCTGTAAGTAGATAAGGCGCGGGCCAGACGGTGACGTGGCTGGGGTTGTGACCGACAACGCATAGGGATCTTCCAGGTAATTGTGCCGGCCTCCCCTATCCTTTTTAGACGAGCTCTGGTGCCCCTGGCTTCTTTAGAAAGCACGTCGAAGGTCCTTCCCTGCCCAGGCTATGCAATTTAGTCCTCCGTTAGCCTCCTTTAGCCTCCTTCTGCCTTGGAACTCTTAACGGACTTAACGGTCATTGTCCGAATGATTTGCAATTCAACTTTTCTACCCGGAATTGCCTCAAACTTTGTGCTAAACACCATATAATTGCCCGATTATGCATGAAAACCTACATTAAGCACAAATACACAATAATAATATTTTCAAAGCATAATTAACTCAAAAATAGCACAAAATAGAAGGAAATTCTCGGGAAAATTCGTAGAAATCTTGAGCTCATCATACTCCCAAACTTAAACTTTGATCGCCCCTAGAAAAGAAAATTAATTATGAAAAAGGTCGAGAACAATATGAAATGAAGGCGGCGCTCAATTAAGATCACACAAGCATTACCATTTAATAGATCAACCCTAAGATTATTGACATGCATAATAGAGGTATGAATTGATTCATATGCTAGCAAACAATCCTCAAACAATTATTCATACCATAAAACATTTTTTTACCCAAAAGTAGCAATGCTCTAGTTTAGATTGAACAGCCAATTGAGATTCCAAATGCGAGTCAAACCGAAAGAGTCATTAATAACTTTTTTTCACAAGGCAAGGTAAGAACACACGGTATGACAATATCAATAGGACTTTACAAGCTTGTAATGTTTGGCCAAGGTTTGGACTACAAATGAAGGATAGGATAGCAAGTCAAGAGAGCAAAGAATTTGAAGTCTTCACATTTTGACTAGCTTCATGAAAGCACAATTCTTCAAATACCATAACCTCACTTCAACAACCCCTTAAACTTTAAACTTTGGGTTGAAAAAGTGTCTCATCTACCACAACAATTAAGATCCACCCTTATATCTCTTTGAGAAAATTAAGAACCATGACATTTTTTTAATTTTGTTTTTTTTTCTTTTATGGCCACTCTTGATTTTTCTTTTCATTGCTTTCCAATGGGGCTCTTTTCTTATCTTTTCATTTTTTTTTCACCACCATTCAACAACAATTATCAAATTCCCAACATCAACATTAATAAGAACAAAACCTTCATGAAGCACACTCTTCCCAACAAGATTACAAAAATAAAATAATTCTTTCCAAATCATGCTCTCTTGAAGGGTGATAGCAAAAGTGTATAGGTTCATGGAATAAGATAATGCGGGTATAAGAAATGAAGTCGAATGGTGGTCATTATGTGCTCTAAGGACACGCCATTCTTTATATGAGCTCAACGGGGATACTAGGGATTTTTATGAGATAAATAAGTAGGATAGAGAAAGGCACAAATGGTCTAAAGATGACTTATATCATGCTCTTGTCACACATACATGCTCAAACCAAGCTTTTAATCATCAAAATATAACTCTCAACATTTAGACTCACAATATGGTACTCTTAGACATGCACAACCATCACTAAAGCAAAGTATAAAAATATTTCAATTAACAACTTGGGCATTATTCATCATGAATGAGGTGATGCTACTACATGAATCACAAACATATCCTCAACTATGCATATAGAAATCTCAAAATTAACTCCAAGAAAATAATGTAAGCAAAACTCAAAGAACACCAAAATGGAGAGACGAGTGATCAAAACATAAATAATTTGGGGCATATAAAGCACAAGATTTTCAGAATTTTCAAAGTTTACCAACCAAACCATACTCCCTAAACATAAAGTAAAAGAAGAAGGAAATGAAATAAAACTTCCTCAAAGTTGATTTCTTATGGAGTCCGGACCGAAAAGATCCACTCCAAGAATCTCTTTGAGAAACCTCTACAATAAATCGTTAATCCCCTGCATCAAATCAAGCTCAAAAGAAAATAGTAGGAACGCAATTATGGAATAAAAAGAAAAAAAATCTTTTTGTGTGGGGACACTATTTACACCTCCCTACAAACCCACAAACTCGGGAGGGCTTCAAAAAGTGACTCAATATACAAAACATATAAATACAAAAGAAAGTAAACTAACTGAAAAAAATGCTCAAAATACAAATAGCTTCGCTTGGTATCGATATTAGCAAATACGAGAAAAAATTAAACCATTCCCCGGCAACGGCACTAAAAACTTGATGTGCGCAAAACGTAATTCGAGCAAGAATACCCGACCGTATCAAGTAATAAAATGTACCTAAGTACGAGTTATCGATCCCACAGGGAATTTACGTAATTCTCACTCCGACTAAGTACCAAAATTAGGCTAACTAACTATATTTGAGCGAAAAAAAATGAATTAAAATCTAAAAATATAAACAACCTAGAAAGCAATTAAATTTAAACTTACACGAAGGTGGTTTGGCAATAACAAATCAAGATAAAAATATAAGAGTGCATTATTTCTAGTCTATCTGGTGTTTAATTTAATCATCTTTCTACTTTTCTTTAAGTCAAGTCTTGGTAGTCAGACGAACTATTTTCTTCACTACGAGCTTTCGCTATGTATAGCAAATCTAGCTATCACCCAACTTTGCTACGGACTCATATCATCGCAACACATAACATAGGGGAGAAAATAACCGCATGTCAAAACGAGCATCCGATGACTATCTACGCATGATCTCCTTTCGGTCTCACGCCACGCAAACAACTATTGTGATTTTCGAATAACAGGAAGGGCTTTCGCTTCATATCCTATCATTCGATGGTTCATTTAATGGTTTGCTAAGCCATCAAAAGCATGAATAACATACAATAATAACCAAGCACATGAGTAATACTTCGCAAAAAGAAATTCTCTATATTTTTATACAAGTCATGTTGGTAGCTGTGAGTGCCCCGGAATCTCCCGGATCTAGCGCTCCTTTTTTTAGGGGAACGCGAGCTGTGGAAGGACATCACTCTTTTCATTTCATCCTCCCTTGTTTAGGGGAAGACGAAATTAAAAATGCAAAAAGAGTGTTGTCGAAAAGCGCGTTGAATACGCCTCGGTCACTAAGTGTGCTTTAGTCCACTATGGATTTTTGGATTTTTCCATAACTCATCCTCCCTTGTTTAGGGGAAAACAAGATACGGAAAATGCATCACCCTTTTCATTCCCATTGTCCCTTGTTTAGGAGAAAAGTGCAAAAAAAAAAAAGGATGTTGCGAAGGCGCGTGGGAACACGCCCTGCCTCATTGTCAACTGATGTACATTATGGATTACTATGAGTGCTTTGGGTTTTCCGTGGCTCATTCTCCCTTGTTTAGGGAAAACAAGATACAGAAAGTGCATCACCCTTTTCATTCTCATCGTCCCTTGTTTAGGGGAAACGGAAAAGTGCAAAAAAAAGGATGTTGCGGGCCTCACTGTAATCCAAAATGTTGTAACAGAGTCGCCATCTTTATTTTAAGGAGAAATAAAGAAAAACAAAAAATAACCAGAGTTTGCAAAAAAGGGGTTCGGAGGCTAAGTTACGAGGTGGGAAGGTGTTAGGCACCCAACTCGCCCTTTCGGTCTCAAAGACAGTTTTTGGCTAAAATATGCTTTCATTATATTTATCTAGCAAATGAAATAAAACATTTAAACAAATATATATATGTATCTACATTATTTACAGACTTGCAGCCGCTTCCTTCCAAGAATTACAAATATATTTATAAATATTTGACCATAATAATGGCTCTTTTTAGTGTTATTTTCTATAGAAATCCGGGAAGCATAACTTCTTATATTTTTACATCGGACCGGCTTGAAAATAACACTTTTTTATATAACCTCTTAAAGGCTTACCTTTAAGAGCGTAGGTTGTGATCGCTATGTCCTTCTGGGAGAGGGATTCTTTTGTTGTTGTTGTGATTCGGGCAGAGTAACTGCTTCCGAAGCTGCTTTCTGGCACCGTGGAATGGGCAGAGAAACTACTTGTGTTTTTGCTATTGTTTGCTTGTTGTTGACTGAAATCGGGCAGAGCAACTGCTTGCTTCTAGCGGATTTGGCCTCTGGATTCGGGCAAAGTAACTGCTCTTTTTTGGATTTTGGGACTGGGGAAATAGGGTGGAATCCTAGCTGGAAGGCTAAGGCTCACTTTGACCGATTGGATTTAAGTTTGGAGGAGATTTGACGGAGCTTTGAGGTTTATAGGAGGAGGGGTACTCTCTCTCTCGCTCACTGCGTAAACTGAACGCGGCTTCTTTAACTGTGTGCAATGAAGTGAACTGTGTGCGCAGTCTTTCGTGTATGTATTCACTGAAGTCGGGCACTCTTATTTATATCTAGGAGTGGGGACTCCGTTGGTATTTAGGATTTCCTTTCTGTGCTTCATTAGCTTGTACCGCGCGCTTGAGAGAGTGTACCGGAGACAAAGTGCTACAGTGCAGGGGGACTATTCTGGCGACACCCATGGGGGGTCTGGGCACCGTGCCCACTTTGCATGTGGGTGGCGCCTGGGCCTCTTTTTGGGGCTATTTTTTTGACACTTCGGCCCCCTGCATTTCACTGTTTTGCGCATCTTGCTTTTCCTTTTACATTTTCAAACCCTGTAACTTGACATTTGTTAAGTTTTAACAGGTTTTGATATTTCATGTCATGTCACATACCAGGGGTACGAAATTGGGGCGTCTACAAAGCCCTTCAACGATAGAGTTTACGGGCAACCCGCGGCTTACCGAGTAAACGAACATCGTTGATAAGAAATAGCCTCCCTAATTTCGTGGAAATTATAATGGGGAGTGATGCAACAGGCAGCAGTTTTAATGCAACAGTTTATAATGCTGGTCAAATCTCGCATATCCTAGACATTTTTAGTCGATTATAGCATGTTATCGTAATTTTTAAGCAGATATGCAAATTAAGTACTCTGATGGTCGGACCTACCGAAATAGGCTGCCTACGTATCCCTTAATAAAAGGAATCAAACCAAACGTAGTTCGGCCCGATGCAAACAAACAACAGTTATATTTCATGAAACATCGTATCCTCAGGGAGAGGCTCCCTTCGTCGAATACGATAATCTTTTCCCTAAGTGACCCGGGGTATGCACCCCTTGCGGAAAAGATTCAACAAACCAAGTGGAACACATCATAAGACATTGCATATATCCTCAGGGGTGAATATCCTTCGTCGAATGCAATAGTGGGACCAATCTTTTCCCTAAGACCATCTCCAACAGTTTAAAGTTAAAATTGCACAAAATATTTAAACTGATGCAATTTCTGCACCAAATTTCTTCTACCATCTCCAACAGTTTTACTTCAAAGTTTACTCTAAAAGGAATACTCCAAGTATATTCTTCATTATTTCATTTAATTTGTATTCAAAGAATATGTTTTATTTCATTTAATTTGTGTTAATGTATTTTAGCAAAACAAATATATTATTTATTGATTTAATATTAAATTAAATTAAATATTATGCATTAAAAATAATAATTAAATACATGAATTTAATTGAGACTAAAAATACAAACATATTAATAATTAATAATTAATTGCAAGACATTAATAATGACTAAATTACAAACATTAAAATAACTGAAATAAATAACTAAATAGACATATGAAAATACAACTAAAATCAAACATAAATCGGCATATGAAAATAATTTTATAAACTTTATTATAAATAATTTTAATATTATAAACAACTAAATAGACATATGTAATGTAATTTTCGTTTTTTATTAATGTTTAATATTTATAAACTTTATTATAAATAATTTTAATATAATATATCTAATAAATTACAATAAAAATAAATAAAAATAATTGAATTAATTTTTTGTGTTATTTAAACCAAAAACATCAAAGTAGTATTTAAACTAAACAACTAAACTAACAAGAATAATAAAAACATAAAATACAAAATAACTACTTAAACAAAAAAAATAGGAGAGGGAAGTTGAAGTTGTGAATAGTCACACTCCAAATTTGAAGGGCTGGGAGGAACACTTCAAATTTTAAGCATAGATGAAGGGCTTGTTGGAGTTGTGAATAGTGGATAAACACTTCAAATTTGAAGGTTTGAAGTGCTTGTTGGAGATGATCTAAGTGACCCAGGGTATGCACCCCTTGCAGAAAAGATACAACAACCAGATGAGATGCATGTAGGTAAAATATGAATACTTTACCTTTCCTTACCTTTTCTTGCTTTCGTTCTGTCGCTACATTTGCTGATTTGGCTGCTTTTGCTGCCTTTGCTGCTTCTGCTTTCTTTGCTGCTTTTGCTTTCTTTACTGCCTTTGCTTTCTTTGTTGCCTTTGTTTTTGATTTCTTGCTGCTGAGTTTTCTCTTCTTGCTGTGTTTCTGACTCTTGCTGGAGATTTTCTTTTGCTGCTGCATTTCTGACTCTTCATTTCTCTTCTTTGCATTTTTTTTGCATTTTCATTTTTCTTTTGTTGCATTTTTTTCACTTTCTTTTTTTTTAACTTTTACTTTTTTTCTTCACTTTTTTCTGCATTTTCATTTTTTCTTCTTTCTGCACCTTTTTTGTTTCATTTTCATTTTTTCTTCTTACCGTACCTTTTTTTTAATATTTTCATTTTTTCTTCTTTCTGCACTTTTTTTTTTCATTTTCATTTTTTCTGCAGGGGATTTTACCTTTGTTGTTGCATCATTTTGTCACTGCTGCTATTTTTTCTGCTTTTTTGACCTTTTTGCGGCTAGCCTGCTGGAGATGTAAGATTTCTATTGAATTTTGATGGACGACCGTCAATTTTTGTTAACAAAGCTAAATTTGTTAACCTTTCGTTAAGCTTTCAGGGCCCTTTTTGCAATTTGGGCAACTTAAGGACTTAAGTGTCGAACTTTGAACTTCGGAGGGGGAAAGTGAAACCTTTCTTTTTCTTCCCCATAAGTGACGGGGAGTGAAGCAGAAGCAGCAGCTTCACTTTTTTTCCTTCTTTCGACATTTCCTTTTGCCTCCATTGTCGACAAGCATATATCCTTCAATTCTTCACCTTTTCTCGATTTTTTTCCGCCAAATTGTTTGTTTTGCTTAATAGATGGCTTCTTCCTCGAGATCTAGGAAGGGAAAGGCACCGATGAATCCGAATTTGGGCGAGGAAAGGAAGAAACTTCCTCCCTTGGTCCGAAATCACGTCAGGTATTTCTACTCGAAGGACGACTAGGGCAACATCCTTCGTGATCAGAATACACACGTGTCTAATCTTTTGACTCGCGCCGTAAGTCTCTTTTCCACAAACCTATTTGGTCGATTTTTCAGATTTGCTGAGTTTCTTTGCTATTTTGGACTGTTGGAGTATATCTGCTCTTGATTTTGATGCTTATACATGTAATTTATGTGCTAAAATGATGCAATTTGGCAAATATTCATAGCAAAAATGGGAAATTCGTGCCATTTATTTTTGCGATGCATACTTGAGTGATTGACACTATTTGATTCTGCGATGCATATTCCATGTTACTGATGTAATTTGACTATATATGATGCATGCTTGAACTGCAAAATATTTTTATGATGCGTGCTTATGCGATAGACTTTTCAGATACGTGATGCATTTTTTTCGGATATATTTTCGGGCACATTTTTTGGATGTATGCATGCAAAATGTAGCAGGAATACTTTATTTAATAATATACATTTTTACGAATGCACATGCTGCAAAGATGTATGCCAAATGCAATAGAAACACTTTCTTTTCAATATTTGCAACATTTTTATTCAAGCGAATGCTAAAATGCAACTATTTGGGGATACTAATATATGATGCATGAATATATCATTTATCACTTTTTCATCATGGAAATGCAAATGCATCGTAGAAAAATATTTACAATGCTTGCTAAAATGCTACATGGATATTTTTCTTAAACAAGCACATGTATTTCTTCTTTTTACTATAAAAAAATGTAACATATTTTTTTTATGCATTATGCAAAAAGCAAAATGCAAAAAAAAAAAAAGATGGTTATTTATGCATACAAAAATGCGATATATGCAACATGCTCTCTTTTTTTTTCTCTTTCTTTTGCTTGGTATGCAGGATGTAATATTTAAGTTTGCATGCAACATATATTATATGTTTTTCTCTTTTATTTTTTTTGAAATATGACATAATTTAATGACATGTATATGAGGCTTTATAAAAGATAGGAAATTTACCTCCTCCCCTTTTTCCTGATGATGAGATGCTGTCGTCTTTCTTTTTTCTTTTTTTTTTTGTTTTCAGATGCGCAGGACCTTGACCAGGATTCGGGCAAGCTGTGATAAAGTTTCGGACATTTATAACTCAATGCCCTTGCCAGCACGGGTTTTGGTGGAGTCTTTTGGCTTTAGTGAGTTCCTGCGGGCTTTCCGTCCCTTCCACAGTTATCTGCCCATTTTCGATGTTTTGCGGGACTACTGGTGGGACACCACCCACACTTTTCAATTCAGCTGGGGGAGGGTACTTTGACCCCGTGTGATTTTGCTGCTATCACGGGTATTCCTACCAGCATCGGCCGGACTTTGGAGCCGGATTATACACTTCGTCATCATCACGACGTGGTGAAGAATCTCCTGGGTTTCGAACCCGAATATAAATCTACAGATGAGATCTTTACTGGCAGTGTCAAAAGCTGGCTTCTAGCAAATGCCGGGCAAGTTAACGGGAATGATAGCGAGGCCGTAGCTCGTGTTCTCAGGGTTTTCTTGTTCTTTTTTTCTGGGGATGTCACTTTTTGCCAATTCTTCCACCACTTTGAGGGTCTCCCTTCTAGGATGTCTGCGAGAGTTGGACCATGTTATTGATTACGACTAGGGGCAGGCAGGCTTGGCCGAGCTGTATGCTTCCATGGATCGGGCCAGCCGCAATGATTCGCCGACTCTTAATGGCTTTGCT
Source organism: Codonopsis lanceolata (assembly GCA_013146195.2). Lineage (NCBI taxonomy): Eukaryota > Viridiplantae > Streptophyta > Magnoliopsida > Asterales > Campanulaceae > Codonopsis > Codonopsis lanceolata. Next base: position 77,500,465 of record CM028378.1, on the reverse strand, counting down.
CCGGCTTGGGAGGTATTCTTCCTTTTTTTTTCCTGCTTCAGTTTTTTTTTTTTTTTTTTGCCAGCATTTTTTTTCTTTTGTTGATTCTCTCTTCTTTTCTTTTTCTACAGGTCTGGACCTACTCGGTTTTTCACTTTACTCCGTGCCCATTACGCCAACGTATTCATGAGCCTCCTTTCTTGGCTGAATTCGTGAATGCCAACCGAGTGGGGAAGGATCGAGATGGCCACTGTCTAGATACAGTGATGATGCGAGACAGGATAGCCAGCTCGAGCTTGGGCACTGTGCATTTATTCCCCTGGAAGGGTCTGGTGGGGCCTTATATGATTTCTCTGAAGATGAGCCGTTGCCGGATACTGATGGTGTCCATTATGGTTGATTCGTTGTATATGGGCGAACGGGTCAACCGTCAGCGTTCTATGCTTCCGACATTTCCAGTGACACCTCCTGCACCTCCTCCTTGGGTGATTGTCCCGGACTTCTTGCCGAACAGGTATCTGTACCTATCGAGATATCTTATGCCTCCAAGCGATTATCCAGTCATGGCATACGAGGAGTTCTTGAGGACAGTGCTCCACCCTGCTCCTTCAGCAGCTAGGCACGCATCTGACATCTCTGATAGGCCGAGGACTTCTTGTCCAGCTTCTGACGTGTAGTTAGAATTTTCTGCGCCTGTCGAGGCTTTCTCCACCTTCTGGTATCGTCGCGACGGAAGACTTGTAGAGGAAGTTTTACCCGATGTGGACATCCCTGAGGAGTATCATGTTCCAGAGCACGCCCGCGTGGTAAATATTTTTTTTGTCTCTTTTTTTTTATGCTTGCCTCATTTCATTTTTTTTTGCCTCATTCCATTTCTTTTTTCTTTTTGGAGACTGACACATTTTCTTTTGTTGTCTCAACACCTTTTCTCATGTTAATGTATCGTCGTATAAGAGGCTGTTGAGGGGCTTCTTTAGCATCAATAAATTATATCAACGGCTGATGGACGATTTTTCCTGCCGGGGGAATGATGCTGTGCGGTAGACCAGACACCGGGATGATGATGATGATGATAATGATTCAGCCGGCGGATCAAGTCGCGCTCGGGCGAGGGGACGGGAATACAGAGATTGCGGTTCCGGCGCTTGAGTCATGGGTGGCAACCTTGGCAGAAGCAGTTCTTCTCACGCTCATTAGCTCCGTTTACCTGCATTTATTAGCTTTCTTTTTTTCTGTACCAGACTTTGTACACATTTCAAAATTCAATGCGATATTATTTTATATGATTCATGAATTAAAAATACAGACTCAATTATTCTAAGAATAAAAGAAATCTAAACCATTATCTAGGGGTAACGGCATATTGCACTTATGGATGGAATTTTAGAGGGATACACCTTCAGATTTAAAACGGGCTTTTCTGGTATTCTGTGGGGAAGGAAAGGTAGCCGCCTCTTCCTGTGTTTGATATTTCAATTCGGCAGACGAGGCTACGGCCTAGCTTCCGCATTTTCTCCCATTTCTCGTGAACAGAGTTGGCAGTGGAATGGTCGGGGCCCAAAACCAAGATACCAGGCAATATCGGGGAACATTGGTGGGGCTCCTGGTGCAACCCATAATGGAAGTGGGCACCGCGCCAAGAGTGGGTGTGGGTTGTGACGACCCGACCTAGATTCCAATACGAATCCCGAGGTCGTGCCGCTAAACCAACTAAACAAAGGACAAGTGCTTGCCAAGCATAGCGACGCCCATCAAACAACTGAGCTAAACAAGCTCTAACAAGAAAGTAAAGCCATAACAACAATACAAAACAAAAACAAACAAATTGCGGAAGCGAAATATAATGTAAGAAAAGGCCCGAGCTATCAAGCTCCAAGCTAACACAACCAAAGAGATGGTAAATATCTCGGCCTAAAAAATTCGAACCGTGTGGCGCAACATTGCACACGCACAAGAAACCACCTGCTAAACAAAACTAGAATAATAGAAATCAAGTCTTCGGCGATACTACATGCCGGAACCCAACAATTACAAACACGAGTCTACTACTCGGGAACATACAACAACATCAACGACCACAACATGCCGGATAACCTCAACTAAACACCACGAGTTGAAAACATGCTTAGGAAATAAACTAGAAGAGACTACTAACATACAAACCACGACACGACATAACTTGTCGGCTCCAAAATATTACCACTACAAACCCAACATAATTCTACCCAGAGTAAACCTTATATTACTTTACATATACAATCGTCCTCACCGGAATTGACAATATATATTAATAGCAGTAATAATAATAATAATGATACTTCACAAGCTAAGTCTCGAAAGAAAAGCCTGCTACGACCACGAACTACTTGACCTCAACGCAAGCTAACGATCAACTGCACACTAAAGAAATAAAAAGCACTGAGTGAGTCATAATGACCCAGCAAGTTACTACAAATAACATTATGGCATCATATTATGCATAGTTACTAAATAATCATGGCATCATGTGGAATAATATCAATCTGTGAACATGTATCATATAATCCTTGATACTTCACAAAATATCATTTTTTCTTTCCTTTTTCTCTAAACCTTTATGCAACACAATATAATACAAGTAGATGCATAAACCAATAGCATAATCTTTTCTTCCCTTTTTAAAATCACTCATGCAACAATATGATAATCATATAATTGTATGTAAACCATAATATAAATTAGAGTTTACTTCTCTAATTTTAACAAACCCATTGAATCAAGACATGCTTCCTCGATCCGCTTCTGTCGCGCTGCTCCTGCAAATCACATGCACAATTACATGTGCTCCCGATACTGGTTCCTTGGTATCGTCGGCCTTGAGACCACCTCTCAAGTGCCATAGCTTCCAAGGTCATGCTTTCCTGCTATGAACAATGGACAGCTACTTCGCCACCGTGGCCGCAGTGGAGGCGTGCGGGACCCTTAGTCTCTGATATGACGACCCACCGCAATCACGAGTCCCATAACTCGTGAAGACGATGTGTTGTCCCATCATTGACTAACCACACTACAACCCGATAAGGCCTCAGTACCCGATGACCTTATCCAAAACCAAACTCAACAAGGCTTCCATATCCGATCACCCTGTCAATTCCAAGCAGGTTAGTATTCCTACTTAAACAATATACCTTACACATACAAGAAGGTAACTAATATCACATACATGCATGTATTTTGCACATATAACACACATAGCAAGACTAGTTATTTAGCCTATCAACCATATATATATATATATATATATATATATATATATATATATATATATATATATATATATATATCGAGTTCTTTATTACTCTCAAGTATAACATCATAAATTTGGATTGAGTTCCCAATCAATCCAAGCAAGTAGATTTCACACTCTACTGACATATAACTATCATGAATATTCATGTCATAAATAAATACTCACATATATCGAGGTGACTAATCAATTCTCACCTCAGTCCATAAATTAAGACTAGTCATTTAGTCTAAAAACAATCCTTATTCACGGGGGTCTACAATTATCCCCAAATATAAACACACCAAGGTTGCCATTATCTAACCTCAAACTACGTACCAAGACTTATATATATTTAGTCCAAAACAATTATCCATCGAGGTCTTCAAAGGTCCTTAATGAAAACTCATCAAGATCATAAGCTAGCCAAAACTTCCAAAACAAGACTATATACCTAGTCTCCCAATTCATTACATCTCGGACTTCTATTAGTCCTACTCTCATAGTGTATACATCTATACACTCAAACCCACGCTCAATGTGTGACATGACTATCACTAGTTGTTGCTACACTAAATCAAAAATAACCAAACTCCAAGTATTTCGGTCATACGACTTACTAAGTTAGTTAAGCGACCACCCATCATTCTAGTAATAACCTCTAGGGTTCAAGTGTCACATTGGACTCACAAAGTAATCATTCGGGTTTTCACAAACAAGACCATACGCGTCTCAAACATCATAGGTTTCCAACACTACTTTATTTGGAGTATTATCAATCTCTATCCGACTCCGTTGAGTCTTAACTCTATATTTCATCATTTAGGTCATTATTGATTTAAACCACAAAACCTAACGATTCACAACTTAGTCGATACTCTTATGTCAATCATCACAACCCAAGTATCTCTAACTTCCAATAATTGCTAGTAAATTCATAACTCAAGACTTTCTAATTATTCTTATATCATAGAGTGTCCAAAAGTACACTCTTAACCACCACATACAAATTGTTCATCAAATCATATTTTTAATTCACCATTTATCATACAAGAATTATATCTTAGATTCCCTAACAAGTCGGTGTATTATTGAGCACTAAAAATGACTTCCCAAAATCTATCATTCTCATTAGTTTGCACTCTAGCTATTGTAGAGGTCCGTATAAGGTTAATAAACTTTACTAATACATTCATAAGGAATTATAATCATGTCCTAAATCATCGATTATCACAACAACCCAAAATCTACCCAAAAGTCATAAGCCGGGATTTCACAATTTAGGTTCAACGATTTTCAAACATTGTAGGATTCCATCCTAGGACTCAATTAAACATACTAAAACTCTATTTGACTCCGTTGAGTCAAATTACTAACTTTCAAAATTTAGGTCACAAACTCATTTCATGATTCATTCAACATTTGGGTTCCTAAACCCATTAAACATGTTCTTCAAGCATAAACACCCATCAAAACACAATCAAACCCAATAATAATCAAACTCCTATGTTCTCAACATACAAACCAACATAAACCCAACATATCATGGTAGGATATTCAACCGAAGCATAAAAATCAAGTCTCTAACATCCTAGCACCATTTTGAGCTAGAGAGAGAAAGAAGAAAGTTTAGTAACTTACCAAATCCGAATTTAACAAACCTATTGAAAACGAAAATGAATCGGTGGGAAAGGATCTCCTCGATGAGATCTTTCCAACGGTGGTCTCCAATCGAAATTCCGATGAGCGAGTCAATGAAAAACAAAACACCCAACACACCTATCAATGTTGTTTCTCTCTCTAACTAGGTGAAGAAGATGAAGATGAAGATGAAGAATGAATGGAAGAGGTGTTTTGGGGGTTCAAATGCTCCCAATGGGAGTCCACAAAATGCAAAAGGGTTGGACCATTTAGGGTAGGAGAGGGATTTTACAGCCAAAAATAAAAAAATAAAGGGCTGCCTGAATTGCTACAGTACCCACGGTATGAAGCGATGCAGCGGGTGCTACTGATTTTCGGCGGCTCGGTTTGAACACCGTTCGACGAAACAACGTGATTTCTTTTCCTGACACTCTGTAAATGTCCAAAGTAAAAGACTTAAAAGCCCCAAACCAAACAAAAATCTTCTTGAGGGTTCCGCGATCAAAACAATTCAGCCGCGTACCAATAATCGGTCCGTAACTACTATACGACGGACGAAATTACACAGAACAAACTAACGATTGAAACAACGATCGAACGAGTATGCATACATATTAAAAGTATTTTAAAAGTATAATGAAAGGTCTCGAACACATATCAAAATTAAATTAAAATTAAGTCCAAGAAAAGTACGAAAGACGATATGTACGAAACACGAATCGTAAAAATCAAACTTATGACGACGGCTATACTTTGTACGTCATGACCACATGTAAACTTTTTAAACATGATAATAAGGATATAAAATATATTGAAGAAAGTACACGAAGACCTAAGATATCTCAAAGGCCGTAAACAATAATTAATGAAGATAACACTTTACCGGGTCGAGTTTCCAACGATGCCAAGTTACTCATTGTAACTCCTACAACTCTAGGGCATTGGCTATGGTCCAATCAACCCAAAGACATGAAGACTCATACAAGAAGTCAACCATGAAAGCAAGTCAAATTCCCAAATTTTCAGGGTCTTACATGGGTGGTGCCCCAGACTTCTTCTGTGCAGTCCTGTTTCAGCCACTGCTCATGTGTTGTGCACAGAATTCGTCCGTTTCTTCAGCTTTCAGTATAAAAAGAGAGCGAGGCAACATACATTTTCATCATTCACCTGTTTTCTTCCTCTGCTAAAGTTTTTTGAGTTCTTTTTTGCCCAATCTCCCTTTCCTTTTATCAGATATAATTTTTGCTTTTATCTAGAGATGGCCGCTCCTTTCCATACTGCTTTGGAGATAGAGATTTATGAGAATGCTTTGGATTTTTGGGTACTTTTTTTGCTGGCAGATGAACGAGACTGGTTTGAGCACATCTATGGGTACCGGTGCCTGTTGTCATGGTGGACCCTTCGCGTGGCGGGACATTCGAGGGAGCTTCCGGGTTAAGTCGGCAGAGCCACCTTTTTAACTTTTAACTGAATGAGATGTGTCCCACCTTCGAGGAATTTTGTGCTATGGTGGGGATGCCTGCCACTTTGGGCCCATTGTTGTGCCTTAGCGTGAAGGCGTCCTTTCATGGCAATATAGGAGTTGTTTGGCACGACTTGCGAGGCTACTTCGGGGTTTTACAACGGAGTCAACTTTAATTTGGCTGTGCTTCCCGGTGCTTATACTGAGTACAAGGAAGATGACCCAATTTACTTGCGGCGCCGGCTGGCTGTTTTTTTTCTTTGCCTCATGGGACGGTACCTTCTGGTGGGCCGACCCAGATTTATAGATGTGCGGATCGTGGACCTGTTGCTGCAGGCTTGGGACCGCCGAGTAAATATCATCCTGGTGATTTTGGATGAAACCTTATTTGGCCTTGATGTTTTTGCGTCTGGTGATGAGATGTTTCCCTTCGGTAGCCCTCTTTTGATTCACATGTGGCTGGAGGAGCATTTTAATTGGGTAATGGGCTGAATGCCGATGGGAGGCATGTATGATCCCGAGAGTTATGGCTCTCGCGGTCATTACCACCAGACCAATTTTTCGGAGCATGACTGGATTGAGTACTTTTTGAGCATCGACTCCATGGAGATCATATGGGTTATCAGCCATTGGCGGATCCGCAGCTTCTTTATGTTTACCGAGTCCACACCCAGGTTATTTTGCTGGGTCTTAAGTAGACTACTTTCTATCTAGCGTCTGGGGTCCCTCACTCGCGGTTTGGCGGGGCAAGTTATCCCAAATGTGGCCGTCCTCGGCGAGGAGGCTGCGAGATAAATATGGATGTGGGCAACCTCATCCGTGACATGTGGCAGCTTGACTTTGATTCGCGGGAGGCAGCTTACGCCTTTTCTGAGTATATGCTTTTGTCCCATGAATATCTATCATGGGTCTTTGGTAAACTTCTTGAGGGTATTCGCGTTACTCGGCATGTCTTGGCGGATCTTTGAGGCTGGCAGTAGCTTGATGGCCTAGATGCTCGCCTGATGGAGATAGGCGAGGATTTGGAAAGCTCGGGATTGGTAATCCCTCAAGTTCCACAGGAGGATTTCAGGCGGGTACATGGCCTTGGTGCCCGGATGGCTCCTGATCCAAATGAAGCGGAATGTGCCTCCCAGATTGAGCAATGGAAGTCGGTGGAGCAATCCCGTGAAACAGATGAGGAATTCCTCCTCGGTGGCGGGCGAAGTACTTCCACGAGTGATGGCGGCCCAAGTCATCCGGCTGTCCAAGACAACGACGATGCTGATGATGAAGAAGATGAGGACACTTCTAGTGGTTCTCACACTAGTGAGACTGGAGCCTCTTACGCACCTCGCGGAGTATGTGGTCACGGCTAGAGGGCGTCGCGGTGATGGACCGTTCCGAGGCTAAGCTGTAATAAAAAGGATAGTTTGGGGGGGGGAGAAGGGATATAGGTAGCATATAGTATGTATATAGACAAATGTACAGAAATAAATGCTAATCTTAAATGTCTTAGACACTTATTCCTAGGTTGCACCTTATGGATTGTATTATGTTATATTTTGATGTTTTATGCAAGCTCTGTCATGATTTTTCACTTTAGTCAGTCAAGACTCTACATTTGCTGAAGACTTTGGCAGGATGGAGGCCAGATGCTGAGGATTTGGAAACTGCATTCCCTCTCCTTTTCTCCTGTTTTTTTTTTCTTTTTTCCTTCTTCTTTTTTTTTTGCTCTAACTTTTGCCTAGGCTGCCCTTTCGGGTTTTCAAGCTAGCGAGCCCTTATTTCTCCTTTTGTTGTTTTTTTTTGTGCTCTAACTTTTTCCTAGGCTGCCCTTTCGGATTTTCAACCTAGCGAGCTAGAGAGAGAAGCAATTTGTAGGATTATTTTTCGGCTCACACATAGTACCTTTTAAGCTTATCGAGGTTGAAGGGCTGAACAAGGTCTTCCCCATCTTGATTTGTGAGGAGTACTGCACCTCCTAATTGGATCTGTTTGACAATGTATGGTCCCATCCATGGAGACTTCCATTTTCCCCTAGTATCGACATAACTTGTAATACCCCGATTTTCGGTTAATTTGAATTGCGTGCAATGCTCGTATTTCTTCCTTGGTTGATTGCTTGTTTGGTTTGTGGAAGAGTCTAGATGTGTATGAGAGATCACATTAAGACCAAAATACTATTAAGAGATGCCATATAGGCATTGTTGACTTGCTAAAGTCACAGTCGTAACTCGGCGATAGTCGAAAATGCGGCGTGATTGAGAGTTTGCTTGTGTTTCGTGTTCTGACCTTGATTTGCTCCTAGATCTTTACATGATGATTGATTAACAATTTTAGATGTGTTAGAATTCTAGTTGGATGTATTCCATAAGTCTAGCGATGTTTGACTCTTGAGGATAGCAATCGTTGTGAGACCACGAATCCTTATGTACTTGATCGGATGAATTTACATTCATAATAACCATGTTTACAAGTTTACATGTTGCCACGACGTTCATAGTAGTTGTCGTCGTAAGTTTGATTCCCCGATTCACGATTTTAGTTATCATGTTGTCGTATTACTCGGTTAGTATTATTTTGATCCTAGGTTTGGCCCTGGATGACTAGGGGGACCTTGGGGATTAACTTGGTATTATTTTAGTTTGGTCGTGTTTAAGTTTGAACACGCTGGTGTTTCATTTCAGGTTGTGACTTGTGTATTCGCCTCGGACATGATAGGGCTGTAATAATTTGGCCATAGTTTTTCAGTAGACAACTCGGGAATTGAGATCCATTTGATGTGTTAGAAACTAGACTTCAAGATCTTTCTAACCATACCTCTTGCGTAATTTTGGGAGTTGTATTTCAGTACATGCGCATTTTTAAAGTTGACTGAATCAGTTATTCTCGGTATTTCCATAAATTTGAGTTTTGCCTTGTTTATTGGATTTACTTGGATACCCTTAATGAATTTCACTAAACCTGACTTGAGACCTTAATTAGACCTTAATTAGAGTGGATTAAGCCTAAGTTAAAATTTTAGCACTAAGTCCTCAATTAGGGACTTAATCTCACTTAAAAATTGACCTATAAGAGCTTGACACTTGTTTTCCACTCACTCTCTCACCTCTTAGTGTACCATGGCTGTAGAAATCCACTCATTACACCTCCTAACATCAGATTTTGTGTTCAACAATGGTGGAGCTTGAGTGTGGGTGATTGGAGGTGAGATTAGTGTGTTTTCTTGATTTCCGGTCCAAGGCCACCCGATTTTGGATTCGAGACCATCCAATGTTAGCTATCGGCCGAGACTACTAATCTTACTTTGTTTTCCTTTTTTCTCGGCCTTTTCTAGGCTTAGGTATGCTACAATCCCTGAAAATTTGTATGTTCAATATAATGACACTCCCTTCATAATAGTTGTAGTATACATGCTTAGGAAGACTTCTTGTGAAGTAAAAATCTTCATTCAACAAGTTATAAATCTGGAAATTTTGGGGGCTGCTTTGTTAAGTTATTAATTTGGGTTTGGGTAAAAG